>CM060381.1:98026086-99226086 GCA_030545235.1 Helianthus tuberosus | reverse complement strand
AGGTGTCACTGAAAATCTATTGGTCAAGGTTGACAACTTCGTTTTCCCAACCGACTTTGTCATCCTATACATGGAGGAAGACACCGATGTCCCTCTCATCCTCGGGAGGCCATTTCTAGCCACCGCCCAAGCAGTGGTGGATATGAATGACGGAACGTTAACATTGAAGTTTGGGGACAAGGAAGTGAAGTTTAAATGTGGAAAGAGAGTAGAGGACGAAGACCCGGTCAACTACATGAAGGTCATAGACTCAAGCTTGGATGACGCTCTCCGACGGTGTAACATGGGATGCAATACATCCCACTTGGGTAACATATGACCAGGCTTTGGGTCTAGCTAAGGACCCTTATAAACGTGGCACACCACGGAGGCATTATGCGGAACTATCCTTAGTTTAGTCTAGATTAATTTTCAGGTTTTCTAGTTAGTTTTAATTTTCAGGAATAAAACACACTTGAGATGGCAACGGATACAAGGGAAGCTTGAACCAGTACCCCATGCAGGAAAACAGGACCATCCGATAAAATTCTTCGTTTACAGTAAGCTCGGCACGGGCCGTGTCCACCCAACACGGCCCTGTGCTGCACAGTCTTCAGAAAAGACCCAGTTCAGGTAACTGGACACGGGCCGTGTTCACCCAACATGCCCCCGTGTCCAGGCTTCTGTTTCTCTTGATTTAATTTTGTTACTGGCACTTGAACACGGGGCCGTGCCCGGACAACACGGGGCCGTGTCCAGTGCCCAGTAACATAATTTTTTGCTTAAATCACACCTTTTACACATTCAATCAACCTAAAAATTTATTTTTGGGACACATTGAGGACAATGTGCAATTTAAGTGTGGGGGGGGATGCTAAAACCTTGAATCTTGCAAGTCCTAAATACTAGCCTTACACAAAACTCTATTGGAACCGCTAATCACCCCAAATTTTTTCAAAAATTTTCATTTTTTTTACTTGTCTAGGTTTAACTTGGGAATTTCAAGTTCTAAAAAGGTTATATTTTTACGAATTTACAACTGATAGCGTCGTGATAAAAAGAACCAACATAAGGAAATTATGAAGAGGCATGGCAAACTTAGTTAAAATTTGATTGTATATACTTGATCACATAAAAAACCCATTCCCACAAAAGTGAGTTTTGAGCCTTTATTGAGCATACAATTACATATCATTAAACTAAATGCTCATTTTTCGTTTCTTGTGTGAATAGCCGCTTGGTTCTTACGACTCTAGAACTTGCCATGACGATACATTCCCGGTCCTTACCAACTTAAACCCGAGTAAGTAAATGATGGAGGCATTAGGACTAACCCTTTTTATTTCTACACCATTATTTTTTCTTTTTTTTACCACCTACCCAAAATCCCCCTAGTTAGCCCCTTTGAGCCTAAACCTTTTCATTTCATAACCCAAACCAAACACCCTTTTACCCACCAAAACCTTTTTCATTTTTTACCCTTTGTTTTAGTAACTAGCTCGGTTTTTCGTATAACTTTTCAAAAAAAAAATGTGTTGATGATGAAGCAAAAGAAAATAAACAAACAAGTTCATCAAAAATAACATTGTTTGAATAATAGCTTCATCAAAATAAAAGTTACAAAAAAATAAAAAGTCTTACGAAAACCGACGCTTGTTACGCTTTTCGCCTTTTTTCTACTAACCACTAACCACTAACCCAACCACCTACCTTTAACCCAAGCCTAACCCTTCACCCAAAAGTCCTCTTGATATTTACAAAGGTATATAAGTTAAAAAGGAGGAGGATTGATTGCTTGGCAAGCCTATGGTAGGAGTAAGTTCCATGCCGCTCTCGAGTGATCCACAAAAATACATTTTCGGCCGAGTGTTGAGTGATCCCCGTGAGGTATGTGAACTTGTATATAAATAGAATTTTAAAGAGGCATGTTATGCCCTAATAACTAATTTATCTTATGAAAAGTTTTAAATAAATCATGACGAATAGGATTGTAAATAAATAAAAATAAAACTAAATAAAGAATCTTGGAAATCCCGACACTCTATGACAAGGCCAAAAACCTTCTTCTCTACCCATTCCATTTGGGAGTGTAAAGCCACATTATAAAGAGTTTTGCTTGAGGACAAGCAAAGATTCAAGTGTGGGGGTATTTGATGTGTGCAAAATGCAACATATAAATTACATCAATTGTGGCATAAAACGAACCCTTTTTTAGTACTAATGTTGGAAAAAGTATGCTTTTGTCTTCTTTTTGTATTTTCAGGATTAAATGAGCTCAAATTAACAAAAGGAGCAAAAAGACAGCAAAATCTAACATAAATACAAGAAAAGGAACAAACGTGACATGCCCAACCCCACGACAGCATCTTCCCAAGCAAAACTAGAAGACAGAAGATTAAACACGCCCCGTGCTCAGCCAGCACGGGGGCGTGCCCAAGTGTCAGCAGAAAAGACAAAGTGGTAGAAGCTTCTATTGCCCACCACGGGGCCGTGCTCAACGGACACGAGGCCGTGCTCAACTATAAGATTCGCACAACCCAGACAAATCTTCATAGTACAAAGATTCTTCTGCACACGGGGACGTGCTCAGCGGACACGGGGGCGTGGTCAACTAATAAGACAAGCTGCATTAAATGAAGAAAGAGAATGATGTGGACACGGGGCCGTGCCCACTGGACACGGGGCCGTGTCCGAGCTTCTGTTCAGCCTACAAATAGGAGTGCTTGGCTCAAGCTCAAACCATCCCTTGGCACACCACCTCTCTCACACTTCACCCACCACCCACCACCACCATAACACCATCATCCACCACCATCATCCATTGTCCATCATAGAGTGTGTGAGTCGTCTCGGGATCCAAGATTGATCGTAAGAGTTCTTAACAATCAAGGCCATGTTTGCCTAAGTCTCTTACATCACTTGGTGAAGACAAGTGTCTAGTGTAATACTTTTTATTTCTAATCTTTTCGAACTTTTTACTTTGTTTTGTATTAATGACTTTAATAACTAGTTTCTTATGTTGAAGGTGATTCTTCGTTGTCGTTTGTCCGTGGTGTCTTGACATTATTTTACTGTCTATATAAAATAAAATATTTTCACCATTCATATCTCCACGGTCTATATGGAGGTATATTGGCTACCTGGTCGGGGGTTAAGGGAACGGTTTGGTAAGAGTCTTGCCATTGTTCAGCCTTTAGAGGTCCTGCAATGGACCTGGGTTAAATTTAGTAGGATCTCCTTCAATACTTAATGGTATTGGATGGCGGGGGTCCAAACTCTTTGATCCCCTCATAATTAACTACTATTAATACTATAACCCGGCTATTTAGGACTGTATCTCTGCTGACTCGGACTACTTAGTCGAGGGTAACGTCACCTCCAAAAGAGGGGCCTACCATAATTTGCATTAATAACTTAATTAATTATCTTTCAATAATCCGACCCTTTAGGATTGTATCCTTGCTGACTCAAACTACTGGGTTGAGGGTAACGTCACCTTCAAAAGAGGGGCCTACTACAATAACTAAGATAATCTCTTAAATAAGTGCAAAAGTGCGGAAATAATCAAAGGTTACACTATACACGAGTCGGAACCAAGTGATTCATCTTGTCTATCTGTTTTTTTTTCTTTTATTTTTTTTCAGCATTTTAGTTAATTTTTATTTTTCTTAGTTTAAAACATTTTTCTAAACTTTTTGATTTGATTAGACGTTGAGGATAAACTGGTACTAAAAGCTCTTGTGTCTTTGGACGACCTCGGTATCTTACCAATACTATACTACACTCACGATGGGTGCACTTGCCCATATGTGTGTTTAGTGTTAGTAAATATCGTGTTTTATAAATTTAAACTTGGCTAAAAATGTGTTAAAGGGCTTAAAATATACACCTAATATATATAACACTTCACACGCATCTCTAAATGAGCAAAAGCAGTAATTGAGTTAGGAGGAACGTTTAACAGCCATTTTAAGGTTGATCCTGTTAAGGTGGAACCGAAACCCTTGCATAAGCATGCTTCTTTGAGGTCTGGAGGGATAGGGTTGATTTCCATCATTTCCCTGTACTGGGCAATATGCTCCTCAGGATCCGTAGTTCCGTCATAGAGCTTCATGTTGGGGGTTTGAAATCTTTTTGGGATTTCAGCATCACAAATAGGATATGCAAACCGGGATATCCTGTGGCTCCTGGGATACTTCAGGAATTGGCTGAACCACTCCAGGTACACTGGATATCATGTCCTTTAGTTTTTGAAGCTCCTTGGAAAATGCTGATGTCATACCTGCATCCTACAAAGATCCAACACCATTAGTAGCAAGAGTATTATTATTGTTAGATACATTACCAGTTTGGGGGTTCTGGCCATATCCTGAAGCATATCCTGAGCTCCTCATAGTTGATACTCTTACTGAAGAAGGTATCTCTGGAGTATGATTCTGGGAATGGCTAGGCACAATATTCCCCTGGTTATCCTCAGTATTGACTACAGAACTGAAGTTCAAAGCCCTGGGTTGCAAGGGAGTGACAGTATCTTCGGCAGGCCGACTCGGGCCAGACTTCAAGAGTTGTATCTCTCTCATCAACATCTGGTTGGTCTCCTGCTGCTGCCTCATCTGTTCCTGTACACTACCAAACAAATTTAAAATCTCTTCATTAGAAGCTAAAACAGGACCGGATCCCTGGACATTGCGAGTAGGGATAACATCCCGAGCCACATGACTTTCAGTTCCTTGCGAAGAGGCTTGCATTCTCGGAGGAGGTGGTGGAAGCACCGAACCAATTGTTGCAGAGGTTGTAGCAGACACGGTGGAAGAGCTCATGTTTGATCTTGAGGCCATTGAAAACAGTGTGGCAAAAAGTTTCGAAAATAGAAAACCAAGTAACGATTTCGCAAAAGCTTTTAGTAGAGATAGCACCACTTGTCGCACGGTGGGCGCCAAATTGTTTTGGTCAAAAATTACCTAAGCAATTAAGTGATCAAATTAGTTAAGAAAGGTAGTGTGCTAGAAATGTGTGTCGAAAATATGTTAATCAAGTTATTTGCAAAAACAGTTTCAGGATACAGCTCAGGATATAGAGCTATATCTACGATTAAAAGATGAGAAAAAATGTAAAGGGTGACACGAGATGTACGAGGAAAGCCCTTGATCAATCTAGATCGCCGGCACAAAACCTCGGGAGCTGACAATCGCAGCTGCCTTGTTCTTCTATTGCTTCAAATATCAGGATACAGTGCAGGATATGATGCGGATCGTCTAGGTGTTACAATGTAATTTGAGTACAAGTGTTTGTGTGTAGTGATTGCTAGTAGCTAGAGAGTAAAGTGTGCAAAAGAGAGTGAGTGACTTAACCGATCCGATCAATCTATTTATAGTTAAACGAAATCAACTAACTACCCTGTTAAATCGGGAATCTTCGAATATTCCTCAAGTGAACGTTGTAGTCCATTTCTTCCGGGTTCAACGTCTCTCACATAACTGGTTTGCCCGAGTCTTAAGGAGAAGAGGTCCATTTGACCGTTAGGGACCCACACCTTCTAATGGTTATATTAGTCATTACCAGGATATCACATTAGGATGTTACCAATATCCTGATCCGGTATCCTGATCACAAATAAACAATCAAAAGCAGAATATTAGTCAGGATATATGTTCAGAAAATGGCCTATAACAATGAGTGTCGAGTCCTCAAGTCACGGGTGATGATCAAAGGGCCTCGTCAACGTTGTGAAGAACCTGTCTTACTGTCCTACAAGAAAGAAAACCGTTAGCCTCATCACGGAGGACCCCGGAGAAGGAATCCATGACCAAGCTCCGGCTTGAGAGTAAGTAAACTTGCCGGAGATAATTAGAAGCTTATTCCGACGAGGAGAATCGCCGGAATATTCTCCTTGGTATGAATTCGGGATAATGTGGGAGTAAATGTGGTCCGAGGTTGTCGGAATTAATGTGGCAACTGTGTATTAAATGAGAGGAGTTTTCTGTGTGTGTTATATCAAGTAGTTTACCTTCCTTATATAATGGGAGTGGCTTATCTTCCTCGGGAATCCTAGCAGAGATCATCTAACGGTTTTGTGATGACCTTGGGGAGCTCAGACGTGTGTCTGGGCCCCAACGGTAAGATTACAGGCTTCATTTAATAAAGCCAGCTGAGTGTACCTTACTTCCGGTGACCTTTCTCTCTCTCTCTCTCCGTCATGCATTAATTACGCTTGTAGAGCCTTGGATCCTCCTTTGTTTCCCGCCCTTTTTCGTGGCTCCTTTTGAGAGAAAGAGTTAGACATGGGCTCACGTATCGGCCCAAATGATGGAAGCCCAAGACGGACTCACTGGACTGCCAGTGGACCCCGTTGTCAAGTCATCTCTAGTCCCTGGTTATGAGTCCCTATCCTCATAATCCTGGGCCGAACCAAGTGGCTCCAAATTTATGGTTTCCTTCAATTGGATGACGAAAGTGGGTCCCTTCCTAATGATGGTAGTTTTATGACGGTTCTCGAGAATAGAATGGATTAAAAAGGGATCGACGGTTGGGGATTGTTGTTACTGTCCACGTGCCCCAAATCGGCATTTAATTTTTTAAACTCCTTATTTGACAGTTGCCGCTCACATATTGTGCCCTTATTAAATTCCAGAGCAACTCCTCATTTATTCACATCTTCCCCTACACTTTTCTCTGAAATTCTCTGATTCTCTCTCAATATGAGTCGTACCGGCCGATCATCAATACGTTCGGTGTTAACGAAAAAAGATCTTGAAATCTTTTTGGATACCTACCAGATCCCGAAGCAATTTTCCCCAACTCTTCCCGGTCCGGATGATTCGGCAGAATGTACATCGGAGAGGGCCGTTCTTTACACCCTAGCGTTTTCTTCCTGCGGTGTACGCTATCCTCTATCGGCCTTCAAGGTAAAGCTTTTGAAGCACTTTGGTATTCACTTTTCCCAGTTACACCCTCTTGTGTTTATAAGGGTAGTACACTTCGAGTTTTCCTGTGTGGCAGTTGCCGGCGAGCCGTCGGTGCCTCTCTTCTGCATGTTTTACAAACTCGTATCCGATGGGGATTGGTTCACCTTCGCTAAGCGGAAGGATAGTGTCTCTCTTCCCTGTTATTCATTCATGCCCACATCTACTTACCCAAAGGAGTGGAAAAACAGGTTCGTCTTTGTTTCTGCTGCTATGCTCCCGGAGTCGCCTCCCCTGAGGGATTCTAAAGCGCCCATTGAAGATAGTGTCCAAGTCCTGTCTGCAGACGAAATCGTTCAGTGGAAGAGAATGCACGAGAACCCCACTAGGGCCTTTACTTTCCCCGAAGGGGTTTTGTCCATGGGAGGCCTGAGCCCCTTCTATTCCGTTCATCCAAAGGCCTTCTTTGGGAAAAAAGGCATTTCTCTACTTAGGATGTTAGTTTATTGCATTTTGGTTTTCTGTTTTTACTCGTTTTTGCCCAGTCATCTCTAGCGTCTATTTTATGCAGAGATAACGCTTTGGGGTTTACTTCAGGGAGATTGTAGGGATATCAAATTCATGGTTGGTGATAAGGTTAACCCAGAGATGAGTCATGTTTTGGAGAGGAAGGCTTCTGGGAAGGGGAGTTCTGTTCATGCCGGAGGTTCTGTTGTTGTGGAAAAAGGAGAGAAGACCCCTTCCCCGGATGGGAGATCTTCTGAGGAACCAGGGGGTTCCCGAGGTTCCCTCCGATCAAAGAGCTTGAGCAATGGTGATGATGATGAAGGTTTGGAAAGCTGCTTTCTTCGTAAATGAAAGATAGACCAGGCTGGTGGTCCTAAGGTGGGGGTTCCGGAACCTCGGAATATCCGGTTGAGGCTCCGGAGTGCTAGCGGCCAGAAACCTTTTCCTGCCACCAAGGCTACTTCTGAGATCCCCTCTGCCGGTGCTAAGGGTTCTTTGTCGAAACATCTAAAGTCTTCCAGCCTTGCTAGTGAGCCTTTACTCGTAAGTTTTTCTCCCCCTTCTTCCCTTCTCTTTTTTTTATGCATCTTCTGGTTTTTTATTCCTCCTTTTTTTTCTTTTGTTTGAAGCAGGGGAGTTCTAAGGCTCCGATTGTGATCCCTCCTGCTCTTACTTCCTCCCGGGTCAAGGATAAGGCTCCGGAGATTAGCTTCACCCGTGTTAACCCTGCTTTTTATGTCTCTTCTCTCCATGCTACTGGTACTAGCAAGCCTACACAGCCTGAGGACCTTTTCCCTCGGTCCCCTTTAGCTCCCTTGTTTGCTAAGGCTCTCCCGGTTCCTCCTGTTCCTAAGTGGAAGATAACTCCTTCCACCATTGTGGGAACTCCCGAGACTGCCCGAGATTTCTTGGACCATGCCGTTCCTCCTTCTCATAGATTTATGAACTTTGCTTTGAACCCTGATATTTTTTATGATCAGTATAGCATGTCCCTATACGAAGGGTTTTTTAGGGGGGCTGGCATGTTGCAGCGGGTGAACGAGCTGAGGGGGATAAACGAGGGATTGATGGCTGAATTGAAGACTTCCCAAACCAATGCTGCTGAGCTTCGGTGCCGGGTGACCGATGTTTTTAAGGAAGTTGCTGGAGGAGAAGGTAACACTTCCTTCACCCTCCCCTTCTTTCTCTTTTTTTATATATATACATACACCTGAATCACTTTGTTTTTTAGAATGCTAGAGCCATGTTGGAGCAAAGGGAGCGGGCCTGGGAAAGGGAACGGATGGCTTGGGCAGAAAAGAAGGAAGAGCTGGTTGCAGAGCTGAAGCACCAAAAAGAGCTTGACTCCGTGTCCGGAGCAGATTTGGAGACTATGTATACCGAATGGGGGATGGCTACAGATGACAATCAGAGGTTAGCTCAGGAGCGTTATTGGCTTATCACCCATGGATTTGGGTAATTCCTTTCTGTTGTCTCCAAGTCTGAGGAGTTCAAGGGTAGCCTCAAGAGGATCTATAGAGCATACAGGGACGTGGAGTATCAAGCTGGTTTGAAGGATGGGTACGCTCATTCTTCTAAAGGGCTGAAGAGGAAAGAAACTCCTCTTTATAATTCGAAGGCCAAAAAGCAGTTGTCCAAGTTGGACAAAGAGTTTGGTGAAAAGACCCCTGCCCTGCTTGAAAAGATCCTTGAGAGACCCTTAATGTCCCTTGATGAGCTCAAAGCTCTACTTATGTCACACCCCGATATTTCCACATATTACCGTTGGGCCCGGTGGGGAGTATCGTGACGTAGTTGATATCATCATAGTCAATTAACACAGAATAGCACAGCGGAAGTCTTGGAATATAAAATATTATTACAAACCCAAATATCTGAAAATATCAAAGTATTAATTATAAACGAGCTTGTAATATCAATCCACAGGTGGCTCTTTACAGGATGCAAAAATGAAGTTTAGCAGACTTTAAGGCATCTTTAAGGATTTGCAAGATCCTCTATTTCGACACCGAGCAACTCCCAGCCTATTACGAGTAGTACCTGTCACTTAGTCTTTTGAAAAAAACGTCAGTTTTCACTGGTAAATACAATTAACTGACTCTTTTGAAAAGAGTTTTTGAAAATTGATTTAGGCGCACAAGGCACAAAACCATTTATAACTTGGGACAATCTTTATTAAAATCGTGTATACAATTTTACATGTTTGTCATACACATGGGGCCGATTTGGAAGCCGGTCATGATTAACCGACTCCCCACTATAAAACCCACAAAGGAGTTATCCCTAACATGTGGGTTATTTATCATTTGCATCTGTCAGGTGTATGCCCACACCCCGTGCATAGGTCGTGCCATTTTCAAATGAAATGAGCCGAGGATATCCAGGACATGGTCGTTAACTCCCAATGTTTATGTTATCAAACAAAACAGATTAAAACGGGTTATGCAATTTATTAATCACAATCCGATTAAATGATTTCATACCCTACCAAGCGGTATTATTATACCGTATCCCAAGCCCGTATAGGAAAATAAGTTAAAAGTATTTACCTGAGCTAATACTTGATTCACAGCAAAATAACTCAGTCGTATCCAATCTAACTAAATGCATGTAGCTTTTACCGGGTGGCTCTAGTCTGGAGTGTTGGTAATATATAACCAATCTAGTCTGGAGTCGTAGACTTAGACCGGCTAGCTTAAAGTATCTAAAACGGTACGATACGCTAGATTAAGCGATGACCGGAATAGAATGTAATTTAGACCCAACAAGTACGAAGACTTGTATAATATGGGTAAACTAAGTACATTCTGGATTTTGAAGTATAAACGATAAGGTTAAACCCGTTTTGGCAAACTTACGTAAACTAGTTACGTAAACCGATCTGAACGCGTAAATGCATAACGGGCAACCAAATGAACCATATACAAGTCCCATATGTTATTATGCTTAAAATATGTTAATACATCAGTAGGATGTTAACATATATGCCCAAAAAGTATTTAAAACCAAATTAAGTCCCGTAGGGGCATTTTGGTCATTTAATATTTATAAAAGGGGTTTTAAAGTAAACTGATATTCTGGTCTAAAACATTCAGTAAAAATATTTATTTTATGAGGTTAAATCAGTAGGATACCATTCATATGTGTGGTTTACCATTTATGGCCAAACTATGCCCCGAAAGGGTATTTCGGTCATTTCACATATGATTTTAAGGACATAATTGGAAGTCTGAGTTCATGACTTATACCTACTGAAAAAATATTAAAAATTATTTATAAATTCAGTAGGTAACAAGTCTTGGGTGCTAATTATGGTTTTAAACCATACAATGCACCTAATTAGCGTAAAAAGTCGATAATTGACGACATTTAAGATGTTTATGTGATTCTGAGATTTTGATCAGCCTTGCATGCTTAAAATATTTTATTTTTCATATCAAGTCAGTAGAAAAAGGTTTGGCATGCTAATCACATGTAAATCACAATTTATTAGTTAAAAAGGCATTATCGTCAATTAAGAAATTTATACAAGAACTCTATGTTATGGTCAGTAACAAATCTGACCAAATATTCCAAAAATTCCTAAAAATGATAACATGATAGTAGGTAATGTCTTTTGGGTCAAATTCTATGTTTAAACATATATTATGCACAAAAGCATAATTTAAATAATAAAAATTTCAATTTTACGATATCGTGCATAACATCGTTTTGAGACCAGAGAATCATGTCAAATTAATTTGGACATGTTTACATATCAGTACTTAACCTATTAGTATGCCCACATATACAAAAATTTCATTTTTATATCAAAAGGGCAAAATGGGCATTTATAAGCATAATAATGGAAACTAGCATATAATTCAGAATACTAATGACCAGGTAATATAACCTCAGAGGGTTATACTACAACATAATATAGTCCTAATGGAAGATTAAAACATATAAGAATTAAGCTTAATCGGGTCAGAACTGAAAGTCAAAGCAAAAGCCAAACTTTTGCGACTTTCGGTTGCGAACCGACCCTAAACTCAGAATTGTCGGGTTGAACATGCTTAGACTTGTTCTAATAATATTTACCAAAGTTATTTAAGTGATAAAACATGGTTCATAACTTCTATATTATCAGTTTTAATTATTTTATGAAAATCTGACTAGTTTGACTTTTTGACTAGTTACTTTGACCCGACAATTAACTAAGTAAACGTGATAATTAGGAGGTGCCCTTTTGAGGGTTCAACACCTACCTAATTACGATCACGTAGCCATGTTTGTTGTGAACAATGGCTTGACCGTTTGAGGTCTAACTAAAAGTCAAAGCGTTAATCGTAAACGCTTGACTTTTCGGCTTTAAGAGCCAAATAAAAATGACTAGCCATGAGAGGAACACTTACAAGTGTCCTAAGGGCTGAAGAGAATTTATTGGTATGCTCCAAAAGCTCAGGAGCTCCCAAATGATAAGTATAGAAGGATTTCAAGGAATGGTGCAAGAATGTTCAAAGAATTCAAGCCTATTTATAGATTTTGGGGACTTTGTGGATGATTGACAAGTGTTTGGAAGGATTACAAGATCATTACAGGTGTAAAATCATATTACAAAACCATCTAATAGTCCCTAGAATCGATTTTATGAGTGTAAGGGTTGTATGTGTGGAGAACAAGTAAATAAATAAATGAATCTGCAGATATGGGCCTCGCGGCCCGCGTAGAAGAGTGGCCCAGGCCTTCGCGGTCCGCCAGGGCGTCTGGCCCAGCTTCATAAGTTTGGCAGTTGGGCATTTTTGGTCCCTGCCTCTTTTAAATGCATTTCACGCTTTCATTTCTTGCATTTTTGGCACAATACTAGTATATCTAATATGTTATATGTGTATAAGGTATGAGAGCCTCTAGTGGCCCAACTTAGGCACACCAGGGAGTATGACGAAGCATTACAGAGTTCCCAGTTCTTTTAAAAGGTCACTCGAAAGCGTAGTTTTGCTTGTTGACGCTTTTAGTCCTTTTAACGCGCAAACTTGCGCGTATCATCATTTAATAGCATCAAAGCCCTATGTAGCCCATATTAAGAATTCTCGAGAGTATGATTGCACATTGTAATGCTTCGGGTTCGTTAAAAGGTCACTCAGAGGTAAGAATTTACATGTTGACACTTTTAACGCTTCGTCGCGCAAACTTTTAAATAATTACGCAAACGGCTCCACTCGTCCAACAAGTGGCTCATTTGAGAATACGGGCACCGTATAAGGTCACTCAGAGGCCTAGCTTAGGCATGTTGACACTTTCAGTCCTTCTATATTCAAGGTTTTCAATTTTGATGAAATTAGTCCCTCAGAGTCAACGTTTGACTTTATTAGGGTTTATTACACGTGTCAACACATTATTGGACACCTTTTTACGAGGTCTTACAACTTACCCCTGCTGGCCGCTCCTCACCCAAGTCGCTATATGGAGACACTTCACCATAACTGTATTTTAAAACAATAGCCATTCGATATGGTTGTACCTTAACACTTAACATGATGCACCCAAGACACTCTTACTTTTTGCTTGGGGAAGGCCTTCGTGTTCGGGCCTTCCAGTATTTTGACTATATTATGCATGGCAGTTTACCATGCCTTTGTGAACCTTGTGTGTCTTTGCTTGTTGCTTTTGTGTTGCTCTCTTTTTTGCAAGGGTTACTTTGCGATCATGATTTGTCGTGATAGTTCGGGAGCTGTTAGCCGTTGCATTTTTTATTTGGGTGTCTTTTTCCTCCGGGGCTTGTCAAAGCATAGAAGTTGGGCCGCCATCTTGTAGCTTTCTTTATGAGCTCCCATCGAGGGGTGTTTCCCCTTCCTGTTTTGTTGTAGAATCTTTGATGATGTGTTGTACATTCTTTTCTGTAACTTTTGTGAAAATTCCTTGGTGCGTTTTGGCACGCTTGGTTTGTTAGCTTCTTTTCAAGCACTTTAGTGTGTTTTTGTACACCTAGTTTCTCTATAAATATTTTAGTGTATTCTCATACACTTAGGTTGTTTGCCAACGTTTTGGTGTGCTTTCGTACACTCAATTTGTAGCTCGTTTACAACTCTGAATTACTTGTGAGGCAGTGATTTGTAGACAAGTCCATAATCAATGATTACGTTAGTTAACTGTTTATCTGTTTTCCCTGGGACGAGTCGACTTCGTCCTGCCCCATAGTCGGGCCTTTAGTATGTTTGCTATACTAGTTTACACGTGTGTATGTCACTGGTGGGTTTGCATCTTTTATACACGTCTGCCTCAATGCGTTACCCGTTTGCCGGACCTTGTTTTTTAGTGGTCTTGAGGTGTTAGCATAATTTGTAAATAGGGAAATCATTCATTACCACATGTGTTGAGAAACGGATATCCTCAGTACATAGTTTTACAAAAAGGGGGGGGGGAAGACTTAGCCATGAGTCGTTTTACAACAATGGCTCTTAGGCCGTTCCTACTAGTTCCTAATTGGGAGTTTATTTCTTACACATAGTACTTCCGGAGCTGCATGAGATCCAAGTCCTTGGAATCTGCTTCCCTTGGAGCGTCTCTAGCTTACAGGCCCCTTTTCCATTGGCCCATGTGACTCTGTAGGGCCCCTCCCATTTAGGCCCCAGCTTCCCCGTGCTTTATTGTAGGCTGGCCTCGTTGGCTCGTAGGACCAGGTCCCCGGGTACCAAGTTGATCTTCTTCATCTGGGCATTGTAGTATCCCTCCAGTTGTCTCTTGTATTTGGCTTCCCTTACAGTTGCAATCTCCCTTCTTTCTTCTAGGAGATTGAGTTTCATCTGGAGATCCTGCTCGTTTTCAGCTTCCCGGAGCTTCATTCTTGCCGTCGGTGATCCGATCTCGACGGGGATAACGGCTTCCGTCCCGTAGGTCAAGCTAAAATGGGTATCCCCGTTGCACACTTTGGGGGTTGTTCTGTAGGCCCAAATTACAAAAGACAATTCTTCCAACCAACCCTTCTGCTTTCGTCCCAGTATTACTTTTATCCCCTGGATCACACTTTGGTTTGCTCTTTCTACCAGTCCATTGCTTTGGGCATGAGTGACTGAGGTGAAGACTTGACAGATGTGCATCTCTTCACACTAGGGTCTGAAGGGTTTTCCTGCGAATTGGATCCCGTTGTCACTTACTAACTCTAGCAGTATCCCGAATCGGCATACGATGTTGTCCAGTACAAATCTCTTCATCTGCTCCCCCATGATTTTCACCAAAGATTTCGCTTCAACCCACTTTGTAAAATAATTGATGGCTACAACCACAAACTTAACCCCTCCCGGGGGCCCTTCGGGAATGGTCCAATAATGTCCATGGCCCATTTTTTAAACGACCAAGAAGTTGAAACTAGGACCATGGGGTGCTTATGACGGAGAGTTGATGTGTGTAAAATGCAACATATAAACTACATCAAATGAGGCATAAAACTTACCCTATTTTTAGTACTAATGTTGGAAAAAGTGTGCTTTTGTCTTCCTTTTGTACTTTCAGGATTAAAAGAGCGTAAATGAACAAAAGAAGCAAAAATGCAGCAAAATCTAACATAATCACAAGAAAAGGAATAAACGTGGCACGCCTGACCCCTCGACAGCATCTTCCCAAGCAAAAACAAGTAAACAAACGGCTGCACACGGCCCCGTGCCCAGTGGAAACAGGGGCGTTTTCGGGTGTCTGCAGAAAGGACAAAAGCATAGAAGCTTCTATTTCCCGACACGGGGGCGTGCCCAGCTCAAAAAGGTCGTGGTCAACGCTAAGATTCGCAGAATCCAAGCAAATCTTGATAGTACAGATACGCTTCTGCACACGGGGCCGTGCCCAGCGGATACGGGGCATGTGGAGCTAATGCAGACAAACTGCAATTAATGAAGAAAGAGAAATTGGATGGACACGGGGCCGTGTCCGGGCTTCTGTGCAGGCTATAAATAGGGGTGCTTGGTTCACTTCAAAGGCATCCCTTGACAAACCACCTCTCTCACACTTCACCCACACTCCACCACCATCACAACCCACATCCACCACCATTATCCATCATCCATCTTAGAGTGTGTGTAGTAGTCTCGGGATCCAAGATTGATAGTAAGAGTTCTTGACAATCAAAGGCCATGTTTGCCTAAGTCTCTTACATCACTTGGTGAAGACAAGTATTTAGTGTAATACTTTTGTTCTTTAATCTTTTCGCACTTTTTATTTGGTTTTGTATTAATGACTTTAATAACTAGTTTCTTATGTTGAAGGTGAAACTTCCTTATCATTTCTCCGTGGTGTCTTGGCGTTATTTTACTGTCTATATAAAATAAAAGATTTACACCATTCATATCTCTCTGGTCTATATAGAGATATGTTGCCTACCTGGTCGGGGGTTAAGGGAATGGTTTGGTAAGCTTCTTTCCTTGTTCAGTGTATTTATCCTACAAGGACCTGGGTCAAGCTTACTAGGACCTCCTTCAATACCCACTGGTATTGGATGGCGGGGGTGCGAATGGCTTGATCCCCTCATATGTAAACTACTATTAATACATTAACTCGACTACTTGGGATTGTATCCCTGCTGACTCAAACCACTTAGCTGAGGGTAACGTCACCTTCAAAAGAGGGGCCTACGACATTACGCATTAATAACTTAATTAGTTATCTTTCAATAATCCAACCGTTTACGATTGTATCCTTGCTGACTCAAACTACTGGGTTAAGAGTAACGTCACTTTCAAAAGAGGGGCCTACTACTATAACTAAGATAATCTCTTAAAAAGTGCAAAAGTGCGGAAATCATCAAAGGTTACACTAAAGGCGAGTCGGATCCAAATGATTCATCTTGTCTATCTGTTTTTATTTTATTTTTATTTTCAGCATTTTTAGTTTTTATTTTTCATGTTTAAACCTTTTTCTAAAATTTTGATTTGATTAGACGTTGAGGATAAACCGGTACTAAAAGCTCTTGTGTCCTTGGACGACCTCGGTATCTTACCAACGCTATACTACGCTCACGATGGATGCACTTGCCCATATGTGTGTTTAGTGTTAGTAAAATATCGTGTTTTATAAATTTAAAACTTGACTAAAGTGTTAAAAAGGGCTAAAAATATAATTAAAAATATATTCTCACTGACACACATCAAGTTTTTGGTGGCGTTGCCGGGGACACAAGGATTTTAAGAAAGTTAGGAATGAACGGCCTAATCGTTTTTTTTCTTATTTTTCTGTTTTTTTAGGATTTTTCTTAAATTTTCAGTTTTTGCAGAGCTCAGCACGGGCCGTGCCTGGTCGGACACGGGCCGTGCCCAGCATCGTTACAGTCAGTTTTTATTTTCCGAGTTACAGAGAGTTAAACATGGGGCCGTGTCGGTACAGCACGGGGCCGTGCTGAACTCTCCAGTAATAGGGATCCGGAAAACGATCACTGTAACTCCGACCACGGGCCGTGTTCATCTGAGCACGGGGCCGTGGTGAAACTTCTGACCAACATTCTTTTTGTTTTTATTACAGGGCTTGGAACCCAGGCGTCGCACCTGAACTTTCTACGCAGTGTATGAGCTCCAGTTCCAGTAAAGACATAAAAAAACCTCTAGACGAACCCGAACACTTTCTAAGAAAAAGACTTAAAGCTAAAAACCAAGAGAAAGTTTCGGGGGACCCACTTCCATTGGCGGATCAACGTACCCTCATGGATTACCTACGACCCACTGTAGGTAATCTTGGCGCCGCTATCAATGCACCGAATGTCGATGCCAACAACTTCGAACTTCGGCCGCATTTGATCCAAATGCTCCAAAATTCCACAACTTTTCACGGGCTTGCGGACGAAGATCCCCAGTTATATATTACCAACTTTTTGGAAATATGTGATACTTTTCGGATCAACGGAGCATCAAAAGAGGCCATCCGCCTCCGAATGTTTCCATTTTCACTAAAAGACCGAGCTAAGGCTTGGCTTAACGCCCTCCCAGTTGGTTCGGTAAACACCTGGGATGAACTAGCCCAAAATTTTTTGTATAAGTATTTCCCTCCTGCTAAAATGGCTAAATTAATGACTGAAATTAATACATACTCACAAGAGGACGGGGAATCCTTATATGAAACCTTGGAAAGGTTCAAGGAGCTACTAAGAAAGTGTCCTCATCATGGTCTTGCTGTATGGCAACAAGTATCCACTTTCTATAATGGGTTGTTGCCACACACAAGACAAACACTTGACTCTAGCTCCGGGGGACTTCTAGGTAATCGTCGCCCAAATGAAATTTACAATCAAATTGAGGAAATTGCTCAAACCAATTTTCGCACACTCCCCGAGGCACAAAATCTATTGTCCCAGGGGCCCATAAGGTTGACGAAAGCACCTCTTTGCAAGCCCAAATCGAGGCCCTCTCTTCAAAAATCAGAAAGTTAGAAATGGCAAAATTGGCCTCGGTTATGGCTTGTGAAGGGTGTGGTGGACCACATGAAAATTGGAGTTGTATGAAAGAAATGGATGATCAAACGGAAACGGTAAACTACATTGATAATAGACCTAGGCCGTCAGGTCCACCAACAGGTACCTACAACCAAGGATGGCGTAATCACCCTAACCTTAGTTGGAGGGAACCCGACAATAGTAGTAACCAACAAAATCTAAATCAACGAACAAACTTTCAACAACCAAGAAACGAGTCACAAAATTTCTCTCAACAACAAGGGGGACGAGAGAGGCTTGAGGATACCGTTTCTCGCCTCATCTCCGACACCGAAAAGAAAAGCTCAGATCGATTTCAACAACTAGAATCGAACTTTAGAAATCAACAAGCTAGTATTCAAAACATTGAGAAACAACTAAATCAACTAGCTCAAAATTTCTCCGAGAGACCACAAGGCGCGTTACCCAGCAATACCGAAACCAACCCTAAGGCGCAAGTACATCTCATCACATTGATAAACCGTACCGTGGGTCCCGAGGAAGCTCCGCTACCTCCAATTGAAAAGAGCCCGTCTAACCAAATCAAGAGCCTACCAAGAATCCCCCAACAAGAGACGGCTCGTCCACCAAATCAAGAGCCTACCAAGAATCCCCCGGTACCATACCCTGGTCGGTTACTTCGCCAAAAGACCGATGAACAATTAACAAAATTCGTAAATTTACTAAAACAATTGCATGTTAATATTCCCTTTGTCGAAGTCCTAACCCAAATGCCTAAATATTTAAAATTTATGAGGGATTTCCTCACTCACAAAAGGAAAATTGAGTCATTGCAATTAGTTAATTTAAGCGAGGAATGCTCCGCCTTGCTACTCAACAAACTCCCACAAAAGAAGATCGATCCCGGAAGCTTCACCATCCAGTGTTCGATTGGGTAATCACCCATACGCAATGCACTAGCCGATCTCGGGGCTAGTATCAACCTCATGCCCATATCAATGTTCGACCGACTCGGACTAGGGAAAACAAGCCCTACAAAAATGAGCATACAACTCGCCGATAGGTCCATTAAATATCCACAAGGTATCGCCGAAAATCTATTGGTAAAAGTCGGAGACTTTGTCTTCCCGACCGACTTTGTCATACTAGATATGGAGGAAGATACCGAAGTACCACTCATCTTATGAAGGCCATTCCTAGCTACGGCCCACGCAGTGGTAGACATGAATGGTGGAACACTAACATTGAGGGTTGGGGACAAGGAAATGAAGTTTTGAGTTAGGAAAAGAGTAGAAGACGACGACCCGGTCAATTACATGAAAGTCATAGACTCAAGTTTGGATGATGATCTCCGACGGTGCAACATGCGATGTAAAAATCCCACTTGGGTAACATATGACTAACTTTGGGTCTAGCCAAGGACCCTTATAAACGTGGCGCACCACGGAGGCATTCCGCGGAACTATCCTTAGTTTTAGTTTAGATTAACTTTTATGCTTTCTAGTTTAGTTTTAATTTTCAGGAATAAAACACACTCGGGATGATGGAGGATACTAAGGGAAACCTGAACCCACACCCCATGCACAAAAACAGAGCCAACCGACAATTTTTCTTCATTTCAGCACGGGGCAGTGCTCAGCCAACACGCCCCGTGCCCAACAATCTGCAGAAAATGCCCAGTAAAGAAAATTATGAAACGACATGACAAATCTAACTAAAATTTGATTATATATATTTGATCACATTATAAACCCATTCCCACAAAAAGTAAGTTTTGAGCCTTTATAGAGCATACAAATACACATCTTTAAATTAAATGCTCATTTTTCATTTCTTGTGTGAATAGCCGCTTGGTTTCTTACGACTCTAGAACTTACCATGACGATACATTCCCGGTCCTTAACAACTGAAACCCAAGTAAGTAAATGATGGAGGCATTAGGACTAACCCTTTTTCTTTTCAACATCATTATTTTTCATTTTTTTTACCACCTACCCAAAATCCCCCTAGTTAACCCCTTTAAGCCTAAACTTTTTCATTTCTAAACCCACAAAACAAACACCCTTTACCCACCAAAACCCTTTTTATTTTTAAACCTTTATTTTAGTAAAAAACTCGGTATTCAAGTGACTTCCTTATCAAAAAAAAAAAAGAGAAGTCTAGCAATAAACAAACAAGTTCATCAAAAGAAACTTTATTTGAAAATGCTTCGTTTGAATAAAAAGTCACAAAAATAAAAAGTTTTACGACGACCGAAGCTTTTTACGCCTTTCGCCCTTTCTACTAACCACTAACCCAAAACCACCTACCTTTAACCCAAACCTAACCCTTCCCCAAGTCCTCTTGATATTTACAAAGGTTAATAGTTAAAAAGGAGGATGATTGATTGCTTGGCAAGCATATGGTAGAAGTAAGTTCCATGCCGGTCTCAAGTGTTTCACAAAAATGCATCTTCGGACGAGTGTTGAGTGATCTCCCGTGAGGTATGTGAACTTGTATATAAATGGAATTTTAAAAAGGCATGTTATGCCCAAATAAGTAATTTCTCTTATGAAACGTTCTAAATAAATCATAACGAATAGGATTGTAAATAACATAAAAATAAAGCCTAATAAAGATCTTGGATTCCCGACACTCAAGACAAGCCCAAAACTTCTCTTCTACCCATTCCATTTGGGAGTGTAAGCCACATAATAAAGAGTTTTGCTTGAGGACAAGCAACGATTCAAGTGTGGGGGTATTTGATGTGTGTAAAATGCAACATATAAATTACATCAAATGAGGCATAAAACTAACCTTTTTTTAGTACTAATGTTGGAAAAAGTATGCTTTTGTCTTCCTTTTGTATTTTCAAGATTAAAAGAGCGTAAATGAACAAAAGAAGCAAAAATGTAGCAAAATCTAACATAATCACAAGAAAAGGAATAAACGTCGCATGCCCGACCACTCGACATCATCTTCCCAAGCAAAAACAAGTAAACAGAAGGCTGCACACGGCCCCGTGCCTAGTGGACACGGGGGCGTGTTCAGGTGTCTGCAGAAAGGACAAAAGCATAGAAGCTTCTATTTCCCGACACGGGGGCGTGCCCAGCTCAACACGGCCGTGGCCAACGCTAAGATTCGCAGAATCCAAGCAAATCTTGATAGTACAGATACGCTTCTGCAGACGGGGCCGTGCCTAGCGGACACGAGGCATGTGGAGCTAATGCAAACAAACTGCAATTAATGAAGAAAGAGAAATTGGATGGACACGGGGCCGTGTCCGGGCTTCTGTACAGGCTATAAATAGGGGTGCTTGGTTCACTTCAAAGGCATCCCTTGACAAACCACCTCTCTCACACTTCACCCACACTCCACCACCATCACAACCCACATCCACCACCATCATCCATCATCCATCTTAGAGTGTGTGTAGTAGTCTCGGGATCCAAGATTGATAGTAAGAGTTCTTGACAATTAAAGGCCATGTTTGCCTAAGTCTCTTACATCACTTGGTGAAGACAAGCATTTAGTGTAATACTTTTGTTTTTTTAATCATTTCGCACTTTTTATTTGGTTTTGTATTAATGACTTTAATAACTAGTTTCTTATGTTGAAGGTGAAACTTCCTTATCATTTGTCCGTGGTGTCTTGGCGTTATTTTACTGTCTATATAAAATAAAAGATTTACACCATTCATATCTCTACGGTCTATATAGAGATATGTTGGCTACCTGGTCGGGGGGTTAAGGGAGTGGTTTGGTAAGGTTCTTGCCTTGTTCAGTGTATAGATCCTGCAAGGACCTGGGTCAAGCTTACTAGGACCTCCTTCAGTACCCACTGGTATTGGATGGCGGGGGTGCGAATGGCTTGATCCCCTCATATGTAAACTACTATTAATACATTATCCCGACTACTTGGGATTGTATCCCTGCTGACTCAAACCACTTAGCCGAGGGTAACGTCACCTTCAAAAGAGGGGCTACCACATTACGCATTAATAACTTAATTAATTATCTTTCAATAATCCAACCCTTAAGGATTGTATCCTTGCTAACTCAAACTACTGGGTTGAGGGTAACGTCACATTCAAAAGAGGGGCCTCCTAATATAACTAAGATAATCTCTTAAAAAGTGCAAAAGTGCGGAAATCATCAAAGGTTACACTAAAGGTGAGTCGGATCCAAGTGATTCATCTTGTCTATCTGTTTTTATTTTATTTTTATTTTCAGCATTTTTAGTTTTCATGTTTAAACCTTTTTCTAAAATTTTGATTTGATTAGACGTTGAGGATAAACCGGTACTAAAAGCTCTTGTGTCCTTGGACGACCTCGGTATCTTACCAACGCTATACTACGCTCACGATGGGTGCACTTGCCCATATGTGTGTTTAGTGTTAGTAAAATATCGTGTTTTATAAATTTAAAACTTGAATAAAGTGTTAAAAAGGGCTAAAAATATAATTAAAAAAATACTCACACCGACACACATCATGAGTCATGGGGGCATGGACTTGGCAGTTGTCACATTTCTTGACCTCCTCCAGAGCTGTCTCGTACATTCTATGCCAATAAAATCCTGCATTCATCGCTTTGTCCATGACTGTCTTCGGCCCCGAATGCATACCACAGATCCCTTCATGTATTTCTCGTATCACGTATTTTGCCTCTTCCTCATCAACACATTTTAAAAAGGGACCCAAATACGACCTCCGGTACAACTCCCCATCTATTAGTTCATACTGTAGGGCTTTCACACTCACTTTCTGGGCCGACCATTCTCCTTCTGAGAGAATCCCGTCCTTAAGGAAGTTCAAGATGGGTATCATCCAGGACTCATGGGTTCTGTTGACCGTTGCCACCTCTCCGGCTGCGATGGAGGGAAAGGTCAGAACTTCCACTTTTACCTCTCTGGGTAAATGATCGAAAGCCACAGAGGCCAGCTTGCTGAGGGCGTCGGATTTTCTATTCTTCCCTCAAGGGATGTACTCGAGCTTGAAAGTGCTGAAGGTTTTGGCCAATTCCTTCACTCTGTCTATGTATTGGGCCATGGAGCTGTCCTTCGCATCATACTCTCCATTGTATTGTTTTACGACCAGTTGGGAGTTGGTATTGGCTTCAACATGCCTTGCCTTCATTTTCTTGGCCAGCCTCAGGCCTGCTAGTAGTGCCTTATACTCCACTGTGTTGTTAGTTTTTTCAAAGTCTAACCTGATCGCGTAGGTTAATTCGATTCCTTCAGGGCTAATTAGGGTGATTCCTGCTCCATTCCCTTCTTCGCTTGAGGCCCCATCTGTAAACAGCTTACACACTGCTTCCTCTTCCTTCCTTTTCTCTTCCTCCTCTAAATTTTTCCACTTTAGGAGTTCTCTTTCTTCTTCCTCAGGGACTTCTACCAAGAAGTCTGCTAGTACTTGGCCCTTCGTTGCAGTCTTTACCTTATACTCTAAGGTGTGTTCTCCGAGCTCAACAGCCCACTTGGCCAATTGACCAGAGAGTTCCGGTCTCCTCAATACTTTCTAGAGTGGTTGATCTGTTAATAGCACGATTTTATGAGCATGGAAGTACCTTCTGAGTCTCCGGGAAGCGAAGACTAGTGCCAGGGCTAGCTTCTCCAAGGGCATGTATCATTCCTCCGGACCTTTAAGGGTCCTACTGATGAAGTATATGGGTATTTTCTTCTCCTCCCTTTCTACCAACATGACTGCACTGATCGTAGTTTTTGATGCTGACAGGTACAAAAGCAGGTCTTCCCCCGGCACAGGGGTGGCTAAGGTTGGAAGCTTACAAATGTGTTCCTTCATCTCTTGGAAAGCAGCTTCAGCCTCTGGGGTCCATTTGAATCTGTTTGTCTGGAGGCAATCCTTCGGGACCTTCATAAAAGGTAGAGTTTTGTCCGCCACCTTGGATAAGAAACGGTTAAGGGCTATCAAACTTCCGTTTAGCTGTTGGACGTCCCTCAGGGACCTGGGGGACCACATTTCAGCCACTGCTTGGGTCTTTTCAGGGTTTGCCTTGATTCCTCCCTTGGTAACGACTACTCCTAGGAACTTCCCCTCTTACACCCCGAAGTAGCACTTCTCAGGATTTAGCTTTATATTAACCTCCTGCATGGTCCGGATGGTTTCGGCTATGTCTTCCAGCATGGCCATCTCCGTAAGGCTTTTTATGACAATATCGTCTACGTATACCTCCAGGTTTCTTCCCCGTTGCTCTCTAAACAAGGTTTTCATGAACCTTTGATATGTGGCCTCTGCATTCTTCAGTCCGAAGGGCATTTTTGTGTAGCAAAAGGTGCCTTCGTCCATCACAAACGTAGTTTTTTCCTCATCTTCTAATGACATTTGAATCTGGTGGTACCCCTTGTATGCATCGAGTAAACACTTCAGCGGGTACTAAGCTAAGGAGTCGACCTGCACATCTATCTCAGGGAGGGGGTAGCAGTCCTTGGGGCATGCCTAGTTTAAATCTTGGTAGTCTATGCACATTCTACACCCTCCGTCCTTCTTTTTTACCATCACTGGGTTGGCAATCCAGGAGGGGCATCTGGCCTCCCTGACTATCCCGACCATGAGGAGCTTCTTTGTTTCATCACACGCTGCCCTTCTTTTGCTTGGCCCCATGCTCCGTTTCTTTTGCTTGACGGGCCATATCCAACTGTGGGTGTTGAGCCTATGCTCGGTCAAGCTCCTTGGGATTCCAGTCATATGCCCGTGTTGGAATGCGAAAACATCTATGTTGAGGAGTAGTTCCTTGAGTGCACTTTTGCACTTATCACTAAGGTGGTTTCCCACTTTTACCATTTGCTCCAGAAATCTATCACTGAGTGCCCATTCTTCAATTCCTTCTTCCTGGGAGCCCTTCCCAACTTCTCCTTCTGAAACCGATGACACCACCTCATATGAGGACTTTACCCAGGCTAACCCCCTGAGAGTCTGAAACACTAAAGCTCCATGGGGAGTTGAGGCTTGAGCCTGCAAATCCCCAATCCCTGGCATGTCCAAGATAACATTGTTCTTGGAGGGTGCTCGAACAACAGTAAAGGTGAGTTCTATGGTCCGAACCCAATCCCCCACCCCAACTGTGAATTGAAGTCTGTTTTTCCCCAGGGGGTGGGATATGCTATTTCTGAAACCTACCAGGGGGATTGAAACTTCCTCCAACCTTAGGAAGCAATGTTCATATATCACCTCTACTCCGCTCCCCCTGTCCACATGTATCCGAGCCACCCTGTGACCGGCTATTATTGTTGAGATGTTAAGGGGGAGTCTTTGTACCTCATGATCTTCCAAATGTGGCATTAGAATGGGGGCCTTCATACAACTTGAGGGACCCAGTACCCTGGCTTTGACACTTCTGGTGGGATCATACTCGTCCCTTCTCCTGATAATATCTACACATCCCCTTTCTGGTTCCCGCCCCCTTGTATCCCTTCCTTTTCACCTCCCCCCCCCCCTCCTTGATCTCTTTAACCAAGTGGGCCAGTTTGCTCGTTTTTACCACCGCTTATATTTCTCTTTTCAAGTACATGCAATCGTCGGTCTTGTGACCAAAACCTTTATGGAAATCACAATATTCGTTTGGCTGAGCTTTTGGTCCTTATTTGATTGGAGGAGGTTTACGGAAGGAGTTCTTAACTCTTTCTGTAGCTAGTATCTCACTCGGGGTTTGGGTGAGGGGGTGAACCTGTCGGAATAAGGTGCTGATCCTCTACTTCGGGGTTTATATGGGGAGTACATTGTCCTCGTCCTGTCATGTTGCATTTTATTAAAAGTAGGTTTTCGAGGGTATAGGGTACCTTTTTCCTAAGGTTTTGGTGTAGGGTTGGCCCTCCGGGGTGGAGCATCCATTTCCTTAGATTTGCTGACAGTATCTTTTCCTCTGACAAAAGCTCTGACTCGATCCATGAGGTTGTCAAATGTAGACGGGAACTCTTCCCCTAGCTTCTCACACAGTTGAGTATGCTTCAGCCCGTTAATGAAGCTGCTAATCTTCATTACCTCAGGTACGTCTTTGATGTTCATGCTTTCTCTAACAAACCTCTCCATGTACTGGTCCACTCATTCGTTGTCTCTTTGTCGGATATGCATGATCTCATTAGGGTTCTTGATTACTTTTCTTTGTTGGTTGAAGTTTCTCAGTATTTTTTGCTCAGTTCCTTGTAGTTGTCTATACTCCTGGCAGGGAGGCTATCAAACCAGAGGCTATCTCCCTCAGTTAGCGTCTTAACAAACATATGGCACCAGGTGGGCATCGACCATCTCCCTACCAGCCCAGCACCCCTGAAAGCGTGCAGATGGCCCTACCTGCCCAGCACCCCTGAAAGCGGCTTAAGCTTTGGAGGCATAGGTGCCTCGGCTATTCTTTTTAGTAAACTTTGAGACCTCAGCCAGATCCTTGGTTAAGTAGGGTTGGTTTAGCCCGCCATCATCTTGGCTTTCTTTATCGTTCCCCTTCTGCCCTTTTCCTTTTACCAACTCTTCCCTTTCTTCTGACGTCATCTGTCTCAGGGCTGTCATGAAAGCATCCAAGGGGTCCAGGTTACTATCTTTTCCTCGTGGTCCAGTATCTTCTTTGCTTGATGGTGTATCAAAGGAAAGCCTAGCCTTTAGGCTCTCCAGCTTCTCTTGTCTTTCCAAACATTCGAGCTGTTTCTTGAGCTCGTTCCTATGCATGGCTACGAAGTCAAGTGTGATGGTGTTTCGTTTCTCTGATGACTCCACCCTGTTCTCAGTTTCTTCTTCGTGAGTGATATTCTCAACTGTAACTACATCGTTAGTGCTTTGCACCGTCTTCACTGTTAGAGAGTGTGGGGTTGGTGTTGCAGCCATGTTGTCTCAGATGGGTAGAAACTTCTCACAACGTTTTAGGTTCTAAGTAGGATCACTAGATGGACCAGGGTCCCACGGATGGCGCCACTGTCGAGTCCTCAAGTCACGGGTGATGGTCAAAGGGCCTCGTCAACGTTGTGAAGATCCTGTCTTGCTGTCCTACAAGAAAGAAAACCGTTAGCCTCGTCACGGAGGACCCCGAAGGGGGAATCCGTGACCAAGCTCCGACGTGAGAGTAAGTAAACTTGCCGGAGATAACGAGAAGCTTATTCCGACGAGGAGAATCGCCGGAATATTCTCCTTGGTGTGAATTCGGGATAATGTGGGAGTAAATGTGGTTCGAGGTTGTCGGAATTAATGTGGCAACTGTGTATTAAATGAGATGAGTTTTCTATGTGTGTTATATCAAGTAATTTACCTTTCTTATATAAAGGGAGTGACTTATCTTCCTCGGGAATCCTTGTAGAGATCATCTAACGGTTTTGTGATGACCTTGGGGAGCTCAGACACGTGTTTGAGCCCCAACTGTAAGATTACAGGCTTCATTTTATGAAGCCAGCTGAGTGTACCTTACTTCCAGCGACCTTTCTCTCACTCTCCGTCATGCATTAATTATGCTTGCAGAGCCTTGGATCCTCCTTTGTTTCTAGCCTTTTTTCATGGCTCCTTTTGAGAGAAAGAGTTAGACATGGGCTCACGTATCGGCCCAAATGATGGAAGCCCAATACGGACTCACTGGATTGCCATTGGGCCTCGTCGTCAATGAGTATTAATATAAATTGGTTCCTTGTACACATACGATTAAAAATTCTCCCTTATGACCATGCTTACATTAGTTATATGTTTAGTCAAAAGAATTCGAGGAAATCTCAAGAAATATTATCTTGCATATTATATTGGACTGCATGATCTTGTGTTGGTCTTACAATGGTCGTAATAATTGTACTTCATATTATTATTGTCTACAACTTCATACGAGCTCAAGAAATGGAGAGTATGTAGTTTTCGTATAGAAATTTTTGGGTATATATGTTTTCGACCGCGGTTTTATAGAATTTTTTTGGTATATACATTTTCGAACCCCCCGATCAGAAATCTCAAGCTTCGCCACTGCTTGTGTTGGTCTTACAATGGTCGTAAGTTTCATGGCAATGAGAGGAGTGTCAGTTTTTGAGTTAGTAAAAGCTAGTGAATAGAAAGAACTCAAGTGTTTTACTTCATATTAATAATGTCTACAACTTCATTCCAGCTCAAGAAATGAGTTATTGTTGAGCTTCAATGATTTGGTGTGAATACTGCTAAAAACCATCACTTGCATAGATATGTTCATGTCGTGTTGCATCGTGCTTGTATTATTTGTTACTTTAAATAGTAAAAATCTTTAGCTTTCTGTTCATGTGATTCATGATATGTCATGAATGTACTGTATTGAAATTCGTTTAGTGTCGGGGTTTCATCATGATACCTTGTCGTCGTGGTTGTCCAAATGTTTTACAAATAACACAAGTGTTCTCAAATTAATAATCATTAAATATTGGTCGATCTCTTGATAAAAAAAATATATTATTTCTTACAATGAAGAGAGATTATTGAATACATAAAACATACAATAGCAAAACCTTCCCATATATATATATATATATATATATATATATAGGGAGCCGCTAGAATGAGAACCACCACGAGTTATGAGAACCGCGACTCGCGGGTGGCCGTTGACCACGAAATTTTTTTTACACCTAGATCCGTATATTTTAACACCGGGTGTAAAGTTTGGGTTCAAACGGCGCGCCCGAGGGGTTAGTTTTTTACGCCCAAAGTTTGGTTAAAAAAAAAGAAAAATAAAAAAAATAAAAAAACCCAAACTGGGTTTGATCTCATATAACATGCGTGATTATTTCAAAATTTTCAGACCGCCTGGGTTTGATCAATTTCGTCCAATTTGTTTCAAATTTCTTTTCGTTTCACTTCAAATAGGCTATTGTTTGGTCAATTTCATCGAATTGGGTTCGAATTCATCGTTGATTTTGAAAAGTTTCATCAAAAAATCGACCATTGAATTCAAACCGTAAAACAGAGCATGAAGAAAACATAACCAAGCTTTGATTCAGACCGTAGAACAGAGGATGCAGGAACATGAGCAAGCTTTGATTCAGACTGTAGAACAGAGGATGCATGAACATGACCAAGATTTGATTCGATTAGAGTCAGATGGCAGTAACAGTGGTTTCAGATCGTAGAACAGGGGATGCGATTTTTGAACTAGGAGGTAGGGCATGCGTGATAACGTGCGTGATTATTTGTTTCAACATGCGTGATTAGGTTTTGTTGAGTTTATAACGTGCGTGATTTTCAACATAATATGCGTAATTTGGTCGCGTACGTGATGTATGTTAAGCCGTAATGTACATTACACACACACTCTCTCTCTCTCTCTCTCTCTCTATATATATATATATATAGAAGAGAACACTTATATAAAAGATCTTTTAAAACGGTGTAAATATATATATATATATATATATATATATATATATATATATATATATATATATATATATATATAGGGGAAGCTTCAAATGAAAACCACTAGTTAACGCGAAAACTCGAAAACTAACTAAAAAAAGCCTAAAAAACACACAAAATTTTTTTTTTTTTTTTTGCAAACCAAATTTCGCAGATTTTTTTATATAAAAAAAAAATTTTCAAAAAAAAAAAAAAAAAAATTTTGTGTAGTGCACATGTGTATCTGTACTACTTACACATGTGCACTACACAAAAAAAAAATTTTTTTTTTTTTTGAATTTTTTTTTATATATCTAAACTAGCGATTTTTATTAAAAAAATTGAAAAAAAATTTTTGTGTGTTTTTTAGGCTTTTTTTTAGTTAGTTTCGAGTTTTCGCGTTAAAAGTGGTTTTCATTTGAACCATCCCCTATATATATATATATATATATATATATATATATAGGGTAGGGTTCCAGCGTGAACAACCTCCCAAGAGTGAACTGCGTGAACAGATATGGACCCTTGATTTCCTTTTTAGTTGTTAATGGTAGGATTGTAATTATATAAAAAAATAGATTTAAATCATTATTTTAATAATTGAATTAAGTTACATCTTTCCTAATTTAAATTCATTATCCACATTATGTTTATTTATTAATAAGATAATTATCAAAACAAACAACAAATCACCAGATTTCAATTTTAATTTTTATTTCAAATTTCATCATCAGAATTCAAATTTTGATTTTTAAGAACCACGTAACCTTCATATTTCAACGGTATACACATGTGTACTTGGATATAAATAGAACAGTACACATGTGTACTCAGCGTCGTACATATGTGTACAGTAATTCACAGGTGTACATCAACATTCAATACAAAAAAAATTCTGAGATATCACAAAAACAGACGATATACACATGTGTACATCGCATTAAAAAGAAGGCCAAATCAGAATACACATGTGTACATCGCAGTTAAAAAAATAATTATTTTAATAATTGAATTAAGTTACATCTTTCCTAATCCTTGATTTGATTTGTGAGAGATTTATGCAATCAATTTAAGAGGATAATTGATTACTTTATTTGTGAGAGATTTATGCAATCAATTTAAGATTGAAATTACTCATATACCCTTTTTGTATTTAATTAAATGGAAAAAATTAACCAAATAATTACCATCATGCCACTCATTTTAATCTCAAGATCATAAAAATCAAGGGCCCAGATCAGTTCACGCAGTTCACTCTTGAGATTTTGTTCACGTTTGAACCTAATAATATATAGGGTAGGGTTCCAGCGTGAACAACCTCCCAAGAGTGAACTGCGTGAACAGATATGGACCCTTGATTTCCTTTTTAGTTGTTAAGGGTAGGATTGTAATTATATAAAAAAATAGATTTAAATCATTATTTTAATAATTGAATTAAGTTACATCTTTCCTAATTTAAATTCATTATCCACATTATGTTTATTTATTAATAAGATATTTATCAAAACAAACAACAAATCACCAGATTTCAATTTTAATTTTTATTTCAAATTTCATCATCAGAATTCAAATTTAGATTTTTAAGATCCACGTAACCTTCATATTTCAACGGTATACACATGTGTACTTGGATATAAATAGAACAGTACACATGTGTACTCAGCATCGTACATATGTGTACAATAATTCACAGGTGTACATCAACATTCAATACAAAAAAAAATTCTGAGATATCACAAAAACAGACGATATACACATGTGTACATCGCATTAAAAAGAGGGCAAAATCAGAATACACATGTGTACATCGCATTAAAAAGAGGGCAAAATCAGAATACACATATATATATAGGGCCAGGATCATTTCAGAACCATAAATATTTACAGAACTCCTAATAAACAATCTTTTTATTTATATACTTTTATGTTTAGGATAATTTGATCATTTATTATGTGTATTTTTACGATTACATACATGTAAAGAGTAATTTTATCATTTTTTATATGTAATTTTATAATTACACATATGTAAACTAATTTTTTACATATATGTAATTAGTTATGACACATATATATAATTTTGGCAATTAAACATATGTAAATTACTTTTAACATGTATGTAATCAAAGAAATACATATAATAAATGATAAAAAGATCCTAAATACAAAAACTTATATATAAAATGATTCTTTATTAGGAGTTCTGAAAGTTCTGTAGTTATTTCGAGTTCTGAAATGAACTCAACCCTATATATATATATATATATATATATATATATATATATATATATATATAATGTAAGTATCTATAGAAAACCCACTTTAATTTAGAAAACCCGGGAACTCTAACCTCCCGAATTTAAAAAAAAATATATATATACACATGTTATATACATGTTTTTAAGGTATTTGGGCAAAAAAAATCAAAAAAGCGCCGAGTAGATATTTTTAAAAAAAATAAACAAGTTTTAGTGTAACACGTGTTACAAATATGTCAGATGAATGTAACACGTGTTACACCAAAACTTGTTTATTTTTTTTTTAAATATCTACTCGGCGCTTTTTTGATTTTTTTTGCCCAAATACCTTAAAAACATGTATATAACATGTGTATATTTTTTTTTTTTAAAAAAACATCGGGAGGTTAGAGTTTCCCGGGTTTTCTAAATTAAAGTGGGTTTTCTATACATCCTTGTCCTATATATATATATATATATATATATATATATATATATATATATATATATATATAACTTATATAGAAGAGAACACTTATATAAAAGATCTTTTAAAACGGTGTAAAATTTTATTTAAAGAAATAACAAAAAAAGAAAAAGAGAATTTATATAGAAGAGAACACTTATAGAAAAGATCTTTTAAAACGGTGTAAAACTTTATTTAAAGAAGTTATACATGCTGACCCGCTATATATAAAATAACCTTCATGTAAAGTGGTTTTAAATAAACTACTTTATTAAACACATCTTTTACAACGGTTAAATAATAACCATTTTATATATACTTAACCCATAATGTTTTGTTGCTAGCAGGATTATATGTACTGGGTGGAGTTATTGTAAAAAATACCAAAAGTGTGAGAAATGTAAGAAAATCCTTGATTTAAGGACTTGTAACCGTCCATAATAAGAGCATGTTCATGACATGGTGTTTTAAATAAATTCATAGTTCAATTCATGGTGTTTTTACAAAATAATATAACACCATTCAGTAAACAAAAAATAACACCATTCAGCACAAAAAAAAACACCATTCACACAAAAATAACATCATTCAGCACAAAATATAACACCATTCAGCACAAAAAAAAACACTATTCACACAAAAATAACATCATTCAGCACAAATATAACACCATTCAGCACAAAAAAACACCATTCAGCAGTAAATAATATAACATCATTCAGTACAAGAATATAACACCATTCAGTAAAGAAATATAACACCATTCAGAAAAAGAAAATAACACCAATCAGAAAAGAAAAAAAACACCATTAAGAAAAGAAAAATAACACCATTCACAAAAGAAAAAAACACCATTAAGAAAAGAAAAATAACACCATTCAGAAACGAAATATAACACCATTCAGTACACAAAATAACACCATTCAGTACAAGATATAACACCATTCAGTAAAGAAAATATAACACCTCTGTATCATCTTCTCCACTTCCGGCAAAGAGATTTCCGTCACTGTCGCCGGCGACTAACCGGCGAGATCAGTCCGTTTAAATGTCAACAAGCGTCTCACCACCACTGCCGGCCCGGCACCCACCACCACCGCACCACCAGCGTCGCACCACCAGCGTCGCACCACCACCGCCGCACCACCACCGCCGCACCACCAGCGTCGCACCACCACTGCCGATCCGGCACCCACCACCGCCGCACCACCAGCGTCGCACCACCACTGTCGATCCGGCACCACTGCAATGTAGAGAGATAGATCGAATTTGAAGAGAGAGAGAGAGAGAGAGCTCTGGTCGTGCGATTGGAGAGAGAGAGAGAGAAATTGTATGGATTTTGATTACAGTTACCTATTTTGAATGGATATAAAAGACTTTATTACCCCTATAATTTTCAATTCAGTCCAAAAAATAAAACAAATTTTACAATTTGGTCCCTATTAATCTAAACCATTAGATCAAAGATCTAATGGTGTAGATTCTTTCTTATCCTTCTCACACTTTTGGTCTTTTGTACAGGAACCTTTACCTATATGTACTTATTATTTATTTATATATATATTTTTTTTTGTAAAATTTATAGTTTATCATCTATTAACTTATATTTTTATTAATAAGTTATAATATTAGAACATAAGTTCATGAAATTAAAAAAATATAAAAAAACACTCGACAAAACAAAAACAAACCCATATAGTGGGTTATCAATTGTTCGCCAAAGAAAACATTCATAAACGAGCAACATGTTAAAACTGATTAAGTTGTTTCTCAAACTCCTTTATTAATTATTTCAACACCATCAGTGGCAAGCAACGTCCAGCACATCATCTAGCTTTTTGTGAAGAATCTATTGTGCTTTGTAGTATGACAAAGTCTTCACAATAAAAACCCGGTGCCTTGATCATACGTAAATGTATTGAGTTCAAATTAGCTTGCGTAATATGAGCATTATGAGCCACATTTAGTAAAATGGCTAAGTTTTAAACTAGGTTATTGTAGCTTAATCGATTAGGTCACTTAGAACTTGCGTAGTGGATCGCGACCTGGGGGCCATCCAGGCCATAGCGCCAAATCGCGCCAAGGAACACCGCCGCCGACGCTATGGTTCGATGAATTTAGTTTTCGCGATGGACATAACCGCTAGTTGGTGCGCGTTTGATAAATTATACCCTTGGGGTCAAAAACAATAAAAAAATTATAATTTATTAATTATATATATATAGAGGCCGGTTATCATACAATATGTCTAATCGTACATTACGTACGCTATAACCACAGCCGTCGGATCATCTCAATTAACCTCGTGCTTAACTATTAAATTAATCAAATAAAGATATATATATGAAACCGCCAAGGTTAAAATCGTCCATTACGAATCAAAAAACCCTGATAAACAGCAAACAAAATCTCAAAATCATACCGTAAGATTCTTAATCAAAACCGAATTCGAAAATCGAACAATTAATCAAAAATCGACCGATTCTTATTCACCAAATCCTTCTGCGAATTGAACTTCTGCTGAATTTGGAATTTCAGAACTGAAACAAAATCGATGGACAGACTATCGAAGAAGATGATGCAGGGTGAAAATCAAAATAAAAATATAAGAAATATATGTCAAACGTGCGAAAACACTTCAGAAAAAAAGAAAGGATGTGTTTTTTGCAAAGTTTGCGAATTCATGACATTACACATACGATTTCAATAAAAAGTTAATAATCTTTGAAATTTCTTATAGTTTGCGAATTCATGCTTTTACACATGCGGTTTCAGGAAAAAGTTAATTATCTTTAGATTTCTTAAAGTTTGCGAATTTGTTTCGATTCAAATGCGATTTTGAATAAAACACTGCAAAACTTTCAAAATTACGAATTAATAACTAAAAAATAACTATTCTATATAAAAAAAAAACTTAATTTATTACCGATGTGATGTAATTTGACATGTAATGATCAATTTTACAATAAATACTACTGAACTTACCACCCTACCTACATAATAAATTTACTATTTTAATATAAAAAAAACCCAGATATAACTACCTTCCATATTAAGATATAGAACACGAAAAAAACACACACAAAAGACAACAAAAAATGGCATCAGAAGATTCAGAAAAAATCTAAAACATTGCAATAAAAGAGCTATTGTCAACTCGCACGTTGACAGAAATAAGCATCGATGTCACCTCTTCTCATCTGATTCTTGATGTGCAGGGGAAAATCCTGGAAGAAATCAAGAAAAATCAAGATATGTGGGAAAGACTACTTGAAGAACCACCATCAAGTTTCAGAGACGCAGCTTTGAATCACATAAAGGAGCAATCTCGAGCTGATGACTTAGCCTTCTCTTTCCTGAAAGATGCTCTAAACACTGTGAAGGAGAAGATGGAGTTCAGCTCTACTGAACGTGACAAAATCTTTGGTTCAAGTAGCTAAGATTCTGTTTAATCGTTTTATACATCTAGCTGTGTTAGACAATAACAACTATTTTATATTTTGGGTATGTGTTTTGAACAAATCTTATGCTTTTGATTATGATATAAAATAGCATGAATGATTTAGACATATTTGTCACAAAAAAAAACAAGATAACTCAAAATCGCATGAATTAAAAATGAAATCGCATATAAGTCTAATTATAAACTGATGCATATAAAATCGCATGTTTATATACTAAAATCGCATGAAAAAATGATGTAAACAGATAAATATAAAAATCGCATGTGTTTCGTATAAATTCGCATGTACATTTATAAAAAAATTACTCATCCTCATCATCTTCTGAAACCTCCTTCCACTGATCTTCTTCTTCAGATCCATCATCACTACTACCACTGTAATCTTCAAACTCATCTTCCTCTTCGTCGTCTTCGACCTCATTGTCTTTATCTCTGGGAACATTTTCAATCTGGACGCCCTTCATCTTCTTTTTTCGCTGTTTACCTTGTTGTTTGGCTTTCAGAATCTCGCAAGTCGGAATATCATGACCTTTTTCATTGCATACACTACATGTCCTTAACCTTTTCCCTTTGCGGCTGATTATTTGTTCCTTCTTGGATTTAATCCTTTTATGCGAGCCACGACCTTTGTTTCTTATACCAGCCGGCACACGGACAGTAGGAGGAGCATTAGTTACTGGTTATTGATAACCAATCAGCTTTGAAAATCGGTCAAATTTTGGATCAAGTTGCTTGGTTATACGACTCTGATCAACTCTCTCTTTAAGCTGCATCATTTGATCCCTCACTAAAACAAGTTGATCAAGGTCGAAAATCAAATTGCTAACCAAATACTCCCTTGTGTGGATGATTTCACGAGCAATCCGTTTAGCCTTGTGTTGCACATCCTTGCCACCCACATTTAGATTGTACTTCACATTTAACTCATTCGGCACCACATCCTTCGTCCATCTCTTCGTAACATATTTGTTTGGTATTTCTTTAACACCAAACATCTTGAAAAGAAAATAGATGTGTTTGCATAGCAGCCCATACTGCTCAAAACGCAAACAGCTACACTGTGCAGTTACATCATTTTCAAGATTCTTGAACCACACCTAGGAAAAACCAAAAAAAATATATTAAAAATTAAAATCGCATGTGTAACATAACAATTTCGCATGTCTAAAAAATCATTTAAATGCACAACTCCAATAAACCATGGTTTAAAATCGCATGAGTGTATCAAAATCGCATATTGCAAGATCATGATCTGAAAAAAAAAAAAAAAGAAATTCGCATGTAGGTTATCAAAAAATCGCATGTTTGAAATATATATGCTATAATACCTCCAATAAACCATCTCCATGGGCTTTAAAGTCCTTCAACAATATCCTGATCTGTGGACCCTCTATTTTGGTCTCCATCGGCAGACAATTAAAAATTGTACCATAAATCTCTATTTGCTGATCAAAAAATATAGACCTGGTGAATCTCTTAGCAGCATCTTTTTCCAAAGAAGTTTCGCTCCAATCAGCAGGCTCAGTATATCTTGAAATATGACCATTCTTTCTATGATTAAACCTTTGGACATCCATTGCACCATCAAAATGATTCATAAACTCTACGAGAGTGAGTTGTGAATTAGCCACCTGGCAAAAAAAAATGGTTCTCACTCTCTGATCTTGAAGTTGTTCTCATAAGTCCCGACATAGGCTCGTGCCGTTAAAAATTCGGAATCCACATGGATCTCATCACAAACATATCATCAATCCATTTGTTTTCTGTGAGACCGAACTCAATCATCACCAACTTCCACTGTCTCTCGAATTCTTCGGGCTCAATGGAATCAGTCCATACAATGTCGCACATCCTCCTTTTAAACTCATCGTTATTGCACAACTCGTGTCTAACCTATAACAATAAATGCTTTTTATATCAGCCTATAACAAAAATCTATAATATAAAAAAAAATAACGCTAACGAAAGACAATATAGCATGCTATACCTTATCTGCCACTTTTTTCATTATGTGCCACATGCACAATCTGTGTTTGCTGATAAGGAAAACCTCCTCAATAGCCTGTTTCATAGCATGGTCTTGATCCGTCACTACAACCTTTGGCTGCCGACCAAATGACTTTAAGAATGAATTCAGAAGCCATTTATATGATTCAATGCTCTCCGATGCCAACAACCCAGCTCCAAGTGTTACATTTCGACAGTGGTTGTCAATGCCAGTGAACGGAACAAACACCACCTTGTACATAAATAAACACATGCGAAATCACATTGAATACATGCGAAATAGAAAAAAAATCACATGCGAAAACAAACAGTATAACATGCGATATATTCAACACCACTTCTTCAAAAATGTCTACATATGCGATATTACAAGCTCATGAAGTCATATAACATGCAAAAATTAGTAAAAAACAAACAGGTTTGTCTTGAAACACTTACCTGTTTGTCTTGAAAGTTGCATCGAACGATATCACATCCCCAAATTCCATATAGTTAAGCTTGCATAAACCATCAGCCCAGAACAAACCAGTTAACCGTTTGTCATCATCAACAGAATATTCAAACGAATAATCAGCTAAATACTGTTGTTTGTCAGTCATCCTATTAATCACCATGTCAGCGTCATATTCTCCTATATAGATGTTAATTCGCTTCCTAAAATTTTTGCAATCATCAACTGTGGCACCAACGTTCTCGAAACCACCATAACGTTGTCTCATTATATGGAAAGCTTTGACAGGACCTAGGTTTAAAGTGCCTAGTTCCCAAACCATCTCCTCCTGGACATCTGACAATTGTCTGTAAGCTGGCAGCATGTGAATATCATCTTGACATACAAACTTATGATTATGGCCATCAACAAATCTCTTTACTGTATATAATCTACCACCCACAGTGCAAATCATAAGTTGAGCTTTGCATCCAGTTCTAATAGTCCCCCTGATCCTTGTTTTGAATTGCTTTTTTGACTTCGAACGATCGTCAATACATAGTGGCTTATGTCCCTCTTTAGAACAAACAAAATACTTAGTTTTGATTATACCACCACTGTGTACTTCACCACCTTTCCGAATAGAAAAACCAGCTAACTTAGCATATGATTGGTAAAACGCATATGCTTGTTCAATAGAGATAAATTGCATTCCAACCACAGGTGTAGCTGATGCTTGAACCTCCGGAGTGTAAACCCTTTCATCTAAATGAATCAAATCAGAAAAACAAAAAAACATGCGAATTATCGGACTAGTTACATGCGATATATTAATAACTGCATAATTTCATCGTAAAGAACAAACAACACATGCGAATTGTATGAACAATAACATGCGAAAATGATGATTTTGATTAATCTGTTTTATATATGCGATTTATTATACCATAACATGCGAAAATGTATAAAGAAAATAAAATCAAATGCGAATTGAAAGACTCATAACATGCGAATTTGTGCATGTTGCTTTCATATAAAAAATATAATCAACATTCAAACTTCAAAAACAGCCACAACAATATAAAATCATTGCTATGATTAAACAAAAAACAAGTATACAAACAATTTAGAGATCTGAATTAACATAATTACCATTAAAACACTCGTTTACAGCACTTGTACTTGCAATTGGATTTGGATTTGCAGGTCGCGGATTTAAAACATCCTCAATCAAAACTCTCTGATATGAAGATAATTGAGCATGATCACCGATCGGTCGAGTTTCTTCAAAATCAACATCTGTTCGTCCAGTGCTGCTCTGTGGATCCATAAAAAAAAAGCAATTGAATGAAACCCTAACACAGAAGAACGAAAACTGCAATTTGAGAATTATGAAAAATTTGAAACTGATTCGAATGATAATTACCGGGATATTAGTGTAACGAACATCTCGCTGATTGAATGAAGAGACGAATTTGCCCTCAGATGATTGAATTAATTGTCTGATTTAACCTTATTAAAGAAAAACCGAACCAGGACACGTGTATGGCTAATATTCTCGCGTATGTAATGTACGATTAGCTTATTTGTACCATATTCTTTACCTATATATATATATATATAGAAACAGGATCAGGAGAAAACGCTCAAAAGTGTGAGAACAGTGAGAACGCTTCCTGGCCCAACACGTGTCACGCCGCTTAGAGAAGGGCGGAGGGGCTTTTTTGTCCTTTCATATTTCTTTTTTTAAACGCGGGTCACTTCGTCTTTCCATTTTTTGGCGTTTAATAAATACGCGACGTTTTTATTGTTTTTAGATCAGGATCATAGTAAACATTTTGGCGTTTTAAGTAGGGGTGTTCAAAACCGGATATCCGAAAATTCGGATATCCGAATTTCGGATATCCGAAAATTTCGGATACTCAATATCACTATCCGAATCCGTATCCGAAAATTCGGATATCCGAAATTCGGATATTAGAATTTTCGGATATCCGTTCGGATAGTGAAATGGATATCCGAATTTTAAAACAAAAAAAAATAAAATTCAAGTCTTAATAATACTACATCAGTACATCACCCAGCAGTAACAAACCATCACCCAAATTCAAGTCTAGTCAAATTAAAGTCTTAATACAAACCAAATACTAAGAATCTAAGATGTTAAAAAAAAAGGCAAATAAAGACAATTCGTAGTTCGAAATTAAAGACATAATCTTCCAATTAAGATAGCCCAAAATCCAATCCATCTCCCAACTTCCAATCTAACCAAAAACCTGAATTCAAATAAAAAAGAAAAGTAATAAGAACAAGTGCTTAAAGGAATTGAAATATTAATATGAAAAAGAATTGCTTTACTAACTAGTGAACCATATTCAAACTTTCCAAGTAGCAAGCATGCTCAAAAACCATGACAACCTGTTAAAATCAAAAACCAACAAACCATTTGAAACAATAAGTTGCTTTTAACATATATCACTAAGTTTATTAAAACAAACCGAGTTGCTTGCATTAGGAGTGTCCATTGGAAACAATCTGTAACAAATTAAAAACAAGAGTTTGTCAGTTTATGGCTGCCATTTTTCTGAAATTACACAGTGGACTAAAAAATCTAATAATCAAATCTTTAGAACTACCAAAGCTGATAAGCGAATAGTCGAATACCAAAAAGGTAAGCTGATGTAATCTAAAACTTATTACTGTTATTATTTCGATTAAAAAAACGCCAATCTCTAATTTTTACATATACTTGAAAGTTGAAACTTCTACCAAAGAAACAATGGAAAAAAGCAAATAACCACCTTATATAACTTATTACTGTTATTACCTATTAGCATCTGAATGATAGAAATAAACAAAACAGTTGGTTGCAACTTATATAAAATCAACAACACACCTTGTTTGACTAAAATAACAACACACCTTCTAGATTATGGCAACTTGTTGATGCAAATCAGCGAACTCAGTCAACAACATTCTTCCACTTTTCACTTTTGTAAAATAAACAGATTCTTTGGCTTAAGCTTTATCAGCGATGATGATAAAGTGAGGTAATAAACAGATTGAAAGAAACAGATAGGTAGAAATAAAAATAAAAAAAAGCTAAAACAAATAGAATAAAGTGAGGTAATACCGGCGAATCGGCGATGATGAGTTCTGTTGCCGGATTGATTACAGAGATGCGTTCAGCCGTTCAGATCAACTTGTCGTCGCTGAATCAATCAAATCGGTGAAGTGGTGAGGCGATGATTCATCGCTGGAGTGAGATTGGGGAAGAGTTGGAGAGGTGGCGTATAAGATTTAGATCTAGGGTTATAAGGAAACATTAGGGGTATATATATTTTATATATAAAATAATAAAAAAAGCATTTTTAGTATTCGGATATCCGAACTATCCGAAATTTTTCAAAACTGGTATCCGAATCCGAACCCGAATTTTCGGATATCCGAAATTCGGATATACGAATTTTCGGATATCCGAAAATTCGGATAATTCGGATTCGGAATTTCGGATATTTCGGATTCGGTTTCGGATTCGGATTTTTTTGAACACCCCTAGTTTTAAGTATTGTTTTGGCGTTTTTATTGTTTTTTAGATCAGGATGCAGGCCTTTAATGTAAAAAAACATCAGTAATTTTCTTGATTTTATTATATCAAGTGTTGTGCCATGTAGGATACAGGCCTATAATGTGACAGACAATTATGGCGTTTTGAAAAGATAAATAAATTCAATTTTCCATGTAGTGGCTTTTAATATAAATAAATGTTTGCCAATAATGATACCGTCTCTTCATTTTACTGTTTTAGCAATTACTGTTTCTTTCAATTTTCATCTGTCAATTAGTGTTGATTTTTCCAGTAATACTTTGTTTGCGTTTTTTGGGGTTTTATATAGCAACATCGTGCTTTGCTAGCACTCGTTCTCACAATTTTTCACACTATCAGCCGTTTTGGTGTTTATAGTTTTTGACGTTTTATACTCAATTTTTTTTTTAAATTAGTAGTGAATTAGATAATAAACAACAGAGAATTAGATAACAAACAATAGAAAATGAAAAAATAAAATAAAAATTATAATCTAATTTCTCATCCAAAACTTCACTGTTATCAGCCTCTTCTACTTTAACCGTTTTTGGCGTTTTGAACCTGTTTTTGAATACATTATGTAGATCCTTATTTTCCTACATAACGTCCGTCTTTAGAAGATGCTTATTTTTTGTGGCATCCTTTATGGTTGGTGGATATATACTTGTTTGATGACATGTTGAAGACCAACGCCTGCTCTAATGTATTGATCCCTTCATGCCATCAATATATCCATCAAGAACAAAGTGACATGATGTCATATCAGTGTCATCAGTCTCTTTTTCTTGAATATTTGTCCATCTCATTCAGCAAAAGATTATAGAGATACCCAACTCAGAGAAGAATCCATTCAGTGAAACTTCATTCAGATCAATACTCAAGATAGAAGAATCGAGGTTTTGCATCTGTGGCTTTTTTAACTACTATTTTTGGCTTTTTTAAAGTGAATGGTTTCTAGGAAATATGGCGTTTGTTTTTGGTTTGTGATCAGTTGATTGTGCAGAGACGTCTCTCTTATAGGATGTTTTGGGGCGTAGTTTAGGCGGGATTTTATTTATAATAAATGATATTAATAAAGTAGTCGTCTTTTTAGTTACTGTGTATTTTTACTGTTTTTTGTTTAGCTTTTTATGACTTTTTAGGGTCATAGACTTTCCATCTACCAAGTTTGGCGTTTTTAATAGCTTTAAGTAGTTTTTGGCGTTTTTTTTTATTTTTAGCTTTTATTAATACTTCTGCAAACTACTTTCATTATAGTTTGAGAGTTTTTGGCGTTTTTACTGCATTATGGCGTTTCACATGCATTATGACTGTTTGGCGTTTTATTAATATAATGCATTTTTTTATTCTAAGTTGAAAAATACATAACAAAAAACAGAAAAAGAAAAATAAAAAAATAAAAATAGAAACAATTCATCTTCCAAATCTTCATTGTCATCAGTCCCTTTCTTCTTCGAATCATGTTCGCTGGCGGTTTGGCTTAGTCATGCTTGTGTTTTTGTGGCCGTTTGGAAAGACAAAATGACATAAGTTTTTTCTTTGAATATGTATCTTCAAACAACTCATTAGCAGTGGCGAAACTAGAACATTAACTCAGGGGTATCCCAATTTTTTTTTACTGTACAATCATACAATATTAAAAAAAACAACAATACATAAATAAATAAAGTAAAACAAATACCTAATAGATTTGTCTTCTTCTTTTTTTCATAGCTTGGAATCGTTCCATCACATCGTTGTCTTTTACTTCACGTAAAAATCCTTTTCGATCACACAAACCATAGCATTGTTCAAGAATTCCGGGCCGATTCGATTGCGTAAATCCGTCTTCACAAGCTTCAATTTCGAAAAACATCTTTCAACGGTTGCGGTTGCAACCGGTAAAAGCAAAGCTAGCTTAACTACCCAATAAACTGTAAGACAAGAACTATGCGTTCCCGTTTCAACCATAACACGCGCTAGATCACTTATTCCATTCAAGTCTTCAAAATTATCATCATCGCTTATTGTGTGACGAAATGACTCAATATCACCCAAAAGACTCCCTATTTCTTGTGTAGTAAAATCATCCGGGTACATCTTAGCAAAGGCCAATATCTTCGATGGGTCAAACTTAGAAAAACCGTTAGAAGGATTTAAACCCGACATATTTTTTTATCAAACTAGTTATTACCTCACTAAATAGATTTCCTAATTCTTGAATTTGCATGTCCAAAACCTCATTAAAAATGTCTACTTCGAAATGATGTCGATTTGTAATGACATTCTTTCGGTTTCTTGGATTACCATAACTTTCCGTCATGTCCAACATTGTAATGTCATATTTTTTACAAAAGGAAATCACTTTTTCCAACATCAGCTCAAACCCATTTTGTCTTAAAGCATTTAATGCTCGTTTTGTACCATTTATCAAGTTGGTCGCTTCTAATAAATCTTTACCTTTTTGTTGAAGGTATTTTGAAAGAGTATTTGTGTAACTTAATATATCTCCCATCAAATGCATATAAAAAACAAACTCGAGTTTTTTTAAAATAGGATAGAATACCTTTTGCATTTGCCCGTTGTTGACTGCAATCTCCATCTTCTTTAACATATAGAAGTACGGTAACAACTTCCGGAAACAATCTAAACATACCTTGAGAATTAGATTCTTCCGACTCATCATGGTCACGAAAGGGTAAAGAGTTTTTTAAACAGAATCTAGCCCAAATGCCCAATACACTGTTGGGTTATTTTTTTTGGTTATTTGGGCTAACTAATATTGGGCTACCATTTGGTTATTTGGGCCAATATATTCAGAATTATTTTGGTTTAATATCAGCTTCTAAATTTTTTTTTTGAGGGGTGTCCTAGTAGTTGTTGAGGGGTATCCTTAGTATAAAAATCGGATTTTTTTTTTACACTACCGGTTAAAAGTTGAGCCGTAGCCCGGGCTACGCCTCCGAGTACACTAGGTCCGCCCCTGCTCATTAGTATCATTCGTCTTTTCATGCCATTATAATATTCATCAATAACAAAACACAAAAAATGACCTAAGTCTGACACCAGCATCTTTTTGTTTATGATTTGTCCATCTCATGCAGCAAAATGTTATTTGAGTCACAGCACCTCAGGGAAGAATGCATTCTCCGAAACTTTGGCGTAGAACAATATTTGAATATACAAGAAACGATATTTGCCATTTTTGGCGTTTTACTGAGGAAATAGTGTATCTGAAAGAACCGTCGATTTTTTGGAATCATTGATGTTTGAGTGTTTTGGCGTTTTCTAAGATGAATGGTATATAGTAGAAAATATGGCATTTTTTGAGTAGGTGTGTTTGATGTTTTGGGGATTTTGGCGTTTGTAAGATGAATGATATATAGTAGAAAATATGGCGTGTCAGGTTCTGGGGGGTGTGTTTTTATGTCTGGGATGCTTTTGTTTATATAGGGATGTGTTTTGGTCCGTAATGGCGTTTTATTCATTAGTATGGCGTTTTGGTATAGAAGTGTAAAGACCTTTTTACCCTTAATGAGGCGCGTCCACGTAATAAAATTGATGTTATTTACGAAAATGCCACCGCGCCAATCTAGTCCATAGATTGTTTTGATCGGACGATCCATAAGCGTTCTCACACTTTCTACCGTTTTCTCTAAATCCCGACCCTATATATATATGTATATATACACATACACATACAATATTATACACGCATTCTACACCCAACCAACTCAACCAAAAGAACTCTCTACCAAAACATTAGAAAACTCTTTACCAAAATGGATTCGCCTCCATCTTCGTTCATCAATCTATATCACAAATTTTCTGCTATAACGAAGCCGCAAAGGAGGAAGAAGCGGTTACGAGTGTGTGCGCCCTCGCGTTTAGCGTCAACATGTAAATCGTTCTCCCCCACACCCTATCTTGAGGAGAGAATATGTTATGCAAGATCGTGAAGCCGCAAACGCTCGTCTAATGAAAGATTATTTTGGTCCTACACCGACTCACGACCCCACATTTTTATGCGCTGGTTTCAAATGAACAAAAGGTTATTTTTACGCATTAACGAAGATATGGAGCATAAGCATAACTACGTTTAGCAAAAAATGGACTCAAGAGGATATCTAGGATTCACCTTCAGAAGGGTGCTTCCGCGTTACGCGTGCTCGTCTACGGAAACATGTATGACATCAACTACGAGTATTTGAAGATGGCGGAGAAAACAACACGCGATACCTTCTCACATTTTTTGCTAAGGTATATATATATATATATATATATATATAAACGGGATCAGGAGAAAACACTCAAAAGTGTGAGAACGGTGAGAACGCATCTTGGCCAAACACGTGTCACGCGGCATAGAGAAGGGCGGAGGGGCTTTTTTGTCATTTTATCTTCTGCTTTTCCAGTTCCGCTTTTCACAATATTGTTTTATTTTTGGGGTTTAAGATTTTTGGCGTTAACTAAATTCAATAATTAATGACGTTTAATGGTTTCATTGTATTAACATTTTGGCGTTTATGACGTTTATTCAAATCCTATGCCATTGGAAACCCAGGGGGTCTGGAAATCTATCTGTATGGCGTTTTTCAAGGCGTTTTAAACAAGATGGCCATTGTTCTATTATTTTTTATATACATTTTGGCGTTTGTGGTATCTTTGGCGTTTTACAATTGTAAGATTATATTACAACCACAGGGAAAAAAGAAGCGAAGAAAATAAATTAAAATTCCTAGTTGGATCTCTCTTCACAATCTTCACTGTCATCAGTCTTTCTCTTCTTTAATAGTACAAGAACTGTCACCAAATATATGGCATTTTATGTAAAACTTAACAAACCCATCGGTTTGATTATTTTGCCTGCTCGTCTGTTGAAGTTGCTATTTGTGGATGTTTAGGGACATAGATCTATGACGTGTGGGTGGGTTTTTCGCTTTTTCTTCATCTTAATCTTCATCTTTATAATCATCCCACTCTTCAGTGTCATTGATCTCTTCTCCTCATCCAATCCTTCTTCAAGAACAAAGAATACAAAATGCATATGACTGTCATCAGTATATTTTTCTTGAATTTTTGTCCATCTCATGCAGCAAAATCTTACTGAGTTACTCCCCTCTGCTAACAATATATTTATTGAAACTTCACCAAGAACAATATTGAATATCCAAGAAAGCATATTAGCCATCTTTGATTTTTTAATTTTTTTGATGTTTTACAGTGAGTGGTATTTAGTAGTATTGGCGTTTGTTTTTTTGGTTTGATCAAACGGAAGTTGCTGAGACGTATCATTTTATAGGATGTCTTTTTGGCGCCTAATGTAGGCGGTGCATTATTATAATAAAGTATTCGTCATTTCAGTTACTGTTTGTAATTATTGTTTTTGATAAGATTTATCTCTGAAGTCTGTAACACGTCCCATATTTCAAGTTTGGCGTTTTAGATCCTAATATAATAAATTTTCCCTCTCTTCAGTTTTACTGATTTTTAGTTACTGTTTCTAGTTACATTTTCAAGTTTGGTTTTTATTTATTTTATTTTATTTTACTTTATTTTTTTGGGTTTTTTATAATTCTTTTCCAAAGTAATTTTATTATGGTTTAATAGTTTTTGGGGCGTTTTATGGCATGCTGGCGTTTTGACAAGCATTTGGCTTTGTGACGTTTTTATTAGATATGGCGTTGTTATTATATAACAATCAACTGAAAAAGAAAATTAAAAAAAATATATATTGATCTTCCAAATCTTCACTGTTACCAGTCTCTTTCTTATTTTGAAGCATCTTCACTGGCTGTTTCGACTTTCGTATGATTTTTTTTATTTTTGTTTTTTGAAGTAGTTTTTTTGTCGCTGTGTGGAAGCACAAAGTCTGAAATCAGTCTCTTTTTCTATAATATTTGTCCATATTATGCAGCAAAATGTTATTGAGTTTACACCCTTTCAGCCAACAATCCTTGAATTTCCATTGAACGATGTTTTATTTTTTAATTTTGGCGTTTTACCGATAAAAAGAACACCACTAAATAAAAGCATGTTAAACCTCAAATTTTTGATCATGCTAAAATCAATAATGTTTTGCTGTATGAGATGGATAACATTATAAACCCTCGGTTAAGAAAGATAACTGACAATGTTGTCCACCCCATACAACATAACTTTATTGATAACAAATCTCAATAATGTTGTTGTATGTTTTGGCGTTATAAATTGGAAGGAAGTTGATGATAAAGTCAATAAGATTTTACTCAATGAAATGGAGAATATCCTCACTTAAGGACTTTTGCCCATTACATTGAGTGAAACCTTACAGACAACCAAACTGAATTTCAAATAAACGTTTTGGTTTAGAAGATATTTAATGTTTGGGTTTTTTGGTGTTTCTAAGACGAATGGTATATATTAAATATGGCGTTTGGGTTTTGTGTGTGTTTTTAATTAAAGGTCTGAGATGTTGTATATATTGGATTTTTTTGGCGGTTTTTTTAGGCGGGATTTTATTATATTTAAGTTTGGCGTTTTATATCTAATGACGTTTTTAGTTAGAATGGTGTGTGCTATATGTTTTGGCGTTTTATTTCATGAGATGACGTTTTGTGTGGAGTAGCCAAAAGACTTTTTTACCCTTAATGAAGCGCGTCCACGTAATAAAATTGATGTTATTTACGAAAACGCCACCGCGTCAATCTAATCCATAGATTGTTTTTATCGGATGATTTATAAGCGTTCTCACTGTTCTCACACTTTCCACCGTTTTCTATAGATCCTGACCATATATATATATATAGCGGAAGGTTTAAATGAGAACGCTAAATATTGTGAGAACCGCGAGAACTTGGTCAAAAACAATTCAAATTCAATTTTTTTCTACACTTATCATTATTATTCGAATATGTTGTTAGAAATTTAATTTACACGTTTAAATTTACGTGAATTTGTAAATAAAGAAAATTTACACATATGTAAGTTTGCCATTTACACATGTGTAAATCTGTTATATTTATACATGTGTAAAAAAATCTAAAAAGAGTGATTTTGAAAGGAAAAATGAATTATTTGATGTTGTAAATTATTTTTTTGATGTTGTATCTTAATTACAATTCAAAGAATACCTGATTAGGAGAGAAAATGCTTGGAAAATGACTGAGGTGCAGGGGAATTATGATGAGAAAATGGTTTAATGAAGGGAAGATGCTAGCTAAGTAGGTACGTGTAAAGTTATCGACACGCGTCTGAAGCAGCCAACAACACAACCTTAATAACACCAGATACAATACAAAATAGCATGAAGCAACAGCAAGGCGTAGCTTACAAGCACCTAAGCCCACAATGTTACTAATTAATATATGATAATTAACGGAGGAAATGAACAGTAATAATCTGATGATTCATCACTTTCTTTGTTTTAATGTTGCCACGTTTATGATAAAAACCTCACTAATTTCTCCCTCCTCTTTACCCAACTTCAAAGCTGGAAACATTTCTATCCACCACCTCCCTTCCTCTTTTCCCCAACTTCAAAGCTGGATACGTTTCTATCCACCGCTTCCACCTCGTACGATCTCTGAGTTCAACCTCCACTGTACCTCGTCCAACCTCCAACGATAGCAGTCATGGCTCTAGCGGACCTTCAGCCGCATCATCGACTCCTTTGCTGATTTAACCCGTAAGATTTCTTCATTTTGTCACTGTGTTATGTTTTGGTCTCTATTGATATTTGGATATTTAATGGTTTTGCACGTTTGTGGTGTGTCATTTGGTAGTTCTGGTTGATTTTTGGGTTTGTAAAAGGTTGCACACCAAGTGTTTGATGATTTGTCAACTCATTTTTTTGGCCTTTTTGGTGTGCTCATTGTCAACATATTATTTGTAGGTTGGTTTTTTGTTGTTTGCTGTTGTAAATCTTTAACATATAAATAAGGTCATTACTTTGAATACAAATTTGTATGGGGAAAATGGATGGGCAAGGTATGTTGGTCGATCAAATAGACAAATCGTTTTGCCAAAGTAACATTGAACTAGAAATGTGGTTTGGTAAAATTATCATTGAGTTAGCTGAGCATCTGTAATCAGCTTTGATTTTGAAGGTCATTGAGTTATATGTGTCATGCAAGACAACATAACGGTCCCTTACGTCCCATAAAAGCAAATTGTGTTTGCATATTGAAAGCTGAGCATTTGAATCGATTTTTATTTTAATTTTTCTGAACTTTTTTAAACATAAGTTTTCAGTTTTGAAAGATAACCCTATCATGCTTTATTGTATCTTATCGAGTCTTAGCTATGCAATTGTGGGTTAAGGTATCTATGATAAAGTGTTGTGTATATATAGATGTTAGTCATATTACCATAAACCTATAGTTGTTATAACTGTTAATAAATAAGCTATATTGTACGGGGATTCGGAGTTTACATACAAAATATTTTTGAAATGGTTACACAACAAAATCAATAAAAAAACTCATTATGAATGTTATAAACACCAATACATACATATATATATATATATATATATATATATGCCAATGACCCACATACCAATTGGTTTGCGGAGAGGTGGAAAGGTTTTCCCTTTGGGGTTCCTGCCCGGGTGTCGCCGGTTCAAAACCCGGGACATGCAAATTTATGCACAACCTTCGGGCGAAGGGTCGAAACAGCCCGCATGCGCGTGGATTCGAACTCGGGGGGGTTAGGTCGCAGGTTGCGGTCGTAGCTAGCTGAGATGTTTGCCGTCCAATTTTTTTTTTCATGCTATAAGTTCGACTGATAAATGAAGATTGTTTTCTCATCAACTTGCATTTTCATTATCACAAAATAAATATGCTATAATACATGCTATAAGTGCCAATGGCCCACAGACCAATTGGTTTGTGGAGAGGTGGGAAGGTTTTCCCTTCGGGGTTCCTGCCCAGGTGACGCCGGTTCGAAACGCGGGGCATGCAAATTTATGCAAAGCCTCCGGGAGAAGGGTCGAAACAGCCCGCATGCGCGTGGATTCGAACTCGGGGGGGAGGGGGGCTAGGTCGCAGGCCGCGGTCCTAGCCAGGTAAGCTGTTTGCTGTCAAAAAAAAAATACATGCTGTAAGCACAACTGATAAATGAAGATTGTTTCCTCATCAACTTGCATTTTCATTATCACAACTCTTTTTTTCAGTAGTGATGATTATTACATGGGCTTTGATCACACAAATTTTTGTTTATTTTCTTAAAAACACATAAAATATGCATAATATGTAAGCGATTTAATGACTAAATATGGTAAATGGAAGATAGAATTGTATATGCTACTAATGATATACCAACTTGATTAGTCTTTCAACCATAAATGAAGCTGTAGTTTTCAGAGACCCCAAAAATAAGTACGGGGAATGTAATTAAAAGAAAAAACATGGGGCGGATGAAATGATTTAAAGAGAGTAAAATGCTTTACATAACGGATGATTCTATTCCATTAAACAACCAAACAGGGTTTAATACAAATTTATAATTTTATATTCGATTTGAAATTCGAATTAAAATGATACACATTTATTTATTATTTTTATATATAATTGTATATAACTTTTGTTGGCCTATAGTATAAATTAATTTCTAAAGTTATCCAACCCTTACGTTTTCAGTACCGGTGTTTTCGGTTCGGTACGGGTGCCGGTGCCGATCTTTGGCGATTTTCGGTACGGGTATTTTATATATCGTTTCTTTAATTTAATTTAATTTTTCTTCATTTGCTTTTTAATTCCTTCTTTAACTGGCCTAGCTAAATAAATGTATTAATATTTAGGAATATCTCTGTATAAACTGATAATTTGCCATTATCTTGTGCAGGGTCTATATGCATTTTCTTGATTCACCAGAGGTTATTTTAAGTCGTTCGATGCATGTATGTTAAGTAAGATACATTGAGTAGTGATAATTATTATTACTTGAATAATAATCATATATCGAACCAAAAAAATTAAATCATACCACCATATACGACACTGTGAGGAAAGAGATCAAGTATGAGGAAAGAGAGAACATATTTGAACGGTACTGTGAGAAGGATAGTGGAACCGAACAAAAGCACCATAGCCACTTCTGTTGTTATCTGAGAAGAGTAAAAACAAAATTTTAGATATTTAACCTAAAACAATTTGGGTCAAAATTGGGGTCAGTAGGAGTTTTATAGGTAAAAGCAACCAAAGGAATAAATAAATTACAAAAGGTTTACTTCATAAATAGGTTAATGTGTATGAAAAATGAGAGCGATGCAAATATTGGTTATAAATAAAGCTTATTTGGTTGCACATAGACGCGCGCCTCATGTACGTGATAAGAATATCTCTATATAAACTGATAATCTGCCATTGTCTTGTGCAGGGTCTATACGTATTTCCTTGATACACCAGAGGTTATTTTAAGTCGTTTGATGCAGGTATGTATAGTAAGATACATTGAGTAGTGATAATTATTACTTGAATAATAATCATATATCGGAACCAAAAATAAATAAATCATACCATCATATACAGCTTCTAAAATACATCGTTTGAACTCGGAGAACTTTGATGCAACTGGCCGCAGCGAGTTGTAACCTTTACATGTACTTTGATAACACAAATCTCTGTTTATTTTCCTAAAAACACGTAAAATACGCATAATATGTAAGCGGATTAATGACTAAATATTGTAAATGGAAGATAGAATTGTATATGCTACTAATTATATACCAACTTGATTAGTCTTTCAATCATAAATGAAGCTACTGTTTTCAAACACCCCCCAAAAAAAAACCAATACCTGCATCAAGAGTAGAGAGGATGTAATTAAAAGAAAAACATGGGGCGGATGAAATTATTTTAAGAGAGTAAAATACAAATTTATAATTTTATATTCGATTTGAAATTCGAATTAAAATGATACATATTTACTTATTATTTTATATATAATTGTATATAACTTTTGTTGGCCTATAGTATAAATTAATTTCTAAATTTATCCAACCCTTACGTTTTCGGTACCGGTGTTTTCAGTTCGGTACGGGTGCCGGTGCCGATATTTGGCGATTTTCGGTACGGCTATTTTATATATAGTTTCTTTAATTTAATTTTATTTTTCTTCATATGCTTTTTAATTCCTTCTTTAACTGGCATAGCTAAATAAATGCATTAATATGTACAAATATTGCTATATAAACTGATAATTTGTTATTATCTTATACAGGTTCTGTACGCATTTTCTTGATACACTAGAGGTTCTTATAAGTCATTTGATGCAGGTATGTTAACTAAGGTACATTGTTCGCTTTTACATTGTAGAAAAAAAATATACATACATTTTTGAATGTTTATTAGGGGTGTTCCTATGTTTTGAGGTATTGTATGGTCACTTTTGACATCTATTTATCGTCCCAGCATCCACGTTCCAAACAACCACGCCTTGTGTCGTCTTCAGCAGATATTGCATCTTCTTTTGATGCATGTTTTGATGCTTCCTCGACGTCGCGTCGGCAAACATCTCATCGAAGCGCAATGTTGCGTTCTAGGGCTGCAATGGCAGCTGTTGATTCTGCTGGTTTCCCAGCTTCTGCTTTACAGTCCCCAGTTTACATTGACATGGGATTGTGTACAGAAGTGTGCGAGTATTGTGGAGCTCTTTTTTGGTTCCAGGAACGACTAACATCGTTTCTAATAAGTGCTCGTCCACGTTATAATCGTTGTTGTCGCGGTGGCAAAATTAAATTGCAATACCCATCTCAACCACCAGATTTATTGAAATCTTTGTTTTCGGATTCTCAATTTATGCTAAACATTTATGCATACAACGCTATGTTTTGCATGACATCGTTTGGGGCTGTTGTAGATGATGCAATAAACCAGGGTGGTGGCCCCTATGTGTTCAAGGTTGCCGACCAGGTTTCACACTGGTTGGGTTCTTTATGCCCTTCTTCTGGTGATAGTGTATGTTTACGATAGTGAACATGAGATTGCAAACAGGCTGCGTTTTTTCCCAACTATTGACTCGGATCATACTGCAGCAGAAATTGTTGCTGCCCTCGCTCGCATGTTAGATGATGTAAACCCGTATGTACGGTTGTTTAGATCTGCTAGGGAATTGTGTTCTCATGCCGACATTCCAGATTTTGAAATCAGACTTCACAATCGTGTTCGTGACAATCGTTTTTCTACCCCTGCTTCGCACACTCTAGGTGCCATAGTCTGTGACAACAGCCAATTATCGGCAGATTTTGATGTCGTCATTAAAAGTAAAGATAACACTCCTCATAGGGTAAGCAAGCTTCACTCAGCTTATATGCCTTTGCAATACCCACTCCTTTTTCCGCGTGCTGAACAAGGTTGGTCGCCAGATCTTAAACTGACTGGAACTAAACCTACAACGGCTGATGAAGAAGTGCCTGATGACCGGAATTTAACACCTATAATGTTCTATGGTTATCAAATGCATGATCACGAGAATGTGTACACTCATATACTGAGGGCATCCAAGTTGTTACAACAGTATTTGGTAGATGCCTACATTTGTGTTGAACATTGTCGTTTGGAATACTTTAGGGCGAACCGGGATGAATTCCGATGTGAGTTTTTCCAAGGTGTTCAGGACGCAATTTCTAGAGGGGATACTGACGCGAGCACCATAGGAAAGCGTATCATATTACCTTCTTCATTTACGGGTGGGCCAAGGTATATGTATAAGCATTATCAAGATGCGCTTGCAATATGTCGTGTACATGGTAATCCTCAGTATTTCATCATGTTTACATGCAATGTTCGTTGGCCTGAGATAACAAGGGAAATTAGTCACGTGGGTGCTGCTAATGCGCAAGATAGGCCTGACATCATCGCTAGGGTCTTCCAGATGAAGGTGCGTGCATTTATCAAGCACTTGCGAAATAGGAAACCATTTAGAGATGTCACTGCAGGTAACTATAAATATAAACTTTGTTTATAGTTTAGACCTGTTATGTGACTTACATACTGTGGTATTCCCTCTTTGCGCAAATTTATACACAATTGAATTTCAAAAAAGAGGTCTATCACATTGTCACACGCTTTTATGGGTGTCTGATGCGTATAGTATACGCAATGCTGAACAGGTGGATCACTATATATCGGCTGAACTACCTGATCCTGTTCTCAAACCTGTTCTCCACAGGATTGTGACAGATTGTATGTTGCACGGTCCATGCGGTTTAGCACGCATGGGTTCTCCCTGCATGAAAGATGGAGTTTGCAAAAAGAAATTTCCTAAGCCATATGAGGATGTGACACGTTTTGATAATGTGGGTTATGTACATTATAAGAGATCGTCAACATCTGCACCGTTTCTAAAAAATGGTGTTCCTTTAGACAACGGGTACGTTGTTCCATACAACGCAAATTTGTTAATGCACTTTGAAGCACATATAAACGTAGAATACTACGGTTGGACTATGCTGATCAAATACTTATTCAAATACATCTACAAAGGTGCTGATCGTATTTAGTTTGCGTTAACACGTGATAGACAAGCTGGAGAGCCAGCTGACATCCCAGAGGTCATAGACGAGATAAAAAATTATACAGATGGCCGATTTATATGTCCACATGAAGCAGTGTGGAGGATATTCAGTTTTCCAATACATCATAGGAATCCCCCAGTTCAAGTTTTAGCTGTTCACTTGGAAGGAAAGCAGAACCTTACTTTTAAACAGTCGTAACGGCTTTCGGATATTACTAGCAATTCAAATATTGGTAAAACAACCTTAACAGAATGGTTTGTGAATAATACCAATGAGATATCCAACGAAAATAACTCTGGTTTGTCAGGAGTTAACCTTCGGTACATTGATTACTTATCGATGTACCGTTGGGATATGTCATCAAAAAAATGGATACGAAGAAGAAGTAAAAGGGAGCCAACAATCGGTAGGCTTACATATGTACATCCAACATGCGGAGAACTCTTTTATTTAAGGCTTCTACTCAATTCTCAAAGAGGGTGTTGTTCTTTCGCAGATGTATGTACAGTATCAGGGACTGTAATGCCAACATTTAGAGAAGCGTGTGAAAGGCTTGGTTTAATCGGAGACGACAAAGAATGGGCCACCACTATTGAAGAGACTACCGAGTGGGCTACAACTGCTGAACTAAGATCTCTCTTTACTTTCATACTCCTTCACTGTGATGTTTCAAATCCTCGAAGGTTGTGGGAGGCAAATTGGAAATGTATGTCAGATGACATAAACCGTAGTATAGGCCTTGCAATTACCACTCATTCAGCGGTTATAGCCGATCAAGATCTACAATAGTATGTACTTCGGGAATTGGAAACTCTTCTTAATACGAACTCAACTTCACGTTCATTGGTTGAGTACGGTCTACCGATGCCAGATGCTTCTGCGGTTTCAGCGCTTGGGAACAGCCTTCTTTTAGAAGAGAAAAACTATGACATAGACGCCTTACACATTGAACACATGAGTCTTCACGAGGGCCTTCGACCAGGTCAGCTAGCTGTATACAACGCAGTCATGTCTTCATTTGAAAATGGAACTCAATGTTTGCTTTTTGTCTACGGTCATGGTGGAACAGGAAAGACATACTTATGGAAAACGATCATTGCACGTCTTAGATCAAGAGGTGAGGTTGTATTTGCTGTTGCAGCATCAGGTATCGCATCACTATTACTTCCATCTGGTAGGACTGCACACTCCAGATTTAAGATCCCATTGGATCTAACTGAAGAATCCATCCGTTACATAAAGAAGAAGTCAAACCTATGTAATTTGCTTTTGCAAACCACTCTAATAATATGGGACGAGGCTCCAATGAGTGATCGCAGATGTTTTGAATCCTTGGATAAGACACTTAAGGATTTAACATCAAACACTTCGCAATATTTTGGCGGAAAATCAGTTTTACTAGGAGGCGACTTCAGGCAAACATTACCAGTAAAACCTAAAAGCACAAAAGTTGAGGTTATTGCAGCTTTCCTACCCAATTCATACTTATGGAAACATCTTACTATGTATAGGCTCACTGAAAACATTCGCATAGAATCTCTTTTAACAACCTCAGCTACAAGAGCACAGTTGCAAAATTTTTCAGAATGGCTCCTAAGAATAGGGGACGGGAAGGAAGGTGTCGTCGTGGATTTTACAGAACCTAACATCAGAAAGATTGAAATACCACCCGAGTTCATATTGAAGGAACCGAATGATGGCCTTCAAAAACTGATTTCTTTCATTTATGATGCTCAACTACTAGCAAACCAATCACCAGCTGCAATATCAGAACGTGCTATTATATGCCCAAAGAACGACACAGTTGACGAGATAAATGACTTGGTTCATGCAATGTCACCTGGGGAATGCACCTCATATTTCAGCACTGATTCAATGGTTCCACATTCAAAGGATGGGAGCAAGATAGATGCTATGTATGTCACACCCCCAAAATCCACAAGCGGAGTATCACCGTAGGGAGCGTGACATGACTAGGACCAAGCCACCAATCATATTGAACAACGTATTAAAGTAAATAAATAAAACCAACCACAATATAATTGGTGTCCAAAACAAATTAACTAAGTTCAAGTGATCAGCGGAAGCATAAAGTTTAAAACCAAAACATAAGTTTAAAAGTTTAAATGTTTAACATGGAACCCAATAGTCCATGTCCCACAACGACCTCTCCTTCTCGTGCAAGCTCCAAGTAAACACCTAACGACCTGCAAGGCATATAGTAACGAATCAACAACAAAGTTGAGCGAGTTCACAGTTGGTGTTCCTTCTAAAGTTGTTCCCAAAAACTATAAGTTATCTCGAAAACCATGAGTTAACCATTTCCTTGTTTCCCAAACCATGAACAGTGGGGGCTACCCCATGTTAACTACTAGACCCGTTACCATATCGACCACTGACTGAAGACATGTTTATGTGCCCTGCGTCAATGTCTATCATCATTGACTAAGTGCCCAGATCCATTGGTCTACTCCCGTCCTCTACGGCACGGTGTGAGGCTTGTCAAACCTAATAGCGCTATTTAAGTAATGACCCGTTCGCCATTGGCCCGGCGATTAAGTCGATATAAAAATGAGGGACTTCATGATAGAGTTTTGTCTAGTAAGTTAAAGGTTGTCCTACCAAGGAGGACCGAGGTACATATCCTACCCAAGGAGAATATGTAGGTTTCATTTTAGTTCCTTAACCCATTCCCAAACCACCGGGAATCCCATACCTTGTAGAAAGTGTGAACTCACCGTAGGTAAGCTCGCCAGATACATGAAAAGGTCACTTGAGCTATTTGTGGTCAACCACGTCCTAACATGGTTACCATACAAGTCAGGTCTAGGTTCAAATAGTGCACATAGGTTTACACATAAACTAACAGGTTACGAACAAGTAATGATCATGGCAAACATGTAATATCACATTTAACACATTAACAGTCAAGTATACATCATAACCAAACTTGTGCGACTTAGATGATTGGGCTCGCACAAGTTCAACGGCCCAATCATCTTGTGCGATTCGTCCAGCACAACTTGTGCAACTCACAATGGGTTATGCGACTGAAACAACCCGGCTCAATATCATAAGCAACCCAACATTCACACGTCCCAAACAAACAAACAAACAAACAAACAGGAAATCAACTTGTGCAGTCTATTTATCTTGTGCGATCCGGAACAGCTTGTGCGAGTGGATATTGGGCTGTTCGGCCCAACATCATAACATAATTTAACATACTATGTGGCCCAAGGCATTCTGCGATTAACATATCTTGTGCGATCCACAATACCTTGTACGATCGTGCATAACTGAGTTGTACTGTGACCTCTAAATAGTTGCACCAAGCTTGTGCGACTGTCTTATGCGACCAGTCCCTTGTGTGATCCGATAAGATCTTGTGCGATTAGTTATCTAATCCCCTAATTTCATGCAATCAGTTTCAATCATTCAACAGTTTCCTATTTTGCATTCATTGAATCAAAATAACAGTTTCCAATCATGCAAATAATCGATCAAACTAAACATTTACAAATTAATTTTTATGAACCCTAGTTAATCATATAACAACTCATCATCATCACATCGAATCAATTAACATAATTGACATCAAGATCCTAAATTCATCATCCAATAACTCAAAACAAATCTTATATTCCATCCGAATCCAAACACATATGGCCGATTACATTCTTTCGGTTCTAGATCATTATTATCATCACATGATTATCAAACCCTATATTGAACCACCATATTACACATGAGAGCCGATTTACATGAACACTAATCTCATCAATTTATTTCATAGTCAACCATATATCATTCGTAAGTCATTATGTAGAAACATATAAATCACAACATCGTCTAACAAAACAATAACCATGAAACACTAACCAGTTAGAAGGTAAAACAGAGATGATCCAAACAAGAAAGTCTTCAAGGAAGAGGGATGGGGCCGTCGGCTTCGAGAGAGAGAGAGAGAGGAAGAGAGATTTAGGGTTTGCTAAACTTTTTGTGTTTTGGTGAAGTGTAGAATTTATACTAACACTCTAGGTGTTATTCGAACTAAGGGAGTGGGCCGAACCCTTCATGGGGCCCCTTGGGTTTCGAGTACCAGTAGTGTGGCCCGAATGAGCTTGTACGATTGGGCTAGTGTTGTGCGACTACATTAAATACATACATTACACACATAATCACATAACATAACAAACATTCCATTAAAACCACGTATCACGTACTTACATATTGTTCAAACAAGTTACATCAAAGTACGACGAAGGGTTTGAAATACGAGTTGTCACATCATCCCCAAGTTGAAAGAAATTTCGTCTCGAAATTTAGCACGTAGTTACTGAGGAAGCTAGTTAGGTTGCATGGTTTTCCTGGTTTTCCTGGGGTGTCACATCCTTCCCCCGTTGGTTTGGAATTTCGTCCTGAAATTCCGCAGTAGCTTCAGCCTCAGTAGTGGTTTCGCTTTTCTCGAACAATTGGGGATACTTGTCTTTCATTTGGTCTTCTCGTTCCCAGGTAAACTCTGGGCCGCGACGGGAGTTCCAACGAGCTCGAACAATGGGTATTCTGGTGCGTTTGAGAACCTTAACATCTCGGTCTGTAATCTCTACTGGTTCCTTGACGAATCGCAACTGATCGTCGATAGTGAGTTCCTTGAGAGGAAATATGAGGGTCTAATCTGACAGACACTTCTTCAGATTTGACACATGGAATACGTTGTGAACTCCACCGAGTTCTTCAGGTAGATTCAGTCTATAGGCCACCTTGCCAATTCTCTCAGTGATTTCAAAAGGTCCCACGTAACGTGGATTTAGCTTGCCTCACTTTCCAAAACGAACTACACCTTTCCAAGGTGAGACTTTAAGTAACACTCGATCCCCAACCTGGAACTCGAGTGGTTTCTTGCGCTTATCAGCATAGCTTTTCTGACGGTCACGAGCTGCCGCCATTTGCTGTCGTATTTGGGCAATCTTCTCTGTCGTGTCGACGACGAGTTCTGGGCCAGTGATTTGGCTGTCACCAACTTCTGCCCAGCATAAGGGTGATCGGCATTTCCGTCCATACAACGCCTCGAATGGAGCAGCCTGGATGCTGGTGTGGTAACTGTTGTTATATGAAAACTCTACCAAAGGTAGGTGCCTTTCCCAGCCATTACCAAAGTCGATAACACATGCTCGAAGCATGTCTTCTAGAGTTTGGATGGTGCGTTCAGACTGCCCATCCATTTGTGGATGATACGCCGTGCTCATGTCTAGACGTGAGCCAAAGGATTTGTGCATTGCTTGCCATAAATCAGAGGTAAAACATGAATCTCAATCAGAAATGATGGAGGTTGGCACCCCGTGCCTCGAAACTACTTCCTTTAAGTAGACGTCTGCTAGTGTAGAGAACTTATCCGTTTCTTTAATAGCCAGAAAATGTGCAGACTTGGTCAGTCGATCCACTATCACCCAAATGGTATCATTTCCTCGTTGAGATCTAAGTAAGCTAGTAACGAAGTCCATGGAGATTTGCTCCCATTTCCATGTGGGAATCTCTGGTTGTTGAAGTAGGCCTGATGGCTTCTGGTATTCGACCTTGAACCTAGCGCAGGTCAAACATTTACTAATGTAGGTCGCTACATTAGCATTCATGTAGGGACACCAGTACGTAGTCTTGAGATCATGGTACATCTTATCCGAACCAGGATGTACTGAGTAACAGGATTTGTGAGCTTCATCCAACACAAGTTCACGTGGATTACCATAAAATGGAACCCAAATGCGCCCCGCTAAGTAGTAAGCACCGTCTTCCTTTATTTCTAACCGTTTCTCTAATCCCCGCAGGGACTCAGCCTTGATGTTCTCTTCCTTTAAAGCTTCAACCTGAGCTTCACGAAATTTGGGCAGGAAGACTAGAGTGAATTGTAAGCTGTAACGCCCGTACACGCTTAGGTTTGGTTTCCTTTCGACTAAGGGCGTCAGCCACAACATTGGCTTTGCTTGGATGATATCTAATTGCGCATTCGTAGTCGTTAAGGAGTTCGACCCATCGACGTTGTCGCATGTTCAACTCCTTTTGATCGAAGATATGCTGGAGACTCTTGTAATCGGTGTAAATGGTGCACTTGGTACCATACAAGTAATGTCTCCATATCTTAAGAGCAAACACCACTGCTCCCAACTCCAAATCATGAGTAGTGTAGTTCCTTTCGTGAACCTTAAGTTGGCGTGATGCGTAAGTAATGACTTTATCACGTTGCATCAACACACAACCTAGTCCTTGGATTGACGCATCACAATAAACCACGAAATCGTCTATGCCCTCAGGCAATGAAAGAATAGGTGCGCTACAAAGCTTCAACTTCAGCTGCTGGAATGCGGATTCCTGAGCATCACCCCAACGGTAGGTGACACCCTTCTGAGTAAGAACACTAAGAGGCTGCGCAATCTTCGAGAAGTCTTTAATAAACCTTCGGTAGTAACCCACCAAACCCAAGAATTGACGGATCTCTGTTGGTGTTCGAGGTGCAGGCCAATTCCTGATTGAGTCAACTTTGGATGGATCAACATGAATCCCATCCTTATTAACCACGTGGCTTAGGAAGTGGACTTCATGAAGCCAGAAGTCGCATTTCGAGAACTTAGCATAAAGTTGTTATGTTCGGAGAAGTTCTAAGATGAGTCATAGATGACGCTCGTGTTCCTCCTGATTCTTGGAATAGATTAGGATGTCATCGATGAATACAATAATAAACTTATGCAAATAAGGTTTGCACACTCGGTTCATAAGATCCATGAAGACCACAGGTGCGTTCGTCAATCCAAAAGGCATGACCAGAAACTCGTAGTGTCCATAACAAGTCCTGAATGCTGTCTTTGAGATATCCTCATCTCGGACTCTCAGCTGATGAGAGCCCGATCTCATATCAATCTTCGAGTAGTAGCTCGACCCTTGCAACTGGTCGAACAGGTCATCGATACGGGGAAGAGGATAACGGTTCTACGGTCACCTTGTTGAGCTCGCGATAGTCTATGCACATTCGAAAAGTACCGTCTTTCTTCTTTACAAACAAGACTGGAGCTCCCCAGGGCGAAGAGCTAGGATGAATGAAACCCTTGTCCAAGAGTTCTTGTAGCTGTGCAGACAGTTCGTCTAACTCTGATGGGGCTAAACGATAAGGTGCACGAGTTATAGGCGCTGCTCCAGGAACTAGCTCGATTTGAAACTCGACCTGACGATGAGGCGGAAGACCAGGTAATTCCTCCGAAAATATCTCAGGAAAATCGCGTACAATCGGGATATCTTCAATCTTCTTTTCCTTCGTTGAGGTGTCAGTAACGAGAGCTAGAATAGCAGTGTGGCCCTTTCGTAAACACTTCTGGGCTTTAAGGAAAGAGATGATGCTCACAACAGCACCACTCTTGTCGCCACGAATTACGAGAGGTTCCTCACCAGAACGATGAATGCGGACGATTTTCTCCTTGCAAAGGATCTCTGCTCGATGTTGGGATAACCAATCTATCCCAATAACGACGTCGAAACTACCAAGAACGATGGGGATAAGGTCGATAGAGAAGATCTGACCAGCTAAAGCGAGATTACATCCCTTAACTATATGTGTGGCCTCAAGACTTTTATCGTTTGCTAGTTCTACAACATGCTTGGTGTTTAAGGGATTTGGGGTACGCTTAAGCATCTGACTAACTTTTAAGGACACATAACTAGTATCGGCTCCCGAATCGAATAAAACAGAAACAAAGAAATCATCCAGTAGGAACTTACCCGTCAAAACATTGGGATCGTTCCTTGCATCACCCTGACCAATCATGAAAGCACGTCCCCTGGCGCCATTGCCATCGTTTTTACCCCCATTGTTGTTTCCATTTCCTTGGTTGTTGCTGTTGTTCTGATTCTGTTTCAGCTGGGGACAGTTCCTTTTGAAGTGGCCTTCAGCCCCACATTGAAAACACCCTTTATTATTACCCTATTGTTGCTGCTGCTGCTGGTTCTATGGAGTCTGTTGCTGCTGCTGACGATTCTGATTCGCAGGATATGGGCTCTTGCAATCCTTTGCTGCGTGACCAGGTTTGTTGCATCTATGACAGCGACCCTTGTTACACGGCCCGCTGTGGTGCAAGTTACAGCGGTTACACTTAGGTTGATTTCCCCTGTACCCTCCCTGACCTTGGTTACCAGAGGGTTGTTGGCTAGGGCTCTTGTAGTCATCAGTTCTTCGCTGCTGAGACTGAACAGAAGTTGAAACCTTGCTTGAGTTTCCATCCCCCTTACGCTTGTTGTCACTGGGAGCATCAGAAGTAGTGGTAGCACTAATACGCTTTGGCAGCCTGTTCTGCTCAACTGCCTGATTAGTGAGACGGTGGGAAAGTCGTATAACTCGCTGAATGGTAGGAAGATTAGCTGAAGTAACCATGCTCTGGATTTCTGGCACTAAACCTTTGATATAAAACTCAATACGCTTGTAGGGAGGATCTACCATGGTGGGACACAATGCCGCTAACTCGTTCGATCTCTTGGTATACGCTTCAATCTCAGACCCCGTCATCTTCAAATCGTAAAACTCCACTTCCAGCTTGTGAATGTCATCACGATGACAATACTCCTCCTTGATTAAATCTTTAAAGTCATTCCATGGGATGGCATTAGTAGCTGCCAACCCTAGCATTTGAACCTGTGCGTTCCACCAAGTTAACGCACCACCTTCAAGAGTTCCCGTAGCAAACTTCACCCTACTAGCAACAGGGCATTCACACATTTCGAAAACGGATTCAATCTTCTCGAACCAATGGAGGAGACCTACAGCTCCTTCTATGCCGTTAAAGGTACTTGGTCGACAGTCCATAAAGGTCTTGAACGTACACACTCGAGGCTGAGCATTCTGACAAGTTGCGCGAGAAAGAAAGGATAAGGTTAAGCACGAGAGTAGGTTCACGAGAGTAGGATCTAATCATCCTAGGATAGGTCGAAATGGCAGGTTATACCTCCTGCTTGAGCTGCTGTGAGTGCCTCAGCAACTCGTTCGTTGATTAGAGCCGTCAGCTGGGCTTTAGTCAAGTTCAGGCATCCACTCATGATCTTCACATCGAAGTAAACACAAGTGAGAAAGGTATCGCGAAAGTGTGTAAGTAGGGGATGACAGAAAAGAGCAAGCACACAAGGTTTGGAGCAGCAATTGTTACACTAACTAAGCATACCATGATCAATGCACTACTTTAACTAACAAGCAGGCAATACGAACACAAACCATATTACCTATAGTGTTGATTCTTGCACGTGCAGCGAAGTGTCGTTGTGGATTGTTGAGCACTGTACAGGTTATAGTCTGCTTTTGTCAAAAAGTTTTCCCTTTTTAAAACCAAGTTCACCATAACCAATGGCTCTGATACCAATTTGTCACACCCCCCAAATCCACAAGCGGAGTATCACCGCAGGGAGCGTGACATGACCAGGACCAAGCCACCAATCATATTGAACAACGTATTAAAGTAAATATATAAAACCAACCACAATATAATTGGTGTCCAAAACAAATAAACTATGTTCAAGTGATCATCGGAAGCATAAAGTTTAAAACCAAAACATAAGTTTAAAAGTTCAAATGTTTAACATGGAACCCAACAGTCCATGTCCCACAACGACCTACCCTTCTCGTGCAAGCTCCAAGTAAACACCTAACGACCTGCAAGGCATATAGTAACGAATCAACAACAAAGTTGAGCGAGTTCACAGTTGGTGTTCATTTTAAAGTTGTTCCCAAAAACTATAAGTTATCTTGAAAACCATGAGTTAACCATTTCCTTGTTTCCCAAACCATGAACAGTGGGGGCTACCCCATGTTAACCACTAGACCCGTTACCATATCGACCACTGACTGAAGACATGTTTATGTGCCCTACGTCAATGTCTATCATCATTGACTAAGTGCCCAAATCCATTAGTCCACTCCCGTCCTCTGCGGCACGGTGTGAGGCTTGTCAAACCTAATAGCGCTATTTAACTAATGACTCGTTCGCCATTGGCCCGGTGATTAAGTCGATATAAAAATGAGGGACTTCATGATAGAGTTTTGTCTAGTAAGTTAAAGGTTGTCCTACCCAAGGAGGACCGAGGTACATATCCTACCCATGGAGAATATATAGGTTTCATTTTAGTTCCTTAACCCATTCCCAAACCACCGGGAATCCCATGCCTTGTAGAAAGTGTGAACTCACCTTAGGTTAGCTCGGCAGATACACGAAAAGGTCACTTGAGCTATTTGTGGTCAACCACGTCCTAACATGGTAACCATACAAGTCAGGTCTAGGTTCAAATAGTGCATATAGGTTTACACATAAACTAACAGGTTACGAACACGTAATGATCATGGCAAACACGTAAGATCACATTCAACACATTAACAGTCAAGTATACATCATAACCAAACTTGTGCGACTCAGATGATTGGGCTCACACAAGTTCAACGGCCCAATCATCTTGTCCGATTCAATAATTGAAGCCCAATAATATTTGGCTCAACCTGTTGTGCGTCTAACACAACTTGTGTAACTCACAACGGGTTGTGCAACTGAAACAACTTGGCTCAATATCATAAGCAACCCAACATTCACACGGCCCAAACAAACAAACAGGAAATCAACTTGTGCGGTCTATTTATCTTGTGCGATCCGGAACAGCTTGTGCGACTGGATATTGGGCTGTTCGGCCCAACATCATAACATAATTTAACATACTGTGTGGCCCAAGGTATTGTGCGATTGACATATCTTGTGCGATCCACAATACCTTGTGCGATCGTGCATAACTGAGTTGTACTATAAGCTCTAAGCAGTTTCACCAAGCTTGTGCGACTGTCTTGTGCGACCAGTCACTTGTGCGATCCGATAAGATCTTGTGCGATCAAGGGTGGTCTTGTGCGATTAGTTATCTAATCCCCTAGTTTCATGCAATCAGTTTCAATCATTCAACAGTTTCCTATTTTGCATTCATTGAATCAAAATAACAGTTTCCAATCATGCAAATAATCGATCAAACTAAATATTTACAAATTAATTTTTATGAACCCTAGTTAATCATATAACAACTCATCATCATCACATCGTATCAATTAACATAATTGACATCAAGATCCTAAATTCATCATCCAATAACTCAAAACAAATCTTATATTCCATCCGAATCCAAACACATATGGCCGATTACATTCTTTTGGTTCTAGATCATTATTATCATCACATGATTATCAAACCCTATATTGAACTAACATATTAAAAATGAGAGCCAATTTACATGAACACTAATCTCATCAATTTATTTCATAATCAACCACATATCATTCGTAAGTCATTATGTAGAAACATATAAATCACAACATCATCTAACAAAACAATAACCATGAAACACTAACCGGTTAGAAGGTAAAACAGAGATGATCCGAACAAGAAAGTCTTCGAGGAAGAGGGATGGGGCCGTCAGCTTCGAGAGAGAAAGAGGAAGAGAGATTTAGGGTTTGCTAAACTTTGTGTGTTTTGGTGAAGTGTAGAATTTATACCAACACTCTAGGTGTTATTCGAACTAAGGGAGTGGGCCGAATCCTTCATGGGTTGCCCTTGGGTTTCGAGTACAAGGAGTGTGGCCTGAATGAGCTTGTACGATTGGGCTAGTGTTGTGCGACTACATTAAATACATACATTACACACATAATCACATAACATAACAAACATTCCATTAAAACCACGTATCACGAAATGACATATTGTTCAAACAAGTTACATCAAAGTACAACGAAAGGTTTGAAATACGAGTTGTCACAATGTACCCACCTGAATACTTAAATGTGCTTAATTTCAATGGTATACCCAGTCATTGTTTACGCCTTAAAAAAATAGCCCTATCATGTTAATGCGTAACATGGATAAAAAAAACGGCTTTTGTAATGGTACTCGACTTTTGGTCACACAACTGCTTCCAAGAGTGATTGAAGCCCGCATTATAACTGGAACGTCAGTTGGTAAAAAGTATACATACCGAGAATCAATTTTATACATGACACTAAAGATATACCGTTTGTGTCTCCACGTCGTCAATTCCCGGTTTAAATTTGTTATGCAATGACTATAAATAAGAGTTGATACGTGGTCGAAAACTGGTGTTCGTATATGTTTAAGTTTAGGTTTTTACTTGAATTTTAATCTTGAATAGCCTACTTTTAATTAGATTTGTGTTTTGCAGGTTTAATGAAGTTTAAGGAGCTTTTCGGGTCACCGGAGTGAAAACCGGACCACCGGGACATCAAACGGGTCAACCGGTAGTGCAAAGCGAAAAAATTGGAGAAATTGAAGCTAGAGAGGTCGTCGGTGACGCCCCATAGTTAAGTCCGTTGGACAGTTTGTGCGTAAGCAGGGAATCAAGGCGTCGGACGGAAAGCAGCTCAGGGGAGCCCGTCGGCGACGGGGTCAGGTCCGTCTGCGACGGGCAGTGGTTTGGTGAGACGCGAATTTTGAGTTTTTTTAGTTAAAGAGAATGATTGTGATTTTTTCTTTTGGCCATGAAGACGAAAGTTACACTTGAGTTTGATTTTGAATATCATCTTGGGAGCCTAAATCATTATCTCTACCGCTTCCAATCCATCTCTAACACCAATCTTCTTCCGAATCATCATCCAATTTCACTTTCATCACCAATCCACAAACCCTAGATCATCTATCCATCATTCCTTCTACCATCATATCTCACCAAAACCTGAAGACCGGTTGATCAAGAACTTAACGGTCCACATCGTCGTCAACAACCTCCACGGGGAGTAAATGACCGTTTTAGGCCGGTGGTCACCGACAATGACTCTCCCATAGTTTGTGAAAGAAGGATGTTCGACTGCAAACCCCACTACATCAATATTCTTCCCCACTTGAATGGGAGGTCTAATGATGAACCATACACTCATTTGGCGGAGTTTTCAGCCATATGTAGCACCATTGGGGGGCATGATTTTGCATTGGAAGAGGTCAAGCTTCGGTTATTTCAATTTTCGCTAAAAGATAAGGCGAAGCAATGGTTTCTTACACTTCCGGAAAATAGTATTCAGACATGGGGCGAGATGCAACAAGTCTTCCTTGACGAGCATTACTCGATGGCAAAGACCGATGATGCTAGAGATGAAATTAGGTCTTTCCGCCAACTCTGAAGTGAACCATTGAATGAAGCTTTCACAAGGTACAAGGAATTTATTTGAAAGTGCCCACGTCATCAAATTGAAAAGTGGGAGTTGGTTAAATGCTTTGTGAGAGGATTGGATGTCGAGACATGGAATCACCTTGAGTCAACGAGCAATGGAACTTTATTAAATAACCATGAAGATGATGATTGGGAATTTCTCGAGAGGATGAGCAAGCGGTCAAAGGCAAAAGAGTCGGCCGATAGAGCTAAAAAACATCCCGTATCCCAGTCACTTCCCGATCTTGACTCTAAGGATCGGATTTCTACTTTAGAATGGGAGATAGCTCGCATGAAGAAGAAGGAGGTGAATGCGGTACAGTTTACGGTTTGTGAAGATTGTGGGAGATTGGTCATCAGACCGATCAATGTCAAAGAGGACTGGGTGACTACACCGAAGAGGTAAATCAAGTGTTCGGTGATAGAAAGAACAATGATATGAATTCAAACACTTATCATCTCGGATTAAGAAACCATCCCAACTTCCGATATGGGAATGCCTCGAATAAAATGAACCCGAATTTTCAACCGGGTAACCAAAGTGGGTCATCATATCAAAATCGCCAAGGTGGTAATCAAGGGGGTTACCAACGTAATTACAATCAAGGGTACCAAGGTCGAGATAATAATTATCAAGGTGGATATAAAAGGAATTACAACAACCAAGGCGGTAATGGAAGTGGGTCAAATAACCAAGGGGGTGGTAATGATTTGAATGCAAAGATGGATGCGATGCTTTCGATGATGCAGGAGTCCAAGAAAGAGAATGAGATCTGGGATAAAGCACATGAGGCATTGGCAAAGCAAGTGGGCCAACTCGCGGAGGAAATGGCTCAAATGATGGGAAGCATGGAAAAGCTTCCAAGTGACACCACGGTGAACCCTAAGCATCAAGGGTCAAGCTCGAAGAACACACGTGAGGTACCAATTAATAAAATAACTTTACGTAGTGGTCGAGTCGTAGATAATGGTGTCAAAACACCATCACCCCAGTTTGTTGAAGGGGTAGTGGAAGATGCTAGTGATGATGAACGTGAGGATGGTCAAACGGGTCAAAACAAAAATGATTTAAAAAATAATAATAACACACCCGTTGTAACCATCTCCGTCCCTAAGGCTAAGGAAATGGGTGTTGAGGTTAATACCGCCCCGTATCCCGAAGCATTGAAGGGACCTGTGAAGAAGGTTGTAAACAAAAGAGGTCCACAACAAGAAGAGTTGTTGGAAATTTTCAAACAAGTAAAAATTAATTTACCTCTTTTGGATGCAATCAAGCAAGTACCGTCGTATGCTAAGTACTTGAAAGAATTGTATACCCAGAAACGAACTCATAAATTTCCTAAAAAAATAGATTTAATTGAAAATGTGACTTTGATTATTTCGGGTGCACTTCCACCTAAGCTCCAAGATCCGGGTGCACCTATCATTTCAATTCAAGTAGGCGATTTTAAAATCAACCGGGCACTTCTATATCTTGGTGCTAGTGTGAGCATTCTACCGGGTAGTTTATATGACCAATACGAGTTTGGTCCACTTCAATCGTCAAACACCACCGTGGTGTTAGCCGATTTGACACCCAAACTACCCCGTGGAATTGTCTCGGATGTGATAGCAAAAATTTAGGATTTTTACTATCCGGTGGACTTTTTGGTACTTGATTATGTGGCCAAGGACCCAACCAAGAAACCTACGGTGATTTTGGGTCGACCGTTCTTAGCAACCGCGAATTCTCAAATTGATTGCAAAACGGGAACGGTTGACATGACATTTGGAAACCGAAGGTTAAGGTTGCTTGTTTTTTCGGGATTGACGACTCCTTCAGTCGACGATGAATGCTATATGGCAGACATTGTCGACAGGTGTATACCTCTCTGCGACACGGTTGTAGATGAGGAAAACACAATGGAGGATTGTTATATGTTTGACAGGTCACAGGTGGAGACAAATAAGAGCATAGACGAGGATGTGAAAAGTTTGGAGGTGCTTGCGGTTAAAGAGGGAAAACCGTTATGGACACATCAGGTAGAGAGTTTACCTGAGAGAATTAACACCAAATTGAAGCCATCATTGGTAGAGCCTCTGGAGGTCAAACTGAAGGCATTGCCAAAGCATCTTAAGTATGCTTACGTTGGTGAAGGCAACACAGTCCCAGTTATCATTGCATCAAACTTAACCGAGGAGCAAGAGGAGAAGTTGATGGGTGTTTTGGTCACCAATCGGGCGGCGATTGGATGGACCATTATTGATTTGAAGGGAATTAGTCCCTCAGTGGTGATGCACAAAATCATCACGGAAGAAGGTGCAACACCCGTTCGAGATACACAACGGAGATTGAATCCGAATATGCGGGAGATGGTGAAGAAAGAAGTATTGAAATGGCTTGATGTAGGTATCATTTATCCGATCTCGGATAGCCAATGGGTGAGCCCGACGCAGACGGTTCAGAAAAAAGCGGGTATACAAGTCGTCAAAAATGACGCAGGTGAAGAGGTAGCCACTTGGCCGGTAACCGGGTGGCGAATTTGTATTGATTATAGGAAGTTGAATACCGCAACTTCCAAAGATCATTTTCCTTTAGCGTTTATTGATCAAATTGTTGAGAAATTATCCGGGCAAAAAATTTATTGCTTTTTAGATGGCTATTTTGGTTATAATCAAATCGCCATCCATCCGGAAGATCAAGCAAAGACAACGTTTACTTGTCCCTACGGCACGTTCGCATTTAGGCGAATGCCGTTTGGACTATGTAACGCCCCCGCCACCTTCCAAAGGTGCATAATGAGTATCTTCTCAGATATGGTGGGAAAGTCTTTGGAAATCTTCATGGATGATTTCTCAATTTTCGGGTCGTTGTTTGAGACTTGTTTGGTCCAATTAGAAAAAGTATTAAAAAGATGTGTAGAAACTAGTTTGGTCTTAAGCTGGGAAAAGAGCCATTTTATGGTTCAAGAGGGAATCGTGTTGGGACACGTGGTGTCGAGTCGTGGGATAGAGGTTGATCGTGAAAAGATAAAAGTCATATCCACTTTGCCGTATCCCACGAGTGTTAAAGGTGTTAGGTCATTTTTAGGTCATGCGGGTTTCTATCGACGGTTTATTAAGGGTTTTAGTGACATAACCAAGCCTTTATGTAACTTGTTGTTAAAAGATCAACCGTTTGATTTTAATGAAAATTTTCAAAACGCGTTTAACAAATTAAAAGAAAAATTAGTCGAGGCCCCAATCTTGCAATGGCCAAATTGGTCTTTACCATTTGAAATTATGTGCGATGCAAGTGATTATGCGGTGGGGGCCGTGTTGGGACAACGGGTTGACAAGAAACCTGTTGCCATATACTACGCGAGTAAGACTATTTCGGATGCACAATTGAATTACACCACCACCAAAAAAGAGCTACTCGCGGTGGTATATACATTGGATAAGTTTCGGTCATATATATGGGGTAGTAAAGTGATTATTTATTCTGATCACACTGCTGTTAGGTACCTCATGGTGAAAAAGGATGCTAAACCGAGATTGATCCGATGGGTATTATTGCTACAATAGTTTGATTTGGAGATCCGGGACAAAAAGGGTACCGAGAATGTGGTAGCGGACCATTTGTCTCGGTTGTTAGTTGAGGAAGATCCTAAATCTATAGAGATCAATGAGTCGTTTCCCGATGAGCACATTATGAAATTAGATAAGTTACCGTGGTATGCTAACACTGTGAATTATCTTGTTACAGGTGACTTACCGCCACATTGGGATAGACGGAGGAGACAACACTTTATGTCTCAGATTAAGTATTACCGGTTGGAGGAACCGCACTTGTGGAAAGAATGTGCGGACCAAGTGATTCAGAGATGCATTGACGATGAGGAGATTCCAATCGTGATGAAGCACCTACATTCGTTTGCGTGTGGTGGCCATTTTAGTGGTCACAAAGTGTTGAATAGTGGTCTTTATTGGCCAATTATTTTTAAAGACGCATTTGAGTTTTCTAAGAATTGTGTAGAGTGCCAGAAGTTAGGGGGTATTTCAAAAAGGGATGAAATGCCCATGCTACCAATCCTCGTCATTGACATTTTCGATGTGTGGGGTATTGATTTCATGGGCCCATTCCCCAATTCTTATGGTAATTTGTATATCTTGGTGGCCGTTGATTATGTGTCAAAGTGGGTCGAAGCAATAGCCACCAAGACAAACGATCATTCCGTAGTTTGTAGTTTTGTTCAAACCAATATTTTTCCAAGGTTTGGGATTCCTCGTGTCATCATAAGTGACGGAGGATCTCATTTTAAAAAATTTTGGTTTGGAAAACTCTTAAAACGGTATGGTGTTGACCATAGAATTGCTACCCCCTATCACCCGAAAAGAAGCGGGCAAGTAGAGGTGTCAAACCGGAAAATCAAGGAGATTTTGCAAAAGACCGTACGGGCGGATCGTAAGGATTGGTCAATCAAGTTGAACGATGCTTTATGGGCCTACCGTACGGCACATAAGATACCCATTGGTACTACACCTTACCGGTTGGTTTATGGTAAAAATTGTCATTTACCGGTTGAACTTGTGCATAAATCATTATGGGCGATTAAAGAGGTCAATGTTAAGTATGATGATGCAAGTAAGGAACGAAAGCTTAATCTATGCGAGTTGGAGGAGCTAAGAGAAATGGCATATGAATGCGCATCCAAGTACAAGGATGGGATGAAGAGGGCGCATGATGCCAAGTTGAGGAAGAAAGAGTTCGAGATTGGGCAAAAGGTATGGCTCTACAATTCGAAACTCAAGTTTTTCCCCGGAAAGCTCCGAAGCAAGTGGATGGGACCCTATGTGATCACCCGGGTCGGACAATTGGGTGATGTTACCATCGAGGACCCGAAGGATGGGTCACGGCAAACGGTTAATGGCCATCGGATAAAACCATTTCTTGATGGTAACGAAAGAGTGAACGAAAACAAGGAATTGGTGAGCTTTGTGGCAAGCATCCCGATTTATGAGGTCGACTAAAAAGGACCGGTAACACTTTGTGTAAAGTTATGTATAATTTATTTAATTGTTTGAGTAATTTGGGTATAATCGTTTTCGTTTCATACAAACCCCTTTGATTGTGTGAAGTCCGGATATTCCGAACAGGTCATGAAGACGCAAGGTATGTTTTTAGACTTTGTTATGTGCATTGAGGACAATACACGACTTTTCGGGGGGTGGTAGGACAGTTAAACGGTTTTGTCTTTTCAAATTTTAACTCATAAAAAATCACAAAAAGATTTTTGTTAATTTTTAGGAATTTTAATTGTATATAGTTCCTTTATAAAAAGCCCTTATTTTTCTCCCTATTTTCATAAAAAAAATTGAAAAGTTAAGAAGGGATGTCCGTCGGCGACGGGTATAGAGGTGTCCAGGACGGGGTCTCAAAATACCCGTCTACACACTTTGCCCGTATACAACAATATAAGCCGTCGCCAAACATGTCCTTTTTCCTGAGCCCGTCGGCGACGGGGTGTAAAAAGTCAGACGCGTCAGGTTCGTTCCCAGCTCCAAAAAACTCGAACCCAATCTTATTTTTACCCATCTAAACTCAACCTAAACATTATTTTGAGCCACACAACTCGCCTGAAAACCTTTTTTACCCTATCCTAACTCCTTTCAACCCCACAAATTCCATCTTCTTTCTCTTTCATCGTCCATATTCCATCATCTTCTCCAAAATACCCACTAAGAACCCTCGAACTTCAAGCTTTCATAACTCTTTCAAATCTTCACCAAATCACCTGATTCTTGAGTCCATTTTGTGTAATTTTTCGAGAGGAACAAAACCCCTATCACGGTTTTCTTCAATTCTTGCTAGTTTGCAAGATTTCTGAGCGTGAAATTTTGGGTTATTTGAAGGGTGTTCATCAAGTTACTTGCTTTGCATCTTTTTCTTAGTTCTTCTTTTTGACAACACCAAAGGTATGGATTTCATTTAATTTTAAGTATGATTATCATATGTTTAGTTGTTTTTCTTTCGAAATTTTAAACTTTTTAGTTTAAGAGTAGGTTGTTTAAACAATGTATGTTGTTCTAGCATGAATTTAAGTATGATTGGTTGTTTTGGATAGGAATTGAACATGTTATAACCATAGTGAAGTGATTACACTCATTATTTACATGATTGAACAGAAGCATGATGTTGAAACTTTGTAGAAGTAATAAGAAATTGTGAATGAACAAGTAAAGTTGATATGTAGATGACAAAATAGGCGACTTTGGAAGTTTAAAAAGGCGATTTTGCATCTATTTGTTAATTAAAAATTCAACATCATACATCATGTTCAAAGTTTGAGAATTTATTGAAGGTTTTGGGTTTATAATGATGATTCTTTTGTTTTGTGATTGTAGTTATGGCCGGAGGTAGGAAAAAGGCAAAAACTACGGGGCAAGGCTCATCATCCGGAGTGGGATCTTCTTCCGGATTGATACCGAAAAAGTGGGAGCAATTAAGTTCAATAGAAGTGGGTGATGCAAGGCTATATAGGCAGGATTGGGCATGGACGAAATACAAAGATAGTCGAAGCGCTAGAGTCTGGGATGAAGACAAAAATAAAGCTCTCTTGGCATTCCAAGATAAGAAGTTGGAAGCTAAACTGTGGAAGCGGAAGATGGTCAATAATGTGACCACTGCGGTGCCGGATAGGGTAGTGTGTGAAAGGGTGGTCAATGTGGAGGAGTTTAGACAAATTGGGATTGTTCAAATGTTTGAGCGTCAAGGTTGGGAGAGAGTTCTTGATTAGTGTGAAGACAACACTTCCCGGGTTTATTTAGCAGAGGTGTGCGAGTGGTTGGCATCGTTGAGGTTTAGAAACCGGGATGATACTCCGGACCAATGGAGATTGGTTGGTACTATGAGCCGAGGGGAGATGACAATGTCATTTGAAACCATCAACTGCATTGCACGATTTGATTCATTGGGGGTGCAAGCGTATGATTATCTAACCATTGAACATTTCTTGGATAACCATGCAAAGATTTATGATCCGGATGGTATGACGGAGGCTATATTACCATATAACGACGGGGGAGCGGCCGCAAGGAGCCACATGACGGTGGAAGGAAAGATTCTACAAGGAATTTCCCTAGAAAATGTTTTGGTGATATTTGGTGATAGGGGAGGAGTGAGAGCAAGTTATTGTAGAGTTGTTCATTCCTTGTTGTACGGGACACCGACTTTGTCATGGAGGCACATTATCATGATGAATACATGGTTCACTCGGGAGTCGTTTCACAGGAGGATGATTCCATACGTGCGCCTCATTAGTGCCATGATCATCCAGCAAAACTGTCTTCCCCCATAATCGCTTTGGGTTTCTAAGCCATTGGAAGAATTCAGTTTAGCAACAATAAAGAAAAATTGGAAGATATATGTGAAGCTTTCGGGAAGCAAGTATGTGGTTACCGACGCATTGGGTCACAAGTATGAGTTCGTCGACCCAGATGCACAACAAGGAGCTGAGGAAGACGTGGATATGGTTGATGAGGAGGACGAAACTGAGCCTGCTGGTCCATGGGGACCAAAGCAGAGGTATATGAGGCCACACCGGGAATTGAATGCAGAGCTGGCAAGTTTTGTAAACTTTTGACGGGTACCCTCGTACAAGGATCTCAACCGGCGCCAACAGGAGGTGTTTGATAACGTCTCTGCGGGTATAGAAGAGGGTCAAGAGTATGATAGGAGAAGGCAGAACTGGGAGGAAACACATGGATCCCAGATGCAGGAACAGTGGGCCCTCCAAGCGGCCTATCGTGAGAGGATGGAAAAACACATGGAAGAGCAGCAGATGTAACAAGCGCTCCAAAGATCCCAAATGGAGCGTTTGATACAATTGCAGGAGGAAGTGACGGCCCTAAGACGGGCATGGGAGGAAGATAAGGAGAGGCATCAAAACGAGCAAAATGAATTGGAACGACGCCGATGGAGTGCTTTATACGTCTCCAATGAAACGGCTATTAACAACGCCAAAATCCTCCATGATCAGGAGCGACACCAGAGATATTATGAAGCAGGCCTCCCCTATGTAGAACACGCGAGTTGGACCGACTACTCCAACCTTCGTGTTCCACGAGTCCCATCTGATCCATCCCCTCTTTGGCCCGAGGCAGTTGGGTCCAGTTTCATCCCGATACCATACCAGCCGCCACCCCAAGGAGAGTCGGGTCCCCTCGATAACTACAGAGAGATGTTTGAGGCCCTTACTGGTTACCCATACCAGCCAAATCCGCCAGTTGACCTGAACGAGAGATATCAGCGGTGAGGGCGAGGTATATTTTTTTGTTGTTGTTGTATAGTTTGGTTTTCTTTACTTTTATGTCGTTAGTATTTATTTTGCCTAGATAAATGAACATTGTGGGTGTGTTCCCTATATAACCCTCATGAGACCTACTCGTCCTCCCGAGCTATCGGGAGGTTTAAATGGCTTGCGTGCATATGCTAAATGCCGACGTGATTCCTACGAAAGTGAGTTAGGACTGTTGTTGTTGTAAATTAACTTTTCCACATAAATCAAGGTAAATTAACGCATGACTTGGTAACACTTTCATAAAAATGGTAGAACTATGTAGCTAACAAATTTCAATGTTGTGAGAAGCATGCTTCTACACAAGGGTTAAGATTTGTAGGTACATCATGTTCGAGGGATGACCATTTTTGTGAAGAGAAGAAGAAGATATGGGCATCAAGCGAGAAAAATCAGGTGCATGCGTTTCCTTTTTACCTTGATTCTTAGATTAGTAATAAGTGGATTGTAATTGTATGTTATTTTCCGGGGTGGATTTTTTGGGAAGTTAGCCGTGTCACATCCCTTGTGCGTTTTAAAACTCTACTTCTTACACATTGAGGACAATGTTTACCTCAAGTGTGGGGATGGGGGAGTAGTAAAAGTTTTCGATTTTGACCCGTTCATTTAAACACTACACATTGAGGACAATGTTTACCTCAAGTGTGGAGATGGGGGAAAATTTCAATTTTTTCAAAAAAATATCTTGTTTTGAAAGCGATCATAAAGCACAAGTAACTAAGTCAACGAGGGATGGCACAACCTATTTGGTCGTTTGTCATGGTCAAGTTCAAATTAATAGCATGACGGGTATTTAGCGGGTGGTTATTTGGGAATAATTCGCCTAAGAAACTAGCACATTATGCATGTCACATATCATACCCTTTATATATGTGAGGTTTTGAGCCACTTTTACATTATAGAGCACATGCTTATGTTTCTTTGTTTGAGTGGACCATTAGTCATGTATTGTAGAACTTGCAACTTTTGATATGTTTGAGACCATAGACCAAATACAAGCACGAGAATGATTAAGGCATTAGGTAAACCTTTTCCGTTTTACACCATTTATATATCCTTACCCATAAATTTATCCCTTAGTCGCCAATTTTGAGCCTAATCCTTTCGTTTGACTACCCTATAGCCCATAACTTTAAACCTTTTTCTTTTAAACCCGTGTGATGGAAATTCGATTATAGGATTCAAGTTTGTATAGTTGTGTTTATTTGTTTGTGGAAAAAAAAGAGAGAAAAAAATCAGAAAACGTTACGAAAAAGAATAGAAAATTGTTGAGAAAAGAACAAAAACATATGTTTTTAGTTTGAAAAATAAAAGGCGAAAAATTGTTGCCTTCTAGTTGATATTGGTAGTTAGTCATGATTAGAATAGTTGTTTTGTAATAAAAATCGAATTTTCATCACCTTAACCACTTTAAAATATCCTATTTCCTACCCTTAGCCTAGCCCCGTTACAACCCTTACAAAGACCTTATGACTTGTGCTTAGTATTCGTGATCAGTGGTGGAGAATGATTGAGTTACAAGCCTATGTGGGTTCATGTTCTAATCGGTTTGAGTGATTATTTCAAAAGTGCTAATGCATCAACTATTAGCCAATTTTAAACCGAGTGGAGAGAACATTGTGAGGGATGTGCATGAATTGTTGGTTTCACAGGCGGGTTAATCTTGGATAACCATTGCATATGTGATTATTCACTTTACCGTTAAATATGTTGAAAATTGTAAAGAGTTTGAATTGTACATGACAATTGACCTTAACCTTCGTCTCGGGAATGGGAAGTGTATTTCTTGTTAGACCCACGTGAAAGTGAAAGACAGATTTGCTTGAGGGCAAGCAAAAGACAAGTGTGGGGATGTGATACATGGTCGAAAACTGGTGTTCGTATATGTTTAAGTTTAGGTTTTTACTTGACTTTTAATCTTGAATAACCTACTTTTAATTAGATTTGTGTTTTGCAGGTTTAATGAAGTTTAAGGAGCTTTTCGGGAGCTTTACGAGTCACCGGAGTGAAAACCGGACCACCGGGACATCAAACGGGTCAACCGGGAGTGCAAAGTGGAAAAATTGGAGAAATTGAAGCTAGAGAGGTCGTCGGCGACGCCCCATAGTTAAGCCCATCGGACAGTTTGTGCGTAAGCAGGGAATCAAGGCGTCGGACGGAAAGCAGCTCAGGGGAGCCCGTCGGCGACGGGGTCAGGTCCGTCGGCGAGGGGCAGTGGTTTGGTGAGACGCGAATTTTGAGTTTTTTTAGTTAAAGAGAACGATTGTGATTGGTTCTTTTGGCCATGAAGACGGAAGTTACACTTGAGTTTGATTTTGAATATCATCTTGGGAGCCTAAATCATTATCTCTACCACTTCCAATCCATCTCTAACACCAATCTTCATCCGAATCATCATCCAATTTCACTTTCATCACCAATCCACAAACCCTAGATCATATATCCATCATTCCTTCTACCATCATAACTCACCAAAACCCTAACCATCAACCATTCTTCCATTCTCTAAGCTTCAAGATGATCCAAATCAAGTTCCAATCATCTGGTGATCAAAGTCCTTCAACCATGAGTGGCTAATCACCTTGGTTTCACCCCGGTGTAGGTAGTTGTATTGTCTAGCGTTTCGAATTGTGTTTAGTTTTGACTTGTGTGACAAATTGTGTTTTGATTTGAACACCTTTGATAATTGTCGTGTATTTGAATTGAATTTACAAATTGTCGAACGATGATAAAGTTATGATTTTGTGAAATGAATTTGTGCACTTATGCGTTATCTTGGTTAGGATTTACTTGTGTTGATTACGAAGTGCATTCTTGTCCATTCTTAGGAATGTTGATAGTTATTGGCACCTAAGTCACGATACACTAAATCCGTTAATCATTTATCCAATTAGGTCAATTCTAAAAAAACTTGTAGAAACCTAGGTTTGCAATTACCGAAACCGGGTGTGAACCCTTTTTCTCATTATTGTTTAAGTTATCAAATTGTGTTTTTGCATTTCTTAATTCTAGTAGTTAATTAAATCAATCACTTTAGTAATTTTATTCAACTTCTCTTTATCAAACAAAAATCATAAAAACAAGTTAGCAAGCTTCATAATTGTGACACCTTTTAAGAATTCATTCAAGTCCATTCGCAAACCACATACTCTTCGTGGTTCGACCCCTTGCTAACACTTGTGACAACCAGTAATATTACGTGATTAACAGGCGATGTACGCGACATTAAATAGTGCTTACGACGCAAATTAACTTAATTATGGCCTCAGTAAGCTTAGGAACACTTATGCGGTTCAACAGTACGCGTGTGACGATCTGCGGAGATACTGCTGGAAATTAAGCGGCAATAAACTGAAACCGCACAAAATAATAACGACGCCGACAAATATGGATGTTACACGAATATTTTATGCTTATGGAGTTTGGGTTGCGATATCGGGTCTCGTAGGAATTACGGTCCATTTACACATAAGATGGGCTTGTGGGCCCTGGGCCCAAGCCCAAAACCCACAAGCCTAAACCTACACTTAATATATTAGATCTATTAAGATCTCTACTAAATATTGCAAAACCTGTATAAAATCTCTATAAATCTTGCCAAAATCTTCATAAGATCTCTTTAGATCTTTACTCATAGAACAAAAGTGAGTCACATTGGTCAATACCCACCTAAATGAGTATAAAACCCATACCCCCTTGATTCTCTTTTTATGCAGACATTTAAACAAACAAACAAACTCACACACGCCTCACACTTCTCTCTCTCTATCCGATGTGGGTAACCGGACTCCGGCCGGCAAGACCGGCGGAGCCGGTGACGGTTCACGGCGGCGCCGCCGCAAGCGGCGGCGGTGGGGTTTTTCCGGCGGTGGTTTTGTGGCGTACCCCCCCTTCTCCTTCCTTTCTCCGGTAAAACAGCAACCAGCCCCCACCCCCTTTTTTTTAGTTTATGACTCAGAAACGGACAACCACCACCACGAACCAGTGGGGGTGCGGCGGCTACAAGCGGAGAGAAGAGAGAGAGAGAGCTGAGAATAGTGAGAGAACCGGCTGTCGGTGCCATTGACCGCCGGACATTGTCTTTATCCGGCGAGTTCACCGGCTTCGGGTTCGATTTGGTTTAAGTTCGAGTCAGTTTTGGGGGTTCGAGCAGAAGGGAGCGAAATACAGACTCGGACCGGTGGTCAACAGCAGGGTCCGGCGGTCTTTGCTTCGGTCCGTCGGGTTTCGCGACGATACTGTGACGATGGCGATAATATCCTCGGTAAAGTCAGTCTCCAGTCATCCTTTGTATTTTTATTTTCTACTGATGATGAAGATGATGATGCTTGATGATGATGAACAGTGGATTTGGTCATGTTGGCTCGTTGATGTCAGGATCGGTTCAGATTAGATGATGGCTCGGGTCACGTCCCGTGGTTCAAGTTCAGACAACAGTGGTTAATCAGTCAACCCGGTTGACTCGGTCAACTCACCGAGTCAACTCGGTCAACTCAGACCCGGTCAACTCAGTCCGCGGTTCGACGCGAGAGATTTGGTAAAGATTGACGACACGTTTAATATTTACTTAATTTTAATTATTTTGTGAACGAGCTCGAACCGATTCGTTTATAATTCAGTTACGTTTTATTTTGTTCGTATTGATAAAACTTTATGATATATATTGTTTGAATGGATTGAATTATTGTAGAGTTTGATAAAATACGACAAATTTTTATTGTCGGGTTATTCAAAAAACAGAGGAAACTCTGCCTGTTTTTAGAGAAAATCCGTAATATACAACGCGTTTTATCATAAAATAAAACGTGAAATAATATTTCCCATTCTTTTATTACTTTCGACAATCCTTTCAAATATCAAACAATACGAAATGTTTTCGTAAAAATAAATATAGTTTATATTATTTCAAAAATCGAACAATACGAGATTGTTTCATAAAACAAATATGGTTATATATTTGTTTCAAATAGCATACAACACGACCTCTTTCTATAAAAATAAATATAGATTTTATATTTATTTCAAATATCGTATCATACGAATATTCCTATATACATGTACGACTTCTCGGAACGACTAACATTATTTTGTCGATATATTGAATTTCTCAAACTAATTACTTTCTAGACTTAGTAAATTATTAACAGTATCAAACGAGATTTAACGCGTATAACTTAGTCATTTTCGTTAAGTTAACAACTTATCGTCGAATCGTTCGATTAACGATTCGGTAGAGCTCGATGACACGTAGTTTAGTTACTGCGTTTATTTAGAAACTTATAAGATATTCGGTGTTAGGAATATTGTAGAATGCACGCTAGCGAGTCTCGTCTTGGAAACGACATCACGAAGTCGTATAAAGCTAGCTTTGCACAGGAATATTCAGGTGAGTTCATAACCCCACCTTTTTACGGTTTTACATTTTTCTAAATGTTTTCGGGGTGGAAAGACATGCACTTTTTTGCAAAGCATACAAGAATTACATATTTCTAAACCATTTTACAAGCAAGATTTAACTGGCACAAATGGTTTACGAAAAGCTTATGTTTTATACCGGTTTTTCAGACAAGCGTATTTTTCGAAATGTGCATACATACGAATTCTAGTTTTCCAAACTACGGGAAAATACAAATACAAGAGTTTACAAATGTTACAATGTTTATAAATGGTATGATACAAAAACAAGAAGCACTCTTGGTGAGAACGAGTACCAAGTATGATGCGTTTTGAGAATACAAGAATACAAGAAGCACTCTTGGTGAGAACGAGTACCAAGTATGATGCGTTTTGAGAAATGATAAGAGAAATCGTGTCAAGAATAGGGTACCATAAGCACCATTAATCAACAATATACCTAGACCGCAGAACAAAAGGTTAGATCTAACGGGTTTCAGGCAGCCACATTCTTGGTGAGAACGAGTACCAAGTAGTGCTTTTGTGTCTCAGAAAAACTTGAGAAATGCCTATGGTTTGGTGACTTCCTATGTCGTGTCACATGTTAATGGCCTTGCAACCCATTAACAACCCTAATACATACAAGAACACCTTATTTATACAAGATTTATACCACAAGAATACTTGATTTATACATGAATATTTGATTTACACAAGAATACTTGATTTATACATGAGTACGTGGTGTACACAAAAATACTTGATTTATACATGATATATACAGAAATACTTGATTGACGGTTATACAAACTTGTCACACCCCTATTTTCCACGTGTCACCGGTGGGCCCGGTGGGGAGTATCGTGACGTAGTTGGTATCATCATAGACAAACAACACAATATATAAATGCACAGCGGAAGCAAAGATAGATTCATTTCAACTTTAATAAAGTGTAATATTAAATATCACTAATAGTTGAAACGGATCCACAGGCGGATCAAAATAAAATAAGATATTGTTCAACAGTTTATTGTCATCCAAGCTTGCGAGACTTATTGTGGACGCTCTAGAAGACAGCCAGCCTAGTACGAGTAGTACCTGCACTTAACCTTTTGGGAAAAATACGTCAGTTTACACTGGTAAATACAATTTAACTGACTCATTTTGAAAAGGGTTGAAAATTGATTTGAATGCACGTGGCATAAAACATTTTTATAACTTGGGATAATTATGTAGTATAATCTTGTGAACGAATTACATGTTACTTGTGCGTTCAGTAGCCCGGATCTTGTCCGGGTTAAAGATCAATAGACACACCACAATATAGAGTTATACACTGACAGCTGTACGCCTACACCCCGTGCTCAGGTCGTGGCCATTTCGTAAAATGATGCCAGGGATATCCGGGACATGGTCATTAACCCCCCAAAGGCTTTAAATGAACAAGACTGTTTAAACGAGCTGATCAAATTATTCAATTAACCACCCAACGATGTAAGATTTGATGCTCGATCAAGCGGTATTCTATATACCGTAACCCAAGCCCGTATAGGGAAAATAAGTTAAAAGTATTTACCTGAGTAAAGTATAAATCACAACTAGCAAGTGAAGGTAGCTTTTACTGGTTCTTCTTATTCTGGAACAAAGGTTTATAGTAACCTATTAGATTTCTAACGGGTCTTTATTTAAGCTTAAGCTTAGACCGGCTAGTTTTAAGGACGATACGGTTCAAACGCGCGATCAAGCGAAGACCGGATAGAATGTGATTTAGACCCGAAAAGTTTGAATACTTGTATAATATGGGTATACTAAATACATTCTGGATTTTGAGACAAAAATGATAAGGTTTGACCCGTTTCGGTCAATTTATGCAAACTAGTTACCTAAACCGAACCGAGCGCGAAAAGGCGTTACGGGTAACCATAAGAGTCATATGCAAGTTCCCTGAGATAATATGGCTTAAATATGTTATCATATCAGTAAGATATCTTCTATTATGCCCAAAATGGATTTAAACACAATTTATGCCTCATAAGGGCATTTTGGTCATTTAAAAGATTATAAAAGAGTTAAATTTGTAATCTGAGTTACAGGTCTGGTTTATACAGTAAATATACTTAATTTAACATGTTATAACAGTAGGGTATGACCTATATGTGAAACTTATCATTTAAAACCAAACTATGCACCTTAGGGGTATTTTGGTAATTTCACAAGGCTTAAAAGGTCAAAATTGGAAATCTGAGTTCAAAAATTTGTACTTACTGTTATTTTATAAAAATATACTAAAAAATCAGTAGGTATCAACCTTATATGTTTAATATGGTTATAGTACATACTATGAGTTAAAAACGCTTAAAAAGACGATTTGGAGCCATTTCCGGGTTTTTAAAAGAAAAATGATATTTTAATAATTCCAGAAGGCTCAAAATATTTTATTTAACAAATAAAATCAGTAGAAAAAGGTTTGGGGTCAAAAGGATTTGTAAAACTCATTTTATGGCTTAAAAGAGCAAAACCGTCATAACCGAATCAAATCTAGAGACCTATGTTATGCTCAGCCAAAAATTAAATAAAAATATTTAAAAATCCCAAAATATTATATAACATCAGTGGGTAAAAAGTTTGATATCAAAAAGTGGGTTTAAATAGGCTATTTGCTAATTACGCCATTTAATTAACATAAAGCTTTCAAATTACGATAATGAGCATAACTCTTAATCTAGACCTCAAACTGATATCAAATTTTTGGTGCAAGTTTATAAATCAGTAACAAATGTTTCTACTCTTTCACTTTTTCAAAAATCATGTTTTATAGTCAAAAGGGCATAATAGTCAACATTTAAGCATAAATCGGAAACATGCATATGAATCGGATAAGTATTGAACCAAGTTGTATAATCTCAGAGAGTTATACTTATATGTAACCTGGTCCAAAATAAGCTCTAAGGCAGATCTTAAACATGCATAAACGGATCAGAACTGATAGTCAAAGCAAAAGTCAATTTATGCGACTTTCGGGTCCGATCCGGGTTTATACTGAAAATTGTCGAGTTGAACATGTTGAGACATGTTCTTACATTAATTACTATGTTATTTTAATGATCAAACAGGTTGCATGTACCCTACATTGCTAATTATGCTTAAACTTGCAAATAATCATTTTGTTGACTTTTTAAAGTATGCTTTGACTCGACAATTAGCATAGTTAGAGTGGGAATCTGAAAATACCCTTTTAAGGGTTTGTTACCCACATAAATACCTACTTGTAGGTACTTTCAATTCGAGAAATGACTGAGCAAATTTCGTTTAATCTTAAAGTCAAACTTAAATTACGATGGTTTGACTAATAGCTAATTAACTAAGCTACAACGAATTAGAAGGGGTTAGGAATACTTACAAGAGTCCTAATTAAGCTTAGAGAGCACTAGAAAGTTGGCTTGATGTCCAGAGAGCTCCAGAGATGATCTTTTGCAAAGTTGTAAATGAATGAACATAAGTTGCAAGAATGGATGTTCTTATATAACACTTTTGATCATTCAAGATCATGCCACAAGGGTCTACTGATGATATAAGATCTGTCCAAGTGCCCCTAGATGCATGTAAATCCATTGGTGAGGCTCTGGTATCGGATACAGCTGGTTACAACTCGAAAACAGACCTGCAACTGGCACCTGCGCACTTTTGTTCGCTGGCGACTTGTACGCGGGCCGCGAGACCCCTTACGCGGGGCGCGTACAAGCTGCGACCAGGTTAACAAGTTTCCTTTGTTTTGCAATTCAGTCCTTGTCCTTTGTTACGTGGTTTTGCTTATTTTTCTTGCTCATTAGACCTTAAAACCTGATTTTTAAGGACCTTGGGACATTTACAAATATGGTAAAGTCCTTGGTTAACTTTGTGCTTACCCGAAAAGTCACGAAATTCAACGTTAACGCATTTAACCCTTCGTGCACGGTTTTGATCATAACTTTCTCATACGATAACGAAACTTGATGAAATTTTTATCACATATTCTAGTGAGTATATTTTATCATTACAAAGCTTCGGGTTTGCCAAAAGATCACTCAGAGGTATACTTTCAACATGTTGACACATTTAGCCCCTGTAGTTTGTAATTCCTCACTTTCTTTCATTTTCCGCTTCGTATGATCCATGATTTATTCATTTAAGATTATAAACACCATGTAGGGTTATTGTAGGGCCTATTTATCCATTGTTGGCACTTTGAACCCTTATTTTCACATAGTTTCACTGTTAGTCAACTTTAGTCCCTCTAAAGTACCTTTTCACATATTCAAAGCCTATGACACGTGTCAATACATCATTGGACGTAAATTTTCGAGGTGTTACAAAACTTTAGAAATACAAGAGTTTACATACATAATGCGTTACAAATACAAGGTTTCCGTGTAACATGACAAGAAAATGATTTTAAATTCGTTTTCTCAACAATACTTCAAAAACCGGTTATTCAAAAAGATTTATTTCAAATCTTTTACAAACAAACTATGAACTCGCTCAACTTTATGTTGACTTTTTCGCATGTTTCTTTCTCAGGTTACATTTCAGAAACTATGGCACGGTTGGAATAGGAGGACCATGTGGAGTCGAGTACTTAGTGGCGTTCAAAATTTCTAGAAGACTTAGCTTATTTGCTTCTGCTGTGCAATGAAGATACCAGTCCAGTCACGCCAATGCTCTGATATTTCGGGGTGTGACAGATTGGTATCAGAGCTATAGGTTACAGCAAATTAGGTTTGTGTAGAGACACCTAGGCTCTAACCTCAATTTCCTCTGGGAACTTAGAATATTAAAACCTGAATACATACAGAACGCCTAGTACTCGAATATGGTCTCCAACCGTTGCCAAAAAACAAACAATCAAGATTTTGTTTTCAAACGTACGTTATTGTGGTGTTTACACACGATACACAAGACAGTCGCATACAGTACACAAAACTCTGAGAGTTTAGGAAACATGCATTTAAGACCTTCGGAAACTTATTTTGAAGTTCATTAAAGGTCAACACATAGGAAACGCGAATATTAACTCGGGCACACACTATTATCCATATCGTCTATGATATTTTGACTCCCGAGCAGGCAGCCTACGCATAACGAAACACACAGGTATACGTGAAACTTAAGCTATACATCAACAGAGGTTGAAGTATGTCACATACGACTATTGAGGCGAGGTCTTTGAGATGACACAAAGGTACATGTCAACGTCAATGCTAATCCTGCCAGCAGGAGGGTTATCGATCAGGAAGCGGCGGTATGGCACGCGGCCCTGCAAACGACACGAGTAATGCTAAGGAGAAGACGTATGTCTCCACATTCCCCCTAACTCAATAATGACGAATACGCTATGTTCGACATTCCATGGTAATGTCACCTAACAACCGGACGTCACATGCAACCCCATGTAAAGTCCTTAAATTTCTTTTATTGAAATTTCGACTTTCACATTTACTGAGTAGATTTTCGTATCTCTACTCCTCTTAATGGTCATTGTATCACGATCATTTCTTTCAGTATAGCGAATACTCATTTGTTTCATTTCTTGAAAATTCATATGTTACGTATGCATCGTTTGTTACGCGTGTGGTTTCGTTTTGAATAAGCGTTTCATCAAGGTTCAAATATTGTTTCGCTAAATCTAATTATTGATTTGTGATTCGAATGACCCGCATTATTGTAATTGTTGGCTTCTTTGTTATCAATTCAACACATTTTCTTGAAATTACTCTTCTTTTCAAGTTGCATACATGGTTTTTTGTTGTGACCATGCCAAATGTTTTCTTGTCGATACATGTATTTATTGTCGGCTTGTGCCGAAACCAAATTCAATTGTTTGAACTTGTTCATTACACATATTCAATTCAAGACACCATATGATGTATTGAAAACATCATATTCGAATTCGTTTTAACAAGCGTTTCATTGTTATGAGTCGTAGTAGATTTGTTTGGTCTACGACTCCATTAAGTCGTTTGTTGATTTCAACACCTTGTGGTGTCAGTATAAACTTGTAGCTTGGGCTAATTATGATTGAGCATTTGATGCAAAACACAGGTGATACTTGTTCAATCACCGCTATTATTGAATTATTTCATTCACTACGACACCTTGTGGCGTCGGTAGAACTTGCAGCTTGGGCTGATCATGATCGAGCGTTTCATGCAAAACTATTTCATTTGGGCTTGTTGATTCTAAGCTTCTCCTAGCGAATGTTATTGTTTCTAACATTCATTTGCATATTGTAAACGTCCACTTGGAATTCTATTGGTTGAAATTCCTCTTCTATTGGACCCCTGTTAACTTGGTCACATTGGTGACTGTATCAGTATGTCTCGTTTCCTTTGACATTATTCGTATTTACTTACGCATAATGTAACTCTAAGGAGTTAACGTAGTCTAAATTTCGAGGACGAAATTTTATTAACAGGGGGAGAATGTGACAACCAGTAATTTACGCCCTTAATTACGTGATTAACAGGCGATGTACGTGACATAAAATAGTGCTTACGACGCAAATTAACTTAATTATGGCCTCAGTAAGCTTAGGAACACTTATGCGGTTCTACAGTGCGCGTGTGACGATCTGCGGAGATACTGCTGGAAATTAAGCGGTAAGGAACTGAAACCGTACGAAATACTGACGACGCCGACAAATATGGATGTTACACGAATATTTTATGCTTATGGAGTTTTGGTTGCGATATCGGGTCTCGTAGGAATTACGGGCCATTTACACATAAGATGGGCTTGTGGGCCCTGGGCCCAAGCCCAAAACCCACAAGCCTAAACCTACACTTAATATATTAGATCTATTAAGATCTCTACTAAATATTGCAAAACCTGTATAAATCTCTATAAATCTTGCCAAAATCTTCATAAGATCTCTTTAGATCTTTACTCATAGAACAAAAGTGAGTCACATTGGTCAATACCCACCTAAATGAGTATAAAACCCATACCCCCTTGATTCTCTTTTTATGCAGACATTTAAACAAACAAACAAACTCACACACGCCTCACACTTCTCTCTCTCTCTCTATCTGATATGGGTAATCGGACTTCGGCCGGCAAGACCGGCGGAGCCGGTGACGGTTCACGGCGGCGCCGCCGCAAGCGGCGGCGGTGGTGGGGTTTTTCCGGCGGTGGTTTTGTGGCGTACCCCCCCTTATCCTTCCTTTCTCCGGTAAAACAGCAACCAGCCCCCACCCCTTTTTTTTTAGTTTACGACTCAGAAACGGACAACCACCACCACGAACCGATGGTGGTGCGGCGGCTACAAGCGGAGAGAAGAGAGAGAGAGAGCTGAGAAGAGTGAGAGAACCGGCGGTCGGTGCCATTGACCGCCGGACATTGTCTTTATCCGGCGAGTTCACTGGCTCCGGGTTCGATTTGGTTTAAGTTCGAGTCAGTTTTGGGGGTTCGAGCAGAAGGGAGCGAAATACAGACTCGGACCGGTGGTCAACAGCAGGGTCCGGCGGTCTTTGCTTCGGTCCGTCGGATTTCGCGACGATACTGTGACGATGGCGATAATATCCTCGGTAAAGTTAGTCTCCAGTCATCCTTTGTATTTTTATTTTCTACTGATGATGAAGATGATGATGCTTGATGATGATGAACAGTGGATTTGGTCATGTTGGCTCGTTGATGTCAGGATCGGTTCAGATTAGATGATGGCTCGGGTCACGTCCCGTGGTTCAAGTTCAGACAACAGTGGTTAATCAGTCAACCCGGTTGACTCGGTCAACTCACCGAGTCAACTCGGTCAACTCAGACCCGGTCAACTCAGTCCGCGGTTCGACGCGAGAGATTTGGTAAAGATTGACGACACATTTAATATTTACGTAATTTTAATCATTTTGTGAACGAGCTCGAACCGATTCGTTTATAATTCAGTTACGTTTTATTTTGGTCGTATTGATAAAACTTTATGATATATATTGTTTGAATGGATTGAATTATTGTAGAGTTTGATAAAATATGACAACTTTTTATTGTCGGGTTATTCCAAAAACAGAGGAAACTCTGCCCGTTTTTCGAGAAAATCCGTAATATACAACGCGTTTTATCATAAAATAAAACGTGAAATAATATTTCCAATTCTTTTATTACTTTCGACAATCCTTTCAAATATCAAACAATACGAAATCTTTTCGTAAAAATAAATATAGTTTATACTTATTTCAAAAATCGAACAATACGAGATTGTTTCATAAAACAAATACGGTTATATATTTGTTTCAAATAGCATACAACACGACCTCTTTCTATAAAAATAAATGTAGATTTTATATTTATTTCAAATATCGTATCATACGAATATTCCTATATACATGTACGACTTCTCGGAACGACTAACATTATTTTGTCGATATATTGAATTTCACAAACTAAGTACTTTCTAGACTTAGTAAATTATTAACAGTATCAAACGAGATTTAACGCGTATAACTTAGTCATTTTCGTTAAGTTAACAACTTATCGTCGAATCGTTCGATTAACGATTCGGTAGAGCTCGATGACACGTAGTTTAGTTACTGCGTTTATTTAGAAACTTATAAGATATTCCGTGTTAGGAATATTGTAGAATGCACGCTAGCGAGTCTCGTCTTGGAAACGACATCACGAAGTCGTATAAAGCTAGCTTTGCACAGGAATATTCAGGTGAGTTCATAACCCCACCTTTTTACGGTTTTACATTTTTCTAAATGTTTTCGGGGTGGAAAGACATGCACTTTTTGCAAAGCATACAAGAATTACATATTTCTAAACCATTTTACAAGCAAGATTTAACTGGCACAAATGGTTTACGAAAAGCTTATGTTTTATACCGGTTTTTCAGACAAGCGTATTTTTCGAAATGTGCATACATACGAATTCTAGTTTTCCAAACTACGGGAAAATACAAATACAAGAGTTTCCAAACGAAATGCAGGTACCGGATACTGGTCAAAATCTCAAACAACACAGGAATTATCAACGGCACCGTCTTTGATCAGGCAGCCAATCAACTTCTGCAACAAACATGTGAAGAGACACTAACCAAAGAGAACCAAACCAAGCTACTCCAGTCGATGAAAAACCGGGAAGCACAGTTCCAAATTCTGGCCGAACAAGATCCCAAAAACTGTTCAATACGCTGCACTGTCAACAGCGCAAACTACCTTCAGCCATAAACAAACTACACCTCTACCAGCACACCTCATATACCAACCCCAAAACCAGTAACACCGCCACCAAAAATACAAAACACATCCTCTACAAAGCGTTCGCTGAACATGCTCGAAGGTACACAAATTTCAACAGCTTTTTCATAATATAATGAAATGCCAGTTGACTTGGTTAACTATAGTTCAATAGATTTACCCATGAACCATTAAGGGTGTTCATCGGGTTATTTCTTCAAGTTTCGGGTTTTCCGGGTCAGGTAGTTCTCGTTTATCTCTGGGATAACCAACCCTTTTTAAAGTTCGAGTTTATCGGGTTTGGGTAATTCAGGTTCGGGTTAGTTCGGGTCGAGTTATTCGGTTTCCGGGTTTAGATGTAAAATGAAATAAATGTTTTTTTTTCCCAAAATATCATCAAAGTATTTAAAAGTCTCAAAACTTGTGTTCCATCTATTAAAAACTCCAAATCTAAACAATTTTATAAGGAAAAAAAAAACAATAAATGTTCGGCTTCTGTTCGGGTTTCGTTTTTCGGGTTTTTCAAGTCGGGTTGTTCAGGTTTTTGGCCTAGAAAAACTGTCCCGGTAACCGAACCATTTAAAGTCCGCGTTAGTCGAGTTCGGGTTTTTTGGGAATTCGCTAATTCAGGTTCGGGTGGCCTTAAATTTGGGTCAGGTTTTGGGTTTTGGCTGAAAATAAACAGCCCTATGAACCATTTTCATAATTCCACAATTCATTTTTAGGTACACCCACATATAATGCAATGCTGGTAGAATTCGCAAAACTATAGTCATTGTCGTATTGATTCAGTTTTATCTCCACATAGCACCATACAATACAACACAATACGACAAACTAAGGCTTATACTCTCATCAAACATCATGTCTAAACCTTTATTAACTACAGGTCCTGAAGCTATGCCGTCGAAGAAAACACGAGGTGATGACACAACCAACTGAAGCACTAAGTCACCAATGAAAGCATGGGGGTTCGAACAAAGCAAATGAACCCGTTTTCCATTTTGCATAAAAAGCCTTAGTATGTACACAAGTCTGATATGTAGGCCGTTTACCGTTTTGTGTAGTATGTAAACAAATCTAATAAGTAGTAAATGCCTGGACTTTTGTTTAGTGTAAACAACTTTCTCTGTACTCTCTCTTCTCTTTTGGAGTTCCCACTTTTCGTTACGCAGTGGATCTTCTCTTATAAGGTCTACTCACGTCAAGGTCTTCCGGCATCTAAACATTGGAAGCGCCATCGTCTCTTAATATTTTCGATGACTGACTTTACCATTAAGGTTTTGGCTAGCATTTCCAGATTTGGGAGTGTTGACTGCAAAGCAGTATGGAATAATAAGGGCTTGATCAGATTTAAAAAACAAAAACATCTAACGCGCAACGCGCAACGCGCGGAATCTAAAGCACTAGTTGATATATTATAAATAAATTGATATATTATAAATTGATATATTATAAATAACTTTGGCTTATGGATTCTTTTCTTTTAAAGTCACATTTTATAACACCAAAAATATGGGAAAAAAATATGAAGATTAATCTGAAACGGCTTGAGCAGTGTTGAAATTACTCGGCTAAGATCCTTCAACCGGCTCCAATGGACAAGCCATTCACTTTACCGGCTCCAAGGGACAAGTAAACTGTGAAAGTACTCGGCTAAGAACCTTTAACCGAATGACGGTTGTCGGACACGTGGCAATCATGGGTTGGTTGACTTGAAAGGATTTTTCAAGGCTTTACACGAGATTGAAACGGCTCGTTGAGCCGCTACATTAGGCTATTAGGATATTTTGACCAGTAAATGGCTATTTTGGAGATTTTCCCATAGAACAATGTATAATGCATGTATATTGCGGTTTACAATTTATCCATTTTTAACTTCATTATGTTGTCTCTTTGTCTGTTTCTGACACATAATTTTTCACATTAAACCTTTTTATTAGACTAGTCGTTCTCGGTTAACGGAGAACTTGTTAACGTGCCACATCACCCTGTTAATGTCGGTCCGTTAATGGGTCGCGTTAATGGTGTCGATCATTAACACATTGACGACGTTAACACATAGAGAGAGACGTTGGGGAGTGCGTTGTGTGGGAACTTGGGTTGGGTTTTCAAATTAAAAAAAAATCAATGGAAAAAAGGTTGCAGGATTTCTTTTAAAGAAGAAGATGAAGTTTGGAGTTTCTTAAAAAATTCTCTTTAAAAATAACTTAGAACTTTAAAACTTTAACATATTAAGTTTCAAAAATGCTCTTTGAGTCCTTGAAGTTTTGTTTGTTAGATATTTAATTTGAATCTTTTATAAAACTTAAATTTTGTAATATTGTAGTTTTTATGTTTTTTAAATGTACTTTATTATTAATCTTTAAATAAATAAATACTCTATACTATATTATAATGCATGAGGTAAGGGCATTTTAAGATACCTAAAAAATAAGAATCTCCCCCCTATTTATAGAAAGACCCCTAAAATGAGGGTAGTCTGGTCTTTTAAACACTATTTATTTTTTAGCTCCTAAATTTAATACACTTAAATCACTAAGGTTTTAACAAAATTATAGATAATTAGTTACAATTCACCCTTTCACAACAAACTTATAATTTTTTTACTTATTCTTGACATATCTTACAAATTATATTGTTTAAAAAAAATCCAAAGATAGCATGACGACCTACATATTTTTGTCGACGTTTCGGTAGTTGTCTTGTTCAATATCGACGCACAGATTAAAAGGTACAAGTAGATAATGCTTTAATGTACAAGTGATTAAAGAAGAAAATAACAACTAATAATCTTTTTCCTTTTAAGATACCCAAAAAAATAATAACTTTTCCTTTTTAATTTATACATACACCCCCTAAAATAAGGGTAGATTAGTCTTTCTAAACAATAGTTACATTTTAACACTTCATCTTAATTAGATTTTAATCCCTTGTTTTAATGTACAACACATTAAACCTATCATGTTAAGAAATATGTAAATTACATTTAGCTCCATCTTTTGTAACTTTTAAATTTTGCAATAAGGTAATGATTCGGTTACAACCTTTCATACGGTGAAAACGGATTGAGCAGGCGAGTGGCGGTGGTAATGATTCGGTTACAACCTTTCATACGGTGGTGACGGTAGTGGTCCTCAAGAGCCACATAACCTTCACCGGTTCCAAGGTTAAAACGAGGAGGAAGACAATGACAGAAAACCCTAGCTGCTTCCTCCGGCGATGGTGGCTAGGGTTTCGGCGAAGACTCCGACTAGCTCCGGTAAGTCCTTTTTCGATTGTATGTTCCATCGGCTGTTAGATTGGTCCGCGTAATGAAGATTGTGACGAATGCCGGTATGTTTCAGCCACCTCTAATGCACTCTGGTGTAGGAGACTAGGGTTCCAACGAAGGTCAGAGGCTAAACCAACGGTGACCACAACCATCATCATCATCTTCAAGATAAGATTATGGTAGTTTATCACCTGGTTGTGAGGAACAATTAAACCTAGCTGTCACAGGTTCGTTTTAATTACAACGTAGGGGAATTGGATATTGTTGTTCAACATGTTATCTCACTGATATATGTAGGTACATATCCTTGTTTTTTTTTTAATTTAACTTTTCTCCGTCTAATTTATCATCTTGAATCATTTTCTTCGCAATGGAAACTGAACCCTTTTAGTTTTGTGAATAATGGATAAACATGTGTAAAGCGCAGTTGGAAGGGGCAAGGTAATTTAGTGATTTGATACTTTGAAGATTATTTGAAATTAATAAATTATATGTTTGAATATAATTTTTATTTCTAAGTTATATTTATTATTCCGTGCTTACCTATTGAATTTTTTACAGATATTCAGCTACGAGCAGCTGCTATTAAATCAGATTCAAAAAAGAAAAGCCAGATGATGTGTACTATGGGATTGCTTCCAGGTTAGGGCTTTTAACTATAATTTAGAAATATATATTCTTTTTTTTTTCTTTTGGGAAAATGATGTTTTTAGATGTTGAAATTGTTGCAAATTCATATAATAATCTAAATATAATTTTACAAATCCGAAGTGTCCAAGTAATACGAAATCTTATTTTAACCAGAGTGATTGGGATTAGGAAGAAAGATGCCGAGGGAGATCCGACGACTGATTAAAATGCTAAACATATGTGGTCTTCGCTGGCTGGTCTTGTTAAAATCACATTGGTGTAAGTTTTTGTTGGGTACATATACTGCAAAGGGAGGCTGTTTTTTGCTTCTATCGTTAAACATTTATATTTATGTTTTAAGTTTTCTTATGTTTCTAATTTTATGTAACAATGCTACAAATGACTTATGCTCCTATTTCTTATGTTATTGAGATGTGTAAGCCTTATGATATAGATAGATCAATTGGTGCCACTAACTAAAAAACCTAAGAAAACAATAAACATAATAAAAATTTGTAGAACATCATACACCTAAGTACTATACAATAGATCACAAATGAGTTGATAAACTAACAAAAATGTGTACCGCAATGCAAATTGTCACTCCGCCACATCGCGCGGGCATCTTGCTAGTAATTGAATAATGATTATTAAATGATTGCGGTTTAGTTAACCCAGAACACCCAGTTAACTAGAAATAGTTAATGGAACTGTTGGATCTGAGAGTTAGTGAATTGTGTATGTTTTTGATAAATCAATTTGTAATCAACAAGTAATCAAACAAACAAAGATGATAAACACATCATCAAGACACTGCTGGATTTAGGAATGATTGTCAATGATTCATTTATTATTCATATGTCAAATTACAATTAATAGTACGGTAGTACTCCCCCAAGTTTTTCTATTTTTCAGTCTATACTATGAATTACAGTTGAATTATAAGAAATTGCAGGTTTTATATTCAGATCGGAAACTCTTGAACGTTATTAAGCAATCTACACGATGAATTAAGAAAAGAATTAAGATGTATGTGAGATAAATGGAATTAACAACATTAAATATGATCAAGAAAGACTCACAATCTACAGAGGATGAAATCGTCCGGTGGATGGTTCAAGCTCATTAGCAAAGCACAAATTGTTCGACTCTTTATTGTAAAAAAATCAACCCTTATCTTATAGATAGGTTTTTTTTTTTTTTTTTTTTTTTTTTAATTCAATGAAGGTTGAGGGACCAAATATACAGGCACCTTTAATTTAACTCCGTATTAATTGGTTACGTTTATGGTTAACATGCATCGTATTATTATGCTGCTTAATTTCCCATTTTGCTCTCTTTATTCCTCCCTTCAAAAACTTTCCCTTCGCCGGAGCAAACGGTCAGTCATCGGAACACATTGTGCATTGAACATACAGTAAGACATTTTGTGCAAATTTATTTTACATATATACTTATTTAAATTGCATTATTTACTCATACGTACGTAAAGATTATCATGGTTTTATATTAATGTAGGGAAATATGGTAGATCCGGCCGTCGAAGATAAGATAATGGCGGCGGAACCACAGGTTATTGAGGATAAACAATCGGTTTCTGGACGTCGTCATCTGTTTGGTCGTCGGAAACCTCTCCATGCTGCTCTTGGTTCCGGCAAAAGTAAGTTTTTTGAATGTGTTTTTAATTTCTGATCAAGTTATATATGTTGCATGTTAGTATGATCAATTTGTTGTTGATGACAAATAACAAATTGTATGTGTAATTGCAGTTAGAGCATATGCGGCTAGGGCTGTAAACTAACAGAATGAACGTTTGTTTATGTTTATTTATTCAATAAATGATCGAACTTGAAAAAAATAAATTGTTCTTTTAGTTAGACCCAACGTTATGTTGTTCAATTTATTTATATTTATAAACGTTCTTTTAGTGTTCCTTTTATTTATATATCTGTTCATATATTCATCAAAATATATTAAATACCTAGGCTTGTAGGTTAGAAAGACGTTTAGTACAAATGTTGAATAAAGAAAATATTGAATAGTTAGTAATGAAGATTTAGGATTTATAAAAAAAATATTCTAAGATAAAATATGTTTTGAAAATAAAAGATAGAATACGAAACGGTGAAATAAGAGAAGCGGAAAAAAATATCTTGGGCTCACGTAATAATGACACGAGATACAACTAGTTACTTATGTATTAGGTATAGATATGAACGCATGATGACAAACAAACACAAATATGTTAATTTTCGTAACTAATGAAAACAGTCTGTTTGTGTTCGTTTAAGGTCAAATGAAATAACACAAACATAGCTTCATTCGTGTTCATTCCTCGGTTTACAGCCCTTTATGTGAACGTGCCATTTGGTGGAATTTGAGAACAAAATGAAACTGAGATGAAATGGATGATGATTCTTCATACCTCACATAGTTAAATTGCTCGATTTTGGTTCGATTCTGATTTATTTAACTAGTTGATAACATGACGTTTGATGATGGTTAAAGATGTAGTTATATATGTGTCTCAGCTGCTGATATATTACTATGGAGACAAAAGCAAATGTCTGGTGCCATATTAGTGTCTGCAACAGTGATATGGCTTCTGTTTGAGAGGATAGGCTACCATCTTCTTCCATTTTTGTGTCACTTTCTAATACTTACTCTCGCAATATTGTTCCTGTGGTCCAATCTGTCTTCCTTTATTAACAAGTGAGTTGATTCCTATTTTAGCTTATTTTTAGTGGGTTGATTCCTATTTTTAGCTTCTTTATCAATTAATTTTCTTGTTCAAATTTTGGCATGCTATCTATCTTCATTTAGGAAATGCATCCCCATCTTTTTGGTACAAGGACCAATACACGGGTGGCAAACAAGTCGTGTTTGCTGGTCGAACTTGACACAAACCAAAGTTTTTTACATGAATGTGAACACGATACAAACCACAAGCATGAACTTGAAAAAATATAAGTGGGTTGACACAAACACATTACCCTGAAAAGTCTAATTTTTTTATTCACATATTAATACTCTATCTTAGTTTTACTATTGGTGGGATATACTGAGTATGATGATGATGATGATGATGATGATATTAATACTCTAAAATTACAAAATTTAAAACAAAAAAATGGAAACATGTGTAAAAATGTTACGTTTCAACTATAAAACTTGATATTAATTTCTCTTTTAACTTTTAAATTTTAACATAAAATGCTAAACCAATTTAAATTACAACATATAGAAACTTTTAAAGAACTAGAACAATAAATTGGTCAACCCATGTTTCCATAAGGTTGACCCAAACCCGACCCATTTAGCTAATCGTGTTTACGAGTACAACCTAAAACTGACCGGAATCCATTTAGACTAAAGCCAAACCCACGAATTTCTACGCAATGCTACATGTAATAATGACCCGGAAACTACCATATTGACACTTATATCACATGGGTCTTATTTTCATCTCATTTCTCATCTTTCCGGCATGAAGATATACAATTATGAGATGAAAATTGCAGTTAAAGATATTCTGAAGGCAATTCTTGTAATAGTTCTAAAGTAGCATCTTAGTGTAGTAACATGAACATATTTTTTTCTTTTATGTTGATAGGTCTCCTCCAAAGTTCCCTGACATTAGATTGTCACAAGAAATGTGTGATTGTATTGCCCTCCTCCTGAAAGATCAGATCAATGAAGGCTGCTTGTACTTGAGGGAGATGACTACTGGGAGGGACATAAAAAGATTTTTAACTGTATGTATCTTGACTATCTTCCAACATTAATAAAATTTCCTTACCTGAATGCAATATCTATACTACTTTAGACTTTAAAACAAGTGTGGCCATGCAGGTGATATTCACCCTGTGGGTGGTCTCAGTCATCGGTGGTTGGTTCGAGTTTTTGACCCTTGTGTATATCTGTGAGTTCATTTGTTTTGATTCATTAAACTTAAGGTGATGAAACGGGTTGATCAATGGGTCAACGTCAAGTTTTTAAATTTGTAACATAATTAATATGAATATTGTGTTTACAAAAATTATAAAATTACAAGCTTTGTGATATAACATTAGGTTTTTAGAATACTCTTGAGACAACCTTCGACCCATTTGACCTATTTTTCTCTATAAATTGTTTAGCTTAACTCATTCGACCATTAGAGTAAAATCTTGACCTAAATCGACTCATTTATGTGTTAATGGATCAGTGTTTGTGGTGCTGTTGACTGCACCACTGTTGTACGAGCGGAATGAAAATCTGGTGGATGCTTATGGCGAAAAGGCGGGCAATGAAATCATGGAGGTTCTCCAGAAACTTCCACTGCCATTTCTCAAGAACAAGCAGCATTAATTGTTCTTTAGGATTTGGTCCACATCTCATTCGGCTATCCGAAGTTGTAACTAGACTTTTATGGTATGGCAATGTATTTATACAAGGTATACATTTTGATTGTAAAGGTAGTATGCCTAACTTCAAGTTCAAAGTTGACACTCATTATGTCCAAAAAGTTCAATTCATTCTAATTTTTTTGGTTCATAAACATAATATATTATCGTGTATAAAATAACCAAAAAATTGCATTATGTTATAGTGTATTTAAAATATTACAAGAAGGTTTCTTGCTGGACTTTAGAAGGGTAACATACACACAAAAACGAATTTCCAGACTGCAATCATCATTCACGTATGAAATAATAATCTTACTCTACGATCATCAAATACTTTCCACCCTCCACACGCACGGCTTACCTCATCACTTCTACCTCTCGAGCTCACGCGAAGGTAATATCTTTGCGTCGGGGCAGATAAATATATATCTCGACACCCTTGGCGCATATTGCTCCAAAAAATATAGATATATCTTTCTTCTTCTTCGCAGATATAAGTGGATTCAAAGTCGAAGAATCATCATCACATCGTTAAAAGAGCTCCTCTGAATTGAACTTGTTCCAAGCTTCCTATTAACCAAACTCAAAATTGTGACAACTGTTTTGACAATCACTTGAGTGATCACAACGGATCTAGTGAGTTACTTAAACTTTAGATTGTCTATCAGCTTCAGCTGACATAAGATGTTGAATGACTGATTGCTTTAATAATATCTTGATACATAATAAAGGAGCGTGTGTATTTACCTTAAGTAGGTCAAACACCTTTTCTGCGACGAATTTCTGTTGAAGATTAGCTCCTTTTTGTTGCACTTTGTCAGGATGGATACACAAAGTTGCCTTTCTATATGACTTTTTCACGTTAGCACCGGTTATTAAATCGGTCAATGAAACAGGCTGCCAACCGCATCCTGGCCATAAAACCTAATAAACAATGAAGAAAACACAAGCACGGATATCAATGCAATATTGCAGATTCTTCTCTTTTAGTAAATTTACTGATCCATATTATGTAATTTATACAAGACATAACATTCATGAAATATGATGATAAAATATTGAGAGAGGCATACATATTGTAATGTTGATAGCAATGCACGTAAATTTCCTTCTTTTCCTGCAGCCCAACGCTTGATTTCAATATCTAGAGTTTCGGAGATCCTCTGAGATGAAAACACACATTTTACGATGTTTACAAGGCAAAAATGCTGTAGTTTTATGACGCACAAAAAGAAGAGAAGCTTGATTAATACTCACATTTCTTTCTTCCTGTTCCCTCTGAGATTGGAGATCACGATTATTCTTTTCTGCCAGTGCTTTAGCCTAATTCATGAAAGAGTCAATGATAAGTACTAAAATCCATGAATGGTTTCTCTTAAATTCATGAAAAAAGAAACTCTAAAATCACATACCGCGCGTTCTCGAGTGCGTTGGTGTCTTTCGAGCCTAGCTCTTCGCCTTTCCTCTGTTTCACCTTCAACATCTTGGAACTCTCCAGCAGACGAAGGGGCAGCTTTAAAAAAGAAAACAATAGTTGAGGAATAGTAACATTAGAGAATACGTCCGATTGTATCTAAACTAATTTAAAGAAAAGTATACCTCCAAATATTGAGCTAAGATCGTCAACAATGTTAGTAGCGGAAGATGCATTCCTCATATTTGAGGATCCTCCAGTAGAGGAAGTCCTCTGGGGTGCTTCCTGTCGGTTCTGGAACAGTGGATCAGGTGCAGGGTCCTGCATTGCAAATAAACATTGCTCAAAAGGGTTAAAAATAGGAACTTTGTAAAACTATATCCAGAATTCTAGATATAGTGACAGAGAGGTGGTGGTTGAAATGAGAAACATTCTAATAATCTTAACAAAAGTCGGTAGCTTTTATGCCACCGACCCCCATTTTTAAAAAATTGACAAACCCACCCTTCTACTTGGCGAAATGGCATTTTTTGCCTCTTCTGCATACAAAATGACAAATGCACCCCCCCAACTTTGCATAATGGCATTTTTATCCCCTGCTCCATTTTACTGGCACCCCCTATACTTTCAAAGTGTTTTTACGCCCTTTGCTTTTCCTTTCGCGTTTTAAACCCAAAGTTTCACCACATTGCAATTTTAGTCCCTTGGCTTTGCAAACATCAAGGTTTAATCCCCCAGGTTTATAATATTCCAACATATATAATACACGTTTTTAACATATTATTTTCGTCAATGATTTTAGTTCGTTATTTTTTTAAAGAACTAATTTGTCGTTAACCTCAAGTTTCAAAAGGTTCGACTTTACCCCTTTCTTTTCTTTACTTCAAGAAAACTAACTTTTTACGTGCGGATTTTTATGTACTTGTCCGTATAAATTCTAGTTGACCAACGTTTAGACAAAAACTTTTCTTGGGAAACGAGTAAGTGAAAGTATAATACGCTTTCGTTACGTACCAAGCCGAGCGTCGTTAAATATAATACATTTTCATTCGACGATATAAATTCGAGTTACTCTGCATTTCCTGTGGTTTCTATTTTTTTAAAGCTATAATATAATAAGCCCCTTTTAATTGTTGTGCATCGATCGCGGGTCACATAATGTTTGCACTAATCTGTTCAATGTTTGTAATGTACCCGCGCCGCAACGTGCGCGAGTCTATTTACTAGTTAGCTAATTAAAAACCAAATGACCCACGTTTTGGCCTTCGGATCATATTTCAAAACTTTCTATGGATTGTTTCCCCTCCAGGAATAATGACCATCCCTTCCTTCTCATCTGCTCCTGGATCAAAGGCCAAAGTGTTTCCTTTGGTTTCTAATTATTTAGTGGTTCTCAATTGAACCCACCCCTACACACACATAAGACATCATTTATTTACTACTTACAGAAGAGGTCGCCATGGGTCTTGGGGCACTGCTTGGTCGGGAACTGAAGAACGATTCAAGGTCATCATCATTCTTTTGTTGGTTCATCTTGGCGGCAGCAGCTGCAGCCGCCCTATCTCGAGCTTCAGCAGCGGCTCTCTGTCTAGCCTCAGCTGCAACCTTATCTACAGTGGCGCGTTCCGCTCTACGCCTTACCTCTGCTTCAGCCCTTGCAACAGCGGCTTTCACCCTTTCTGCTTTCTCTCTGGCTTCTACAGCAGCCTTTTCAGTCGCTTCTGCAGCAGCGCGTTCTGCTCTTCCCTTTGCATCAATAGCGGCTCTCTCACGGGCCTCGGCCTGTGCTCTCTGAACTGCAGCACGTTCAGATTTTAAACGAGCTTCAGCAGATGCTTTCTCACGTGCCTCAGATGCAGCTCTTTCACGAGCTTCCCGTGTAGCCCTCTCTACAGCTTGTCTACCTTTTTCCCTTTCAAGTCTACTTTTCTCTCTTTCTTCTGTAGACAAGTCATCTTTATTTCTAGAAGCTTTTGCATGTTCTCGTTCCCGTAGTTCCTTTGCATGCCTAAATTTAGCCTCGGCCCGGTCCATAGCATCCTTCATTGCAGCAGAAGCCGAGTTTGAATCCATCTCTTCGCCATTCTCAAACTCGTCTAATGAAGAAGACATGGGACTTTTGGCTGCGGGTTGGAACGGGTTAAAACTCGAGTATTTAGGGGAAGCAGAGTACTCATTCCCGAATGTTGTCGTATTTGAAACGAAAGAACCTCTTACAGACTTTGAAGCATGCCTAGGTATCGGAGGTGGTGGTCTTGATGGCGGTGGAGCTCTGGTTGGTTGTGTGAAAAGAGGTATCTCTGAAACGATGAGCCATATATCATCAAGCGGCTGCACGTTTTCTTCTGATGATGCTCGAGAATTTGTCTCTGTGTATAAAGGTGGAGATGTAGCCCGATCAACAGATCTCTGAGAGAATTTATTGACAGGTGGCATGTCAAAGATAGGTTGCTGAGATTCTTGAAAATCTTCTACATGCACCTTCTGTGATTCGCTTTCAGAATATTTAACAGAAGATTTATCCTCTTTAGAAGGGCTATGATCCTTTCTTTTGGTATTGGTATCACTTGGGAATGTGGGTGCAGGCTTACCAAACCCATGAAGGGGGTCTATGTCATCGAACATACTGCTATTTACAGACGATCCTCCAGCATTTGTGCTACCGGTTTTACTAACCTTGTGAATTGTTTCCGGTGGATCAATGAAAACACTCTGGGATGACGTGACAGGGGTTGATGTAGACTCTAGAACCACAAAAGGATCATCCATTGCGTTTGAGGTTGCCTTTGTGTTGTTGCTAGTTGATGCTGGCACTGACTCTGAAGTCGGCCTGTGAAAAAGATAAATGATATTATGGACAAGTAATTAACTGACAGTCAGCAAATTTACAAAAATGTTCAGATGTCATATTTGTTATGCACTGTTATCATCAATAATGTCAGATCACATCAGTTTCTAAGTACAGCTGTCATCTTTTCCATTAGGGGATCTCTTGGCATGCTTCCAGTCAACACAAGACTCTAAACTTTTGAACACCTTCATGTTGATAGATACAATCTCACCTGTACAGCTGTGCACGGTTTTCATCTCATTCCATCTTGATATATTTTACAGTATAATTGGCATTAATCTTCTTGCAAAAACACATAAGTCTAAACTCTAAAGAGATAAGGAATATATAAATGAAGCAAGAACTTGTGCATCTATCTATGTGCTACTAGCATCCTTATGTGGCAGACTTATAGATAGAAAGCTAGAAAATACCCCAAAACTAAAATGTAGCACACACCGCTTAGAAATTAAGTGAAATCCCATGACCGCACACCTTTCCACAATACATTCGTTTTATAGTCCTAGCAACACCTTCTAAACATCAAAACTCGGACTTAAGTCATCCGATAACTATATCTTCTAGTGGTTTATTAACATTTGCTTCCTGAGCAACATAAAGACAAAATGCAAACAATTACGATTCAACTTTAACCGATACTAATGAATCTAATTTCCCTAGAGTTAAAGGCACATACTCCTACATATCAATTTCTTAATACAACTTATGAGTTTCACTAAGCATCCTAATATGAGTACTTAAAACACCTTCTACCATTACTAGTTATGCTTCTTATACTCAAATGTAGCAATACAACAACTACAATACCTGCTACCGGATACCGAACCACCACCGCTTCCAAATCCAGAAAAAAAATCATCCAAACCTCTTGAACTCCTACTATCCTTCTCCTTCACCGAGTCAACTGTCTCCGTTCGACCTAAATTCCCTAACAAATCATCAAAATCATCCCTCCGTTGACTCGGTTTAGGCGGAGATGACGTCATCGATGCAAAAACATTATCAGAATACAACGATTTACTTTTCATCCCTGGCAATCCATCAAAAATATCCTCATCATAAACCGGCTTATCGTAAACCGGCAAACTCGAACCAACAGATTTGCTTTTAGCTTCATTGTTAGTAAACGAATTGTTAAAAATCGAATCGTAATCAATATCTGACGTCACAGGTGTTGATCTAGCGTTACTGTTGGTGAACTTCCCCGAATTGGAGAAATCGTCGTTGAATGGCGGCGGCGATGACGACGGAGGTCTGCTCCGGCCACGGCCACCGGCGGCGTCGGATTTCATCGGAGCGGATTTTCCTTGTGGTTTGAATCCGAAATCTCTAGCTAAAATGCCGAAATCGTCCATTTGAGGAAGCAGATCTGAGAATAGAGGTGTGGATGTTGAATGATTGAGGCGGTTATTGTTGGTGAAGTTGAATGATGTGTGTGTATTGTAAGATATAGATACAGATTACAGATTTAGATGAATGATTTGAAGAGATCAGTAGAGTTAGGGTTGGGGAAGACGGTGGTGAGGTGGCAGTTGACGGTGGTTGATTTTACGGCGTGTTTGTGTCCTGGGTGTTGATGCTCCGTCACTTGGTTTTAATTTGTTTGTCAGGTGTGCTGGGGGAATTTTTGGTGTAGACGATTTAGCCGCTTATGACCCGTTTAATTTTTATACAAAAAATTCATCCACTTTCTTCAAACAACTCTCTTTACACACAATTTTTATATAAAAATTCACCCACATTCTCAAATAATCTTCACTAAAAAAATTTTTATTCCTATTTTTATAGTGTTGAATTATATTTTTATTTATAAGTTGTATATATTATTTTTTATCTTGTAGGTGCTCACGAAAGATTAGTCGCCGATTACTTTGCCGACGAGCCGTTGTACTTGGAGGCTATTTTTAGACGCTGTTTCAGAATGAGTCGTCGACTTTTCTTACGTATAGCCGACGATTTAGCCACTTATGACCCGTTTTTTACCTTGCGACACGATGCTAGAGGCAAAATGGGCTTCACCACCTTACAGAAATGCACTGCGGCGATTTGTCAACTAACTTATGAGACGGCAGCCGATGCTTGGGACGAATACTTAAAGATGTCCGAAAGAACTGCTAGAGGATGTTTATACAAGTTTTGCAAATTTGTGGTAAGGCTCCACAGCCAAAAAATATTTGCGAAAACCGAATTTCAATGACGTCCAAAAATTGTATCAACAACACCAAGCAAGGCACGATTTTCCAGGCATGCTCGGGAGCATTGATTGCATGCATTGGCCATGGCGGAATTGTCCTACCGCTTGGCGAGGAATGTATAAGCGAGGCAATCAGGGACATCCAACAATAATTCGAGAAGCTGTTGCGTCTCAAGACCTATGGATTTGGCATGCTTTCTTTGGGATTCTTGGTTCAAATAACGACATCAACGTTCTACAAAATTCCGAGGTTTTTGACGATTTTATAAAAGGGATCGGTCCTGATACGAGGTTTACGGTTTCGGGAGTGGAGTACAGACACGGGTATTATCTTGCCGATGGAATATACCCACAGTACTCTACAATTGTTAAAACTGTTAGGCATCCGCCAGATGAAAAAAGAAAGAAATTTTCCAAGTTTCAAGAAGCGGCTAGAAAAGATATTGAATGGTGTTTTGGGGTTCTCCAACAAAGATGGCATATTATTGAAAACCTAGCACGCGCTTTTACACCCAAAACGTTGCAATACTGTATGTATGCTTGTATTTTGCTGCATAACATGATCCTCGAAGACGAAGGACATGCAATTTGTGAGTATGACGAGAATGTGGTGGAGCAGAATAATGTTCCGGTTAGCGAAGAACAACAAGATTTAAACAGGTTCTCGTTACATAACGATTTCACACATGCCAATCTTCAATCAAACTTGATCGAACACATTTGGAATCTCAGAGAAAACAACGAGTAGTTTTTTTATTTATTTATTTGTAACTTTAGGTTTTTTTTAATGTAACTTTAGGTTTTTTTATGTAGGTTTAGGATTTTTTTTTTAATGTAGCTTTCGGATTTTATTTAAATGTAACTTTTTGTATTTTTATTTACTTTGTTTTAATTATTTAACAAAATAAAAAAAAGGGGGGGAGGACTATCCACCACACCCTTGGGTAGTCCCCAAGGGGATGGTCCTCGACCCTTGCTTAGGTGGCGCCTACGTGGCGGATGGTCCTTTTAGGGACTATCCAAACCATACCCTTTGGTCTAATTAAACCGGTTGTAAATAGATATTTTTAAACTTTGGAGTGGTTAATCTTTGAGTAAATTTAAGTTTTAGTCTATGGGCTTACAAATTCAATTCTCATTTGAAAAAAATTCAAGAGTCCACTCTCTAACGTTGTCAATTGCTTTCAATCACGTCCTTTTATCAGAAACAACATATCGGACATGAATAGCTATTTTGGAGAAGATGGGAGGACTGAATTGTTTAATTTGGGGATTTGAGAGGGATGGTATGTGCTATATTTGTCACACCCCCAAAATCCACAAGCGTAGTATCACAACAGGGAGCGTGACATGACCAGGATCAAGCCACCAATCATATTGAACAATGTATTAAAGTAAATATAAAACCAACCACAATATAATTGGTGTCCAAAAGAAATTAACCAAGTTCAAGTTATCAGCGGAAACATAAAGTTTAAAACCAAAACATAAGTTATAAGTTCATAAAGTTTAACATGGAACTCAACAGTCCATGTCCCACAACGACCTCTTCCACCTGTGCAAGCTCTATCTAAGCACCTAACGACCTGCAAGGCATGTAGCAACGAATCAACAACAAAGTTGAGCGAGTTCACAGTTGGTGTCCATTTTAAAGTTATTCCAAAAACCATAAGTTATCTCGAAAACCATAAGTTAACCATTTCCTTGTTTCCCAAACCACAAACAGTGGGGTTACCCCATGTTAACCACTAGACCCGTTACCATATCGACTACTGACTGAAGACATGTTTATGTGCCCTGCGTCAATGTCTATCATCATTGACTAAGTGCCTAGATCCATTAGTCCACTCCCGTCCTCTGCGGCACGGTGTGAGGCTTGTCAAACCTAATAGCGCTATTTAACTAATGACCCATTCGCCAATGGCCCGACGATCAAGTCGATATAAAAATGAGGGACTTCATGATAGAGTTTTGTCTAGTAAGTTCTATGTTGTCATCCTTCCTATGGAGGATGGAGGTACGTAATCTACCCAAGGAGAATACGCAGGCTTAATGTTGTCATCCTTCCCATGGAGGATGGAGGTACATATCCTATCCAAAGAGAATATGCAGGTTCATTTAAGTTCCTTAATCCATTCCCAAACCACCTGGAATCCCATGCCTTGTAGAAAGTGTGAACTCACCTTAGGTTAGCTCGGCAGATACACAAAAAGGTCACTTGAGCTATATGGGGTCAACCACGTCCTAACATGGTTACCATACAAGTTAGGTCTAGGTTCAAGTAGTGCACATAAGTTTACACATAAGCTAACAGGTTACGAACACGTAATGATCATGGCAGACATGTAGAACACGTTAACACATTAACAGTAGCAGTCATGTACACATCATGTCCAAACTTGTGCGACTCAAATGATTGGGCTCGCACATGTTCAACGGCCCAATGATCTTGTGCAATTCAATAATTGAAGCCCACTAAACCTTCGGCCCAACCTGTTGTGCGTCCAGCACAATCTTGTGCGACTCACAACGGGTTGTGCGATCCAGAACATACCCGACCCAACAACAAAAGAAGTCCAAAACTCACACGGCCCAAACAAATAAACAAACACTTATCTTATGCGGTCCAATGGACTTGTGCGATCCGGAACAACTTGTGCGATTGGATTTTGGGCTGTTTGGCCCAACAACATAACATAACCTATTATGTTAGGCGGCCCAACATCTTGTGCGATCAGCACAACCTTGTGCGATCCACAAGATGTTGTGCGACTGTGCTTTAAGAGGTTATACATTATGCTTTAACTGTTGTACCCTAATATACTTAGCATGTGCGACTGGCTTGTGCGACTAGCCTTGTGCGACCAGCCTTGTGCGATTAGTTATAACATTCCATAAATCATGCAATCAGTTACAATCATTCCAACAGTTTCCAATTTCTTATCCATTCGATCAAATCAACACTAACAGTTTCCAATCATACAATAATCGATCAAACTAGGGTTTTTAACATCAAATTCCTATGAACCCTAATCATATTCAAAACATAAACAACAACCATAACATTTAAACACATTAACACGGCTCATGTTCTTGATTACTAGCATGCATCCTAACAATTCCAACACAAACAATCATCCGAATATAAACACATCACAGCCGATTAACATGCATTCAGTTCTCAATATGTATATGTGACTCGATTAGCATATTACCACACCTTGTTTCACCAATAATCAAATTAACATTCTAGCTAGTCGTTTGTACCAAGTCTCAGGAACACATAACATCAATGATTCTATTAGCAAGAACCCTACCTATTGTACGAGATCATAACAATCACAATATCAATTAACATGAAATCATAGCAATCGGAACATCTTGCCCGTCATACAACAAGCATCGATCATACAAAATTCAAACAATAATATAACACTAACCGGTTAGAAGATAGAACGAGGGTCGATCCGAACAAGAAAGTCTTCGAGGAAGAGGGTATTACCGTCGGCTTCGAGAGGAGAGAAAGAGAGAGAGAGTAGGGTTTGTGTGTTTGAGTGTTTTGCAAAATAATGAGGAGTATACACCCTCCTCATAGGCTATGCGTGTATGGGAGTGGGCCAAACCCATCATGGGCTGCCCTTGGTTCGAATACAAGGAGTATGGCCCGAATGGGCTTGTGCGAATGGACATAGATGGTATACATACATTACACATAATCACATAACATAATAGACATTCCATTAAAACCACGTATCACGTAATCACATATTGTTCAAACAAGTTACATCAAAGTACGACTAAAGGTTTGAAATACGAGTTGTCAGATCATCCCCAAGTTGAAAGAAGCACGTAGCTACTGAGGAAGCTAGTTAGGTTGCATGGTTTTCCTGGGGTGACACAATATTGGGTTATAAAATACGAAATGACGATTGGGTCCTTCCTTTTTTTAAGTAAGAAGACAACAATACCCTGGTCAACTAATTGTTGACTAACGACAGTTTGCACCAGGGGCTTGATTGAAAGCAATTGATAATGTCAGGGACTGTGCTGTTGATTTTTTTCAAATGAGGAGTGAACCTGCAATTGGGTGTAAACCTCAGCGACTGAAACTGTACTTTACTCTTAACCATTTAATAATGGTGAGTTAGATTTAATGGTTTTAAAAATAAATGTTGACCTATGAGGTATTTTGATAATAATGGGTTTGGAGACTGCAAAATACAAAGCTTTTTTATAAACTTGGATATTGCTAACTAGCTTATGTGTAACTTAATGTGGTCATTTTCGCACTAATTAATGTGCCAATTGTAACAGAGTTAGCTTTTCAACTCCTGTGCGATCTTAGACGTTAATCTAAGTAAGCCTTTTGACTTGGTATCGTAATGATCCAACTCTTTATATTTATTACAAGAACAAGAGTAAAAGCTTTTATAAGGTTACAAGTGTTGTGAGTTTTGTATTAGTGTTGTGGGTTTTGTGTGTGGGTTGTGGGATATTTGTAAATGAGCCCCCAATGTCCTATTTATACAAATTAGGTGCTAATTTAGATCATCTTATACCTAGATCTGTGTATACAAATATCTCATAATATCATTGAAGGGTTATGGTCCTGAATCTCGCGCCGACATGTGCAACAACAAGCCTGCATCGCGAGCGAAAGGCCATACCCAAAACAAGTGAACTCAGTATTTGAACTTCAGACTTAATCACCCTCAAGGACATCCGCGCAAGCTTCTACGACGTAAGCTTGTGCATGCCAGTAAGGCATAGTACAACCAGTACAAGTGACAGAGCATGTGACCAATAGGCGTATGACAGGCTGTGTCCAGTAGGGTCACACGATGAACAATCATGCAGGAGGCAAGAGGTACAAAAGGACAGTGACGTGTCACTAATTACCGTGCGCCAACCACTGTTTATGATCTCCATTAACCGCTGATGACAGACCCGACAAAAAAGACAACTACTAGGCCACATGGATTTAATCAGCGTGTGCCATCTTCCCATCTGCCTGCATACACTAACGGTTGTGTGGTTGTGTCCAAGGGGACAAATGGGAAATTCCTTGATGTCGACATGGAGCCCAAGGCCCATCTCTTTCGTTACTCTCTTCGGCTATAAATAGAGGACCTCACATCCAGGTTTAAGGATTGGTCTCTTACACTCTCACTTAAGACACACACTTGTTATCTTCAAAACAAGTTCTTATTCTCACGCCGGAGGGTGGTTACAAGGAGAACCCCCTAATCCTCCTCCTTATAACGAGATTCACGGTGTTGTGTTATTTTGCAGGATCAAGCAATCATCAGGCAAGAAAGAAAGAAGATTAACCTTATTTGAACGAGATTAATCCCACAAGTTAACCTTTGGATTAACTTGGTGTTTCTTCATTGGAGCCCACCAATTTTTACTATCATTTTTCATCTTCTTTCTTTTTAGCATTTTTTGATCTAATGGCAGATCAAGGAATACAATTTTCCCTTCTCGGTTTGAACTCTCATTCGGGACCAGCAGCGGACAACGCGCATGTCTAAAGCCACCCAATTGACGAGTATGCCAAGGGAGAATACACTGAAGTTGGGGCCACGCACGCCAGTGGTACTCGTACCACTCAAAACGTGACTCCAACAAGCCATGGTGTTGGACCATCGGTGTAACTGTCGTCATTGTTGCCAGGGGGAATCTCGCACCTCGTGGTGCATCAAAAGCCAGGAAACACTTAACGCCATTTATGCACAGATGTGTGCACAACAAACTCAAACCCTAACCCAAGCTCAGGCGCAACAAGCTCCTGCAGTGACTCCGGAGCTATAGCAGCTAGATTACAACTATCCTCAGCAAGAACGCGCACTGTTGTACTGGCCGTCAGAAGGAACAAACAGGAACCAACGCCATAGGTCACCTTCGCCATGAAGGCATAGTATCAACACCATGCAGGATACTCGCGCTGACAAAGGAAGGCATTACGAGAACTATCACACTCATTCACACAGACGAACACCACTGAGCAATTGTCTTAGACCGCGTAACATGAATGACGAGTGGGACACACACACTGGTGAATCTGACCCGACACATCAGGAGGGTGATAGTTCGTCGGTATTTAACCGTTTACTGACGTGTGCGTGTGAGTGTATTGTTTTTAGATATATTTTAAGCACTTTTTACTCGCGAATCATGTTTTAAATTTATAGAACACGATATAATAGTATCACTCTACACACATTAGGGCAAGTGCACCCATCGCGGACGTAGTATAATGATGGCAAGATACCGAGGTCGTCCAAGGACACAAGAGCTTTTAGTACCGGCTTATCGTTAATGTCTAATCTAACCAAATCTTGATAGAAAAGTTTTGAAAGTTTTAAAAAGATAAACTAGAAAATAAAAATAAAATATAAGGAAAAAACAAATAGACAAGAAGGAATTACTTGGTTCCAACTCCTCTTTAATGTATCCTTTAATGATTTCCGCACTTTGGACTTTTTAAGAGATTATCGGAAGTTATAGTAGTAGGCCCCCTTCCAGGCAGTGTTACCCTCAACCAGTTGGTCTATTGGTCTGAGTCAGCAGGGATAGAGTCCTGCAGGGTCGGATTATTGAAAGATAATTAGGTAAGTTATTAATACGAAAAGTGGTAGGCCCCCTTCCAGGCAGCGTTACCCTCAACCTATTAGTCTGAGTCAGTAAGGATACAGTCCCGCAAGGTCGGTTTAATATTTTAATAGTAGTTTATAGATAAGGGATTCAAGCGGTTCTTAATTCTCCCGAGGCGATTAAGATCTACCTCTCGTGAAGTCCTACTAAGCTTGAACCAGGTTCTCGCAGGATCTATACACTGAACGAGACAACAATTTACCCAACCACCCTTCTAACCCTTTTCCAGGCAGTTAACGTGCTTTATATAGACCGTAAAGACACGAATTAGTGAATCAACAAAACATGAAGAATGATTAAGTAAAATTCACCTTCAATATTGAAAACTAGTTATTAAAGTCATTAACACATACCCAAATAAAAAGGAGCCAAATGTTGGAAATCAAAAAGTAATACATAAAAGATTTGTCTTCACCAATTGATGTAAGAGTTTAGCCAAGCATGGCCTTTGTTTGACAAAAACTCTTACGATCGATCTTGGATCCCGAGACTACTATGCACTCTAAAAGATGGAAGATGGATGATGGTGGTGGGTGTTGGTGTTGTAGTGGTGGTGGAGTGGTGACAAGTGTGAGAGAAGTGGTTTGCCAAGGGATGAGTTGGAATGAAACCAAGCACCCATATTTATAGCTGAAAGCAGACTGTTAACACGACCCCGTGCCCTCCTGGCACGGCCCCGTGGCCTTCATTCTCTCTCTTCTTCATTAACTGCAGTGTCAGATCTTGTACTAACATGGCCCCGTGTGTCAACGGCATGGCCCATGCCAATTATACTTGTTGTACTATCTCAGATTCTGCGAATCTTAGAGTTGACCACGCCCCGTGTTGAGTTAGCACAACCCCTTGTTGGTTTGTCTTTTCTTCTGGTCTTTTTCTGTAGGGAATCTTGACTGGGCACGGCGCCGTGCCTGGTGGGCACGACCCCGTGCCTAAGCTTCTGTTTTTGTTACTTTTGTTGGTTTAGCTTTGGACGGGGGCTCGCCGAGTCATGTCAACCCTCCTTCTTTGTATATATGTTGGTTTCTGCTGTTAATTTCCTTCTTTTGTGCGTTTAAGCTCTTTTGACCCGGCAAATTAAAAAGGAACAAAGAAACACGCTTTTTCCAACACTTGAATTTTGCTTTTCCTCAAGCAAAACTCTATAATGGGCTTACACTCCTAAATGGAATTGGTAGAAGAGAAGGTATTTAGGCTTATCTTTAGAGTTTGGGAACCCAAGTTCTAAATTTATTTTGTTTTTATTTTATTTAAAATCTTATTCGTCATGATTTATTTAGAACATGTATTAAGAAAAATTATTTGTTTTGAGCATAACATGCCTTTATAAAATTCCATTTAGTTATATACAAAACACACCTCACAAGTGGTCATTCAACACTCGGCCGAAGATGTATAAGTGAAAACGCTCGGACCCGGTTTGGAACTTACTCCTACTATAGGGTTGACAAGTAATCAAACCTCCTCCTTTTTGACGTTTTAATCCTTGTAAATTGTAAGTCCCAAAAACTCCAATCGGCTATCACAAAACACTAATCAAGGTGCGGAAAACTAAGAAAAGTGTAGAAGAAGAAAAACTTGTGTCGATTATATGATCAAAACATGCACATAACCTCAATGGATTGTCTGGTACACGGTTACAAAACTCGAAACTGATAAGAAGAACAAGAATATGAACAACAGCCTTTGTGCAGAACATTAAATTACTCTATGACCTCAGGAAAGAACGTCACTTGGAATTAGGACATGTCTATTTGAATGCGTGTGTGACGTCCTGATACACACAATTTTGTTCTAGTTCTGAAATCTTTTCTGACCAACTCGTGTATCTCCTCTGTTTTGCATGAGCAAAGACCTGGAGGTGCTAGGCAACGTCAGCTTCTGTTTTGCGTGAGCAAAGACCTAGCTTTACGTTGTCATGATATAGATCAATTACACCCGAAAGAGGCCCTCTAGTGCCCAAAAGAAACCCGAAAAACCTATATCAAATTGAGAAAACTCATTTGATCTATATATCATATCCATCTCTGCAAATGATCTATTATGCTCTCTTCTCAACCCAGTCCTAGTCATCGTTTCAGAATCCTAGAACAGGCTTGTGAAAATATGGGGTAGGGAAACTGTATGCATGATAGTATGTTCTGATTAAAATTCCAGGATTTGATTGTGATTTATTTGGGTGTTCATATTAACTAAACCTAAAACATGATAAATCAGTTACAGACCGTTATATGGAAAAGGCCTAAGGAGATCGCTCAGATCACCCAAAGTAAATCTGTGTTAATAAGTGTAGTCTAGCCTGAAACACCGTGATTTGATCTCATTGCAATTGTAATTGTATATTAGTTTCTTTGTTTATTTGTGTTTTAGTTTATATTTTTAAATTTTAGAGTAAAGATTCAAAATTGTTGTTTTATTTTTATAAAATCAAAAATCCAAAAAATAGAGTGTTTATTTGTTTTATTAAAAAAATTAACCATTCTTGAAGATTTGATTAATCATCACAAGTTGAAAGAAATTTGAATTGTGGAATCCGAGTACAAATACTTGGATGTACCAAGTGTTCATGTGGTATTTCCCTCTGTTGTTTGGAAATGTTGCTTATGAATTTCTGAGCATGTGCAGAACTTGATTTAAATCAAGAATAGGGGTGTTCAAAAAACTCGTGGCTCGCAGCTCGCTCGAAACTCGCTCGAAAAAAGCTCGAAGAAAGCTCGGCTCGAAATAGGCTCGGTTTTTAACGAGCCAGCTCGGCTCGGCTCGGTTTGTAAACGAGCCGAGCTCGAGCTTGGTCTGGCTCGGCTCGTGAGCTCGCGAGCTGGCTCGATAAGGTTTACATCCTTCATTTTTTTTGTCCCACATCGCTTAGAAAATAAAAACTAAGGGAGTATTTCCCCTATAAAAGAAGCTAAAGACAATGTATAAAGTGAATTAACTATTTATACTTGCATATTTAGCCATATGGTTAAATTAAATGGCAATTATGGCCCTTAGTCTATGAAGAAATTCATTTTAAGGGCTTTTTAAGTAGAAAATTGTGCGGTTTTTTGTTAGTTCGAGCTAGATCGAGCCGAGCCGAGCTAGCTCGAATTCTTATCGAGTCGAGCTCGAGCCTCAAATCTCAGCTTGATTTGAAATTCGATCTTGAGCCGAGCCAACTCGAATCGAGCTCGAGCCGAGCTCGAGCTGGGTCTAGCTCGGCTCGACTCGGCTCGTTTACAGCCCTAATCAAGAAACAGGGGTTGTTGAAGATTGAGATGTTGTTGGCTGCTGACAAAGCATGAAGCATTACAACAAAAAGATGTGCCTGAGTCAGAAGAACCAGATACGAGTTGTCATCTGACAGTGATAGTACATTTGAAGAAGTACCTATGAATCTGCTTGAAAAAGAAAGGATTGGCAAAGAAAAGAGTTGCTGAGAATCCTCCTCTCGCATTCTTTTCAACAAGATTTTCAAGCAAAGCTGATCATCATTAAGAAGAACAAAGAGCCCAAGTTTGAAGATGAAAATATGAAGTATCTACCCACAGAGACATGAGAAAGACAACAGTTTGATAAAGACAACATAAACCTAAGGGGATATTGTAACGCCATATAATTGAGTAGGTTTACGCTTATCTTTATCAAATACAATTATAAGCTACTGGGCTTAGTTTTAGAGTAGGTTAGATAGTATTAGGATAAGTCATGTAGGCTAATTAAATGTCTTGGGCTTGTCTAGTTAATAGTGTGCATGTGGTCTTGGCCCAGTTTGTAATTAGGTCACCCTATGTAACTATAAATAGGGTGAACCTAGGTCATTTAGAGGTTGTGGTTCATATTCTTGTTCTGGTTGTTGATTGTTTGGTAAACACTTGTATTTCCAGTACCAGGCGGTTCTAGAAACCGTGTGCTCTTCTTAATCAATAACAATCGATTCTCTTCATCTTCTACATCTTTTCTTGTCTTTCCACAACTAGATTAGGTCTTGTGATATTCGATTGTAGTGTTTCTGGACTTACATAAATATTAAGAGGGCTTTGAGAGGGTAGGTTGTGGCTCGGGTAGGTGTGTTTTATTGAAAGTGGCTAACATGTAAAATGTCAGTTTTTCTTTTGAAAATTTATTTGTTTGTGACTTAGTTAAAAACTACATATTTATAAGCAATAATTTCTGCTTATTTATTTCAAGTAGCCAGATTTTTTTAAAAGTAAACTAAGTCACTTCTTTTATATGATTTTCAAAAGAACCGTATTTACTAAAAAAACAAGGGGTGTGAAAGTAAAAAGAATTTGTTTTGGGGTGATGGGTGGTTACTTTTGCAAAAATATATTTTTGCGGGTTTAGAAATGAAAGGTTTAAGGCTCAAAGGGGTTTTTCTAAGGGGATGCTTTTGGTAAGAAAGAAAAAAAATAAAGGTTAAAAAGAAAAAAAATGGGTTTATTCCTAATGCCTCTATCATTTACTTACTTGGATTTGTGTCGGTAAGAATTTGGAACGTATTGCTTTGGCAAGTTCTAGATTTGCAAGAACCAAACGGGCTATTCACACAAGAAACGAAAATTGAGTAATTAGTTTATATGTGTATTTATATGCTTGGTAAAGGCTTAAAACTCACTTTTGTGGAAAAAAATGGTTATGGTGTAAAAATGTATATATAATCAAATTCTACAAAGACTTATTATGCTTGCTTTTATAATTTTCTTAATTGGTTCTGTAAAAACCCGACCTTTCGGGTCGTTATAATCAGAAACGGCAGATCTAACATTTCCTGCTTAACTATTGCTTTTCTTGCTTATATCTCTTGTACTCTCGAGATTCCAATTAATCGCCAAGGGTTTACGTTATATTTTAATGCTATTACAACGCTTACTATTTAAACGCATTTTATCGCAAATTACGTCGCATGTTTATACTAAATGCTATCACAACGCTATCGCATCGCAATCTCATCGCAACTCGAAACGCAGATTTACTTTATGCATCTTATGTGTTATGTGTTATTTGTGTGATTACTTGTGTAACACCCCATGTTTTCGAAGTCAAGGTCAAAGTCAAGGTCAAAGTCAACGACCGATTTTGCGCAACTTGACTAGTAGTGAGTTTCTTTTATGTGTTTATTTTAGTTGTATTATGTGGAGTAAGTGTCAATAATTACAATGATCGACGTATGTTATTCGCTACCTAATCGACTTACGACTGTGAACTATAGAAAGTAACAATGCGATAAAGTTAAATCAATCTAATCGACATCGACATCGAATCGCAACTCGAAATATGCATTTTGGATATTGTTATACGCGTGTGTGCCTTACGTGTTACTTGTGCGTGCTTATTTATGATATGTTGTGGTAATCAATCGAAACGCAATCAAAACGAAACTCGAAACGCAATCGAACTCAATCGAAATCAAACTATGATAATTAGTGGAGAAGAGACAGTGCCAGATATGAATAGTTAGGACTAAAAGTAATTTGACTAAGAAAATCTATCGCATCGCTCACAATTACAATCGAAGCCTCAAAAATCGTCGCGCCAAACACCCGAACCAAGTGCCATCCGGCCGGATTGCCATCCGACCGGGCTGCCACTTGATCTGGTGCCAAGTTGCCATCCGATCATGTTGACATCCGACCGGATAAGCCATTCGAGCGAGATGCCATCCGACCGACCTACACTTTCCTCTTTTGGAACTCTATAAATACCCCTGTCACTTTCATTCTTTCTACTTTTGGAAACTCTCTGTCCGAACAGCCCGTGCTGCTCACCTTTTCTTCGATTTCTCTCAATTCCGGTAAGATCTCACCCTAATTCTTGTACTTTCTTGATCTACACGCACTCCTACACCTTTCTATCTTTTGAATCTTAACTTTTAACCGTGAAATCACTAGATTTGAGGTGTTCTAGGATGACGTCATCATGGTGTTCATACGAACTTCATGTTTTGGCTTTAATCCACCAAGAACAACTTAGATCTAATCGATTTCCACACAAATAAACAAAGATCTAGCATAGACCTAAACACTTTCATGGTGAAAAAGGATTGAAAGATGGTTTCTAACATTCTTTCAACTCTTTTACACTCAATGCACTCAAAAACCGATAGAATCGGACCTTGTTCTAGTCTTCTACTTATTTTTAGTGTTGTGCTAGCTCAAGATCTAGATTCTACTCACAAGACCACCGATTTCGGGTTAACCAAGAACAACCGTCTTGAACCGGTTAACTGGTCGAACTAGAGTGATTCCTGCTTGATCGGGTCACTTGGGTCAAGATGGGGTTCTGTTGGTTAGCACGTCGTCAAAACGTCTCGATAAAAGCAACAAACAATGAAAACGGCCAAGTGAAAGACGAACGGAATGACCAGCACAGAGTGCTATCCGACCGGACTAATGTCCGAACGGATATGCCATCTGAGCGACTAGGTCATCCGAGCGACTGCACCTTGGGTCCCACACTTAACCAACTTTATCTGAAGTTTGAGTATTGAACGAATTGCTATCCGATCGGACAATTTTTCGACCGGATTACTCTTCGGATCATGAGATACTTGAACTTTAACACTCGAACAATTTTCAACATGTTTAATGCACTAAGGATGTCACCCGACCGGACTGCTGTCCGATCGAGTGATAACCTGCTGTGGATTTATTCTCACTAAGTAACCTCGCCACTTGAGTCGCCGTCCGACCGGATAAATCATCCGAGCGGATTTGTCGTCCGCACGACTGACCGCCCGATCGACCGACTTGAAAGGTAGAGATACTTCAATGTTTTCAAAATGCTACAACAAAAACTTCAAAGGATAAGCCATCATACACAAACACATCAAAGGAAGAAACAATCCACTCGAACAGTCATCCGACCGGACAACCTGTCCGACCGGATGACCATCCGAATGGATTGTCATCCACACGACTGGACCATCCGGTCGGATTACCATCCGACCGAGCTGCTGTCCGAGTAACTTACACCTTGCATCGTTTTACGTGTCACTTATCGTTATGTTATCGTTCTGATCAGGCTAACCCTACTCTCTAGCGCTCCATTCAATCCATCATCGCTGTGAGTATATCCCTTTTTGCTTTATGCACTTTTGGGTGTTACATACGTTACGAATATTCAAACCACAATAAACACACTACTCAATACTATTTGAACGCTAACCGTTAATGCATGTTATACGTGGCTTATGAATGCTTGTTTGTTATGTTTACACATGGAATGTTGTCTACCTGCCTTAGCAAAGATAGTACTATAGTTTGGACTCAGCACCTGTTCGCAGGGGTTGTTAAGGACAATTACTTGCATGGATTACGGTGGTAATCATGTATTGCGAACTGCCTCAGGCAGTAAACCCACAGTCATTGGTATCGATGGATCTATGTCGATAACTAACATGCCTCATTTCACTATGTGTACATGCTGGTTATGTGTAAATGAATTTCGAACTCTATATGCTATTATCAAACTTGTATGCTCACCTTTACATTATATGTATTGTCTTTATTTTTACGTATGTGACAGGTGCTTAGGATGCACATCTGCTAGGAAATCGAGGCTAGAATAAGGCTCTAGAGGCCAACAAATAGTTGTCTGTACAAATTAAATCAAGGGTCTCTAGAAGCAGATAAACAATTGCTCTATTTAAATCTGAGTTGTCGGAATAGAACTATTTGCCTAGATTTTGTCTGTAATAATTTGTTTACCTTTTGAGACATGGTATGGGACATGTTACTTTAAATTGATTGGTAATGATAATTGTTATGGAAACTTCTGGAAAATCTGTTTCGCTCAGTGCTATACCCCGATGTTTTCGCCATCGGTTGGGGTGTGACAGATTGGTATCAGAGCCATAACTATAGGGAATTAGGCAAGACTCGACCTAGTCTGGGTCGATGTCTTAGAGACCTAGTCTATAGTTAGGAACTAACAAGACCGACTTGTGCATATCCGTTAGGGATTATGTATAAGCTTGCTATTTCTCGCTATTCTCGCTTATGCTACACTATCACTGCATTCGAATTTTCAACTAAGAAAGAGCAACTAAGTCAAGATTAGGTGTGAAAACCGCAAACTCTCGACTAAAGTTGCTTAATCAACCTGCATTTTATCTACAAACGGGGAGAATTATGCCAAATCAGGAGTGAAATCCGTATTTTGATGAATAATCTCCTCTATTTTATCAAAACAGGAGCGAAGTTGTTAAGCCAGGGGTGAAACCTTAACCTTGACGAGTTGTTCCGCCCATTTTACAAAACTCTCACCAAAGTCTCGACGGACTCCAACGACCTGAAGTCACGATGTGACTAACGGGATGCGTGCACAACGCCCAAGAATCGAGGCAAGGGCACTACCCCGAAGGTCAAATGTGTACAACAAGTCCTTGAGAATAGTCGAATCACTTTGGTTAGTCGAAGTCTAATAGCCGCGGACAATCTATTTCTCGATTTTTATGTGTTTCGATTATGAGCCCGCAACTGCTGACTCTGATGATTCGTCGATTTTATGTGCTTATATGTGTGTTTACCTGTTTATGTGTTTAAATTTTGGAGATTTACTCGATTTTTGCTTTCACTTCGATCGATACACATGACTCGCACTGCATTTCTATCTCAATACGCTGACAAATCGCTAAACTATGCACGACCTTATGCTATGACATACGCTTATACTACACTACTCGATATAGTAAACGCGATCGCTGTATTCGAACGATCGCGAACTTGAAGGATAGGTTTCTGTATTCTGACTGCCTCTTGTGATTATGTGCTTTTGTGGATTCTATGCTCTACGTGCCTACGTGCTTCTATGTTTATGTGAATCTGTGATTATGTACCTATGTGTTTATGCGATACATGTTACGTTGCATTCCTAAGCTTTAGTAAGTATTAGACGTGTGAGGTAAGATTCGATTATGGTGTGTCTGAGACCTATGGCGATGTCTGTTACAGACAATGTCAACTGGACCATCATCTCGTCACACACCACTTTCTCGTCAAGAAAAGAGAGACAAATGTCTTGCTGCTATCATTTCTAAAGAAGTAGCAAAAGCCGTGAGTGATGTCTACGAGAACGTCAGCAAATCATCTGAGGAGTCGAGAACTGAAGCTCCTAAAGCTACCCCCAAAGCTGCCTTCAATTTCAAGCAGTTCAAGTCTTGTGGGCCAAAGGAATTCACTGGCGAGGAAGGCCCTACAGCGTTGTTCCAATGGTTTGATTCCATTGAGGTCACATTGCGACAGAGTGGTTGCCCCGACGACCTTCGCACTCTAAATGCTACCGGCGTCTTCCAGTCCCGCGCACTAGACTGGTAGACGGCCGAGAGAAACAAACGAGGGAACGATGCAGCCTACGGTCTGTCGTGGGAAGAACCCAAGAAGGTCATGCTGGAAGAATTCTGCCCTCCTCATGAGCGCCAAAAGTTAGAAGATGAATTCTGGCACATAAAGCAGAAGGAAGGTGAAAATGCTGCTCTCACTGCTCGCTTTAAACAACTCAGCATCATCTGCCCTGACCAAGTCAAGACCTCAGACATGGCGATCAAGAAGTATATCCGAGCCCTACCTGACTGTGTTGCAGATTTCGTGCAAGCGGCTAAGACTAAGACGATCGAAGAAACCTACCAACTGGCCGCTGAAATCAACGACAAGCGGGTCAAGGCTGGTGTTTGGGATAAGACTTCAAAGCACCTGCATCAAGCTACCACCGCCGCACCAACTGTTGAAACCACCACCGCATCGGCAATAAGAGGAAGAACAAGAGAAAGAACAGCTCCAGCAATAAGAACTGTGCGATCACTGCTGCACCGATACAAGCTGTACTAGCCCAATAGCGTCAAATAGCAGCGCCTGTGGCAAATGCACCGCTTGCCAAGCGTGCATACACTGGGCCACACCCGCTTTGCCCTACTTGTACCTACCACCACCCGACTACCATCGCTTGCCGTTTTTGTGCTCATTGCAATATGTACGGCCATTTCACTACCAACTACCGTGCTCGACAAGCTCCTGCTCATCAAGCCTACTCACGCCCCACAGGGTCAACAAGCTCCTCCGGCACCCGCGGTCAATGCCAGAGCCTGCTTCACATGTGGCGATCCTAACCATTTCACCAACATGTGCCCAAACAGGGCTGTGAAGCAAGAGCCCCAGCAGCAGCAGCCTCAGCAGCAGCAGCAACACCAACAGCAACAACAACAAGCAGCACGCGCATGAACTTTTAACATCAACGTGTGCCAAGCCCAAGCCGACAACAAGGTGGTCAATAGTACGTTCCTTGTGAATGGTATTTATGCTTCGTGTTTATTTGATACTGGAGCCGATAATTGCTTTGTGTCGTTCGAATTCGAGAAGCTCCTTAGTCGTAAGCGCTCCCAACTCTCCTCGACGTTCGATGTTGAAGTCGCTACTGGAAGAACTGTCGTCGTTAATTCTGTTCTCCGTGATTGTACTCTTGAGCTCAACAATCACATCTTCCCAATCGACCTTATTCTGATGCAACTCGGAAGTTTTGATGTCATAGTAGGCATGGACTTTCTTCGCGAAAACCATGCTAAAGTTGTGTGCCTCGACAAGATGATTCGATTCTCGCTCGCGAATGGTGATTTATTGTGTGTTTATGGTGAAACTGCTTCGAAATGCCTCAAGCTCATGTCATGTGTCCAAGCTAGCAAGTATCTCCGCAAGGAATACAGAGCTTTCTTGGCTAACATTGTAGTAGCGGAGAAGGAAAAGAAAGGAAGACCTGGTGTAAACGATGTTCCAGTGGTCCGAGAATTCCCTAACGTTTTTCCTGAGGATCTTCCCGGGCTACCGCCAAGTCGTGATATCGACTTTCGTATCGACCTCATTCCTGGAGCCAACCCTATTGCCAAAGCTCCTTACCGACTCGTACCGTCCGAAATGCGTGAACTCTCAAACCAACTCCAGGAATTACTTGAGAAAGGCTTCATTCGCCCGAGCACCTCTCCTTGGGGTGCGCCAGTCCTCTTCGTCAAAAAGAAGGATGGGTCGTTCAGGATGTGCATCGACTATCGGGAATTGAATAAGTTAACTATCAAGAACCGCTATCCTCTACCCCGCATTGATGATTTGTTTGATCAGCTACAAGGTGCTACGTGTTTCTCGAAGATCGACCTACGCTCAGACTATCACCAGCTACGCATTCAAGAGGAGGATATACCCAAAACCGCGTTTCGCACTCGATACGACCATTACGAATTCGTTGTTATGCCCTTTGGTTTAACTAACGCACCCGCGGTTTTCATGGATCTGATGAATCGCGTGTGTAAACCTTATCTCGACCGTTTCATCATCGTATTCATCGACGATGTCTTGATCTATTCCAAATCGAAAGCCGAACACGCGCAACATCTACGTTTGGTTCTCGAGCTACTCCAGGGGAATCAACTCTACGCCAAATTCTCCAAGTGCGAATTCTGGCTGGAGGAGGTTCAGTTTCTGGGCCACATTGTTAATAGTCAAGGTATTCACGTCGATCCAGCGAAGATTGAAGCAGTTAAGAGTTGGATTACACCTAAGAACCCGTCTGAAGTTCGTTCTTTTCTCGGACTAGCGGGCTATTATCGACGATTTATCGAAGGATTCTCAAAGATCGCAGTGCCGCTTACCGCTCTCACGCATAAAGACCATCCTTTTGTTTGGGGAACCGAACAAGAGTCTGCTTTCCAAACCCTCAAGCACATGCTTTGCAATGCTCCTCTTCTCACTCTACCCGACGGAAACGATGATTTCATTGTCTATTGTGATGCTTCCAACCTTGGTCTTGGTTGTGTCCTTATGCAGCGGGACAAGGTTATAGCTTACGCATCTCGTCAGCTCAAAATCCATGAGAAGAACTATACAACCCATGATCTCGAGCTAGGCGCAGTTGTTTTTGCGTTAAAGATTTGGCGACACTACCTGTATGGTACCAAGTGTACGATCTTCACCGATCATAGGAGCCTACAACATATCTTTAATCAGAAGGAACTTAATATGCGTCAACGCCGATGGGTAGAACTTCTCAACGATTATGACTGTGAGATTCGTTATCACCCAGGCAAAGAAAATGTTGTTGCCGACACGCTCAGCAGACGGAGCTATCTGCTTAGCACTCGTAACATCCAAGCCTAATACGACCTCGAAACCCTCATTCACGAAGCTCAGCATGCATGTTTTAATGAACGCACTTTGAAGAAGGAAAGAATCTACCACTATGGAGCTGATGCGTGCGAAGTGTTATATATATTAGGTGTATATTTTAAGCCCTTTTTAACACTTATTTTAGCCAAGTTTTAAATTTATAAAACACGATATTTCACTAACACTAAACACACATATGGGCAAGTGCACCCATCGTTGAGCGTAGTATAGCGTTGGTAAGATACCGAGGTCATCCAAGGACACAAGAGCTTTTAGTACCGGTTTATCCTCAACGTCTAACCAAAATAAAAGTTTAGAAAAATGTTTTTAAGCTAAGAAAAAAAACTAACTAAAATGCTGAAAATAAAAAAATAAAATAAAAACAGATAGACAAGATGAATCACTTGGTTCCGACTCATATCTAGTATAACCTTTGATTATTTCCGCACTTTTGCACATAATTAAGAGATTATCTTAGTTATTGTAGTAGGCCCCTCTTTTGAAGGTGACGTTACCCTCACCCCAGTAGTTTGAGTCAGCAAGGATACAATCCTAAAAGGGTGGATTATTGGAAGATAATGAATTAAGTTATTAATGTAGTATTGTGGTAGGCCCCGCTTTTGGCGGTGACGTTACCCTCGGCTAAGTAGTCTGAGTCAGCAGGGATACAGTCCTAAGTAGCCGGGTTATAGTATTAATAGTAGTTAACTTATGAGGGGATCAAAGAGTTTGGACCCCTGCCATCCAATACCGTGAAGTATTGAAGGAGGTCCTACTAAATTTGACCCAGGTCCATTGCAGGACCTCTAAACGCTGAACAATGGCAAGACCTTTACCAAACCGTTCCCTTAACCCCCGACCAGGTAGCCAACATACCTCCATATAGACCGTGGAGATATGAATGGTGAAAATCCTTTATTTTATATAGACAGTAAAATAATGCCAAGACACCACGGACAAACGATAAGGAAAGATCACCTTCAACATAAGTAACTAGTTATTAAAGTCATTAATACAAAACCAAATAAAAAGTGCAAAAGATTAGAAATAAAAAGTATTATACTAGACACTTTGTCTTCACCAAGTGATGTAAGAGACTTAAGCAAACATGGCCTTGATTGTCAAGAACTCTTACGATCAATCTTGGATCCCGAGACGACTCACACACTCTACGATGGACAATGGATGATGGTGGTGGATGATGGTGTTGTGATGGTGGTGGGTGGTGGATGAAGTGTGAGAGAGGTGGTGTGCCAAGGGATGAGATGAAATGAATCCAAGCACTCCTATTTATAGGCTGAACAGAGAGCTGGGCACGGCCCCGTGTCCGCTGGGCACGGCCCCGTGCCTGTCTGACACTCTCTCTCCTCATTAATTGTAATTCGCAATTACAATAAATGCGCCTGCTGTACTTTCGACACGCCCCCGTGTCCGCTGAGCACGGCCCGTGGTGAGCAATAGAAGCTTCTATGGATTTGTCTTTTCTGCTGCTTCTTGGGCACGCCCCCGTGCTGGCTGAGCACGGGGCGTGTTCAGACTTCTGATTTCTCTATTTTGCTTTGGATGGTGCCGTTGAGGGGTCGGGCAGTCCACTAATATTCCTTTTCTTGTATTTATGTTGGATTTAGCTGTCTTTTAGCTTCTTTTGCGTTTTTGAGCTCATTTAATCCTGAAAATACAAAAGGAAGACAAAAACACTCTTTTTCCAATATTAGTACTTAAAAAGGGTTAGTTTTATGCCTCATTTGATGTAATTTATATGTTGCATTTTACACACATCAAATACCCCCACACTTGAACTTTTGCTTGTCCTCAAGCAAAACTCTTTAATATGTGGCTTACACTCCCAAATGGAATAGGTAGAAGAGAAGGTTTTGGGGTTGTCGTAGAGTGTCGGGATATCCAAGATCTTTTTGGGTTTTATTTTTATTTATTTACACTCCTATTCGTAATGATTTATTTAGAACTTTTCATAGGAGAAATTACTTATTTGGGCATAACATGCCTTTTTTTTAAAATTCCATTTATATACAAGTTCACATACCTCACGGGGGAAATCACTCACACTCGGCCGAAGGTGTATTTTTAGTGAATCACTCGAGAGCGGCATGGAACTTATTCCTACCATAGGCTTGCCAAGCAATCAATCCTCCTCCTTTTTAACTTTTATACCTTTGTAAATATCAAGAGGTCTTTGTGGGTTAAGGGTTAGGCTTGGGTTAAAGGTAGGTGGTTGGGATAGTGGTTAGTGGTTAGTAGAAAAAGGGCGAAAAACGTAACAAGTGTCGGTTTTCGTAAGATTTTCTTATTTTTTTATTTTTTTTTATGAAGCTTTTATTCAAACAAAGTTATTTTTGATGAACTTGTTTGTTTATTTTCTTTTTGCTTCATCATCAACATTTTTTTTTTTTTACGAAAAACCGAACTTGTTACTAAAACAAAGGGTTAAAAATAAAAAGGTTTTGGTGGGTAAAAGGGTTTTTGGTTTGGGTGATGAAATGAAAAGGTTTAGGCTCAAAGGGGCTAACTAGGGGGATTTTTTGGGTAGGTGGTAAAAGAAAAGAAAAATAATGGTGTAGAAATAAAAAGGGTTAGTCCTAATGCCTCCATCATTTACTTACTCGGGTTTAAGTTGATAAGGACCGGGAATGTATCGTCATGGCAAGTTCTAGAGTCGTAAGAACCAAGCGGCTATTCACACAAGAAACGAAAAATGAGCATTTAGTTTTAATGATATGTAATTGTTGCTCAATAAAGGCTCAAAACTCACTTTTGTGGGAATGGGTTTTTATGTGATCAAGTATATATAATCAAATTTTAACTAAGTTTGTCATGCATTTTCATAATTTTCTTATGCTGGTTCTTTTTATCACTACGCTATCGGTTGTAAATTTGTAAAAATATAACCTTTTTGAGAACTTGAATTTCCCGAATTAAACCTAGACAAGTAAAAAAATGAAATTTTTGAAAAAAATTGGGGTGATTAGCGGTTCCAATAGAGTTTTGTGTAACGCTTGTATTTAGGACCTGCAAAATTCAAGGTTTTAGCATCCCCCCCACACTTAAATTACACATTGTCCTCAATGTGTCCCAAAAATAAATTTTTAGGTTGATTAGATGTGTAAAATAGTGTTTAAAAAGCAAAAATTTGTGTTACTGGGCACTGAACACGGCCCCGTGTTATCCGGGCACGGCCCCGTGTTATCCGGGCACGGCCCCGTGTTCAAGTGCCAGTAACAAAATTAAAATAAGAGAAACAGAAGTCTGGACACGGGGGCGTGTTGGGTGAACACGGCCCGTGTCCAGGTACCTGAACTGGGCGTTTTTCTGCAGGTGGTTCAGCACGGGGCCGTGTTGGTTGGGCACGGCCCGTGTTGAACCTTCTGAAATAGAGAGAATTGTCGGGTTGCCTTGTTCTTGTGCATGGGTTCATTTTTCTCGTTCCCCTTTTCATCCTTTACCACCATGAGTTTGTTTTATTCCTGAAAATTAAAACTAACTAGAAAACATAAAAATTAATCTAAATTAAACTAAGGATAGTTCCGTGGAATGCCTCCATGGTGCGCCACGTTTATAAGGGTCCTTGGCTAGACCCAAAGCCTGGTCATATGTTACCCAAGTGGGATGTGTTGCATCCCATGTTACACCGTCGGAGAGCGTCATCCAAGCTTGACTCTATGACCTTCATGTAGTTGACCGGATCTTCTTCCTCTACTCGCCTTCCACATTCAAATTTCACTTCCTCATCCCCAAACTTCAATGTTAGAGTTCCGTCATTCATATCCACCAATGCTTGGGCGGTGGCTAGGAATGGCCTCCCGAGGATGAGAGGGACCTCGGTGTCTTCTTCCATGTCTAGGATGACAAAGTCGGTTGGAAAGACGAATTTGTCAACCTTGACTAGCAGATTTTCGGCGACACCTTGTGGGAATTTGACGGACCTGTCGGCGAGTTGTATGCTCATCTTTGTAGGGCTTGTTGTTCCTAGGCCGAGTCGCTTGAACATTGATGTGGGCATGAGGTTGATGCTAGCCCCAAGATCGGCTAAAGCATTTCGGACGGGGGACTTCCCAATCGAACAAGGGATTGTGAAGCTCCCGGGGTCGATTTTCTTTTGTAGAAGTTTGTTGAGTACTAAAGCTGAGCATTCTTCGCCTAAGTTAACTAATTGCAATGATTCAATTTTCCTTTTGTGAGTGAGGAAATCCCTCATGAATTTTGCATATTTAGGCATTTGGGTTAGGACCTCAATAAAAGGAATATTAACATGCAATTGTTTTAGTAAACTTTCGAACTTTGCGAATTGCTCATCGGTCTTTTGACGATTCAACCTACCGGGGTACGGAATTGGAGGAGTCTTGGTGGGCTCTTGATTTGGTGTAGAAGCCTTTTCTGGCGCAGGAGGAGTCACAGGCTGGCTAGAATGGCTTCTTTCATTTGGCGGAATGGAGCATCCTCGGGACCCACGGTTCGATTTCTTAATGTGATGAGATGTACTTGTGCCTTCGGGTTCGTTTCGGTATTACTAGGTAACGCGCCTTGTGGTCTCTCGGAGAAATTTTGAGCTAGTTGATTTAATTGTTTTTCAACGTTTTGAATGCTAGCTTGTTGATTTCTGAAATTCGATTCCAATTGTTGAAATCGATCCGAGTTTTTCTTTTCAGTGTCAGAGATGAGGTGAGATACAGTATCTTCAAGCCTTTCTCTTCCACCTTGTTGTTGAGGAAAATTTTGCGGTTGTTGAAAATTAGTTCGTTGGTTTTGTTGGTTACTACTATTGCCGGGATCTCTCCAACCAAGATTTGGGTGGTTACGCCATCCTTGGTTGTAGGTACCCGTTGGAGGACCCGACGGCCTAGGTCTATTATCCATGTAGTTTACCGTTTCAGTTTGTTCATCTAATTCTTTCATACAACTCCAATTTTCATCTGACCCACCACACCCTTCACAAGCCATAACCGAGGCCGTTTTTGTCATTTCTAGCCTTTTGATTTTTGAAGAGAGGGCCTCGATTTGGGCTTGTAAAGAGGTGCTTTCATCAACCTTATGGGCGCCCGGGCCAATAGATTTATTACCTCGGGGAGTGTGCCATTGAAAATTGGTTTGAGCAATTTCCTCAATTTGGTTATATATTTCATTTGGGCGACGATTACCTAAGAGTCCCCCAGAGCTTGAGTCAAGTGTTTGTCTTGTGTGTGGCAATAACCCATTGTAGAAAGTGGATACTTGTTGCCACACCGCTAGACCGTGATGAGGACACTTTCTTAGAAGCTCCTTGAACCTTTCCCAAGTTTCATATAAGGATTCCCCATCCTCTTGTGAGTATGTATTAATTTCAGTCATTAATTTAGCCGTTTTAGCAGGAGGGAAATACTTATATAAAAACTTTTGGGCAAGTTCATCCCAAGTGTTTACCGATCCAACTGGGAGGGTGTTAAGCCAAGCCTTAGCTCGGTCTTTCAGTGAAAATGGAAACATTCGAAGGCGGATGGCGTCATTTGATGCTCCATTGATCCGAAAGGTATCACATATTTCTAAGAAGTTAGTAATATGTAGATGGGGATCCTCATCCGTAAGCCCGTGGAAGGTTGCGGAGTTTTGGAGCATTTGTATCAAATGCGGCCGAAGTTCGAAGTTGTTGGCCTCGACATTCGGTGCATTGATAGCGGCGCCAAGATTGCCTACGGTAGGCCGTAGGTAATCCATGAGGGTACGTTGGTCCGCCATTGGAAGTGGGTCCCCCGAAGCTTTCTCTTGATTTTTAGCTTTTAGTCTTTTTCTGAGAAAGCGCTCGGGTTCTTCTAGGGGTTCTTTTATGTCTCTACTAGAACTGGAGCTCATGCACTACGTAGGAGGTTCAAATGTGGCACCTGGGTTCCAAGTCCTGCAACAAAAACAGAAAAGAACGCTGGTCAGAATGTTCACCACGGCCCCGTGCTCAGTGAACACGGCCCGTGGTCAGAAGTACAGTAATCGTTTTCTGTATCCCAGTTACTGGGAGTTGGACACGGCCCCGTGTTGCACCGACACGGCCCCGTGTTCAGCTCTCTGTAACTCAGAAAATAAAAACTGCCAGTAATGATGCTGGGCACGGCCCGTGTCTGACCGGGCACGGCCCGTGCTGAGCTCTGCAGAAGCTGAAAAACTAAGAAAATCCTAAAAAAATTAAAAAGAAAAAGGAAAACTGATTAGGCCGTTGATTCCTAACTTTCTTAAAATCCTTGTGTCCCCGGCAGCGGCGCCAAAAACTTGATGCGTGCGAAGTGTTATATATATTAGGTGTATATTTTAAGCCCTTTTTAACACTTATTTTAGCCAAGTTTTAAATTTATAAAACACGATATTTCACTAACACTAAACACACATATGGGCAAGTGCACCCATCGTTGAGCGTAGTATAGCGTTGGTAAGATACCGAGGTCGTCCAAGGACACAAGAGCTTTTAGTACCGGTTTATCCTCAACGTCTAACCAAAATAAAAGTTTAGAAAAATGTTTTTAAGCTAAGAAAAAAAACTAACTAAAATGCTGAAAATAAAAAATAAAATAAAAACAGATAGATAAGATGAATCACTTGGTTCTGACTCGTATCTAGTATAACCTTTGATTATTTCCGCACTTTTGCACATAATTAAGAGATTATCTTAGTTATTGTAGTAGGCCCCTCTTTTGAAGGTGACGTTACCCTCACCCCAGTAGTTTGAGTCAGCAAGGATACAATCCTAAAAGGGTGGATTATTGGAAGATAATGAATTAAGTTATTAATGCAGTATTGTGGTAGGCCCCGCTTTTGGCGGTGACGTTACCCTCGGCTAAGTAGTCTGAGTCAGCAGGGATACAGTCCTAAGTAGCCGGGTTATAGTATTAATAGTAGTTAACTTATGAGGGGATCAAAGAGTTTGGACCCCCGCCATCCAATACCGTGAAGTATTGAAGGAGGTCCTACTAAATTTGACCCAGGTCCATTGCAGGACCTCTAAACGCTGAACAATGGCAAGACCTTTACCAAACCGTTCCCTTAACCCCCGACCAGGTAGCCAACATACCTCCATATAGACCGTGGAGATATGAATGGTGAAAATCCTTTATTTTATATAGACAGTAAAATAATGCCAAGACACCACGGACAAACGATAAGGAAAGATCACCTTCAACATAAGTAACTAGTTATTAAAGTCATTAATACAAAACCAAATAAAAAGTGCAAAAGATTAGAAATAAAAAGTATTATACTAGACACTTTGTCTTCACCAAGTGATGTAAGAGACTTAGGCAAACATGGCCTTGATTGTCAAGAACTCTTACGATCAATCTTGGATCCCGAGACGACTCACACACTCTACGATGGACAATGGATGATGGTGTTGTGATGGTGGTGGGTGGTGGATGAAGTGTGAGAGAGGTGGTGTGCCAAGGGATGAGATGAAATGAATCCAAGCACTCCTATTTATAGGCTGAACAGAGAGCTGGGCACGGCCCTGTGTCCGCTGGGCACGGCCCCGTGCCTGTCTGACACTCTCTCTCCTCATTAATTGTAATTCGCAATTACAATAAATGCGCCTACTGTACTTTCGACACGCCCCCGTGTCCGCTGAGCACGGCCCGTGGTGGGCAATAGAAGCTTCTATGGATTTGTCTTTTCTGCTGCTTCTTGGGCACGCCCCGTGCTGGCTGAGCACGGGGCGTGTTCAGACTTCTGATTTATCTATTTTGCTTTGGAAGGTGCCGTTGAGGGGTCGGGCAGTCCACTAATATTCCTTTTCTTGTATTTATGTTGGATTTAGCTGTCTTTTTGCTTCTTTTGCGTTTTTGAGCTCATTTAATCCTGAAAATACAAAAGGAAGACAAAAACACTCTTTTTCCAATATTAGTACTTAAAAAGGGTTAGTTTTATGCCTCATTTGATGTAATTTATATGTTGCATTTTACACACATCAGGAGCCCAGCTTGTAAGTAAGTCGAATGGGATATTCCACTTTCTGGACCGAATTTGGATCCCTAAACGAACCGATTTGCGACAGATTTTGATGGACGAAGCCCATAAATCCCGGTATTCTATTCATCCCAGTGCCGACAAAATGTGCCAGGATCTTCGCTACAAGTACTGGTGGCCGGGCATGAAAAGGGATATTGCTCTCTACGTTGGAAAGTACCTGACTATTGCAAGAGTAAAAGCTGAACACCAAAGACCCTCTGGCTTACTCGAGCAACTGCCGATCCCTATGTGGAAGTGGGAGAGTATAGCTATGGACTTCATAACAAAGCTTCCGCACACGTCATCAGGTCATGACAGCATTTGGGTTGTTGTCGACCGTTTGACCAAATCAGCTCACTTCTTGCCAATACGGGAAGACTAGAAGGTAGAACGATTAGCCCGAATCTACACCGACGAGATCATTTGTAATCATGGGATGCCTCGCGACATCATCTCTAACCATGATGCTCGGTTTACCTCGCAACTGTGGGAAACGTTTTAAACGGCACTCGGTACATCGCTTAATCTAAGTACCGCTTTCCACCCTCAAACCGACGGTCAGACTGAAAGAACGATTCGTACTCTTGAAGACATGCTCCGTTCGTGTGTCATAGACTTCGGTGGTAATTAGGATAAATACCTGCCGTTAGTCGAATTCTCGTATAACAACAGTTATCATTCCAGCATTCAAATGGCACCATTCGAGGCTTTATACGGAAGAAAATCTCAATCGCCCATTGTGTGGCACGAGATCGGTCACTCGCAATTAACCGGTCCTGAGCTATTACAAGAAACGACAGACAAAATTTTCCAAATTCGAGACAACCTGGAAAAAGCTCGGAATCGCCAGAAAAGTTACGCCGATAGACGATGTAAGCCCCTTGAATTTGACGTTGGTGACTACGTACTCCTAAAGGTATCACCTTGAAAGGGTGTGGTCAGATTCGGCAAGAAAGGGAAACTAGCGCCTCGATATGTTGGACCTTTCAAGATTCTGGAAAGGATCGGAAAAGTCGCCTACAGACTCGAACTACCGGAAGAACTTAGTAACGTCCACCCGACTTTCCATGTGTCGAACCTCCGAAAGTGCCTGGCTGAGCATGATTTAATTGTACCTCTCGATGACCTTCAAGTAAACGAAACACTACACTTCGTGGAGAAGCCTGTAGAAATCATGGATCGCCAAACCAAGCAGCTCAGACGCTCGCGCATTCCTATTGTGAAAGTCCGATAGGAAGGCAAACGTGGCGCAGAGTTCACTTGGGAACTCGAATGCGACATGAAGGCGAAATACCCACAGTTATTTGTTACGGCTTCGGCCTAATTTCGGAACGAAATTCCCTAAACAAGGGGAGGCTGTAACACCCCGTGTTTTCGAAGTCAAGGTCAAAGTCAACGACCAATTTCGCGTAACTTGACTAGTAGTGAGTTTCTTTTATGTGTTTATTTTAGTTGTATTATGTGGAGTAAGTGTCAATAATTACAATGATCGACGTATGTTATTCGCTACCTAATCGACTTACGACTGTGAACTATAGAAAGTAACAATGCGATAAAGTCAAATCAATCTAATCTAATCGACATCGAATCACAACTCGAAATATGCATTTTGGATATTGTTATACGTGTGTGTGCCTTACGTGTTACTTGTGCGTGCTTATTTATGATATGTTGTGGTAATCAATCGAAACGCAATCAAAACGACACTCGAATCGCAATCGAACTCAATCGAAATCGAACTATGATAATTAGTGGAGAAGAGATAGTGCCAGATATGAATAGTTGGGACTAAAAGTAATTTGACTAAGAAAATCTATCGCATCGCATCGCTCGCAATTACAATGGAAGCCTCAAAAAACGTCGCGCCAAACACCCGAACCAAGTGCCATCCGGCCGGATTGCCATCCGACCGGGCTACCACTTGATCTGGTGCCAAGTTGCCATCCGATCGGGATGACATCCGACCGGATAAGCCATCCGGGTGAGATGCCATCCGACCGACCTACACTTTCCTCTTTTGGAACTCTATAAATACCCCTGTCACTTTCATTCTTTCTACTTTTGAAAACTCTCTGTCCGAACAGCCTGTGCTCCTCACCTTTTCTTCGATTTCTCTCAATTCTGGTAAGATCTCACCCTAAATCTTGTACTTTCTTGATCTACATGCACTCCTACACCTTTCTATCTTTTGAATCTTAACTTTTAACCTTGAAATCACTAGATTTGAGGTGTTCTAGGATGACGTCATCATGGTGTTCATATGAACTTCATGTTTTGGCTTCAATCCACCAAGAACAACTTAGATCTAATCAATTTCCACACAAATAAACAAAGATCTGGCATAGATCTAAACACTTTCATGGTGTAAAAGGATTGAAAGATGGTTTCTAACATTCTTTCAACTCTTTTACACTCAATGCCCTCAAAAACCGATAAAATCGGACCTTGTTCTAGTCTTCTACTTATTTTTAGTGTTGTGCTAGCTCAAGATCTGGATTCTACTCACGAGACCACCGATTTCGGGTTAACCAAGAACAACCGTCTTGAACCGGTTAACTGGTCGAACTAGGGTGATTCCTGTTTGATCGGGTCACTTGGGTCAAGATGGGGTTCTATTGGTTAGCACGTTGTCAAAACGTCTCGATAAAAGCAACAAACAATCAAAACGGCCAAGTGAAAGACGAACGGAACGACCAGCACGGAGTGCTATCCAACCGGACTACTGTCCGAACGGATAAGCCATCCGAGCGACTAGATCATCCGAGCGACTGCACCTTGGGTCCCACACTTAACCAACTTTATCTGAAGTTTGAGTATTGAACGAATTGCTATCCGATCGGACTATCATCCGACCGGATTACTCTTCGGATCATGAGATACTTGAACTTTATCACTCGAACAATTTTCAACATGTTCAATGCACTAAGGATGTCACCCGACCGGACTGCTGTCCGATCGAGTGACAACCTGCTGTGGATTTATCTCACTAAGTAACCTCGCCACTTGAGTCGCCGTCCGACCGGATAAATCATCCGAGCGGATTTGTCGTCCGCACGACAGACCGCCCGATCGACCGACTTGAAAGGTAGAGATACTTCAATATTTTCAAAATGCTACAACGAAAACTTCAAAGGACAAGCCATCATACACAAACACATCAAAGGAAGAAACAATCCACTCGAACAGTCATCCGACCGGACAACCTGTCCGACCGGATGGCCATCCGAACGGATTGTCATCCACACGACTGGACCATCCGGTCGGATTACCATCCGACCGAGCTGCTGTCCGAGCCACTTACGCCTTGCATCGTTTTATGCGTCACTTATCGTTATGTTATCGTTCTGATCAGGCTAACCCTACTCTCTAGCGCTCCCTTCAATCCATCATCGCTGTGAGTATACTCGATCCCTTTTTGCTTTATGCACTTTTGGGTGTTACATACGTTACAAATATTCAAACCACAATAAACACACTACTCAATACTATTTGAACGCTAACCGTTAATGCATGTTATACGTGGCTTATGAATGCTTGTTTGTTATGTTTACACATGGAATGCTGTCTACCTGACTTAGCAACGATAGTACTATAGTTTGGACTCGGCACCTGTTCGCAGGGGTTGTTAAGGACAATTACTTGCATGGATTACGGTGGTAATCATGTATTGCGAACTGCCTCAGGCAGTCAACCCACAGTCATTGGTATCGATGGATCTATGTCGATAACTAACATGCCTCATTTCACTATGTGTACGTGCTGGTTATGCGTATACGAATTTCAAACTCTATATGCTATTATCAAACTTGTATGCTCACCTTTACATTATATGTATTGACTTTATTTTAACGTATGTGACAGGTGCTTAGGATGCACATCTGCTAGGAAATCGAGGCTAGAATAAGGCTCTAGAGGCCAACAAATAGTTGTCTGTACAAATTAAATCAAGGGTCTCTAGAAGCAGAAAAACAATTGCTTTATTTAAATCCGAGTTATCGGAATAGAACTATTTGCCTAGATTTTGTCTGTAATAATTTGATTACCTTTTGAGACATGGTGTGGGACATGTTACTTTAAATTGATTGGTAATGATAATTGTTATGGAAACTTCTGGACAGTCTGTTTCGCTCAGTGCCATACCCCGATGTTTCCGCCATCGGTTGGGGTGTGACAACTAGTTTAATGTTATGTGGTTATCTCATCACAACGCTTACTCGCAACTCGCTTAAACGCAAAGCAACGCTTATCGCACGAAACGAAAGTTGGAAAACTAACGCACACCAGTCGTCTGATCGAATGACCCTTTGACCGAATGATCATCCAACCGGATGACCATCCGATCGACTGGCCATCCGATGTGACAACCGGTAATTTATGCCCTTAATTACGCAATTAACAGGTGATTAACGCGACAATAAATAGTATTTACGACGCAAATTAACTTAATTAGGCCTTTGGAGTGCCTAGGAACGTTTATACGACTATACAGTGCGCGTGTGGTGATTTACAGGAAAACTGCTGAATATTGCGCGACAACGAACTGAAACCGTACGAAATACTGATGACGCCGACAAATATGGATGTTACACGAATATTTTATGCTTATGGAGTTTGGGTCGCGATATCGGGTCTCGTAGGAATTACGGGCCACTTACACATGAGATGGGCTTGTGGGCCCTGGGCCCAAGCCCAAAACCCACAAGCCTAACCCTGCACATTACACACAAGATCTCTATGAAATCTTACAAAATCTATGCAAGATATTCTCAAAATCTTCACAAGATTTACATAATCTCTACAAAATATTTATAATATCTCCATAGGATTTTTGTCTCAAAAAGATGAAACACAAGATCCATGTAAGATCACAAAATCTCTATAAAGGGTCCATATGTAGACATCAAATACACACACAAAATAAACCAACTCATACCTTGAGTCTGTCTTACCCTCTCATCTCTCAAATACACACACATTCCACAACAAATACTACTATCTCTTTATCTGCATATTAATATTCACACACATATAAATAAAAACCCTTCAACTCTCTATTACATATACAAACACAGAGAAGTCAAGCTCCTCACATAAATCCACTGCCAAACACTTCCCTACCTCACGGTCTCCTCTCCCTCTCCGGTGCTTATTCTGGCGACGAACCGGCTCCGATCGGAGCTCCGGCGAGCCACACCCACACCGATAAACCCTCATACCCACCCCCTGTTCTCACTCCCTCTCTGACTCAGATCCGACGACCGGCGGAGCCGGCGTCGATGTTTTCCGGCGACGGTATTCAGTGGCGGCGGAATCGAAGGGTGTGTGGCAGCGACGAGACGGAGGAAGGGGGAGAGAGAGCAGACGGAGAGAAGGAGGCGATGGGACTAGCGGCGAAGATGGTGGTGGTCGACTGCCGGAGCCACGACGGCTCTGTTACGGGTAAGCAATGTTCCAGATTCAAGTTGGTTTGGGTCATAGTTCAGTTCAATTATCAGATCTATTTTGGCTTAGGTTTTCGCGGCACGAGTCAGCTCGGGGCAACTTTGGATGTAGCGGGTTAGTTTGGTTCAGTTGGTTTTGCTTTCGGCTTCGGTCAAACCCGGTCAACTCAACAGCTTCGGGTGCGGGTTTGAGCGAGCCAGAACTCGTTCGGGTCAACACTGGGTCAAACCCGGTCAAGCATGGTCAACAGAAGTCAACAGCAGTCAATGGTTCGGGTCAGCTGGTCAACGGTTCGAACACGGTTCAGATTCGGTGCGTTTCGGTTCAGATTTTGGTTCCGGTCGACTCTGTCAAACCGAGTCAACTCAGTTGACTCGGTCAACTCAGTTGACTCGGTCAACTCAGTCAAGCGGCTCGACATTTTGACGGAAGACTTGGTAAAAATTAACGATGCGTTTATTTCGTTATATTTATAGTTTTATTAATTTCGTGAACGAGCTCGAACCAATTCGTATTGGTATTTAGTTTTTATTTTGTCGTTTCTACGAAAGTTATATATTGGTAATTGAATCTTGGTTGAATATTGTTGAATTTTGACGAAATAAAGACAACCTGTGTTGTCGGGGGCATCCAAAAACAGAGGAAACTCTGCCCGTTTTTAGAGAAAATCCTTGAAATAATCGCGTTTTATTATAAAATAAAACCATCGGGTTCCAATAATATATTATAAAAGCATTCGCTACATAGATGCACGACTTGCAGAGACGACTAAGGAAATACTTTCGATATGTTTACATACTTTAAATCTCACGAAAACTAAGTATTTCCAAAACTTAGTGATCATCACCGACATTAAACAAGACTTAACACGTATAACTCAATCATTTTCGTTAAGTTGACAATTTACCGTCAAATCGTTCGGTCAACGATTCGGTAGAGCTCCGTGACACGTAGTTAGTTACCGCTTCTATTTAGAAACTTATTAGATATTCCGTGTTAGGAATATTATAGAATGCACGCTAGCGAGACACGTCTTGGAAACGACATCACGAAGTCGTATAAAGCTAGCTTTGCACAGGAATATTCAGGTGAGTTCATAACCCCACCTTTTTACAGGTTTACATTTTTCTAAATGTTTTCGGGGTGGAAAGACATGCACTTTTTGCAAAACATACAAGAATTACATATTTCTAAACCATTTTCCAAGCAAGTTTTAACTGACACAAATGGTTTACGAAAAGCTTATGTTTTATACCGGTTTTTCAAACAAGCGTATTTTTCGAAATATGCATACACACGACTTCTAGTTTTCTAAACTACGGGAAAATACAAATACAAGAGTTTAAAAATACATGAGTAATGGTACGATGAATACAAAAACAAGAAGCGCCCTTGGTGATAACTACCAAGTATGATGCGTTTGAGGAATGATACGAGAAATCGTGTCACGAATAGGGTACCATAAGCACCATTAATCGTGTACATACTTAGACCGCAGAACAAAAGGTTAGATCTAACGGGTGTCAGGGCAGCCACACTCTTGGTGAAAACTAGTACCGAGTAGTGCTTTTGTGTCTCCGTCGTGAATCGACAACTAGAAAAATGTCTATGGTTTGGTTGCTTCCTATGTCGTGTCACATGTTAATTTCCTTGCAACCCATTAACAACATGATACATACAGAAATACTTGATTTATACGAGAATACTTGATTTATACAAGAATACTTGATTTATGCAAGATACATGTCATGTTTTCATACAAAATTTCCGTATAACATGAGAAGAAAATGATTTTAAATTCGTTTTCTCAACAATACTTCAAAAACCGGTTATTCAAAAAGATTTATTTCAAATCTTTTACAAACAAACTATGAACTCGCTCAACTTTATGTTGATTTTTCTCGCATGTTCTTTCTCAGGTTACTTTTAAGAAATTACGGAACGGTTGGAATAGGAGAACCATGTGGAGTCGAGTACTTAGTGGGCGTTCAATTTCTAGAAAGTCTTTGTTTTAACTGCTTCCGCTGTGCAATGAAGATACCGGTCCAGTCACGCCAGCTCTGATAATTTCGGGGTGTGACATCCGAACCACGCACTGCACCGCCTAATCTCCTCTCTCATTATAAATACTCACCTGTCACATCACTGTTCACTGATGTGACAGCTCTATCTGATCAACTCGCTCCCAATTCGTTCTCAAGCACATTTCACTTGATTCCAGGCTATTTTCGTAAGTTTTCTTCCTAAATCTTGTACTTCCATCATCATTACACACTTTTTCCTTATCTTCTCCACTAAAATCACTGTTTTTCACCATGAAATCACCTGATTTGGACTGCTTTAAGGTGATGTCATCTCGGTTTCTTACGAACACTGTAGTGTGACATCATCTCATCAAGAATTGTCCAGATCTAAAGAATTTCCACAATATTTTATATAAAACTCACCAAATTTTCAACACTTTTCAACAGATTCAAACTTTTCTTCACTTTTCTACTCAAAACCGATGGAATCTAGACTCATTCAGGTTCTCTTCTCATACTCTAGTTGAGAACCGATATGAGAACGGATTTCCACCGAAGAGATGACCGAATTACGGGTTGAACATGAAACTCCGTCAAGAACGGTTAGTCTGATCGAATGGGGTGGTTCCCATCCGATCGACTGAGCTGAACTTGGTATGGTTTCCCGTTGTTTGACACATCGTCACGTCGTCTCCGTTAAACTTCAAAACTTTTAACTTAGAAAAATTACAAAAGATTTTCAAAACCTCAGATCGTCGATCGAATAGCCATCCAATAGGATGACCATCTGATCGAATGACTATTCGACCAGGTGACTTGTCGTTAATAAGTTCAACACTCAAACAATTTGACAAAACTTCAAAGAATATCACACTTTCAATCGAATAGCCATCCGATCGAATGGCCATCCGTCCGGATGATCACCCGATCGAATGACTTGATTATACTACAACAGAAACTTCAAAAGTTGAAACGATTTATAAACACACTCACCCAATCGAATGACCAACCGTTGGAATGGTCATCCGCTCGGATGACCATCCATCCGGATGGTCATCCGATCGACTGGGTTACCATCCGATCGACTCACCATTCGACACTTACCTCGTTCGACACTATGTTTACAAGCTGTTCATCGCTTACACTATCATTCTATGATCAGTCTAATCTCCCACACACTCCCTTCAATCCAAGACTGTGTTTATTTGTTAAACACAAACGGTGAGTATACTCGAACCCTTTTTCGCTTAACGCACTTTTGGGTGTTACATACGTTACCTATATCAAAACACATCAACACACAACGCAAACACTTTTAACGCTAACCGCTCTCGCATGTATACGTGATTCGATGAATGCTTGTATGTTATGTTTACACAGTGATTGTTGCATAACACCTTAGCACCGATAGTACTATAGTTTGGACTCAGCACCTGTCGTGGATAGGGGTTGTTAAGGGTTCTACTTCACATGGTCACGGTGGTGATAATGTGTTGCGCATTCTACACTCGCAGTCATGTTGGTTGCATACGTCATTGTCGATAGCCTACTTGATTCACATTTTTACGTGTTAAATGCTGGTTATTCGTAAACGCTTTCGATATACTATATGCTATCAAACTTGTGTACTCACCTTTACATTCTATGTATTGACTTTATTTTTAACGTATGCGACAGGTGTTTAGGATGCTATGTTTGCTGTGACGAAACAAGCTAGGGAGTCTAGAAACAAACTAAATAAATCTGAGTTGTCGGAACAGCTTATTTGTTTTTGAGACTATATCTATAATGACTATTTGTTTTTATATGTTTGATGGTATGGGACGTTAAATGTTAAATATAATGACATTAATAGTTGTTATGGATTCTCTTGAACAATCTGTTTCGCTCAGTGCCACGCCCCGATGTTTCTGCCATCGGTTGGGGTGTGACAGATTGGTATCAGAGCCATAACTATAGGGAACTAGGAAAGACACGACCTAGTCCGGGTCCGATGTCTTAGAATTGACCTAGTCTATAGTCTAAGCACCAACAGACTGCCTTGTGCGAGCCCAGTAGGGGTTCTGCACTAGCTTATTCTCGAATTCACTAAAACTACATCTTTGTGCAAACACCACATACTACAAATTCGCACGAAGAACAACCTTTCCTAAAGCTGGAACGCTACATGCCTTTCCTAAGGCAGACACAACACACATTTTCGAAAACGCTCGCATAACACAATCGAGTGATTTAGTCGAGATTAGGTGTGAAAACCAAGAATTCTTGATGGAATCGCTCTTTCTGCGTGAAATTTTTACTCTCAGCACGAGAATCCTTCGTCGAGCCAGGAGTTAAATCCATATCTCGACGAAATTCTCCCTCTCTATCTCGTGGCGTTGCCACACATCCAGGGACAAAGTTGTTAAGTTAGGGGTGAAACCCGCATCTTAACGACTAGATCTATTCTCTATTTGGATTTTTACAAAACTCTCACCAAAGTCTCGATGGGTTCCAATGATTTGGGTTACGTAGTAGCCGAAAGGATGCGTGCCGTTCGCCCTGATTACGGCGAGAGCACAGGCTATTAGGCCAAAGCGTGTACTTGAGGTCGTTGAGGATAGTCGAATCACTTTGGGCAGTCGATGTCTCACACCCAAGACAATCTATTTCGATTCTAAGCCCGCAATCGCTGATTTTACGCTTTATCGCTTTTATGTGTTTTATGTGTTTACATACTTGTATGTTTTGATTTTGGAGACTTATTTGTTTTTCGCTCACCGCTTTACTAAAAACGCATAACTCGCACAACACTCTTAGCTTAAAATGCTAACAAATCGCAGTAAAACTAAGAACTCTCGCACGCTATGCTACTCGCTATCGCTACTCGCACCCGCTACTCTCGAACGCGAATCGCGCACTTGAAAGATAGGTGAATACGTGCAAAAAATGTGCTTACATGGATTATGTGCTCCTATGTGCTTATGTCTATACGTGCCTATGTGGTTTATGTGCCTACGTGACTATGTGCTAGACGTGTTCCTGTGCTTTATCTAATAATAATAATAAGTATGTTGGTTAAACACCGTATGACGAGATTCGATTGTGTCGTCTAAATCATACGACGATGTCTGCTGCAGACAATGTCTTCCCTTGGCTCTTACACTCGTCACAATGCTCAGAGAAGCAGAGATGACAAGCGCATCGCTTCTCTCATCGCCAAGGAAATGGCTAAAGTCATACATCAGATCGTTAGTGAGATCAACGATGTCAGCAGCAAGTCGTCCGTCGAATCTAAAAGCGACACGCCTAAATTGCCTTTCAGCTTTAAGCAATTCAAGGCATGTGGTCCCACTAACTTCACTGGTGAAGATGGGCCTAGCGCCATGTTTCAGTGGTTTGACTCGATTGAAGTCACCCAAAGCGGATGCCCAGACAACCTCCACACTGTGAATGCTACTGGAGTCTTCCAGTCTAGGGCACTGGATTGGTGGACTGCGGAACGCAACAGGCGAGGTAACGATGCAGCCTATGGATTCTCCTGGGAGGAACTGAAGGAAGTCATGATGAAAGAATTCAGTCCACAACATGAACTCCAGAAGCTGGAAAACAAGTTCTGGGGTATCAAGCAAGAAGGAGGTGATAATGCTGGTCTCACCGCCCGCTTTAAGCAGCTCACTATCATCTGTCCTGGTCAAGTGTCAACGCCTGACATCATGATCAAGAAGTACATTCGAGCTTTACCCGATTGTGTTGCCGATTTTGTTCAAGCAGCTAAACCTGTGACCATTGAGGAAACCTTCCAACTCGCAGCTGAGACCAATGATAAGCGAGTTTTGGTTGGTAATTTTAAAACCTCAACCAAGAATCTGAACCAAGTCACTGCTACTCCCGCTACTGAAGCCGCATCACCTCAAGTCTCGAAGTCTTCACGCCAGAATCGCAAATGCAAGGGTAACAACCACAAGAACTACGCTACTACTGCTCCTCTCAACGCTGTACCCGTCCAACCCAACCAGAACCTGAACCGCCAAGTGACAGCACCTGTGACCAATGCACCGCCTGCCAAGCGTGCGTATACCGGTCCTCACCCTTTGTGCCCTACTTGCACCTATCATCACCCAGCTGGGATAGCTTGTCGTTTCTGTGTCCACTGCAACCTCTACGGACACTTCACAGCGAACTGTCGCACTGGCCCTCATCAGCAAGCTCAAGCTCAAGCTCCTCCTGCACTACCAGCTCCACTCCCCACTCCTTAGGGTAACCAAGCAGCTCCTGCTCCCGCTGCTCATGCATGAGCCTGCTTCTCATGTGGTGATCCTAACCACTTCGCTAACGTCTTCCCGAACTGTGTGGTGAAACAAGAGCCGCAGCAACCACCGCAGCAACAACAACATTAACATCAGTAGCCTCAGTAGCAGCAGCAGCAACCACAGCCAGCAGCCCGCGGAAGAACTTTCAACATCAATGTCCGCCAGGCTCAAACTGACAGCAATGTTGTCAATGGTACGTTTCTTGTTAACAGTATTTATGCTTAATGTTTATTTGATACTGGAGCCGATAACTGTTTTGTGTTGTTTGAATTCGAAAAGCTCCTAAACCGTAAACGCGCTAACCTCCCAACGATGTTCGACGTAGAAGTTGCCACCGGAAGAACCGTCACCATTGATTCTGTTCTCTGTGATTGTACTCTTGAACTCAACAATCACGTCTTCCCAACTGATCTCATTCCGATGCAACTTGGTAGTTTCGATATCATAGTAGGCATGGATTTTCTTCATGAAAATTGTGCCAAAGTCGTTTGTTTCGAAAAGATGATTTGTTTCTCTCTTGCTAATGGCGACCAACTCTGTGTTTATGGCGAAGTATCTTCGAAGGAATTGAAACTCATGTCGTGCATCTAAGCAAGCAAGTATCTACGAAAGGAATAAAAGGCTTTCTTGGCACACATCGTAGTAGCGGAGAAGGAAAAGGAAAAGAAGCCGATGGAAAAGGTACTTGTGGTTCGTGATTTTCCTAATGTCTTTCCTAACGATTTACCTGGTCTACCCCTATCTCGTGATATTGATTTTCGTATCGACTTCATTCCTGGAGCCAACCCTGTCGCTAAAGCCCCTTATCTCCTCGCTCCGTCCGAAATGCGTGAACTTTCAAGAACGGTTAGTCTGATCGAATGGGGTGGTTCCCATCCGATCGACTGAGCTGAACTTGGTATGGTTTCCCGTTGTTTGACACGCCGTCTCCGTTAAACTTCAAAAATTTTAACTTAGAAAATTTTACAAAAGATTTTCAAAACATTAGATCACCGATCGAATGACTATTCAACCAGATGACTTGTCCTTTATAAGTTCAACACTCAAACAATTTGATAAAAGTTCAAAGAATATCACACTTTTAATCGAATAGCCATCCGATCGAATGGCCATCCGTCCGAATGACCAACCGAATGACCAAAAGTTCAAAAGTTCAAACGATTTACAAACACACTCACCCAATCGAATGACCAACTGTTCGAATGGTCATCCGCCCGGATGACCATCCGTCCGGATGGTCATCTTATCGACTGGGTTACCATCCGATCGACTCACCATTCAACACTTACCTTGTTCGACACTCTGTTTACACGCTGTTCAATGCTTACGCTATCGTTCTGTGATCAGGCTAATCTCCCACACGCTCCCTTGAATCCAAGACTGTGTTTATTTGTTAAACACAAAATGTGAGTATACTCGAACCCTTTTTCGCTTAACGCACTTTTGGGTGTTACATACGTTACCTATATCAAAACACATCAACACACAATGCAAACACTTTTAACGCTAACCGCTCTCGCATGTTATACGTGATTCGATGAATGCTTGTATGTTATGTTTACATAGTGATTGTTGCCTGACACCTTAGAAACGATAGTACTATAGTTTGGACTCAGCACCTATCTTGGACAGGGGTTGTTAAGGGTTTTACTTCACATGGTCACGGTGGTGATAATGTGTTGCGCATTCTACCCTCGCAGTCATGTCGGTTGCATACGTCATTGTCGATAGCCTACTTGATTCACATTTTTTCGTGTTACATGCTGGTTATGCGTAAACGATTTCTCTATACTATATGCTATCAAACTTGTGTACTCACCTTTACATTATATGTATTGACTTTATTTTTAACAATGTGACAGGTGTTTAGGATGCTATGTTTGATGTGACGAAACAAGCTAGGGAGTCTAGAAACAAACTATATAAATTTGAGTTGTTGGAACAACTTATTTGTTTTTGAGACTATATCTGTAATGACTATTTGTTTTTATATGTTTGATGGTATGGGATGTTAAACGTTAAATATAATGACATTGATAGTTGCTATGGATTCTCTTGAACAATCTGTTTCGCTCAGTGCCACGTCCCGATGTTTCCGCCATCGGTTGGGGTGTGACAAGTTCTTTTTATCACGACGCTATCAGGTGTAAATTGGTAAAAACATAATTTTTAGAACTTATTTTACCCAACGAAACCAAGAAAAGTAAAAAAATGAAAAATTTTGACAAAAAATTTTGGGGTGATTAGCAGTTTTCCAAGGAGAGTTTTGTGTAAGGCTTGTTTTTAGGACAAATGATTCAAGGTTTTAACATTCCTCCACACTTAAATTACACATTGTCCCCAATGTGTCCCAAATTGGAATTGTTTTGATTAAATGTGCAAAAAGTGGGTAAAAATAACAAAAATTTATAGTTACTGGGCACTTGGCATGGACACAGCCCGTGGCCAAAGTGCCAGTAACCAGTTTTATAGAAAACTTACACTGTTGTGACCACGGGGGCGTGCCTGGTGAACACGGACCGTGTCACTTTATGGGGAGAAAATTTAAGCATTAGGTTTGTGGGCACGGGGGGGGGGGGGGTGCCTGGTAGACACGACCCCGTGTCAATCGTCTGTTTCAGTTAAAAACTTGGGTTGTGTTATTTTGCTTCTGTTTTCTGGGCTTGGGGACCATTATTTTAGTGTGTCCAAGCGTCACACGGTACTTGTCCTGACCTTCCTCCTCTTACTCCTAAAAGATACACAATTCTCCTGGTACCACCACCGTCTAGTCTGAGTATATGTCCTGACCTTCCTCCTCTTACTCCTCCTCCTCGCCGCGAAACACCATGTTGTCCCGGATGTAGATGATGTCATTTTGCATGGCGATAATGTTGCTTTCCATGCCGATCTAGGTACTTGTGTAACGCCTTCGTCCATGAACTTTTAGCTATTGTCAATTTTAGTCCCTAAGTTATGTGAAACTTGACACTTTTGATACTTGTGATGCTTAAATCTTGATTCTTAATACTATGATTCTTGATACTTAAGCTAGATTCATGATACTTGAATCTTGACTCTTGATACTTAATACTATGAGACTTGACTCTTGATGCTTAACTCTAGACACTTGATTCTTGATACTTGATTCTTGGAAGCTATGATTCTTGATACTTGATACTTTGGTGCTTGACTCTTGAGACTCGTGAAACTTGAGACTTGGTTGAATGAGAGACTGGAGACTTGTCACTGGCGGAATCTATGAAACTTGGAAACTAATGTGTTAATCTAGTTATGTGATACTATTACTCGATAATACGCAACGCAACGCTTAATCTAACTCGCGAAACGAAACAAAGACGGAAATGTGGAAAGGATGGGATTGACCGAATGGCAATCCGATCTGCCGCACACCGCCTTATTCCCTCCTTGCACTATAAATAGAAGCTGTCACATCATTTCTCACTGATGTGACAGCCTCCTCCAAACCAGACGCACGCACTCCCATTTTTCTTCCATTTCTTGGTGATTTTGGTACGTTTTACACTAGATTCTTGTACATCTTTGGTCTACACACTATTCTCTATACGATCCTTCTTTGAAATCCCACTTTTCACCGTGCAATTTCTGAGATTTGAGCTCTTGAGGGTGATGTCATCATGACGGTTGGTATAAACTGTTGTGTGATGTCATTCTAGTCAAGATCTAGCTCAGATCTAAGGAATTTCATGTGTTATTTCAACGAATCTTTATTAAATTGAGACTTTTCAACTAAAACTTATACTTTTCCTTCATCTTTCTTAAAATTTTACTTGAAACGGTGGAATCCGGACCCAAACAGACTATAGACTTGATGATTAGTCTGAAGTTGGTTTGGAAATGGACTGTTACCAGAGAAGATGACCAGAGTATGGATTTCGACATTAGCACCGTCACAAACAGACATCTGATCGGATGGTGTGATTCCAATCCGATTAGACCGGCCAAACATTGAGGTTCTTACTATTGTCTCATGACGTACCTTGTCGTCACCGTTAAACCAGAAACGTAGAAACTTTACAAGTTGTAAAACGGAACAAGTCATGACGATCGAATGGCAATCCGATTGGACTGTCGTCCGATCGAACGGCTAACCGATCGAAGTGACATGTGCCTCTTACCCATTTAACACTTAGAATCTTTTTGAAACTGAGACATTTTGAAACCATGGAACTTCGAGTCAAATGGCAATCCGATTGAACCGCCGTCCGATTGGATGACCATCTGATCGAAGTGACCTAAGTTGAACACTTGGCTTAATGTTAGAATCTTAACACTTGGATCGAATGACCATTCGATCGAATGACCATTCGATCGAATGGCCATCCGTATGGATGACCATCCGATCGGATGGTGGTCCATCCCCACACACACATGAGTCATCTCGAATGAATGGCAATCCGATCGGACTGCCGTCCGATCGAACGGCCTTCCGAACGAGTGACTAATCCGACACTTTGCGCAATCTCGGTATTCTGCTCAACACTTATCTGTTGTAATCTAATCAGGCTAAACCTAAAGAGCTCCCTTTGATCCAATAACAACTAAACTATTAAGCAATCACTATGAGTATACTCGATCCCTTTTCGTTTTAAACTTTTGGGATGCAGCATGTATTCTATGAAACTTGAAACTTGATACTTTTGGAATCTAAACTCTATCCTATGTGTATGTGAAACTTATGATTCTTGATTCTTTGTGCTATGTGAACGTTTAATCCAGAGTGTGTAGTTCTGCCTTAACAATAGTAGCGCTATAGGAGATGCACCTCCCCATTATTCTCAGGGGTATTGTTAGGAGGATTCTAGTTTTCCTTGAGTCTTGGGAAAACACCAAAGCATCAGGACACTTGGGCTATCACTTGGACTGCGAACACTAGCACGAGTGAAACTATTTTGTTATCATTTACATCATGGATATGAGACTTCTAATCTATTATGCTATATAATTAAACTTGTATACTCGCCGATTCTTTTTTGTACTTACTCTATTTTAATACATGTTGCAGGCTGATAGGATGCTGAATCATGGAAATCAAGCTAGGGCTGATGCTTAGAAACCTACCTAGTCTAATCTAGAATTTGAAAAATGATTTATGGTTGTTTTTGATACTTTTGTTTGTGGTGATGTTTTAGACAAATTTTGCAAGAAACATGATTAATCTATATTGGAACTTTTATCGTTATGGAATCTCATGAGCAATCTGAACGCTTAGTCACCCTGATGTTTTCGCCATCGGTTGGGGTGTGACAGATTGGTATCAGAGCCATAACTATAGGGAATTAGGATAAGTAGGAATACATGCCCTAGTCTACAGTTCTAGGAATCTTGACTCTTATCTGCTGTTTAAGACGTATGCATTCTACCGTATCTACTTCCTAGCAGCACATTTTCCTTCTAAACTTACATGCCTTCCCTAAGGCTGACACAATATACACTTGATACTTGAAAACACTGCTAATCAGTGTTTGTATTTTGCACAAAATTGCCCTTAAGTCGGGAGTGACATCCGAACCTTGATTGGAAATTTCCTGATTATATTCTAGTAGGTCTTATCTGCTGATAAGTACCGATGCTATTAGGGTACAATGTTGTCAAGATAGAGGTGAAACTCAGACCTTGATAACTAGTCCCACTCTTTGATATTATGTCTCGCCAAGGTCTCGAAACTTCCAATCAATTAGGTACGTGAAATGGCCAAAAGGACGAATATGGTAGGCCTAACATCGATGACGTATTTGTCTAAGTAAGTCAAGACACGTTGCCTCAATTCGAAAGGAGTTCGAATCACTTTGTTAGTCAATGTTCTCCTACAAGGAACAATCCTATGTTTTATGAGCCAATCTTTTGTGTTATCTCGATTTTATGTGTAGTTAACTTGATTCTTGGTTTATTTTGAATATTTTACACGAACCGCACGTATGTCCGCAAGCTAAAACATAAATTCTAATCTCAGAACCAAACTAAATTTATGAAGCTTTATTTATGATGCTAATCTATGTGAGAATCTTGATCGACTATGATACTATGTGAAGCTATTTTTATGAATCTATGTGTTATTGTGGTTGTGAAACATTAAACGGAACATGGCATAGAAATATGAGACAGAAGTGACGTGTCTGAAACATGGTGGATACGCCGCTGGTACTTCCTATATATAAGTGTTTCCGGCATGTTACCAACTTTCGTACCACGTGCCATGCGAAACTTAGTGTTTTGCAGACCGGTGAAGATATGGTTAAATTCTAAACTATGGGAAACTACTTGTGTAATCTATGTGGAAACTATGTGTACTCTATCATAATCTATGTGTAATATATATATATATGTGTTGTTTTGAGGAACAAAATACGAAATGTAGCCTAGCGCCAAAGACGAGGCAGAAGTGGCTTATCCGAAACATGGTGGATACGCCGCTGGTACTTCCTATATATAAGTGTTTTTGGCATGCTGCCGAAGCTTCGTACCACGCACTAAGTGAAGTTCGTCGTTTTGTGGACTCAGGTTGAAGTTGTTGAATCTACTAGGTTAATCTATGTTGCTGAATGTACTTGGTTAGTCTATGTGAAATCTATGTGAGATGTGATGGAATCTAATGTTATGGGTAACGAAGCATGACACCGATGACGAGACGGACGTGGCATGATTGAAGCATGGTGGATACGCCGGTGGTACTTCCTATATATAAGTGCTTCCGTCATGTTGCCGAACTTTCGTAGCACGTGCCATGGGGGAGTTCGTTGTTTTGAGGTTGTTAACTCTAATCTATGTTAATCTATTGGAATCTATGTGAACCTATTGGGTAATCTATTGGAATCTATTGGAATCTATACGAATCTACGTATGTATGATGATGATGACGTGATGAGTGTGTTGTTATGTTTGGCAATTGCGACACGTAACATGACACCGAGTACGAGGCGTAAGCGATGTGCACGAAGCGTGGTGGATACGCCACTGGTACTTCCTATATGTAAGCGTTTCTGACATGTTGCCAAACTTCGTACGACGTGCCATGTGAAGGTCGTGTGTTTGCGGTGTGGAATCTATTGGAATCTACCTGAATCTATGTGAAACTTGTTGGAATTCTAAATCTGTAATCTACGTGAAACTTGTTGAATCTTGAGTCTCTAATCTATCGTGTGTGAATCTATGATGTGAGACTTTGTGATCTAGATTTATACGATCCTTTTGTTGGATCATAGGATGTCTTCTCGAAAGCTATCCAACACTCTCAAGAGTTCCAGGGAAAAGTCTCAGAACAAGATGATGTCCTTCATGGCCGACCAGATCGCTCGAGTCATGCCAAAGATCGTCTCTGAGATCCAAGGATCGAACACTCCACCCTCTTCTGTTGACTCAAAGACAGAGAAAGAGAAGCCTGCAAAGTTCAACTACAAACACTTTGTCTCTTGCAACCCTAAGTCTTTCACGGGCAGCGATGGGGTGACTGCTATGCTCGAGTGGTTTAACTGCATCGAAGTTACCTTCATTAACAGTGAGTGCCCAGAGCATCTAAAGACTAGGAGTGCAACGGGAATGTTTCAGGGCAGAGCTCTAGAATGGTGGTCGAATGAGAGAAACATCCGTTCTAATGTAGAATCCTATGCTCTTCCATGGGCTGAGGGGCGAGAATTGACGATGCTTGAATTCTGCCCTCCTCATGAACAACTGAAGCTTGAAGAAGAGTTCTGGCATTTGAAGCAGATCGGTGATGATAATCTAGCTTATACTACCCGTTTCAAGCAGCTCAGCTTGATCGTTCCTCACTTGGATCTACGCCTAAACGTATGATAACCAAGTACATTAATGGTCTACCTCCTGCTATGCGTGATTCTATTGAAGCAGCCCAGCTCGGAACTATTAAGGAAGTCTACCGTCTTGCAGCCAGTCTCAACAAAAACTGTGTCATGATAAGCAGTTTGCTAACCCTGCTCCTTCTAAGTCTGCACATCAAGTTACCCAGCAGCCAAGTGGCAGCAAGAACAAGAGGAGAAAGTCTCAGGGTTCAGGATGCAATGCTATTGCGCCTGCTACAAACCCTGCTGCTAAACATGCTCCTGCTACTTTCAAAACCCTACTGCTCCTGAGGTCAAGAGGCAGTACACTAGACCTCACCCCAAGTGTGCAACTTGTAACTTTCACCATCCTGCTAATTCTGCATGTCGTTTATGCACCAACTTCAATCGCTATGGTCACACGACTCCCTATTGTCGTCAAGCTATTCCAGCCCAACCAGCTAAACAAGCCCCAGCTCAGGCAGCTATACCAGCTCTCCCAGCTCCTCCACTGAATCCTAAGCCAGTAAACGCTGTTCGTGCATGCTACAAGTGTGGAGATACTACTCACCTCCGTAATCAGTGTCCTCAACTGAACCAGGACCAGCAACCAGCCGCTCGTGGATGAGCGTTCAACCTTAATGCTAATCAGGCTCGTAACGACAATGACGTCGTTAATGGTACGTTTCTCGTTAATAACCTTTACGCTTCGATACTATTTGATAATGGTTCCGACAGAAGCTTTCTGTCTGTAGAATTCGAATCTTTGTTAAACTATGCACGCTCCGTGTTACCTAAGTCGTTTTCGGTAGAGATTGCCGATGGGAAGTCTATTCTAGTTGATTCTAGGGTAAATTACACAAATCAACCTTTATGTTATACCTAAATTGAATTTCATACCTTTTACTATGAAATCGGCCAAACCCAACCTTTATGTTCATGTTTTGTTACATTTTATAACCTTTACAACTAACGTTGTCCAAAAACTCAGTTAAGTTACCTCACATGCTTTGCATGTGAGGGCACTATGGTCTTTTATACCATAAAGGTTGATGTGTGCAAAAAAAATATTTATAACATAAAGGTTGATTTGTGTAGAAATATTATTATACATATAGTAGAATATTTTTTTTGCAAAAACATTATTATTGATTAATAATTATATGTTTATATATATATAAATACAGTTTTGCATTTATTTTATAAAACTTCTGATTTTAATATTTTTATAAAGTAAATAACGATGACAAGATTAATTACTTTTTATATAAAGTATAAATAAAACACAAATTATTTTAAATAAAGTTATTGTAATATCCGAAATACTTTTATAAATATATATAATTATAACGGACGTTTTAAAGCTATTCTAACTAAAAAAAGTATTTTTATGTGTATGTAAGTATGTATTTATAAGAACAGAATATTAGATAAATTTATATCGATAAAAGAACTAATAAATAAATTTGACATTTAAAAAAATCGTTAGTAAACTTTAGTAAACAAATTGTATTATTTACATATTATATATTTAGAATTTTTGAACTGAAATTTATTAAACATTTTTTTAAACATCAAATTAATTTATTAGTTTCTTTTATCGATATAAATTTGTCTAATAACTTTTTTTATAAACACATACTTACATATACTTAAAAAATACTTTTTTGTTTAAGTAATTTTAAAACGTCCGTTATAATTATATATAATTATAAAAATATTCCGGATATTACAATAACTTTATTTAGAAGAATTTGTGTTTTATTTATACTTTATATAACAAGTAATTCTTGTCATTATTATTTTCTTTATAAAAATATTAATATCATAATTTTAATAGAATAAATATAAAACTAATTTTTATATATGTTTATATATATAAATATATAATTATTAACAAACAATAATGTTTTTTGAAAAAAAAAATATTCTACTAATATATATATAATAATAATATTTTTGCACAAATCAACCTTTATGTTATAAATAATATTTTTACAAAAATCAACCTTTATGCTATAAAAGACCATAGTACCCCTCACATGCAAAGCATATGAGGTAACCTAACTGAGTTTTTGGACGAGGTTAGTTGTAAAGGTTATAGAATGTAACAAAACATGAACATAAAGGTTGGGTTTGACCGATTTCATAGTGAAAGGTACGAAGTGCAGTTTAGGTATAAAATAAAGGTTGATTTGTGTAATTTTGTCTTGATTATATTCTCTGTGGTTGTTCTCTGACTCTTAACGACCATGTGTTTGCTATTGATCTAATACCCATGCAATTGGGTAGTTTTGATGTCATTATCGGTATGGATTGGTTGTGTAAGAATCATGCCGAGATTGCCTGTCACGAGAAGTTTGTCCGTCTACCTCTTCCGTCCGGTGATATTTTGCATGTCTATGGAGACCGACCTTCGAAAGGACTGAAGTTGATGTCATGCACTCAAGCGAACAGATGCTTACGTAAATAGAACTTTGCCTTCTTGGCCAACGTGGTGGAACAAAAGGGCAAATGGAAGAACCTAAGTGACGTTCCAGTAGTGTGTGATTTCCCTAACGTCTTTCCTGAATATCTTCCTGGTCTTCCTCCTCCTAGATCCGTTGACTTTCGTATTGATCTCATACCTGACGCGACTCCTGTCGCCAAGGCTCCTTATCGACTTGCACCTTCCGAGATGCAAGAATTATCTAGTCAGCTTCAAGAATTGCTTGACAAAGGATTTATTCGCCCAAGTACCTCTCCGTGGGGTGCTCCCATGTTATTCGTCAAGAAGAAAGATGGATCGTTTCGTATGTGTATCGACTACCGTGAGCTTAATAAGCTTACCATTAAGAATCGCTACCCTCACCCTCGTATCGATGACCAATTTGACAAATTACAAGGCGCGTCCTGTTTCTCGAAGATTGACCTTCGTTCTGGTTATCACCAGCTTCGTGTTCTCGAAGATGATGTACCCAAAACTGCCTTTCGTACTCGTATGGATACTACGAGTTCATGGTCATGCCTTTTGGATTGACCAATGCACCCGCTGTGTTCATGGATCTCATGAATCGTGTTTGTAAGCCTATCTTGATCATTTTGTGATAGTCTTTATTGAACGTTTAATCCAGAGTGTGTAGTTCCGCCTTAACAATAGTAGCGCTATAGGAGATGCACCTCCCCATTATTCTCAGGGGTATTGTTCGGAGGATTCTAGTTTTTCTTGAGTCTTGGGAAAACACCAAAGCATTGGGACACTTGGGCTATCACTTGGACTGTGAACACTAGCACTGCTGAAACTATTTTGTTATCATTTACATCATGGATATGAGACTTCTAATCTATTATGCTATATACTTAAACTTGTATACTCGCCGGTACATTTTTGTACTGACTCTATTTTAATACATGTTGTAGGCTGATAGGATGCTGAATCATGGAAATCAAGCTAGGGCTGATGCTTAGAAACCCACCTAGTCTAATCTAGAATTTGAACAATGACTTATGGTTGTATTTGATACTTTTGTTTGTGGTGATGTTTTAGACAAATTTTGCATGAAACATGATTAATCTATATTGGAACTTTTGTCATTATGGAATCTCATGAGCAATCTGAACGCTTAGCGCCGCACCCCGATGTTTCCGCCATCGGTTGGGGTGTGACAACTTGAGCTTTGGCCCAAGCTGTAGGCGTTTTTCGAGACCTGGAGGGTTTCCTGCATGATATTATATAAATTATGGAGGTTAGGAAAATCTCCTCCGCCTTGGGATGAGGAGCCCGAAAATGATCCGGGGTGTGGAGGACGATTGGGGACATCTTCGATTGCAAGAATTTCATCTAGGTCATTCGGGTTCCAAACCCGGCCGCGTGCATCATTAAAGCGCATCAATCCAATGTGGTAATCGATGATGAGGTTCAGACTTCGGCATAAAGCAATATCAGCTCGCGTCATACTTACACCATTGTGGAATGAAGTCGGAGTTCACCTAATGTAGTTTTTGAAAAGTTTGGCGATCCATCCTCCGTAAAAGATGGGAGTGCAAGTGTCTGAGGTAGAATTGGTGACCATGTTTCTCAGTAGCATGTGGGCGATGTCGATGGGCTGGTGGTTCACGAGGCAATAAAGGCAAGTGAGCTCGCAAATGTTCACCACCCACCCCTATCTTTCCGCTGGCACAAAGAACTGCTAAGGACCCGGTGGATGTAGCGGATAAGCGAGTCCCCTAATCTTGGTGCTTTTCGTGGAGCTTGGGTTATAGGGGCCTTCTCCGATCCGTGCCCAAGCAGCCTGCCTCAGGTTGTCAGGTAGTTCACAGATAGCTTCCATGAATTCGGTTCAGCAGTATCTTCCTCGGTGTAAAGCCCAATATTAACACCGAATTAGGCTACTGATATACTGTACCACTCACCCCCACACCTAAATTACACTACATCTGAGTCAAAGAGATCTGGCTCATTCTTGTTGAAAGTTAGTGTGCTCAAGAACTCCATGTTATACTCATGGATTGACCAGAGCCGAGTCTCTAGGAATATACGGAGAGGACCAATGGAGAGAGCATCATATTATTCCCATTTTCCAACAGTGTCAAGCGTCTCATAGCAAACTTGTCTTGGAGGTTCTTCATGTCTAGCTTGCAACACTTCCAACTGATTCTGGTATTCAAGCTCATAAGTTTTGAATCTCAGAAACTTGTATGGCGCCATTCCTGCAAGAAAGAACCAGTAAGATAGTTGGCATATTGAAAATTATGCGAAAAATTGAAATCAGATGGTCTGGAAATGACCTTGTGTCCATTGGGCACGACCCCGTGTCCATTAGGCACGACCCCGTGTTAAATCGTCCGTTAACCCAAAAATGAAGGTTTTCGAGTCGGCTTCGAAAAATTCAAAATTTTTGGTCCATTAGGTGCGGTTTACCCCGAAAATCAAATCCTAAGTGTCAATTTTGCATAAAACACTTGTTTACCCTTTCGATTTTAGATTTTTCCGTCAAGAACAAGGGTTTAGGAATAACTGCTTGAACAATCCGATTTTTCCAATAATGTTCGGTTATTTACTTCTCAAAGCATTAGTACTAACTACTACTAACAAGATCTAAACAAAAGTTTGGGATCGGCATGGGTCTAGTTCAAGAACCCTAGATTAACCCCAAATTTTTGATGTTATACTATATGCAAATCGCTAATCTAACTAACTATGATGTTAGAATCATACTGCGTAGTCGGATTTGGTCGAATGATCGTTGAAAATCGGCAGAAAAAGGTCAGGAACCGGTGGCTCTGGAAAAACGGGTCGTGGTTTGTGTTGAAAAAGTGAAGACATGCCTTTTATACCCTTTTTGCAGGTAGGCCAAAGCCCTGTGCTGGTTTGTCACGGCCCCATGCCGGGTTATTCATTTTTTTGTGGTACTGGGTGTTTGGACATGAGGGCGTGCCAAGTGGGCACGACCCCATGGTCAGAGTGCCAGTAACATAATTTTTATTTTGCACGTGTGTGTGACCGTTTTTCCGAGGGTTCCCTTTGTGTACTTACCTGTTTCTCGTCCAATTTTCAAGGAGGATGCTTTTCAATTGTTCCTACAAGATGATTAAAAAGAAAAACATGCATATTTACAATTAACGTTTGATCGTTTTCCGATCACGTATCTACCTCTTGAAGAGTTACTTCTACTTCCTCATCCTTAAAGAAGCCTCCGTAAAGCTTAAGCATTTGTCCGTTTACCTTGAAAGGTTCACCGCTTGGAGGCTTAATTTCTACAGCTCCATGTGGAATGATTTGGGTAATGTAAAAAGGTCCCGACCACCTTGACTTGAGTTTTCCCAGAAATAACCGAAGTCTTGAGTTAAACAAGAGCACTTGATCCCCTTCCTGAAATTCTTTAGTTTGCTTATTTAATCGTGTATGTTTTTCATGCGTTCCTTATAGATTTCAGAATTGGAATATGCTTGATTTCTCAATTCTTCCAATTCGTTTAACTGATGGAATCGATTTTTATCGGAAGTTTCTTAGTCTTGGTTTACGTTTTTTAATGCGCAGTATGCTTTGTGTGCAATTTCCACATGGAGGTGACAATTTTTTTCATAGACGAGCTTGTATAGGGTAGTGCCTATTGGTGTTTTATAGGCGATTCAGAAGGCCCATAAAGCATCGTCTAGTTTATCTACCCAATCCTTTTTATTTTGACTTACGGTTTTCTCTAAGATTCTTTTTAGCCCTCGATTTGTTACTTCGGCTTGTCCATTGGTTTGAGGATGATAGGCGGTTGAAAGTCGGTGATAGACCCCATATTTTGTTAAAATTTTATTTAATTGATAATTGCAAAAATGTGTACCTCTATCACTGGTGAGTGCTTTTGGAGTGCCAAAGCGAGAGAATAATCGTTTTAGGAATTTTACCAAAACTCTCCCATCGTTATTTGGAAGAGATTCGGCCTCGGCCCATTTGGATATGTAATCGACTGCCACAAGAATGTATTTGTTCCCTTTTGACGGTCAGAAAGGTCCCATAAAATCCATACCCCAAACATCAAAAATCTCACAAATAAGAATGCTGTTTTGGGGCATTTTGTTTCTTGATGAGATATTACCTATTCGTCGCGTCACATGTTTTAATTAAATTGTATGCATCCTTATGGATGGTTCGCTAATAAACCTGAATCGAGTACCATTCATGCGGTGCTTGTGGCTCCATGATGTCCTCCGTATGATCCTTCATGACAAGGGCGAAGAATCTTTCTTGCTTCTTGACTATGGACGCACCTTCGGATAAGTTGGTCGGCACCTAATTTAAAAAGATATGGGTCTTCCCAAAATAGTGTTTTACATCGGAAAAGATTTTTTTCCTTTGTTGATGTGACCAACCTTTGACTAAAATGCCACTAGCGAGGTATTTAGCATAGTCGGCGTACCACGGTTCTTCTTGAAATTCGACCATATTCAAGGATTCGGTGGGAAACTTTTCATTGATGAGCTCTTCCCGAGTTAGCTCCAAAGCGAGATCTTCTAAGCGTGACAGGTGATTGGCTGCAGTGTTTTCGGCTCCTCGTTTATCTTTTATTTCAATGTCGAATTCTCGGAGGAGAAGAATCCACCAGATCAAACGTGGTTTGGCATCTTGTTTTTTGAAAAGGAATCGAATGGCGGCGTGGTCCGTATAGACTGTTGTTTTAGAAAGAAGAAGATAGAAACGAAATTTATCAAAAGCAAATATTACGGCTAGTAACTCTTTTTAGGTGATTGTATAATTTTCTTGAGCATCGTTAAGAGTTTTACTTGCATAGTATATTGGGTGAAAGTGTTTTTCTTTTCATTATCGTAAGACGGCTCCAATTGAAAAGTCACTTGCGTCCCATATGATTTCAAAAGGTAGTTTCCAGTTGGGTGCTTTCATGATTGGTGCGTTGACTAGCATTTCTTTTAGTGCAAGAAAAGCTTTATTGCACTCCTTATCGAAGATGAATGGTGCATCATTTTCAAGTAATTTTGTTAGAGGTCTAGAGATTTTTTTAAAATTCTTTGATAAATCTCCTAAAAATCCGGCATGTCCTAGGAAACTTTGAATAGCTCGAACGGAGGATGGGGGAGGTAATCGAGAAATAGTGTCTATTTTTGCCCGATCAACTTCCATTCCTTCGCTTGAGATTTTGTGACTGAGTGACGTGACCGTGTCGTCCCGATCAGTCAAAAACCCAATTAAACATAGGTAGCTAGGGTAAGTCGGGTATCGTATCTACGAAGAGCATGTGGTCAGTATCGCACGACCCGTTCGATTAGTTAGACTATTTACAAATAATGTACAAAGTGATTATGAAGATTGCTAATTTTATTTGTCTGTTTGGTTTTGAAAATAAGTCGGAATGAACCGACAAATTGATGTTATTCTTAAAACAATGTGTGATTAACTAATATTGTAAACTAAACAAAAAAGTTGAAACAAGGGTTCCTACATGTTTTAACTTGATTCAATTGCATATAGTGATTAACGGATTACTATCACGAAACTTAGGTGCCAATTGCTATCTACGTCATAGACAACGGACCACAATGCACTTCATTACCTCGGACATGATAATCCTAACCTAAGATAAGGCATAATTGCACATAACCATTTCGCAAAGTCATAACTTTATCGTCGTTCGACAATTTACGAATTCGAAACAAATGCAAGACATTTATCAAAGGTTTTAAATACTAAACAGTTTGTCACAAAATCAAATCAAAATACAAATGCATAAACCCTAGAAATCTTACAAAAATCTACACCGGGGTGAAACCGAAGAGACTAGCCGTTCATGGTTGAATGGACGAGATCACCGAACGACGAACACCAGCACCACACCATGATCTTTGAGTCTTGGAGGAATTAAGGAGATTAGGGTTTGAAGGTGAAGGTGGAAGGATGAAGATGATGGTGATGATGATGATGATGATGGTGGAATCGATTAGGTTAGAGATTATGGAGAACAGTTAGGTTTTAGGTTAGAGGTGAAGGTTAGGAATGAATTAGGTGATCGATTAGATGTTTTGGAATGGGTTAGATGATGTTTAGATGATCCCTCATGGTGTTTTTATCATTCACAACTCGTAACCCCCGAAAACTTGGTCAAAGATGGTTTTAATTCGTCCCAACAACCAAGAAACTCAAATTTCGCGATAGCAGAAACTAGGGGGCGTCCCCGACGGCCCCTGGATGTTCCAAGTTCGCCCGATGCGCTAATCCACTGCCTACGCACATTTTTTTCCGACGGAGGGTTCTGGAGGGCGTCGCCGATGCCCCCCATACGTTGCTGACGCCTCCTGGTTTTGTTGGTTTCCCTGCGAAAACTGTTTTCTTCATAACTTCTTCGTTATAGCTTCGTTTTACTCACCGTTTTCGCCCACGTACTCGTAATTCAGCCCTCTATCATGCCATCTTCCAATATCTTCATTTTAAATCCATTAAAATCCCCCCAAAACACATCCAATCTTCGTGGTTAAGCCAGTTTTGTTCATTTCACATCCCCGGTTGACCCGATTCGCGTCCTGGTGCTCAGTTTAGCTCCCGATTAGTTCCTTAAACTCTTTTAGACCTGTAAAACACAAATATCATTAAAATTAGGTTGTTTAAGATTAAAAGCTACATAAAAACATCAACTTAAGCATAAACGATCACCGGTTTTCAACCACGTATCACATCCCCACACTTGTCGTTTGCTTGCCCTCAAGAAAATCTGTTTTTCACTTTCACGTGGGTCGAACGAGAAACACACGTCCCATTCCTAAGACTAAGGTTAAGGTCTAAAGTCATACCTGGTTCAAACTTTTTACAATTTACAAAATATCTTACGTTAAAGTGAATAATCACATATAAAATGATTATCCAAGATTAACTCGCCCTTGAAACCAATAAATCATGCACATCCTTCACAATGTTCTCTCCACTCGGTTTTAAATTGGCTAATAATTGATGCATTAGTGCTTTTGAAATAATCACTCAAACCGATTAGAACACGTACCCGCATAGGCTTGCAACTCAATTATTCTCCACCACCGAACACGAATACTAAGCACAAGTCAAAAGGTCTTTAAATGGTTGTAACGGGGCTAGGTGAAGGGTATGGAATATGATATTTTTAAAGTGGCTAAGGTGATGAAACTCGATTTTTATTACAAAATCACTATGCTAAACACAACTATCTACGACATTGAGTTAGAAGGCAACACTTTTCGCCTTTTATTCAACAAACTAAAACACATATTTTTGTATTTTTCTCAACAATTTCTCTTCTTTTTTCTGATTTTTTTCACAAATAAATAAATAACTCACAACTATACGAACATATACTCCTACAATCGAATTTTCATCACATGAGCTTAAAAAGAAAATGTTTAAAATTATGGGCTAATTGGGTTGGTCAAACGAAAGGTTTAGGATCAAAGTGGGCGACTAGGGGATTTATTTGGGTAAAGATAGATAAATGGTTTTAAAGGAAAAGGTTCACTTAATGCCTTAATCATCCTCGTGCTTGTATTCGGTCTATGGTCTAAAACGTATCAAAAGTCTCAAGTTCTACAATACGTGACTAATGGTCCACTCAAACAAAGAAACATAAATATGTAATTCTATGATGTAAGAATGACTCAAAACCTCACATATAAAGGGTATGGTATGTGACATGCATGATATGTTAGTTTCTCAGGCGAATTATTCCCAAATAACCACCCGCTAAATACCTGTCATGCTATTAATTTGAACTTAACCATGACAAAAGACCAAATGGGTTGTGCCATCCCTCGTTGACTTAGTTACTTGTGCTTTTAAGATCGCTTCAAGCAAAGACATTTTGAAAAATTATTGAAATTTTTTCCCATCCCCACACTTGAGGTAAACATTGTCCTCAATGTGTAGTGTTTAAATGAATGGGCCAAAAATCGAAAAACTTTTACTCCCCCATCCCCACACTTGAGGTAAACATTGTCCTCAATGTGTAAGAACTAGAGTTTGTTTTTTAAATCGCACAAGGGATGTGACACGGCTAACCTTCCCCAAAATTTCACCCCGGAAAATAAAATAAAATACAAATTACACTCCACTTATTTGCTAACTAACAATCAAAGGTAAAAGGAAACGTATGCACCTGATTTTTGAGCTCATTCCTCGTGTACTCTTCATCTTTCAATGAAGTGGTCGTCTCACGAACATGGTGTACCTACAAATCTCAACCCTTGTGTAGAATCATGCTTATCATAACCATCAAAGTTTGTTAGTTACCTAGTTCTACCACTTTTATGAAAACATTACCAAGCCATACGTTATTTCACTTTGATTTAAGTGGAAAAATAATGTACAATAACAACAAACCTAACTCACTTCCGTAGGAAGCACGGTTGCATTTAGCTTATGCAACAAGCCCTTTTAAACCTCTCGATAGCTCGGGAGGACGAGTAGGTTTCGTGAGGGTTATATAGGGAACACACCCATAACATTCATTTAACTACTAAAATAAAATAAAAAGAATAATAATATAAACTCTACAACAATCATACCTAATTTGCCTCTCATGGTGGTCGAAGTGCACATTTGCCTGCCGAGTTTCCAACATACACTCGGTAGTTGGCATGCCGAATCCACTCTCTTTTTATTCTATCCGGCATGTGTACTTTACAACCATGGGGTCGATTCTTACTGAACTGACCAATGTTTTGCAATGCCACCCTTCGAATCCTTATACCCGAACCTTCATCCCCAACTTTGTTGGTTGGAGTGATAATTACGGGAGAAGGATCGATGTGAACGTGGGATTCTTTCGGATCCGATTCGTATCGCGGTGTCATGTCTTCTGCTCAGTTCAAACATTCATTTTCTTGCTTTGGAAGATCTATAAACTCTTCCACCACATCACCATCCACCATTGTACCATTAGCCAAAACCTCCCGCTCGCGTTTAATTTGGGCTATTTCCTCGGTTAGTTGACCAACCTGAATAACCAAAGCCTCAAATGATTTGTCCCTCAGCTCGTCTTTCTTTTTCATTTGTATCATCATGTCCATGATTGCATCGAGCTTAGAGTGTAATGAATCTTGAGGCTCCTCGTATGTCGGCTGGGGGAGTCATGATAATAGTCATCATACTCCTCCTGGTAACTTGGGAAATGTGGCAAGTCGGGTTCATAGTTGTTGTAACCCCGCTCTTGCTCTTAATGGTAATCAATCTCCGGATAGTAGTAGTCTTGATAAGTTGGTGGTGGTGGTGGTCTAGCTTATGGATAATGTGAAGATAGACCATTGAAATCTTCATAATCCGCCCTCCTATATTCATACAATCCGCTGAGGTAGTCTTCCCGATCCTTGTATGCTTGAACCTTCTCGTAGAAAACAGAGCAATCCTCTAATAGAGGCTCTTCGCTTCCGCAACACTCACACGGATCATCATCTACCCAATTCATATTGAAAGATGGTGCCTGCAAAACATGTACCTGGACAGACAAGCTCGACCACCCAAAGTAAAATCACAAAAATATAAAAAAAGAAAACTAACACTAAAATCGAACAAGCAATGAAATACTAAGCGCATTAGCTCCCCGGCAACGGCACCATTTTGACGTGACCGTGTCGTCCCGATCAGTTAAAAACCCAATTAAACCTAGGTAGCTAGGGTAAGTCGGGTATCGTATCCACGAAGAGCATGTGGTCAGTATCGCACGACCCGTTCGATTAGTTAGACTATTTACAAATAATATACAAAGTGATTATGAAGATTGCTAATTTTATTTGTTTGTTTGGTTTTGAAAATAAATCGAAATGAACCGACAAATTGATGTTATTCTTAAAACAATGTGTGATTAACTAAGATTGTAAACTAAACTAAAAGGTTGAAACAAGAAATTAGAATACGGATCACACCCGGTTCGATAATTGCAAGACCTAAGGTTCCTACATGTTTTAACTTGATTCAATTGCATATAGTGATTAACGGATTACTATCACGGAACTTAGGTGCCAATTGCTATCTACGTCATAGACAACGGACCACAATGCACTTCATTACCTCGGACATGTAAATCCTAACCTAAGATAAGGCATAATTGCACATAACCATTTCGCAAAGTCATAAGTTTATCATCATTCGACAATTTACGAATTCGAAACAAATGCAAGACAATTATCAAAGGTTTCAAATACTAAACAATTTGTCACAAAATCAAATCAAAATACAAATGCATAAACCCTAGAAATCTTACAAAAATCTACACCGGGGTGAAACCGAAGAGACTAGCCGCTCATGGTTGAATAGACGTGATCACCGAACGACGAACATGAGCACCACACCATGATCTTTGAGTCTAGGAGGAATTATGGAGATTAGGGTTTGAAGGTGAAGGTGAAGGTGAAGGTGGAAGGATGAAGATGATGGTGATGATGACGGTGGAATCGATTAGGTTAGAGATGATGGAGAACGGTTAGGTTTTAGGTTAGAGGTGAAGGTTAGGAATGAATTAGGTGATGGATTAGATGTTTTGGAATGGGTTAGATGATGTTTAGATGATCCCTCATGGTGTTTTTATCATCCACAACTCGTAACCCCCGAAAACTTTGTCAAAGATGGTTTTAATTCGTCCCAACAACCAAGAAACTCAAATTTCGCGATAGCAGAAACTAAGGGGCGTCGCCGACGCCATTTAGGGCGTCCCCGGCGGCCCCTGGATCTTCCAAGTTCGCTCGACGCACTAATCCACTGCCTACGAACATTTTTTGCCGACGGAGGGTTCTGGAGGGCGTCGCCGACGCCCCCCATGCGTCGCCGACGACTCCTGGTTTTGCTGGTTTCCTGCGAAAACTGTTTTCTTCATAACTTCTTCGTTATAGCTCCGTTTTACTCACTGTTTTCGCCTACGCACTCGTAATTCAGTCCTATATCATGCCATCTTCCAATATCATCATTTTAAATCCATTAACATCCCCCAAAACACATCCAATCTTCGTGGTTAACCGAGTTTTGTTCATTTCACATCCCCGGTTGACCCAATTCGCGTCCCGATGCTCCATTTAGCTCCTTAAACTCTTTTAGACCTGTAAAACACAAATCCCATTAAAAGTAGGCTATTCAAGATTAAAAGCTACGTAAAAACAGCAACTTAAGCATAAACGATCACCGGTTTTCAACCACGTATCACCGAGTACTATTCCTTCGATTACCATGAAATGACATTTTTCCCAGTTAAAGGGCGAGGTTAGTTTCCTCACATCGAGATAGCATTCGTTCAAGATTATCGAGGCCTTGGTCAAATGTATCTCCAAAGATAGAAAAGTTATCCATGAAAACTTCCATGGTTTTTTCTATCATGTCGTGGAAGATAGCCACCATGCAACCTTGAAACGTAGCGGGGGCATTGCAGTGACCAAAAGACATGCGTCGATAAGCAAAAGTTCCATAGGGACATGTAAAAGTTGTTTTTTCTTGGTCCTCCGGTGCTTTGGGAATTTGAAAATACCCGGAGAAACCATCTAGAAAACAATAAAATTTGTAACCGGATAGTCTTTGTAACATTTGGTCAATGAATGGCAAAGGATAGTGGTCTTTCCTTATTGCTTCGTTTAATTTGTGATAGTCGATACAAACTCTCTACCCGGTAACAGTTCTTGTCGGTATAAGTTCGTTTTTATCATTAGTTATTACCGTCATACCTCCTTTTTTGGTACTACTTGGATGAGACTTACCCATGGGCTATCGGAGATAGGGTAGACAAGTCCGGCGTCTAGTAGCATGATGACTTCATTTTTAACTACTTCTTGTACGTTTGGATTTAATCTTCTTTGTGGTTGTATCTCCCATTAAAATTTTGTGTGTGCACATGGAAGGATTGATGCCTTTGATATCCATAAGTTTCCATGCGATTGCGTTTGTATGTTTTTTCAAAAGTTTTATTATTTTTTCTTTTTCAAAAAGTGTTAGTTTTGAAGAAATGATGACGGAGAGCTTACCATGTTTGTCTAAGAATGCGTATTCTAGGCCTTTTGGTAGTTCCTGGAGTTCAAGTGGCGGTGGGTCTTCAAGAGACCGCTTATTTTCTTCTTTATTAAGATTGATGGCCGAAAAGGTTTGTTCGATGGCGTCTTCCTCTTCGACGAGTTGTTCCTATGTTTCTTCCGTATCGGGTGGCTCTGCTTCATCTTCAATTAGGGGGTCGTCATTGCCAATTGGATATTTCATTGATTGGTCAAGATTGACGTACCTTTTTCGGCCCCTAATTGAAGTGGCTGGTTTTTTTGCTTCCGGTTGACCAAGGTTTGATGAGATTTTATGAACGGTTGTCCCAATTCGAGGGGGCATCATCTAGGATGATGAAGTCAGTTGGTATTACCGTTTGATTGGTTTGAATTAAGACATCCGGAACTATCCCCATGGCATTTATCATTTTTCGATTAGAGAGAAAAATACGGTTTTTAAGAGGAGAAAATTCACTAGTACCTAATTTTTCGAAAATATAGTTTGGCATTATGTTAACACAAAGATCTTTATCAATTAGCACGTTACTAAAGAAGATGTTTTGAAAAAAACATGGTACCAATTTTTTGTTTAGTTCATGGTGTTCATCTTGTATTAGTGAAGTTTGATCATCTGTTAATGTGATGCTAACTAATTCTTTGATTTTAGTAGTAGTGTTTCTCTTTTAAAAACTTGGCATGAGAAGATCCCAAACAATGATTTTCAAAAGAAGGTTGTAAAACGTGAATTTCTTGAAAGTTTTGTTCTATTTTAAAATCATTAGTTTTAGACTTACCTTCTTCTTGGTTTGGTTCTTGTGTGAGTTTTTTCGTTTTGTGGTTCTTCTATTTTTACCACTTCGATTATTACCTCTTTATTACAAATGGTCTCCTCCTTTTCGCGAGATTTCTTAATTAAGAGTTCAAGATTCTTGAGACTTTGTATAAGGCTTCCGGCTTCGGGATTAATTGTTGGTGGCATGTCATATGTTTCAAACGGATTGGTATCCCAGTCAAAGCTTGACTTTGGAAGCTCAACCCTTGGTTCTTCATATGTAGTATATGAGGTTGATGGCTGGAAAAGGTAACAATGTTGTACCGAATGGGATTCACCATAAATGGTACAATAAGGTTCCTCATAATCATCCTCTGTTGGTGCATATGTCTGTTGACTTCGTCTTATATCGAGTCTCGGTTTCATTGCGGATCTGAACAAGAATGATGTCATCATCTTTGATGATGACATCACATTTGACATCATGGAGATAAGATACACGAAAAATAAACAAAACAGAATCTTATTTTGTTTGTAAATGAATTTTATATAATTTCATGTAATTCCGTTTGAAGAGATGCTTGTCATCTTCAAACGAACCCAAGAGAAGTGTGTCCGTTTGAACTGGGTTGTGTCAGTTTCAAACGGAATGGTGAAGCCTATAAATAGGCATTGTGTGTCTCTCATTTCAAACGGACTAGCAGTTGGTGTAACGTTACTCTGCCGGATTTTCATGTGATTAATGAATGAGAAACAAGTGTTAAAGTGATATACTTGTGTTTTCTACTCCATTCTATCTGATTCTAGTCTGTTTGAGTGTTTCCGCCACTCAAATAGTGTGTATTAACTCAAATTGACTCATTTGGTCAGTCAAATCGATCCTACATCCTCAATATAGTAGTTGTAGTCTCCTGAGTAGTAATCCATTGTATTGGAAGATACCCAGAAGATTAACGAGCCTCGGGATTAGAAAACAGAAAATTTAAAGTTTAACAGCATGTTGACCACGGCCCCATGCTGAACTGGCACGACCCTGTGGGCAAGTTTGTATCTGTGCATTTTGAAAAAGGTTTTCTAGAAATTTACAGCACAGGGGCGTGTCCAAGTGGCACGACCCCGTGTTAAACCTAAGGTAAAAAGAAAAAAGGTTTTGAAAACGGGCGCGCAGTTTTGAAAAATGTACAGAATTTGATTAGGCCGCTAATTTTAAGCTTTCTCAAAATCCTTGTATCCCCGGCAACTGCGCCAAAAACTTGACATGTGCGTGCGAGTGTATGATTTTTAGATATATTTTAAGCACTTTTTACTCGCGAATCAAGTTTTAAATTTATAAAACACGATATCATACTATCACTCCACACACGTTAGGGCAAGCGCACCCATCGCGGACGTAGTATTGTGATGGCAAGATATCGAGGTTGTCCAAGGACACGAGGGCTTTTAGTACCAGTTTATTGTTAACGTCTAATCTAACCAAATCTTGATAAAAAAGTTTTGAAAGTTTTTAAAAGATAAACTAGAAAAAAAAATATAAGAAAAAAAAAACAAATAGACAAGAAGGAATCACTTGGTTCCAACTCCTCTTTTATGTATCCTTTAATGATTTCGGCACTTTAGGAATTTTAAGAGATTATCTTTAAGTTATAGTAGTAAGCCCCCTTCCAAGCAGTGTTACCCTCAACCTATTGGTCTATTGGTCTAAGTCAGTAGGGATACAGTCCCGCAAGGTCGGATTATTGAAAGATAATTAGGTAAGTTATTAATACGAAAAGTGGTAGGCCCCCTTCCAGGCAGCGTTACCCTCAACCTATTGGTCTGAGTCAACAAGGATACAGTCCCACAAGGTTGGTTTAATGTTTTAATAGTAGTTTATAGATAAGGGATTCAAGTGGTTCTTACTTCTCCCGAGGCGATTAAGATCTACCTCTCATGAAGTCCTACTAAGCTTGAACCAGGTTCTCGCATGATCTATACACTGAACGAGACAAGAATTTACCCAACCACCCTTCTAACCCCCTTCCAGGCAGTTAACGTGCTTTATATAGAGCATAAAGACACAAATGAGTGAATCAACAAAACATGAAGAATGATTAAGTAAAATTCACCTTCAATATAGAAAAATAGTTATTAAAGTCACTAACACATACCTAAATAAAAAGGAGTCAAATGTTGGAAATCAAAAAGTAATACATAAAATATTTGTCTTCACCAAGTGATGTAGGAGTTTAGCCAAGCATGACCTTTGTTTGACAAAAACTCTTACGATCGATCTTGGATCTCGAGACTACTACACACTCTAAAAGATGGAAGATGGATGATGGTGGTGGGTGTTGGTGTTGTAGTGGTGGTGGAGTGGTGGCAAGTATAAGAGAAGTGGTTTTCCAAGGGATGAGTTGGAATGAAACCAAGCACCCCTATTTATAGCTGAAAGCATATTGTCAACACGGTCACGTGCCCTCCTAGCACGGCCTCGTGGCCTTCATTCTCTCTCTTCTTCATTAACTGTTGTGTCAGATCTTGTACTAACACGGCCCCATGTTTCAACGGCATGGCCCATGGCAATTGTACTTGTTGTACTATCTCAGATTCTGGAAATCTTAGAGTTGACCACGCCCCGTGTTGAGTTGGCATGACCCCGTGTTGGTTTGTCTTTTCTTCTTGTCTTTTTCTACAGGGAATCTTGAGTAGGCACGGCCCCATGCCTGGTGAGCACGGCCCTATGCCTAAGCTTCTGTTTTTGTTATTTTTGTTGGGTTGGGTGTGGACGGGGGCTCGGCGAGTCGTGTCAATCCTCCTTCTTTATATTTATGTTGGTTTCTGCTGTTAATTTGCTTCTTTTGTGCACTTAAGCTCTTTTGACCCTGTAAATTAAAAAAGAACAAAGAAACACGCTTTTTCCAACACTAGTACCAAAAAAGGGTTGATTTTACGCCTTGTTTGATGCAATTATTTGTTGTATTTTACGCACATCATTTACCAAAAAAATCATGAGTCGTATAAGCCACGGGCTCGCACAACATATAACCCGTCGTCTGAGCATGATTATAGCTTGATTATCCAAATGATTCAAAACTCCGCCACTTTGATGACCTACTCGGTGAATACCCTCACCTCCATATTTCCAAAATTTTGGAAATATGTGACACTTCTAAAATTAATGGTGTTTCTGATGTCGCCGTTAGACTCTGAATGTTCATTTTTCACTAAAAACCGAGCAAACGAATGGATAAATACCTTACCCCATAATTCCATCACCACTTGGGACACCCTCGCTAAAAAATTCCTTTACAAATATTTCCCATCTATTAAAACTGCTAAACTCGTGTCTGAAATTTATTCTTTCACTTAAGATGATGGGGAATCTTTGTATGAAACTTGGTAACGTTTCAAGGTACTCTTAGAAAATGTCCACGTCATGGATTAGAGGTATAGCATGAAGTCTCCATCTTTTATATTGGCTGCAACCACACATGCATCAAGTCCTAGATTCCAATTCTGGAGGAATCTTGGGAAATATACGCCTAGTAAAAGTGTTCACTCAAATCGAAGAAATAGCCTGAACTAGCTTCCAATGGCACACTCCACGAAGTGCCAAAGCCCCTGATGCTTACAAAGTTGATAAAACTACCTTACTTCAAGCTCAAATAGAGGCCTTAACCTCTAAATATAAAAAGCTTGAAGCAGGTAAGTTAGGCGCAGTGGTTGGCTTCTAAAGGATGTGGAGAACTGCATGAAAACTAGAGTTGTACAATTCTGGGCAACTCTCATTAGGTGGTAGGTGCTAGTAACATCAGCTTTAGCATAAAGAAGGCAACAACCAAACTGAAGTAACTAACTTTGTAAACAATCGCCCTCGACGCCAAGGCCTTTATAGCACACATACAATCCTAAATGGAGAAGCCACTCAAATTTTAGCTGGAATGAGTCTAGTGGAAACAATCAACAACCATCTGGTTTAAACCAAAGAAATAACTTCCAACAACTAAGAAACAAGCAACAATTTGCTCCTCTTCAACAATACCAAGGCGGGAGCTCACCAAACGATAGGTCTCGATTGGAGGACACAGTCACACGTCTCTTTTTAGAAGCTTATAAAAGGTATGAAGAACAATTTCAACATATTAAAGCAGAATAACATATTCAAAAAGCAGCTTTTCAAGCCATAGATAAAAAAATTTGGCAAATCGCAAAGATGCTCTCTAAACGACCCAGTGAGCTCCCCCAAGCAACACTAAAACCAACCCAAAAGCCCAAGCACATACAATCACCCTGGGAGCAGAAAAGTAGGACCTGAAAAACAACCTACACTACTACTTGTTATCCAAACCACTCGTGAAAAAACTCAAACATCCCCTTCCACACCTGAACCTGACAACTCAGCCACCCTTGTAACCTTAGAAGAACTCACAAAGAAACCTTGAGTTCCCTACCTAGGGCACTTAATCAAACAAAAGACTAAAGAATAGTTTGGAAAATTCATAAAGCTACTCAAACAACTCCACATAAACATTCCATTTTTCGATGTTCTAACCAAATGCCAAAATATTCAAAATGCATGAAAGATTTCTTGTTAAACAAGAAAAGGTTCAAACAATTGCATCAGGTTGGTTTGGGAGAAGAATGTTCAGTTGTTCTCCTCAACAAAATCCCTAAAAAATAGCTAGATCCAGGTGGCTTGACGGTAAGCAATGCACTGGCCAACCTAGGTGCAAGTATCAGTCTTATACATGCCTCGATATTCATAGGATTGGGTATTGGAGAACCACTCCCAACCAAGATTACCATTTAATTAGTTGAACGTTCCTTTAAATATCCAAGAGGAATAGCTGAGAATTTGTAGGTGTGAATTTGTGTTTCCAGCTAATTTTGTAATATTAGACATAGAGGACAAAGAAGTACCACTCATCATGGGAAGACCTTTTCTAGCCACATCGAGGGCAATGGCCGACATGAGTGATGAGAAGCTTACCTTAAGGGTAGCAAAAAAAGAAATTAAATTTGGTGCAGGACAACTTGTGGAAGTGAGAGTCCTCGGGACCCCCTAGGACCGATAATGTATACAATACACCACTCTTGATTGAGATGGAAGCATAATCAGAGAAGAAAGAAGAAGTAGATAACTCGTTTCATTATAACCAACACAAATAACAATATACGGAAAGAGTGCTCATCTACTTCGCTCTCTACAACCTGGACACACAGTACTAGACATTAAGTCTCACATAGCTCTCACTGGAATGCTTACATTCTGAATGCTTCACTCTTTAGATCTACATAGCTGGCGTTACACCTAGAGAATTTTAGTGCTGTAAATTTCATAACAGAAAATAAATGTCTAAGGACTCTTTTTTAGTGCCAAAACATTATATCAGAGGTAGCTAGGTGAGGATGCCGGAACTTTTGTTGCGGCGTGTAGGGGGTTTATGCTCAAATCATGCATTCTAAGGCCGTCTATGCACAAACTACCCACGTGTAAATATTTTGAGAGTATGGGTCCAAGTGTTGTGTGTCAACGCACGTCTCTTTCAATGTTGTGATCATTGTCGCATAAACATTGTGGTTATCTCTAGGAATCTGAAAGTGAATGTTCACTTTAGAGCAAATTTTGGTCATATGTTCCATTTTGGCACCGTTGTAAAAGGTTAATATTTATTTTCCAGATTTCTTTTAAGTCACCTTGTGGAATCGTTGTAATTGACTTGCTAAAGCCGTTTAGGTTGTGCTGTAATTGATAGGGATTGATTTTGGCGAGTTACCTTTTACCGCTATTAGTGAACCACTATAATTGAGATAATCTTGGCAGCTTCATTTTCTTTTTAGAGTGGTTTATGAAGCGTAATAATTTGTAGGGATTAATTTTGGCGGGTTATATTTTATTGTGGTTGGTGAACCGCTAAAACTGAGATAATCTGGCAGATTTATTCTCTTTTTAAGCGGTTTTGGATCCGCTTAATAAAGTCCTTATTTTTTACAGCGAAGTAATTTACTGTGGTTCCATAACCGCTTTATCAAATGTAGTTAATCGTTTTATAATTTTTTTTTTGTACTAGTGAATCTATCAGAGAAATAATAGATTTAAGCTAGATCATATTATAAGTTTAATATAGTTATAATGCAGGATTATGTTATATTTTCGATTATTATTCTCTATCCTAAGTTAGGGCGGTTATTCATATAAACCCCTTATGTATATATATGAATTATGTATGTAACAATCAGATTCACCAATTCAATTCAAGAACAATTCTCAAGCATTCTGTCAATATATTCGAATCAATTCCAATATAGTGGTATCAGAGCCACCGATCCGCAATCAGTTTCAATAATTCACAAAATCATCATCATTAAACTCCAAATCATACGATTTCAAAAGACATCGAAAACATGACAACAAATGGAGGAATTCAAACCCAGATTCCCAAATTACTAGGACAGAATTACTACCATTGGCATATACAGATGAAAGTTCTACTAGAATCGCAAGATTTGTGGACAATTGTGGAAGAAGGTTACACAGAAGTTGCTTCCGGAGCACCAGAGAACGAACAGAATGTTTACAAGGAGAAAGTCAAAAGAGATAAGAAGGCACTGCATATTATGTTTCAGGCGGTAAATGAAACTGTGTTTGAACGTGTTGCAACATGCAAAACGTCTAAAGATGCGTGGGAAGTTCTGCACAAGGCCTACAGGGGTGAGAATAGGGTAAAAACGGTAAGGCTTAAAACCCTAAGATGTGAATTCGATAATTTAAGAATGAAAGAAAGTGAAACCATAGAAGATTATGTTAATCACACAACAATAATAGTCAATCAATTACGTCTGAATGAAGAAAGAATAGAAGAACAACGTGTAGTTGAGAAAATTCTTAGAAGCCTGACTAGAAAATACAAATCAGTCGTGGTTGCCATTGAAGAATCAAAAGATTTAAATACAATTTCCACAGAGGAATTGCTCGGTATTCTTCAATCCCACGAATTAAGATTAAAACAATATGATGATGCACCAGTGGAACAGGCTTTCCATGTTCAAGGCAATAACTAAGACAGATCCAGACAATTCAGGACCAAAAATTCTGGAAGGGGACGAGGGAAAGGAGGAGGTAGGTATAATGGAATGATCCGGTGTTATAATTGCCAAAGGTTAGGGTATACGGCAAGGTTATGCAACAAGCGAGAAGATAGTAATCGATCAAGTAATGTTCTTTTGAACAAAGATGATGCAGAAGATGAGAATGAGAATGATGACACCATGTTCATGATTTTTAATGTAAAAGAAGTGGTTAAGAATGATTGCTGGTACCTGGATAGTGGATGCAGTAATCACATGACGGGCAACAGAAATCTATTCATAAATCTGAATGAATCAGAAAGGCAGGAAGTGAGAACCGGAGACGACAAACGGTTAGAAGTTTTAGGTTGTGGAGATGTTAATATCAGAATTAAGGGACATGAGAAGCGGATTCCAAACGTATTTTATGTGGTGGGATTAAAACATAACCTATTGAGTGTTGGACAGCTAGTGCAAAAAGGGTATGACGTGAGGTTTAATGATAAAGGGTGTACCATTAACAATCCATCCGGTTGCTGCATCGGAACTGTTAAGATGACAGGGAACAAAATGTTCCCGTTGAATCTAAAACATGATATAATCCCTAGAGTATGTAACATGACGACACAAGATACTTCAACGCTATGGCATCGGAGATATGGACACTTGAATTTTGAAACATTATATGATATGGGTGTAAACGAAACGGTAAATGGGCTGCCAAAAATTACTAAGTCACAACACACATGTGAAGGGTGTATCTTCGGTAAACATGCTAGGAAACCGTTCTCAAAACAAGCAACATGGCGTGCAAATAAACCTTTACAGCTTCTTCATTCAGACATATGTGGACCCATGAGAACACAATCCATAGGAGGTTGCAGGTATTTCATTACATTTATAGATGATTTCTCGAGAAAAACATGGGTATATTTTCTGAAGTTTAAATCCGAAGCATTGAGTTATTTTAAAACCTTCAAACGGCTTGTGGAAAACCAAGTGGATCACAAAATAAAAGGCATAAGAACTGATAGAGGAGGAGAGTATTGTGGTCACGAATTTCAAAATTTCCTCAAGGAGAATGGAATACACTATCAACTCACAACAAGTTATACTCCTCAGCAAAACGGGGTAGCCGAAAGGAAAAACAGAACCCTTATGGAATTAAGCAGGAGTATGTTGAAAATGAAGGAACTACCGAATCTATATTAGGCCGAAGCAGTGGCCTGTGCTACTTACTTGTTGAATCGAGCAACCACCAAGAGTGTGCCGAAATTAACACCACAAGAAGCATGGAGTGGAAGAAAGCCAAATGTGGAACACCTCCGAGTGTTTGGCTGTATTGCCTATGTACATGTTCCCAAACAAAATCGCTCCAAATTAGACGACAAAACCGAGTGAAAAAGAAGATGATTGTAAGTAGAGATGTGATTTTCAGTGAAAATCAACATTGGGCAACGACTAAAGAAAGTGATGGAATGCCTTGGATAGAAATAAATAACACCAGTGGTAATGATCAAAGGATTGCAGTGGAGGATCAAATTGGAATTGAAATGCCAGCTTCAAATGATCCAAACGAAAACCAGTCCAATAACATGGATGCCGAGATACCTGACAGTAACAATGAAGATGCAGGTAACAACGAGGATGCAGATAACCACAAAGATGCAGACTCTTCGTCATCGTCTGAGAACGAAGTTATACGAACTAGACCCGTGGCTGATGTGTATCAAGACTCGACGGCACTCACAAAAGAACAGGTTGAGGAACTTTATAACAGGGATCAAGGTAACTCTAGCAGTGTGGTGAACTTCGTTCTTTATGCTGACACTGACCCAACAACATATGAGGAAGCATGCAAAGAAACCAAATGGCAGGAAGCCATGGACAGGGAGATGGAATCAATAATAAAAAATGATACGTGGGAATTAGTGGATCCACCAAAGAATCAAACGCCAATTGGTGTAAAATGGATATACAAGACAAAGTATGATGAACATGGGGGAATAAGCAAGCACAAAGCAAGGTTGGTGGTGAAAGGTTATAAACAAAAATATGGAATCGATTATCAAGATGTCTTTGCTCCGGTAATCAGGTTTGACATTGTTCGACTTGTACTAGCATTGGCAGCACATCATGACTGGTACTTGCACCAAATGGACGTAAAGACGGCATTTTTAAATGGGAATCTAAAAGAGCATGTATTCATCGAACAGTCGGAAGGATATGTCATGAAGGGAAAGAAAGGAAAGTGTGCAAACTAAAAAAGGCTCTATACGGTTTAAAACAAGCCCCGAGGGCATGGTATAGTAGAATAGAAGGATATTTTATAGCACATGGTTTTAAAAAGTGTGTTTATGAACATACCTTATTCACCAAGATATCCAAGGATGAGAGGATAATAATTTGCCTGTATGTAGATGATCTCATCATAGCATGTAATTCGTTGACTAATCTCAAGTCCTTCAAGGAGTCAATGAAAACAGAATTTGAAATGACCGATATGGGAACTCTGCACTACTTTCTTGGAATTGAAGTCTCATTTAACAATGGGAATATTATCCTCTCACAACAACAATATGCAAGATGTCACACCCCTTTCTAAGGCGGAAGCACGAGGTGTGATCATGAAAGGTTTTCATTGCATACGATTGGTAAACATACTACATGCTCGTAAAAATAACTTCAAATGCCAAACATTACATAACTGAAATCATAGTTTTACACAAAACGGCATATTGTCTGAAAGTTTACAACTTTATTCAAAGATAACATAAACAACATCCAGAGCAAGAGTATGACCGCGCGTACATCCACTTTAGTTACCTGAAATACATGTGAGTTTTTGGAAAATCGTCAACATAATGTTGGTGTGAATTCATGCAGTTTTTGTATTGAATGTTTAAATACTTGAATGAAAACATGGTATGTAACTTGTAAAACGTATCTGTAACTGAGAACTGTGAATGTAAGTAATATGAGATCGCTAGTGGCTTGCAAGGCCACTAACATGTGTCACGACATAGGAAGCCACCAAATCTAGGCATTTTTGTCGACTTTGACTGAGACACAGAAGCACTCATTGGTAGAAGTAGGCCAAGAGTGGGGTTGCCTGAAACCCATTAGATCTAACCTTTTGTTCCGCGGTTTGAATGTATACGTTGATTAATGGTGCTTATGGTACCCTATTCGGGACATGATCTAGAATGTCTTTCCTTAGTTTTTGTATTCAACATACCATAACACATGTATTTTCCCCAAGTTAGAAAACAAGTAAAAGTTTAAAAGTGGGGACATGAACTCACTTGTCTGTAACATTTAGTAACATGTACTTCACCCCCGAAGTTATAAAACTGAAAACAGTTAAAAGAAAAGGGGGAGCATGAACTCACAATTTTGCGTTCCTTGCGCCGTAAACTTCACCGGTTTTTGCTTATCTAGCGTCGTGACCTAGACGTGTTTTATTAACATTAGTCACTAGACTTGTATCGCTCAAGTACAAGTCACCATCTTTTATGTATTTGTTCAATGTGTGTTAAAAATAATTTATATTTTTAACAATGTGTCTTACTTATATTATTTCTCAAAAATAAATATAAGTATCTTGTATGTTTCACCCGAATTATGTATTTTGTCCAAAACTTCATTTCGTGTTCATAACTTGTCCAAGTTATTTATTCTATAAAGTAATATATTTTCATAAATATATTTTCTTGTATTTGTCTAAGCATGTTGTATGTGTATTTTCGTATTTTTACTTCTTAGGAGTTTTTAGTGTATTTTCAAGTCCTAATACACTATTCACATATAAAACATACTACATACACTTAGCACAAAATTTTGGTGATCAACAAATATATATATTTTTTTCTAAAAAATATACATACTTAATATCGATTTTAATCTTGAAGAAATCATCATTTCTTAACACAAAAATTGGGGAAACCTTGGTAAATATTTTTAGATACATTTTTAGGGAATAAGTTTCTCAAAAACTTATATTCTTCTAAGTGTCAAAATTTATAAAAATTTTGACATAGTTTCCCCTAAAAATTGAGGTTTCCCATGTTTTCAAAACATGTGTTTATTTTCTTTTAAATCATCACAATCACTAATCAACTCATTCAACACCTACCGAGTGTCAAGATCAAGTAATTTACACTACATCATGAACTTGAAGTTTTGTAAAAACTTGTAGTAACTTACCATGTTATTTAGTAGGTTTAGTTACCCTTAAAAACATGGTTGTTTGTTTGAAAATCTCATTCTTGAAGGATTTAGTCATTTACAACTTGTAAGATGATTTTTCTAAAAATATTTCTTTTGTATTTTTCTTGTTTCCTAAGTGTTTATACACTTGTTTTTCTACTAAAAGTAGTGTAGGTTTAAGTAAAAACCAATATCTTCTAAAAATCATATTTTAAACTTGGTTTTCTTGGAAAATCATTCATAAATCTTGGATTTATAAGTTTGCTAGCTCACTTTGTTTATTACTTTTAAAGAAATCATTTTGTTTTCAAGTTCATGTCTATGTATGAGGATGATCTTCTTGTGTTAACACATAATCATCCTCTAACTTGCTAGATTATGTGTTTAATCACAATCTAGCAAGTTCCATGTAGTGATTAACATCAATATTTCTAGTAATCAACAAGCAAACATCATTCATGCACTAAACAACATCATTTCAACAAGATTTCATCTAATGTTAGCTTTATGTTTCAAGATTCAAGTGCATGTTCTTTAGTGTTCTTGTGTAAATCAACATACTATATCTTTTATCCACTAAAAATATGAAGTAACAAGAGTTACAAGAAGCTTACTACTAGCTTCAAGCTAGGGAAGAAACAATGAAGAATATGGAGTGGATAAAAGCACACAAGAGAGGTCCTTGATGATCCGTGAGTTCCACACTTCGTTAATCACCTTGTTACACCTTTGAGAGCACTTGGAATGGATGGAGCTTGATCGAAAATGGTGGTGTGTAGAGAGGGGTGTTCGACCGTGAGTTGGGGAGAAGGAAGAAAAGAGATGGTGTGTTGAATGTGTTGATGGTTCATGTCTTCTTATAATCTCATACACTAATGTCCAATGGTTTATATGTTTCATCAAGTACAAACAAGATCACAACAATTCCAAGGAGAATATTATGGAAGATTTGAAGAAGATTTAAGTTAATCTTGGGTGGGGGCCACTACATGGGGCCGTAAATTAGCATGGGGGGGAGGTAAATTGTAAGTTGTTGGTAAATAAGTTAATTAGTGGAAGGTTAAAGGTAAAAGTCTAGTGTTTAGTGTGTAGGATGCTTTATGTAGTATGTTAGGGGTTCGGGGACCATAACTAGTTCAAAAATACTAAAACAATGCTTCTAGTAATATTTTAATGTTCCGGGTAATGTCCGGTTGTTCGGTTAAATACCGGTTCGTTAAAGTGCTAAATCGCATCGTTTAGTGTCCTTTAAGTACCCTTTTGTAACCCTTTTAATTCCCGACACTTAGGAAATTATTATGGATCAATTTGTCATATTTTTGCATGGTACAATCTTGTTACAATGCTGAATTTTGCTGAAATATGTAGAATTCAGCATTTAAAGTGCGTTTCGGGTGCTTTTTAGTGCGTATTTTAGCTTCCGGAAAGTCTATATGTTAACCCTTGTATGTACTCTTGAGTTTTAATGTATTCTTGTCATTGGACCTACACCTAGGCCCCAATTCTATTGTCTGACTGTTTTCTGCAGAATTGTTGACACAATGTGTCTTACCGGTGAGTTTACTAGTATTTTTGACGCAACGCTGTTCATTAATGCATAAAGCAATATCTTGTAGTATAAAACATGCATGAATTCACTTGTACAGTATGTAATCAGACAATGTTGACATTTAAGCACATAATTGCAGTCATTAAATAATAATTAAAGTGTACGGAAATTACCGGTTGGGTGCCAGTTGTCACAGTCTCCCCCCGTTAAAAGAATTTCGTCTCGAAATTCAGGCTGATCTATCTCTCGCAGGAGTTCTCTTGAACAGGTGGGGGTACTTTTCTTTGAACTGGTCTTCACGTTCCCACGTGTACTCGGGTCCGTGCTTAGAGTTCCAACGTACTTTGACAAGTTTGACGGTGCTCCTCCTGGTCTTGTTAACTTTCCAGTCTGTAACCTCAACGGGTTGTTTTGTAAATCGGAGGGTGTCATCAATATGCACTTCATCCGCAGGGATGATCACGGTTTCTTGGGTTGGACTCTTCTTGAGGTTGCATACATGAAACGTATCATGTACTCCATTAAGTTCTTCCGGTAATTCCAACTTGTATGCCACGGTACCAATTCTTTCCAAGATCTTGAACGGTCCGATGTATCGGGGATTCAGCTTCCCCCGTTTTCCGAATCTTACTACGCCCTTCCAAGGTGAGACCTTCAACAAAACTTTGTCTCCCACCTCGAATTCTAATGGTTTTCGTCTTCGATCAGCGTAGCTCTTTTGTCGATCTCGACCTGCCTTAATGCGCTCTCGGATCTGCATAATCTTGTCGGTTGTCTCTTGCACAAGTTCAGGACTAACCATACGTTTCTCTCCAGGGTCTTCCCAACATAAGGGCGATCGGCACTTGCGCCCATATAAAGCTTTGAACGGTGCGGCTTTTATGCTCGTATGATAACTGTTATTGTAGGAAAACTCAACCAAAGGTAGGTGAGTACCCCAGCTGCCGCCTAGGTCCATAACACATGCGCGAAGCATATCTTCTAATGTTTGTATGGTTCATTCCCTCTGGCCGTCTATTTGTGGATGGAAGGCCGTGCTTAGATCTAGCTGAGATCCAAAGGCTTCTTGAAAGGATTGCCAGATTCTTGAGACAAAGCATCCATCTCTGTCTAAAATGATTGAGATAGGCACCCCATGACGTGCCACGATTTCTTTTAAGTATATCTCAGCAAGCTTTCCAGTGCTATCCTTCTCTCGGATTGGTAGGAAATGCGCAGATTTCGTCAATCGATCAACTATCACCCATATCATGTCGTGCCCTCTAGGGGTCTTGGGTAATTTTGTTATGAAGTCCATAGAGATTTTCTCCCACTTCCACATGGGTATCTCTGGTTGTTGCAGTAGGCCGGACGGTTTCTGATATTCAGCATTAACCTTAGCATAGGTTAGGCATTTTCCAACATAAACAGCAACGTCGCTCTTGAGTCTCGGCCACCAATAATAATCCTTTAAGTCTTGATACATTTTGTCCGATCCTGGATGGATCGAGTATCTCGACTTGTGCGCTTCATCCAGGATGACTTCTCGAATACCGCCATAGAGCGGAACCCAAATACGCTTCTTAAAGTATAAGGTTCCCTCTTCATTTGGCACCATATATTTCAACATACCCCGGAGGTATTCAACTTTACGGTTTTCTCCCTTAAGAGCTTCTTATTGTGCGTCACGAATACATGCAGTCAGGTTCGTTAGAATAGTCATTTCCAATGCTCGAACCCTTGAGTTTTAACCCTTTCTTTTTGACTTAGCGCGTTTGCTACAACGTTTGTCTTTCCAGGATGGTACTTAATCTCACAGTCATAATCGTTCAGCAGTTCGACCCATCGTCGCTGACGCATGTTTAATTCCTTTTGATCAAATATGTGTTGTAGGCTTTTGTGATCTGTGAAGATTGTACATCGAGTTCCGTATAAATAGTGTCGCCAGATCTTCAAGGCGAATACCACCGCGCCGAGTTCCAAGTCGTGAGTGGTATAGTTTCTTTCATGTACCTTCAATTGTCTTGAAGCATAAGCGATGACTTTCTGGCGTTGCATGAGCACGCAACCCAAACCTTGTCGTGAAGCGTCGCAGTATACCACGAAGTCTTCAATGCCTTCGGGTAAGGATAGTATTGGTGCATCACATAGCTTGTTTTTGAGCAGTTGGAAGGCTTCTTCCTGCTTACCACCCCAGTCGTACTTCTTGTCTTTCTGCGTAAGGGTTGTCAATGGTTGAGCTATCTTTGAGAAATTCTCAATAAACCGTCGGTAATAGCCTGCTAAGCCCAAAAATTGTCGAACTTCAGTTGGGGTTTTGGGGGCTTCCCAATTATTTATGGCTTCTATCTTGGATGGGTCTACATGAATGCCCTTCTCGTTCACAACGTGGCCAAGAAACTGTACTTCGCGAATCCAGAACTCGCACTTTGAGAATTTTGCATAAAGTTTCTCTTTCTTCAGTAGCTCCAAAATGGTTCTGAGATGTTGCTCGTGCTCTTCTCTCGTTCACGAGTAAATCAGGATATCATCGATAAATACAATCATGAATTTATCGAGATATGGTTTACAAATGCGGTTCATCAGATCCATAAAGGCCGCTGGTGCGTTCGTCAGTCCGAATGGCATCACAAGAAACTCGTAATGCCCATAGCGTGTTCTGAATGCAGTCTTTGGTACGCTTTCCTCTTGAATCCTTAACTGATGGTATCCAGATCGAAGATCGATCTTGGAATAATAGCTTGATCCTTGTAATTGATCAAATAAGTCGTCAATCCTCGGTAGTGGGTACCGATTCTTGATTGTGAGCTTGTTCAGTTCTCTGTAATCGATACACATCCGTAAAGTCCCATCCTTTTTCTTCACGAACAATACTGGAGCTCCCCAAGGTAAGAAGCTTGGCCTTATGAATCCTTTATCCAACAACTCCTGGAGTTGTGTAGATAATTCTTGCATCTCGGATGGTGCAAGCCGATTGGGTGCCTTGGCTACAGGAGCGACTCCTGGAACCAAGTCTATACGGAATTCGACTTGTCGTTGCGGAGGTAGTCCTGGCAGATCTTCGGCAAAAACATCAGGGAATTCCTTCACCAAAGGAATGTCTTCGAGTGTCGGCTCCACAGCCTTCTTATCTACAACGTGTGCTAGGAAAGCAACACATCCTTTCCTTAAGCACTTATGTGCCTTCATACTACTGATGATTCTCAGAGGCGCGTCTCGTTTTTCTCCATGGACGATGAGAGTTTCATCATTCGTTAGAGGGATGCGAATGATTTTCTCGTGACAAACAACTTCAGCCTTGTTCTTGGACAACCAGTCCATCCCGACCACTACATCGAAGCTACCCATTTGAATAGGTAAGAGATCGATGCTAAATCTTCGTTCACCAAGTTCTAATGTGCAACCTCTAACAACTTCGCCCGATTCAACAAGTTTACCATTGGCTAGTTCTATGGAATAAGGAATATCTAATCTACTAGATTCTATCCCAAGCATACGTTTAAATTCCACAGACATGAAGCTATAATCGGCGCCAGTGTCAAATAGTATGGATGCAAAGTGATTGTTAACGAGAAACATACCGGTGACCACATTAGGGTCCTCGCATGCGTTCCTTGCTCCAATTACGAATGCTCGAGCCTGAGCATTGTTTCCCTTTGGGCAGTCTTTCATGAAATGATCCCTACTTCCACAACTGAAGCATCCCTGGTTCTGCCCAGCTCCATTACCATTCCGGTTACCATTGCCATTGCCATTTCCACCACCGTTTCCATTACCAGCACCGTTACGGTTTCCATTCCCGTTCCTATTACCATTACCATTGCGGCCTCCAATACTTTTTCCCCAACAATCCTCGGTACGGTGGCCTGACTTCCCGCTGTTCTCGCATTTCCCAACGCGACAATTTCCCACGTGGTGAAAGTCACAGCGGTTGCATTTGGGCAGAGTGCCCTGATACTTCTTAGTTCCTGTATCGTTTGCAGCCGCGAAGGTTTTTGCCTCCATAGGTGGGTTAGTATCACGCTTCTTGTTGTTCGGACCCTTGTTGTTGCTGCGGGTTGCTTGGTTCAGATTCGAATGCTTCCTCTTCTTGTCACCAGATGACTCAGTATGTGTCTCGGTCTTTTCGGTTGGGTTCAATGACAACTTCTTCATACAGACAGCATCTTCAGTAAGGCTGACAGCCAGAGTTACAGCCTCAGTGATCGTTTGAGGTTTGGCCGAAGTTACCATGCTGTCACACCCCGAAATATCAGAGCATTGGCGTGACTGGACCGGTATCTTCATTGCACAGCGGAAGCAAATAAGCTAAGTCTTTTAGAAAATGAACGCCACTAAGTACTCGTATCTCCAATGGTCCTCCAATTCCAACCGTGCCATAAATTCTGAAAAGTAACCTGAGAAAGAAACATGCGAAAAATCAACATAATGTTGAGCGAGTTCATAGTTTGTTTGTAAAAGATTTGAAATAAATCTTTTTGAATAACCGGTTTTTGATGTATTGTTGAGAAAACGAATTTAAAATCATTTTCTTGTCAAGTTATATGGAAACTTTGTATGAAAACATGGTTTGTATCTTGTATAAATCAAGTATTCTTGCGTAAATCAAGTATTCTTGTATGAATCAAGTATTCTTGTATGTATCATGTATTCTTGTATAAATCAAGTATTCTTGTATGTATCATGTTTTCTTGTATAAATCAAGTATTCTTGTATGTATCATGTTTTCTTGTATAAATCAAGTCTTTCTGTATGTATCTTGTTGTTAATGGGTTTCAAGGCCATTAACATGTGACAAGACATAGGAAGCAACCAAACCATAGGCATTTTTCTAGTTGTCGATTCACGACTGAGACACAAAAGCACTACTCGGTACTAGTTTTCACCAAGAGTGTGGCTGCCCGGACACCCGTTAGATCTAACCTTTTCTTCTACGGTCTAAGTATGTACACGATTAATGGTGCTTATGGTACCCTATTCGTGACACGATTTCTCGTATCATTCCTTAAACGCATCATACTTGGTACTAGTTATCACCAAGAATGCTTCTTGTTTTTGTATCAATCATATCATCACACATGTATTGTAAGCTCTTGTATTTGTATTTTCCCGTAGTTTAGAAAACTAGAATTTGTGTGTATGCATATTTCAAAAAATACGCTTGTTTGAAAAACCGGTATAAAACATAAGCTTTTCGTAAACCATTTGTGTCTGTTAAAACTTACTTGTAAAATGGTTTATGAATATGTAATTCTTGTATGCTTTGCAAAAAGTGCATGTCTTTCCACCCCGAAAACATTTAGAAAAATGTAAAACTGTAAAAAGGTGGGGTTATGAACTCACCTGAATATTCCTGTGCAAAGCTAGCTAAATACGACTTCGTGATGTCGTTTCCAAGACGAGACTCGCTAGCATGCATTCTACAATATTCCTAACACGGAATATTTTATAAGTTTCTAAATAAAAGCGGTAACTAGTCTACGTGTCACCGAGCTCTACCGAATCGTTAGTCGAACGATTTAACCGTAAGTAGTTAACTTATCGGAAATGATTAGGTCATATTTGATAAGTATCATTTATTGTCGATAATAACCAATAAGCCTTGAAAGACTTGATTCTCGAGATATTAGAAATAAATAAATATTTATATCAAAACATATAAATATATTGTTAAGGTCGCTTGTCGTCTCGAGAAATCGTTTGTGTATATAGGAATATTCGTATGAAAGTAATATATAATAAACTTGTATTATATATATTGCGTCTTGTGTATATTTGCCAAAATATACGTATATGCCGTTTCGGTGTTTGAAATAAATATAAAAAGTTATATTTATTTTATAAAAGGATCGTCGAGTTGTTTGAAGTCTGAAATAGATAGATAAACCATATCTATTTTATAAAAGAATTCGTGATGTACGATCTTTAAAATAAATATATAAGCCATATTTATTTTTATAAAACGAATTCATGTCGTTTAATGTTTCAAATAAATATATACTATATTTATTCTTGTAAATGAGTACGAGTCGTTTGAACCTTGAAATAAATATATATACTACATTTATTTTTGTAAAAGAAGTCGTATGGTTTGTTATTCGAAATAAATATACCAACTATATTTATTTTTATAAAAGAATTGTCGAAACTTCAGAGTTTAGAATAAATATAAATACTATATTTATTGTTGTAAATACTTTCCAAATCATCGTTTTCGTAAAATGTGTAGTGTTGTCGAAAGTAATTATATACTTGTATTCGTCTTTCTAAAATAGCATTTGAATCCGAAAGTTTATTTGATAAGAAAACGCGTTTTGTTTTACGAATTTTCTTGAAAAACGAGCAGAGTTTCCTCTGTTTTTGGACGTCCCCGACAACACAAGTTGTCGTCGTTTTTCAAAAATTCAACAATATTCAATCATCAATATATATAGTTTTCATAAGACGACAAATTTTAAACTAAACACTATTTTAAAACTCACGTTAATAATATTAAAATTATTAAAACGACATAATTAATCACGTCACTAATTTTACCAATTCTTTTGCGTTCGAGACGCTGAGCTGACCGAGTCAACTCGCTGAGTTGACTGAGTTAACTGAGTTGACCGGCTGACCTTGACCGAGTTGACTCGGTTTGACCGAGTCAACTGAACCAAACCGTCTAGTCTCGTTGACTGCCTTGCTCGAACCCGTTGACCGAAATCTGACTCGAGACCCGACCCGTTGACTGTTGACCACGCTTAACCTGCTGTTGACCCGAGTTGACTCGGGTGTTGACCGAGTCAACTCTGTTTGACCCGAACCTGAACCCGTTGAATCTGACCCGGACCTGAGACCCGAACCGTCTGACCTGAGAAACCCGAACAAAGCTGAAGTCGTCCTCACCATTATCGGAAAACTTGTCGGATATGTCTTGGACCGCCGGACTTTTGATACCGACCACCGGACAAATGAACTGACCGGCGGTCCGAGTCTCCGACCGCCGGTTCTTTCTCTCTCGTCTCTCGATCTCTCTCTCTCGTCTCTCTCTCTGCTTGATTTCGACGCCGCACCACCATCACCGGCTCACCGTCCGTGGTTGCCGGCTGTCTCCTGTAGCCGCCGATCTTCTACCAGAAGCACATCGGAAGGAGAGAGAACGAGGTGCCTGAATTTTAGGGTGTGTATGTGTCGGAGAAACAGACCGACCGGCAGCCGATAACTTGAATCACCACTTCAACCGCTCAAATCAGCAAACCGACACCGGGAACAAGCTCATAAGGTGTGGTTTAGGGGGGTAAGCGCTCACGCGCAGGAAACCAGTCGCCGGAGCACCGCCGCCGGCGGTGGCGCCGCCTTGGCTCCGACCGGCTCCGCCTCAGATGTTCGCCGGAGAGAGAGAGAACATTTGGGGGTGAGTGTTGTCTGTGTTTGTTAAATGTATGCACAAATGAAGATCAAGGGGTATAAACCCCTTTTATACTTGGGATTTTTCTTATTAGTGGGCTTGGGCCCAGGCCCACAAGCCCACTCTCGTGTCCCAGAGTCCCGAAATTCTCTACGAACCCGTTAACGCACCCGATTAGCGTGAAAATATCGTAAATAAATTTCTTAGAAGCAAATTACGAAAATAGCGTCAGTATTCGCGTTGGGTGCGTTCGTTTGTCGATTACGGTAATAATCGCGAAGAGTTACATCGTTGCCGTCTTTAATCCGTTTTTCGATCCGGTTTCAACTACGATAGTTAAAATTTAATTACGAAGCTAGAATATGTCGTAAAAATTTAATATTTTTCGGCGTTGTCAGTATTTTGTTCGGTATCAGTTCGTTGTCGTTTGATGTCCCGCAGATTCCACTCGAATCTTCATACGCGTACTGTATAGTCGAATAAACGTTCCTAGGCACTTCAAAGGCCTAATTAAGTTAATTTGCGTCATAATCACTATTCATTATCACGTTAATCACATGTTAATCACGTAATTAAGAGCCGTAAATCACCGGTTGTCACATTCTCCCCCTGTTAATAAAATTTCGTCCTCGAAATTTAGACTACGTTAACTCCTTAGAGTTACGTTATGCGTAAGTTAACGGGGGTCCAATAAAGGAGGAATTTCGAGCAATAGAATTCCAAACGAACATTCACAATATGCAAATGAATTCTAGAAACGATAACGTCCACTAAATGGAACCTAGTATCAACAAGTTCAATGAAATAGTTTTGCATGAAAAGCTCGATCATGATCAGCCCAAGCTGCAAGTTCTACCGACGCCACAAGGTGTCGTAGTGAATGAAACAATTCAATAATATAGGTGATTGAACAAGTATCACCTGTGTTTTGCATCAAATGCTCAATCGTAATTAGCCCAAGCTACAAGTTTATACTGACCTCGAAATCAACAAACGACTTAGTGGAGTCGTAGACCAAACAAATCTACTACGACTCAGAACAATGAAACGCTTGTTAAAACGAATTCGAATATGATGTTTTCAATACATCATATGGTGTCTTGAATTGAATATGTGAAATGAACAAGTTCAAACAATTGAATTTGATTTCGGCGCAAGCCGACAATAAATACATGTATCGACAAGAAAGCTTTCGGCATGGTCACAACGAAAAACCATGTATGTAACTTGAAAAGAAAAGAAATTTCAAGAAAATGTGTTGACTTGATAACAAAGAAGCCAACAATTACAATAATGCGGGTCAATCGAATCACAAATCAATAATTAGATTTAGCGAAGTAATATTTGAACTTTAATGAAACGCTTTATTCGAAATGAAACCACATGCGTAACAAACGATGCATGCGTAACATATGAGTGAAGCAATTGAATATTCGTTGTAATGAAAGAAGTTATTGTGATGCAATGACCATTAAGAGGAGTAGAGATGTGAAAATCTACTCAGTAAATGTAAAAGTCGAAATTTCAATAAAAGAAATTTAAGGACTTTACCTGGGGTTTCATGTGATAATCGGTTGTTAGGTGACATTACCATGGAATGTCAAACATATCGTATTCGTCATTAATGAGTTAGGGGGAATGCGGAGATATACGTCTTCTCCTTAGCATGACTCGTGTTGTTCGCAGGACCGCGTGCCAAACCGCCGCTTCCTCGAAAGTCGTATGTGACGTACTTCAACCTCCGTTGATGTATAGCTTAAGTTTCGTATACCTGTGCACTAGCGTTTTGTTATGCATAGGCTGCCTGCTCGGGAAGTCAAAATATCATAGACAATATGAATAATAGTGTGTGCCCGAGTTAATATTCGCGGTTCCTACGTGATGGCCTTTACTGAACTTCAACATGATTTTCCGAAGGTCTCATGTGCATGTTTCCTAAACTCTCAGGGTTTTATGTACTGTATGCGATTGTTTTGTGTACCGTGTGTAAAACACCACTTTAGTGTATGTTTGAAAACATAATTTTGACTGTTTGTTTCTCGGCAACGGTTGGAGACCATATTCGAGTCTTAGGCGTTCTGTATGTATTCAGGTTTTAATATTCTAAGTTCCCAGAGGAAAAGTGAGGTTAGAGCCGAGGTATCTCTACAGAAAACCTTATTCGCTGTAACCTATAGCTCTGATACCAATCTGTCACACCCCGAAATATCAGAGCATTGGCGTGACTGGACCGATATCTTCATTGCACAGCGGAAGCAAATAAGCAAATAACCCGGTAGCAAAAGTGACTTGTTGATCCGCGGTACACTTGCTCATACGGATAGTGGCATCAGTCTTCTCCGTCCAGCGTACAAACGCCACTGCACCTCCAGTGCCGTTGTAGTTCAGTGGTTTGTAGTCGAGAAACTGCTTGAAGGTGCAGCCCTGAGCTGCGTTTCCTCCAGATGAATCTCCATTCCCATTACGTCTAGCATTGCTTGGTCCTCCACTTTGTTCGGTGTGGTTCGCCTCGTACTGAGCGATAGCTGCGGAGATCCTTTCTTCCAGTAGGGCGTTCAGCTCTTTAGCAGTTCTTGGCAGTGGGGGAGGAGGAGGTTGATCATGAGCGTTCACAGCTCTTCTGGGTGCCATGTTCTGACAGAACACAACACAATAGGGTTAGACATTTGTTTGATATCATCATGTGAGACAGTAGTAGTATATATATACAGGCATATACCACATAAGTGACACCAAACAATTATTACTCCAGCAGCGTACCTAGTAGGCTGGGGGAGGGGTGTTCACGTTTGACCTTTTCTTGCACTGAAGGAATCTATACGTGACAAGACTTGCTGTGGTTTCTGTGCACTGAATTCCATAATTATGTATGCATCCATAATTACGTAACTCCTTGCACAATCCGCACAGTTCGTTTCATCCTCATATCTCTTCCTTCAGATAGGTCACTGTTTTCAGGCAAAGTCACGAATACCTGAGATATTCTATTTCTAGTATATGTAAGTATCACACATAATCGCAAGTAATTCTTAATCACAGATAAGTGCTACTCCAGTGCACCCTAAGTCTCGTAGTGTCTTTTCTTGACTCTTTGTAAATAGTTTTCAGGTAGTGGATGTCACGAAAAGTTTTATGCAATGAAAACTTTTTGGAAAATTGTTTTCGTGCCAGGATCCTAGAGATTGTAGACTAGACTCGAGAAGGAATCCTGGTTCACTACAATCGCAGCTCTGATACCAATCTATCACACCCCTTTCTAAGGCGGAAGCACGAGGTGTGATCATGAAAGGTTTTCATTGCATACGATTGGTAAACATACTACATGCTCGTAAAAATAACTTCAAATGCCAAACATTACATAACTGAAATCATAGTTTTACACAAAACGGCATATTGTCTGAAAGTTTACAACTTTATTCAAAGATAACATAAACAACATCCAGAGCAAGAGTATGACCGCGCGCACATCCACTTTAGTTACCTGAAATACATGTGAGTTTTTGGAAAATCGTCAACATAATGTTGGTGTGAATTCATGCAGTTTTTGTATTGAATGTTTAAATACTTGAATGAAAACATGGTATGTAACTTGTAAAACGTATATGTAACTGAGAACTGTGAATGTAAGTAATATGGGATCGCTAGTGGTTTGCAAGGCCACTAACATGTGTCACGACATAGGAAGCCACAAAACCTAGGCATTTTTGTCGACTTTGACTGAGACACAGAAGCACTCATTGGTAGAAGTAGGCCAAGAGTGGGGTTGCCTGAAACCCATTAGATCTAACCTTTTGTTCCGCGGTCTGAATGTATACGTTGATTAATGGTGCTTATGGTACCCTATTCGGGACATGATCTAGAATGTCTTTCCTTAGTTTTTGTATTCAACATACCATAACACATGTATTTTCCCCAAGTTAGAAAACAAGTAAAAGTTTAAAAGTGGGGACATGAACTCACTTGTCTATAAACATTTAGTAACATGTACTTCACCCCCGAAGTTATAAAACTGAAAACAGTTAAAAGAAAAGGGGGAGCATGAACTCACAATTTTGCGTTCCTTGCGCCGTAAACTTCACCGGTTTTTGCTTATCTAGCGTCGTGACCTAAACGTGTTTTATTAACGTTAGTCGCTAGACTTGTATCGCTCAAGTACAAGTCACCATCTTTTATGTATTTGTTCAATGTGTGTTAAAAATAATTTATATTTTTAACTATGTGTCTTACTTATATTATTTTCTCAAAAATAAATATAAGTATCTTGTATTTTTCACCCGAATTATGTATTTTGTCCAAAACTTCATTTCGTGTTCATAAATTGTCCAAGTTATTTATTCTATCAAGTAATATATTTTAATAAATATATTTTCTTGTATTTGTCTAAGCATGTTGTATGTCTATTTTCGTATTTTTACTTCTTAGGAGTTTTTAGTGTATTTTCAAGTCCTAATACACTATTCACATATAATACATACTACATACACTTAGCACAAAATTTTGGTGATCAACAAATATATATATTTTCCTCAAAAATATACATACTTAATATCGATTTTAATCTTGAAGAAATCATCATTTCTTAACACAAAAATTGGGGAAACCTTGGTAAATATTTTTAGATACATTTTTAGGGAATAAGTTTCTCAAAAACTTATATTCTTCTAAGTGTCAAAATTTATAAAATTTTGACATAGTTTCCCCTAAAAATTGAGGTTTCCCATGTTTTCAAAACATGTGTTTATTTTCTTTTAAATCATCACAATCACTAATCAACTCATTCAACACCTACCGAGTGTCAAGATCAAGTAATTTACACTACATCATGAACTTGAAGTTTTGTAAAAATTTGTAGTAACTTACCATGTTATTTAGTAGGTTTAGTTACCCTTAAAAACATGGTTTGTTTGAAAATCTCATTCTTAAAGGATTTAGTCATTTACAACTTGTAAGATGATTTTTCTAAAAATATTTCTTTTGTATTTTTCTTGTTTCCTAAGTGTTTATACACTTGTTTTTCTACTAAAAGTAGTGTAGGTTTAAGTAAAAACCAAGATCTTCTAAAAATCATATTTTAAACTTGGTTTTCTTGGAAAAAACATTCATAAATCTTGGATTTATAAGTTTACTAGCTCACTTTGTTTATTACTTTTCAAGAAATCGTTTTGTTTTCAAGTTCATGTCTATGTATGAGGATGATCTTCTTGTGTTAACACATAATCATCCTCTAACTTGCTAGATCATGTGTTTAATCACAATCTAGCAAGTTCCATGTAGTGATTAACATCAATATTTCTAGTAATCAACAAGCAAACATCATTCATGCACTAAACAACATCATTTCAACAAGATTTCATCTAATGTTAGCTTTATGTTTCAAGATTCAAGTGCATGTTCTTTAGTGTTCTTGTGTAAATCAACATACTATATCTTTTATCCACTAAAAATATGAAGTAACAAGAGTTACAAGAAGCTTACTACTAGCTTCAAGCTAGGGAAGAAACAATGAAGAATATGGAGTGGATAAAAGCATACAAGAGAGGTCCTTGATGATCCGTGAGTTCCACACTTCGTTAATCACCTTGTTACACCTTTGAGAGCACTTCGAATGGATGGAGCTTGATCGAAAATGGTGGTGTGTAGAGAGGGGTGTTCGGCCGTGAGTTGGGGAGAAGGAAGAAAAGAGATGGAGTGTTGAATGTGTTGATGGTTCATGTCTTCTTATAATCTCATACACTAATGTCCAATGGTTTATATGTTTCATCAAGTACAAACAAGATCACAACAATTCCAAGGAGAATATTATGGAAGATTTGAAGAAGATTTAAGTTAATCTTGGGTGGGGGCCACTACATGGGGCCGTAAATTAGCATGGGGGGGGGGGGTAAATTGTAAGTTGTTGGTAAATAAGTTAATTAGTGGAAGGTTAAAGGTAAAAGTCTAGTGTTTAGTGTGTAGGATGCTTTATGTAGTATGTTAGGGGGTTCGGGGACCATAACTAGTTCAAAAATACTAAAACAATGCTTCTAGTAATATTTTGATGTTCCGGGTAATGTCTGGTTGTTCGGTTAAATACCGGTTCGTTAAAGTGCTAAATCGCATCGTTTAGTGTCCTTTAAGTATCCTTTTGTAACCCTTTTAATTCCCGACACTTAGGAAATTATTCTGGATCAATTTGTCATATTTTTGCATGGTACAATCTTGTTACAATGCTGAATTTTGCTGAAATATGTAGAATTCAGCATTTAAAGTGCGTTTCGGGTGCTTTTTAGTGCGTATTTTAGCTTCCGGAAAGTCTATATGTTAACCCTTGTATGTACTCTTGAGTTTTAATGTATTCTTGTCATTGGACCTACACCTAGGCCCCAATTCTATTGTCTGACTGTTTTCTGCAGAATTGTTGACACAATGTGTCTTACCGGTGAGTTTACTAGTATTTTTGACGCAACGCTGTTCGTTAATGCATAAAGCAATATCTTGTAGTATAAAACATGCATGAATTCACTTGTACAGTATGTAATCATACAATGTTGAGATTTAAGCACATAATTGCAGTCATTAAATAATAATTAAAGTGTACGGAAATTACCGGTTGGGTGCCAATTGTCACACAAGAGGTCTGTTAAATAAATTTAATATGACGAATTGTACTGCCATTTCAACTCCAATGGAATATGGTTTGCGTCTATCCAAGCAAGATTCGGATGATGAAGTAGATTCAAGTCTCTACAGGAGATTAGTTGGAAGTCTTATGTACTTGACCAATACCAGGCCTGATATCATGTTTGCAGTAAACAAAATAAGTCAATTCATGGAGCAACCCAAGCGAAGCCATTGGGAAGCTGGAAAGAGGATTCTGAGATACATAAAGGGAACTCTAAATCAAGGGCTTGTATATTCAAAAGGAGGCAAAAGAACACTAACTGGCTTCAGTGATAGTGATTATGGAGGGAATGTTGATGATAACAAAAGTACATCAGGATATGTGTTTCAGTTGGGAACAGGAACTATAGCATGGCAATCAAAGAAACAAAAGGTGGTAGCTTTATCTTCGACGGAAGCTGAGTACATTGCCCTATCCATGGCCGGTTGTCAAGCACTTTGGCTCAAAGGAATTCTGGATGAACTTCAAGAAGGAACCGAAGGCCCGCTGGTAATTCACTGTGATAACAAATCAACAATTTGCTTGGCTAAGGATCCGGTATTTCATGGCAAGAGTAAACATATACGGATCAAGTATCATTTTATCCGAGATCTGATCAAGAATAACGACGTAGAAGTACGTTTCTGCTCCACTAGAAATCAGATTGCAGATGTGCTCACCAAAGCGCTGCAGCTTAAAGACTTTACACGTCTGAAGAATCTGTTGCAGATCAATGATTCGCATACTTAACAAGGACTCTGCAGTCATTTTGCTCTAGCTTACGGGAGGGTATTAGAGAAATAATAGATTTAAGCTAGATCATATTATAAGTTTAATATAGTTATAATGCAGGATTATGTTATATTTTCGATTATTATTCTCTATCCTAAGTTAGGGCGGTTATTCATATAAACCCCTTATGTATATATACGAATTATGTATGTAAAAATCAGATTCACCAATTCAATTCAAGAACAATTCTCAAGCATTCTGTCAATATATTCGAATCAATTCCAATAGAATCCATTTGGTATATTATAGTTGTGAGAGAGAAAGAATATATATTAGAGAGCGATGTTTAGTGACTTTAAAAATTTAAGGACATGCACAAACAATCGAGTAATCTTCAGTTGATACTGTTAGATTTTAAACCCAAAGCATATTGCCTCCTGAAGATGTCACCAGGCATTAAGTATGGTCCGAAAATTTCATGGGATATGCTGATCAAATAGATTTAAACATATAGTAGTTAAATATTGTATAAACACAAGCAAATGTAGACTATAGTATATTAATATCTATAACGAGGGTTCTCACATAACTTAAGATTACAAGTATATTGATCATGGATCAATGTTTATTTCATGTATGACACACTAATACATACATATGCATCCATAGATATAACACTACTTATTTATTTAACCATTTGCGAGTGAGCAGACGCTTTGATGTCGCGAAGGGATTCTTCAAGATCATCGCAAAGCTTGTGAGGGTCCGGTATGGTTTCTTCATCAGCTGATATGACAAAGATTACTTTGTCCATGTAACTCACCACATGAATCATGAGTGCCTTGAATGAATTAGAAAATTTGATTAGAAATTGAATTTGAAGTTTGCCCATATTAGCTACACTACACACATATAACTGTTAATATAATGAAACTTACATTTGGTTGGCCATAACAACTGGGAGCAATGTATGCTACTTCATGTCCAAAAAAAGTGATTTTTTCTTGTGGTCCAGGGACATTAGAGAACCATAGTGTTGTGTTGTAGAAAACTTTGTGATTCAATTTACCTGCAGCCTGTTTTTCATTTTTTTGTTAATACCATTTAAACTAAGACATCTGGAATATAATAGGCATTCAATTAAGGATGATCAAATCAATTTTCAAAAGTATGCATGTGATCAAAGGTCATAGAAAATATATATAAGTACCTTTATGCCAAACAACATAATGAATAACTTAGTAAAGAAGTAAGTGAACAAAGGCTCCAAAGAAGCCTTCTTCTGTTTTACTATGGAATTCGCATCTCGAACGTAATCTAATGGATCTTTTTTGAATCGGATGTCAAATGGAAGTAATGAATAGCCTATCTTGTTTCCCCATGTCCCAAATGCATCTGTATCAGTGTAATCCTAATAACACAAACAATTGATCAGGAATCGTTTAAAGATCGAGCACTATAAGACTATAACTATTAGAAATGAGCCAGGACACATGCATGGCTGCATACTCACATTGATCCTTGTAGCGGCTCGAAGGTTGAAGAAAAAGGTTGCACGAAAGCGCATATTATCGGGAATATCAGCTCTGTTATCATCTGTTTCACCTGTGATATCATAGTTAAAAATGAATCTTGAAGCAAAGGGCTACACATACAAAGATGTTGGAGGTTTCATATGGAAAAACTTACTATATCTCCCACGTAGGTAGCGATAGAATCCAGCTTGTGTGACTCCAAGTACTACATCGTTCAACGTCTACCAAAATATAAAAAAACATGTGAAAAATCGTTATACGCTATCAGGCGAAGAAAGAAAATCCAAAAGTGATTATCTTTCGTTTATTATCGTGTCTAGAAAAATAAACTTACCACATTCATTGCTGTTTTAACCAACTTAATATCATCAAGGCTTACACTTCTAACAATGAATCGTCTAGCCCTATGTTCGACACCTTTTGAGCCTTTCATTGGTGTCTTTGTGTCTTGTAGGAACAGTGCAGTCAACACAAACATCAAAAGAGCAACAAAAGAGTTCCAAAGGACACCAAGTCTTGACCAAATGCTAGCAACTTTAGCCACACCCGACTTGTTATTATTCCCTGGAAGGGTCGGCAGAGCCTCCGGATCGGAGACTTTACGTGTACAAGCAAGTAGGAGATTCATCAAGGACATTCCATCACCAAGGGAGTGATGGAAACGGAAGACACACGTGCCTTCAGCTTCTGATGTCTTAATATTTAGGATATGGAGATCCCACAAGGGTTTCGTGTTTTCGATACGTGATCTACTAAGGTTGGAGATGTAATCTTCGACAAACTTTTCAGGTGATTCGATTTTAGGATTAAGTTCCGGTATAATTACGTGGTCATCTATGTTTACATTTGTTGGAATCCATTTCATGCTCCCGTTTTCCTTGTCCATTACCTGTAACATAAAAACAAAAGATGAAATTAGGAAGTTTTTTTATTTCTAGGTGTTTCAATTCAACAAGTGTTATTAGAAGTTTTTCTTGAAAGCGCTTAGATTATATGGAGTTCGCTACCCAAGGTAGCAGACTCTAAAAATATTGATACCAAATATCCACACGTCAAGCGAACTCCTTCTATAGCCTAAAATGGCAAACTAAAAAAATGAGTTTGCTTCTTTGACAGGTGGACTCCCTAGAAACTAAAACAAGTTCAAAAACCTCGTCTACATACTTCTTATTATGCTAAAACACGTAGAAACTAAATTAAAAAAAAAAATCACAAAAAGGTACAAAAATAATGCATGGGTGTACTTCACCTGCAAGCTTGAAAAGCGGCGATTTTTTAAAAAAGTAAGAACCAAATTTTCTTTGAAAACATCTGGACGAATTTTTGTTTTTATGCCCATGATGCCAATGATGTAGACATTAGAACCAGGCTCATGAAACAAACGAGCCATCGGACTTAGTGGTTGGTCGTGGTCCTCTCCTTTCCTAAAACACTTGAATGTTTTTTCATTTTTGGTGGTCCTAATGCTTCTAAGACTATTCAAACTTGGTACGATATCCATGATCTTTTTTTGTGCTAGAATGCTAAGTTTGTGTATTTTGGTATCAAATAAACCCCTTTATATAGATGGACGAGGTTGCAATGTCTCGAGTAAGCACAAACATTCGGTGGTGGTAATTCGTCCACATGTGTTCATTTGATTTTTCTTAGAACGTCCGTAATGAGGCGGTATATACCCGCCGGCTTTGGTGATCGCGCCCCATAGCGCCCGGCCACACCGTCACGGCCGGCGCTATGGGCTGGTTTTGTGCTCTCCTCGTGAAATACATAACGGGGTGAATGATGTAATTTTCAAAAAATATGACCGTTGAACGGTTATATGTATTAAAAAAATTCCTAAGAAGATCACTATATATATATATCCACTAAACCTTCACATTTTACACTCAACCAAACCTCAAAACACCCTTTAATCTCACATTCTTATAAAAATAATGCTTATAATCCCACTTTCTTATAAAAAATAATAGGCTCACCATCGGAGGATTCGTTCACCGATATTTACCGAAGATTTTTTCACCTATCGCGATCTAAGGAAATACATAACGCGTTAAAGGCAAAAATTCGAATGGTCATGTATGCTTGCATCATTATGCATAATATGATTATAGAAAAGATGGAAAAACAATATGCCAAAACTATTTTCCGGAAGATGTTGTTGAAGTAACACAAGCAACAAAGGAAGAGAGAATCTTAAATGCTCAACTATTGCGATCTAAGGAAATACATAACGCGTTAAAGGCGGATCTGGTCGAGCATGCTTGGGCGACTCTCCCAATTAGACACGATGGCGACGTCGAACAAGACTACGTGGAAGAAGAAGTAGAACAATTCGAAGCTGGGAACTTTGCAGACGGAGGTTTGGATGATGGAGAAAACGAAGAAGAAGAAGAGAGAACGACGATGAAGACGAAGATTAAATTTATTGTTTTTTTTATTGTAATTTTTTTTAAATATTGTAATGTTTTTTTTAATTTAATAAAAGTGTTTTTTTAAATAAATTAGAGATTAAATAAAAAATAGAAAATTATAATCAAGTAATGATGGGTATGGGGCTTTATGACTACACCCTTTTGTGATATAAACCCCACAAAGCCCCTCTCTTGCACTTTTCGTCACTTGTCGTATAACCCCCCACAAATGGCTTCAGACCATGATGTGGCATATGGGGCATTATGGGGTTTGAAGTTAAAAATGGGTGTAGTTGTATAATGCCCCATAATGCCCAACAATAATTACCCAAATATTATCTTTAAAAAAACAAATAATATTAGTTGGAAGCTTCTTATTGGACAAAAAAGGGGAGGAGGCATGTTTAAAAAACGCCAGACACATTTTTTTAACAAAAAACGCTCCAGGGGCGGTGCGCGGGCGTTTTTAAGGGTAAAAAAACTCCCAATTTGGCTTCCGCTACGGATGGTATTATGACTACACATCGCCTAAGTTTTCTCTAGTACTGTATGCATTTATAGCTCTATACTTTGATTGCGACAACAAACATTTCCTGCTTCCGAGGATGCCAAAACACAGAGTGTTCTTTTTCTTGTTTTTAGATATGTAATAAAAAAAGGGTCGTATTATTGGCACACCTTGGAAAATTAAATCGACACATATACGATGCGTATTAAAGGTGTCAATTTAATTTTCCAATGTAGCTTTCTGTCACGCAGTAGCTTTCTGTCACGCAGGCGAAGAAGCAGCACTTTGGACATTTGTTGGTCTTCAAACATCTAGGAAAATCTAAATTTCATGTTAGAATATTCGACCCGGAAGATGTGATTAAGGTAAGCGTGTCGTAAAGTTGCATCTTTTAGAGAGAGACCTTTAAATTGCTGGGGTGTGACTGTTCAAATAATATGAATGCACTCAACGAATTTGACAACTGTGACAGCTTATCAAAAATTCCTCATGCTCACGGCAATCGCACTGGTAACAAACTGGTACTGCTGATGGTCTTCTTTCATGTTTCCCAAAATAATTTGAAGGCTCACAAATTTCAATAACATTTTGTGATTTTCTAAGTGTTTGTAACCTTCGCCTGATTCTGAAGACGATAACTTGCCATTTACGTGGGCCCTATTGTCGGATCTGTGACTCCATAGGACTCACTTGAATCGTCTCGGATGTAATAACAGTACGGTTCGTGGATGTAAATTGTTGGAGTGTAACAGTACGATTTCAACAAATCTTTTCAAGAATCAGTAAGCAAATACACAACGGTTTTCCAATTCAAGATCAGTAAAGTAAGGAGAAGCGTTGAGATAACGGACATCCATCAAGCTCAAAAAGAAAACTTGTGTTTCCCATAGCGACCATTCTCATAGTCACAAACGATTGCGGTTTGTATTTCCCATAGCCACCGTTCCCATAGTAAAAAACGGTTGTGGTTTGCAATTCCCGGTTGTACCGCGAGTGGGCATAAGATCCGTGGGCCCTACTGTCGGATCGGTGACTCCATGGAAGATGTGATTAAGGTAAGCGTGCCATAAAGTTGCATCTTTTAGAGAGAGACTTTTAAGTACGGATCCTACAGCTGCATATGGAACAAGAAGTCCAACAATTCGTTCATTATTTGTTGTTGTCTCAACAATATGAATGCACACAACGAATTTGACAACTGTGACAGCTTATTAAAAGTTCCTCAGGCTCACGGCAATCGCACTGGTTTTTCAATTAATTCAACTATGCTGGTTCGGTCTAGTGTTTTTTTGACTATTCAGTTATGTTTCAATAAATAATATCTGATTGAGAAGCACTAAAATAACTAATTTAATTACAGAAAGTACAAATCACCTCCAATCCTTTCCTGGTCAAATCACACAGTATAAAGTTTAAACTTATCGTTATCTAACTACCGAGTCACACCAATTTGTTGAAACCACACATTCGCGTGCTGCAGTTTGGAAAGATAACCGAAGAGAGATGTAACGACCCTCCTAGAACCCTTAATGTGACCCTAAATACTCCCAAATACATCCCGTACATGAAAAACGGACCCGAGATACCTTCGTACGTATAAAAATCAAAGAAAACAAGATTTGCCCTTCTCTCGCGGGCCACGATAGACAAAGACAAAGCTGTCGCGGGGCGCGACAGCCTGTTGCTTGGCGGACACTCTGAGTGCCACGTGTCAGGACATGTGTCAACATCACCCGGTGACTCAGCACACTTTACGCCGCCTTTAAGGCTCTCGCGGGGCGCGAAAGATTAAGAAGAGTCTGTCGCGGGGTGCGACAAACTGGTCGATCAACTATAAAAGGGGCAGAAAGCGACATTTGCAAGTTGTTCAGTTTTTTATTTCTCTCTCAACTCTCTGTCGGCTAAAGCTATAGTCTAATACCCCTTAAGAAGCGAAGCTCTGCCTCGTTGTAAGTATTATAACCCTGCTATTACCCTACACAATTGATCTAGGATTCCGTAATGCATGTCGGCTTCGCCCGACTCAGTCACTGGAATTCAGTCTTATATATACACCCGATTGATATAGGATTCCTTAATGCATGTCGGCTCTGCCCGACTCAGTCATTGGAATTCTGTCTCGAGTTGTACGGTTAATGCAATCTGGTTTATTTTACTAACACCTGTGCATTGTTTATATAAATAATAATCAGTAGAATCAACAGGAAGTTATAATATTATCAGGAAGCTATTACCAGAAAGCCTGTAGGAATACCTGAATCTACAAATGTGAGTAATCCTTCTTTTCGTAAATCTTTTTGTAAATGCTTTTCATAAACTATTCTTACAAAACCTTAAATAATTTTAAATATAATTAGCAGTGATTGAGTCTTTGTAATTCTTCAATTACTGCCGGTATTATGGGGTTTTGTATACATTACTTGATAACCTTCACAATTGGACAATGGGTTAGCCAATGTGTGATATGACTATAGCCACAGATCCGGTCGAGTGGCAAGTACTGAATGAGTAATTGTGTAGAAATAAACATTGTGATCGCTATCAATACTGTGAAATTATAAAACCTGTTTTGATTAAACTAGGATTCACTCACTAGTATTTCTTGCTGATAAAATGTTTTTAAACACGTGTTTCAGGTAACTTAGTAAGAAGCCTATAAAAGCCAGCTGGAAAGCACTGAAGGCTTAGAAAAGTGGCTATAAAAGCTACCTAAACAAAATGGAGAATTGTTTTCAATAATTGGGATTTATCCCTATGATTATGTTACAAATGAAAAATCGAGTTTTGTCCCATTTGTTACCATAAATGTATTATCAGAAAAACTTGGGTATTACCCCATTTATCAATTTTAAACATTTTGGTGTTTAACTCTGATAAAAATATTTCCTAACTACGGTCTTGATGAAACTTTCCGCTGCCAAATTGATAAACACCGATACCATCTGACTGGCTCACGGCTCCCGCTCCCAGGGTGGGGTCGGGGGTTGCGACAAGAGATCTGAATAACAAACTGTGGAGAACTTGTTTGCGTTATCCTTATTGCTGAAAGATGGTCGGTTTTTAATATTATCATTTGTTAGGAAACTTTGTTTATAAGTATTGAAGAAAATCAGATTCAGCTCGATCTATGAAGAAAATAAAGTCTTGAAGATCAAATAAACAGGAAGAAGATTGGATAGGACAACTGAAAAGAACAACATCTACTTCAAAGAATCAGAAGTTGATCAAGAACTCAAGAAGATTATCAGAAAAGGCTATTCTGATGGATCTGATGATATTTCTGATGAAATATCATTAGTTTCTGGCAATTCTGATCATCAGATTTTCTGATGATATGTTCATCAGAATTTTTGATGAAGTGGTTATCAGAAATTCTGATAAAACCCCACTTGTCTAAAAATCAGTTCTATCCTGCCACCATAACCGAAGCAAGTTGATATTATTGGATATCATGATGACAAAGGCAACTTGATTATTGGATTCAATGAATATGTCAAGAAGCTACTTTTTGCAGGACATATACATGAATAAACAAATGATTATTCATGTATCCGAGACCTCTATAAATAGAAGGTTCATCAAGCAAAGAATATTGAGTTAAGCCAAGCATTCAATACATACAACAAAAACTCCGTTGTCCTTTCACCTCAGTATTCATTTGTAATAGATAATCATCTTACAACCGCCTTGTAAACCATTTTGTTTCAAAGTGATGTAAACTTGAAAATTCTGTAGGTCTTGTTTCTTGAAAGTCTGATTTCTATTTCCGCACACTATTTTCACATTTGTTGAAATCACATGCCATATTACGTGAAAAGAAGTTTTTATGTCTAAACTGGGACCAACAATTGGTATCAGAGAAGATTGAATAAATCATTTTCAAACGATCAATCGCTCATTTTCTTTTCTCTAAACATGGCAAACTTTCAAACATGGAATAATGCTTTTAACATTGGTTCAATGTCTAAACCTCCGACCTTGGTCAGAGAGGAATACCTACAATGGAAAATCAGGATGGTCAACTTCCTTAATGGACATGACCAAGCTATGTTTCAATCCATTGAAAGAGGTCCACATGTACCAATGACTATAATACCAGCTATTCTAGCAACTAATCAATCACCAGGAATCCCTGCCTCCCGGGCTCCCAAAAGTGAAACACTTTGGAGCCCAGAAGACAAGGATCTGGTGGTTGCAGATGAAAGGGCCAAATCACTTTTAATAATGGCTCTCACTAATGACATATTCTCTCAGGTTGATGCATGTGCATCGGCCAAAGAGATATGGGATCAGTTGGAAAATCTTTGTGAAGGAGGGGAAAGGATGAAAAGAAACAAAAGAACAAATTATGTTTCCTCATATGAGAGATTCAAAAGTTTACCAAATGAAAAACTATATGAAACATATCACAGATTTGCAAAACTTGTGAATGAGCTAAAGAAATTTGGTATTATAAAATCAAATGATGAAAGGAATATAAAATTTCTAGATGCTTTGCCTAGAGAATGGAGAAGTCTAACCATGACTTTGTCCTCTACCTTAGAACTAGACAATATGAGTCTTCATGACTTATATAGCATTCTGGTCCCCAGAGAAGAAGAGATATTTGAAGAATCAATTCAGAGAGGGGGATCTTTAGCTTTAATCTCTAACTCACAAAGAACACATGTCAATGATCCACAACCTTCAATCAGTCAAAATATTGAAAATTCTGATACATCATCAGATTTTTCAGCTTTTGCTGAAGCAATTGCACTGCTCACCAAAACTTTTGAGCAGAGGTTGAGGGGAGGAGGCCAAAGATACCAGAAAAGTGATAGAGGGAGGATGGAAGGAAGATCTAGGGATGAAGTTAGATCAAAGGATAAGGGAAAGGCTGAAGTTGTGTGTTACAAATGTAAACAAAAGGGTCACTATGCATCAGAGTGCAAAACCAAGAAACTGAAGGATGTTGCATACTATGAGAAGAAGCTGGAAGAAGCAAAGAAGCAACAACAAGTCAGTTTGATTGCAGGGACAGATACATGGCTGTCAGATGATTCTTCTGATGAAGAAGAAGAAGAAGAAGAGATGGCTAATTTCTGCCTTATGGCACTTTCTGATGAAATTTCTGAAGCATCAGAACAAAAGGTAAACATAGATAATCTTGACCTTGAACACAAATTAAACAAACTCGTGTCAGATTTTCTAAGTCTGCAAGATAAACAGAGATCAGATAGTAAAAAATCTGATGAGTTGCAAAGAACCATGAATAAAGTTAAACTTGAAAACCAGTTACTAATAGAAGAGAGCTTAGATCATAGAGCTAAAATTGAATTTTATGAAAAAGAAAGAAAAGATCTTTACAAGAAAGTTCATGATAAGGAAATAAATGTAAAAGGTTTTCAACAAGCTAAGGAATTCATTAACTTTATTGAATCTACACCAAAGAACAAAGGAGAAGGGTTAGGGTATGTAAAAACAAGTGAAATTAAACCCACCATCTTTGTGAAAGCAACACATCAGATTTCTGATAAATTTTCATTAGAATCTGATTCAGAATCATGCAGATCAACAAGTTCTGAGAACTCTTTTAAAATATCAAAACTCAACTTAAAAGCAAAAAGGAGTGAATCCAAACAAAAATTTTAAATATTCCAGAAGCAGTTCACTCAAAGTTTCAAAATTATCCACTCATTCCATCACAAGAAAAGAAATCCGAAAATTCTGATAAAGAATCTTGTATGTGTGTTGACATACTGAAGCTGGTTCAACACCATCTCCAAACAAAAGTTGAAACATCTGTTCATGGCTTAGTATGCAACAGATATTCTGATGAAAGACCATCAAAAGAAAACAATCTGATTAAAATCTCATCAGAAAAATTACCCAAGCAAGTATGGGTACCAAAAACCCTCTAATTTTTCCATTTCAGGACCATCATGTGCAGCAGATCTGGTACTGTGATTCTGGAAGCTCCAAGCACATGACTGGGGACAGGAGCTTACTCAGTAACTTTGTTTCAAAACTGTGTAAATTGGTTAATTTTGGGAATGGAGTAAAAGGGAGGATTTTGGAGTATGGATGCATAAAGTATGGATGTTTGACCATAGAAAAAGTAGCCTATGTAGAAGGTTTAAAGTACAATCTGCTGAGTTGTGGTCAATTCTGTGATAAAGGTTTTCAGGTAACCATTTTACCAGAAAAATGCTTGTTAATTGGCATGGATGATAATAAGATTTATTTAAGTGGAAAAAGAACAAGACAATCAATCTACTATTTTGATTTCAAAGAGGAAAATGAACATCCAAAATTGTGTTTATTTTCAAAAATTAACAAGGGTAGTAGTTGGTTGTGGCACAAAAGGTTAGTACACTTAAATTTTAAAAATCTAAGCAAATTAGCAAGCAAAGGCCTGGTAAAAGGATTATCTTTCATATCCTCAAAGAAGGATAAAATTTGTGAAGCTTGTGAAATGGGCAAATCTAAAAGAAGCTCACACAAAACAATTTCTGAATTTTCAATAACACAAAATTTGGAACTTTTGCATATGGATCTTTGTGGACCCATAAGCACTGAAAGCTTTTCTGGAAAGAAGTATATACTTGTAATTGTAGATGATTTTTCCAGATACACATGGGTAGAGTTTTTAAGAAAGAAAAGTGAAACTTCTAATCTGATCATTAATTTTATTAGAAAAATTGAAAATATGTTAAAACTGACAGTCAGAAGGATCAGAACAGACAATGGAACAGAGCTTAAGAATTCAAAAGTTGAGAGCTTCCTTGTGAGCAAAGGAATTGTAACACCACGTAAAAATGTGTCCAATTATGTAAAGACACGTGTCCTAAACCCTAATCGTGTGAAAGATTGAGTTTGAAGGACTAAAGTTGACAAATGATGAAAATATGTATGCGAAGGGACTAAAAGTGTCAACATGCCAAACTTGTCCCTCTGAATGACCACACACAAAGAATATATTCTTAAACGAGTGATTAATTGGATATAAGATGTAACAACCCGCACGTTCGTGCGTTGTTACTACTCGTTACACTCGTTACGCCTAGCACCAGAGATTCGGATCATAATGTAGCTATATCGCATACATCGCTATTTCGCAGTATTTTCGCATATTACGTATACATTATCGCTATAACACATCGCATCACACACTAACGCTCACGATGATGTTGAGTGAGGACCTATTCTACCCTCCTCGATAGCCGTGATGTGTCGCAGAGAACGCATATTCGAAACAAAACCCGGTTGTTGTATCGCAACTTCGAAATATGGATATTTATACGACCCTATGTGACTAATTATAATAAATATATGTATATGGGTATGAAAATGTGTAACCAAATTATCGCGACGCTTAACGAGCAAAACAAAACATCGAAACGCAACTCGCCAGAGACCACCGATCGAGTGACTGGTCGATCGGATGGCCACCCGATTGGATTGCCACCTGATCGGACAGCCATCTGATCCATGGCACTCCCTCACCCCCTTTCTCCTCTTCACCTATAAATAGCCCTTGTCACATCACTGTTCAAGTGATGTGACAGCTCTCACTCGACCAGCACGCTTTTGGGGCTTTTCCTCTCGATTCCTCGCGATTCTTGTAAGTTTACAACTCAAATCTTGTACTTCTTTGATCCACAGACACTTCTTCATGTTTTTCACCTTTGAATCTTAACTTTTAACCATGAAATCAATGGATTTGAGGTGTTCTAGGGTGAGGTCATCATGGAATTCTTATGAACTTCGAATGTTTGCCTCATTCCACCAAGAATAACTCAGATCTGAAGGATTTCCACAATGATTTCACTACGATTTTGCATAGATCTAGACACTTCAATGATAAAAGGATTGAAAGAAGCTTTTTCAACTTTCTTTCAACTCTTTTACACTCAATGCACTCAAAACCGATGGAATCAGAGCTCGTTCCGATCTTCTACTCATTCTAAGTGAAGTGTCGGTTCCAAATCTGATTATGTCTAAAGAGACAACCGATTTCGGGTTAAGCATGAACAACAGTTATGGACAGTTCACTGATCGGACCAGGGTGATTCCAGTTCAATCGGAAGACTTGGTTCGTAATGGAGTTCTGTTGTTTGGCACGTTATCACATCGTCTCGATCAAAACCACAAACTTCCAAAACAATCAAGTGTCAAGACGATCAAGGCAGTTGGAACGGAATGCCGTCCGATCGGATTACCACCCGATCGGCTTGCACTTGGTTCCTCACTTAAACTATCATTTCAACTTTTCAAAGTCTTGAACGTCAAACGGATTGCCGTCCGATCGGATTGCCACCCGATCGAACGACCATCCGACCATGTGATGTTTGGGACTTCGACACTTAAACAATTCAATACATAGTCAGTTCCAAATGGATTGCCACCCGATCGGATTACCATTTGACACTTGGTTCACTCGCCACCATTTAACGCACTGTTCGACGCTTACGCTATCAATCTGTAACCAGGCTGATCTCAGACGCGCTCCCTTCAATCCAACCAAGTTGTGTTTACTAGCTGAACACCAACTGTGAGTATACTCGAACCCCTTTTTATCGCATTTTTTGGTGTAACATATGTTTCTATTAAATCAAACTAATCGAATGCTTAAACTATTTATCACATGCGAATAACTGTTATGCATATTTATACGTGATGCTAGTTACATATGTGTTAGGACTTATACTCGCGAGGTCCCGCCTTAACTAGTATAGTACTATAGCACCCGACGGGGTCTAGTTAGGATGAATAGCAATCGCAATCGCAGCTCGAGTGACTTAGCTGGTAGTATCGGTCTTATATGCATATATGTTGAGGTATCTCGTTTATGTATTTGGTAATTCGCAGCTCTTTTACTATTTACGCTACACTATCAAAACTTGTATACTCGCCAGTACTTTTGTATTGACGTTGTTTTTAACGTATGTTGCAGGTTTAGTCGCAGTCTACATCAAATCAAGCTAGGAAGTCTAGAAACACACCTAAAATCTCGGTTGTCGGATTTGTATTGTTTGAGAGAACATGAAATTCGTGACAGCTTATGTGATTGTACTTGTTTATTAGTATGGGATAATGAACGCATTAAATACTGTCGCAATTTAGTTGTTATGGATTCTCTTGAGCAATCTGATTCGCCTAGTGTCGCGCCCCGATTATTCCGCCATCGGTTGGGGTGTGACAGATTGGTATCAGAGCCATAACTATAGGGAATTAGGAAAGACACGACCTAGTCCGGGTTTGTTGTCTTAGAAACGACCTAGTCTATAGTCTAAGTACCAACAGGGCGACTTGTATGAATCCAGTAGGATTTGCGCGGGCCTACTTGATACTCTCGTTCGAATTCGCTAAAAGCTACTACTTCGCGTGAACACCACATACTACAACTTCACACGAAGAGCCTTTCCTAAGGCTAGAATATTACTTAGCCTTTCCTAAGGCCAACACAATACTCACGTTTTCAAAAATACTCGCGTAACACAACCGAGTGATCCAGTCGAGATCAGGCGTGAAAACCAAGAACTCTTGATAAGATCGCTCACTTAGCGCATTTTTCTAGCACGAGAACTTTTGTTAAGCTAGGAGTGACATCCATATCTCAACGAAAGTCTCCATTTCAAAATCCAGTGGAACTCCCGAATTTATTTGAAGAGCACCACCACAGTCAGGAGCGAAGTTATTAAGTCAGGGGTGAAACCCGTATCTTAATAAACCGTTCTACTCTCTATGAAATGGTTTTCAAAAAGCTCTTACCAAGGACTCGACTATAACGATGACTCGAGCCACGTGATGACTAGGAAGACAAATGCCATGAGCTGCATCCCAGTGGAAGCATAAGCCTTCTACGGCAACGTGCGTGCGCGAGCTGTTGGGTATAGTTGGGTTACCTTGGGCAGTCGACGCCTAAACACCCGAGGCACTCTATCTACTTTTCTAGCTTACGACTCGCCGATTTTACGCTATATGGAATCTATTTACGCTTATGTGTTTACAATTTAAACTTTACGCCTTATCGATTTCTCGATTTATCGATTTTCGCTCCCTGCTTTTGTAAAACACACAACTCGCACAGCTATCGCAATCTAAAACGACAACCGAATGTTCGCAACAAAGCTAATGTCTAATTACTCGCTTTCGCTCTCGCTCTCTCCCTTTTTCATCGCGTCCTCGAGCATTCAACACCGACATGTATGTGTGTAAGTATAAACTACAACTAATTATATATATACAAGCAAATCAATTGTGTGTGGGAATTTAGGAATCTCGTGTCTCCTATGTGGCTCCTATGTGAAATCTATTATATTACTCGCTACAAGTTTTGATCATGCTCAATCGCATCGCAAACTCAAAATCATTATGATCGAATCTCACTCCAAATCTCTCTCTGTCTAGATGCCTTCCAACGACTCTACCTCAAGACAAACAGCGTAGAGAAGAGCCAAACGAAGCGCCGAAAAGAGGATTGCCTCGCTTGTGGCCAAGGAAGTGGCCAAGGTCATTCCTCAACTCTCGAACCCCGGAAGACATTAAGATGAAAGCGCCGCAATCCGCTTTCCTCTATAAACACTTCAAAGCCTGTGGCCCGATGGAGTTCACAGGGGAAGGAGGTGTGTCCCAGCTACTCCAGTGGTTCGATTCTATCGAAGTCACCCTTCGTCAAAGTGGGTGCCCCGATAGTTTCCGTACTACTTGCGCTACCGGAGTATTTCAATCGCAAGCACTCGACTGGTGGACAGCCGAACGTAACAAACGTGGGATCTCCGCAGCTTACGCTCTCTCTTGGGATGAGCTGAAATAGCTCATGAAGAAAGAGTACTGCCCACCCCACGAAGTCCAGAAGCTAGAAAACGAATTTTGGGAAATCAAGCAAGTTAAAGGTGACAATACTGGCTACACCGCAAGGTTCAAACAGCTCAGCATAATCTGCCCAAGTCAAGTCAACACTTCAGAAAAAGCCATCACGAAGTACATTCGCGGCTTGCCTGAATGTGTGGGCGATTTTGTCAAAGCTGCCAGACCTGCTACCATCGAAGAAACCTACCGCTTGGCCGCAGAAATCAACGACAAACGAGTCTTGGACGAATTTTTCTCTAAGAATCCTGTCAAACAAGCTCATCAAGCAATCATCGTCGACTCTTCCGATGATTCTTCTAACGATTCCTCCGATGATTCTTCAAGCGAGTCCTCAGACAAATCCTCCGATGATAACACACCGCTTAAGGAAGCTCAGCCTAGCCGCAAACGAAAGACCATGAGCCCAACCTCTTCAACAACCGAGCCGTCGCAACCAGAACCTCTCCAAGCAATTCCAGTTCACTCGAAGCGCGACTACAACGGAACCCATCCCCTGTGTCTCATGTGTATGTATCATCACCCACCAGGAGCTGACTGTCGCTATTGCAACAATTGCAACTGGTATGTTCATTTTACCCAGAACTGCCGCACAGGACCGCAACCCTGAGGAATTTCAGCAACAACCGCAGTCTCCGCAGAAGTACTCCACAACAACGTTATTTTGCTTCTAATGTTGTAGTAATAATACGACTTATCGTCGTCAATTTCTTTAAGTGTGGGAACTTATCCTAACTCTTGACGCATGTGGATTCTATTTCTCTCTTGTACTCGCACACAATCTAATGCTAGCACTATGTACAATATAATGTATTTTGCCCCTACTATGCGTCCTTGAGATATGGTACGATAAACGTGCAAGAATCAAACTAATCACGGGTGCACACGGGATTATTTTGGTTAGTGCACGGAGATCGTAGTGAGTTTCAATAATGCCTCAACGTTCAGGGCATGGTTAAGCGTGGTGGATACGCCGCTGGTACTTCATATATATAAGCGTCTTGACCATGTCTGATGAAGTGTGACACCTATTCACGGAATGAAGGCGTATGGTTGAAACATGACGGTGTTTCGCCATACTAACCGAAGTTTTGTGAAGAAAGTGCCATGTGGAGTTGGAACGTAGACCTATTATACTATTATGGAATATGTTCGACACATTACACTACATCGCAAGGCGTAACAATCTCAATCGCAACTCAAAGTGTCACACCCCAACCGATGGCGGAAACATCGGAGTGAGACGAAAACGAGATTGCAAGAGACTTCATAACACTAGTTGAGACAATAATTAAATAATAGATTTCATTTCATTTCTACAAGTCAATTACCAAGTTTAAAGTCAATATAACAACTTGATATACGATACGTTCAATACAAGAATACAACAACAATTACAACTGATACAACGAATAAAGCTTAAGATGTCTATGTGTGTATCTAAGCATCATCACTACTTCAATTTCAAAGCGTCATTATCCTCAACCTGTAACATGTTTAAAATAAAGTTCAATGCAAAAGCAAAGGCGAGTATACAAGTTTTCGTACGTAGCATAAAAAATAAGTTTTTAAACAACTCCATGTGGCAAGCCCTTGATACAAGATAAACAATAAATTCGGCATGTGTCTAACATATCAAACCAATGATGAAACGCAATATGCTCATGACATAAGCACAAGTCTACGAGCGGTGCGTTAATCCTATAGCGCTATATATGTCACGGATAGGCTCGTACGAAGTTAATGATAAGTCTAACACAAGATGTAATTAACCCAAGTTTAAAGTATCAAGTAATCAAATAAGCATGCGTGTATGAGGAATGTTTGTGCAATATGAATAAAGGTTGTGTGTAAGTTTATAAATAACGTGTTACACCCCAAAAAGTGGTAAACGAAAAAGGGGTTCAAGTATACTCACAGTGGTTGCGTATAGGGATTTCTTGAAATAACGCACGAGTAAAGATTGGGAATTTCCAAGAGAATGAACGAAATGATTACCCTAAATATTTGGAATAACACATAACGATCCGTTAATATTTGTCCTTAAATTTCCTTATTTTTATTATTTACAATTTATTTAGATATTACAAATTATTCCATTATTAACCTTAAAATTTATAAAAGGAATTATTTATTTATGTGAGTATCAAAATTTAATGGCTTATAAAAATGAAATAATAAAACAAAAGAAATTGTTAACTTGTTGTGTCAAAAAAATGTAAATAAGTAAAACCGTTTAACAGAATCATCTTCTATATGTCTTTGTCTTTGTTCAAAACAAAAATTACTTTAGTAAAGAAAAAGGAGTCTGACAACATTAAATCTATTAAATATGAATGAATATTACAATTAAAGGAATCATTGATGATCCACACATTTGTCAACAACTACTTATTATCAAGTAGTTAATGCATGGTGTTGGTGCATGTTTGTGACAACAGCTTAGATTTGGTCTTTGGATATCTTGTAATTAGTTAAACGATAAACAGTTAGCGGGTTTAGCTTTGTAATAGTTTGATTATAGAGTTTGGGCTAAACAAAACCCACATTGGGTGATGGGGGACGAAATGGGCCTAGCCCATGTAGCAAACCCAGCCTAATGTTGCAACCTTGTGTTATATAAACAAGGTTAGGCTTTGTACGGTTTTACCAGTCTGTTTGCGTTAAAATGTCAAAAATGACGAATTTGAATGCACCTAAGATGATGAAGGTGGAAAATTATCTTACATGGAAGGATAACTTCAAATCCTTCATTGAATCTCAGGATGCACGCATGTGGATCTGTATTGAAGATGGGTACATAAACCCAACACACGATTATGAGGGCAGACCACGTAGAACAGACTATGTGAACATGAAAGAGGATGATAAAAAGATGTATGAGGCTGAAAAGAGAGCCTTGGCTGCGATAAAGATGTCCTTACCTGATAGCATCAAGCATACCTTCACAAAGTACACTAATTCAAAGGATATGTGGTATGCATTACAAAAGCGATATCAGGGGAATGAGAGTACCACTCAGGCATTCATGGCAGAGATAGTGCCAGTTGATGAGGTTGAAACTACTGTGAGTGATGCTGAATCTGAAGTGAAAAATGTTGAAGCAAAAGTGGATGCTGAAGTAGAGAAAGAAAGTGAAGCTGAACAGGTTGTTGCTGATGAAAATACAGAAGTTCATGAGAAAGAGGTACAATCTAATTCTGTATGTTTGAGATGTCGTGAACTACAGGGTGAGGTTGACAGGTTGTCAACACAAAACCAAAGTTTGATAAGCGAGATGTCTAACATTAAAGAATCAAACTTTTTTGCTAAAAGAAATGAATCGTCATACTTGAAGAAGATAAAAGGTTATGAAGCTGAAATTGAAGCTTTAACTTGCAAACTAAATGAAAAACTTCAAGTCATAGACTTAGCTCATGACATGATGGCTGAAAAAACAAAAGAGATTTCTGAAAAATGCAAAGAGTTGTCAGATGCACAACTCAAAATTGTTGAACTTGAAAAGAAATTGAGTCAATTCAGAGATTCGTCTTTTTTTTATGAAACACATGATGGGTGGGTTAAAGAAGAGTAATGACAAGACCAGTGTGGGCTTCCAGGGCTTTAATGAAGTTCCACCTCCTCTTAGTCATGACTATTCATTCCTGCCTAGTGAAAATGAGCTAGCAGACTTTATGGAATCTGCACAAGTAGTTTCGGATCCACATCAAGTCAAGGTGATGGATCTGAGAGTGATGATGATAAGAAAAGCAATAACAGGGAACCTTTGAAAAAGAAAAATTCACCTCCTAAGAATAAAAATCAAGCTTTTGTTAAAAAGATTAATTTTGTTCAAGGTAGTGATATGAAAAATGAAACAACTGTTATTGAAAATGAATCAAATGTAGAGTTTGCTAAAAATAAAAACAAAAAAAATCCGAATCCAAGCAAACTAAACAAGGTTCATCCAAGGGATCATTACCATCTGATAAGGGATCTACCTGAGAGACTCCAGCTAAGAAGTCTTTGAAAAGGAGATCGTGCTTCAAATGTCACACCAAGGGACATGTAGCTAGCTGTTGTCCTAACAAAAAGAGTGAAGCACAACTTAGTGAAAAACAGAGAGGGAAATTGCCAGAGAAGAAAGGTGATAGTGAGGAGAAAGGCTCAAATTCTACAAAGAAATCTGCTCCTAAGCAACCAGAGAATGTTGTGTTGGTGTAGATAAGGCTGAAAAAGGAACTCCACAAGTTCCTCGTTTTCAAAGAAATCAACCAAGATTTCAGACTAGATCTCCACCAGGCAGATACGAGAGACCTAGAAGCAGTTCACCTAGAATGAACAATTTTAATGGAAATTCAAATAATTTCAGAAGTCAAGGTCAATATCAAAATCGATACCAAAATAATAGTGGTCGAACTTTTTATAACAATGGCTTTATAAATTACAACAATAATGCTTCTTGGAATCAAAATTCAAGGTATCAAAACCAAAATTTTCAAAGGTCAAATAGTCCAAACACATAAGGAACCCTCAGGACCAGAGACCTTATGGAAATCAAAACCCATTTCCATCAATAGGTCTGAGATCCAAGACTCCAGTTAGGAGTAATGGATATTGGATGGATGTTCCAGTGGTTGAATTTGGACGACCCAAGACCATTAAGGCTTGGGTCCCCCAATCTAACTAATTTCTTAGTTGGTGTGTGCAGGAACTGCTAAGGAGGATTATCAACTTATGTTGATAGTAGCTGCTTCAGGCACATGACGGGGGGATGTGAGATTGTTGATATATATATATTAATTGATTTAAATTGAAGTTCAAAGTGCTGAGTCGACACACTAGATAACCTGACAGATCTTTATACTAAAGCATTTGACAGGGCTCGCTTTGAACATTTAGTCGAACTCAACGGGATGAGGAATCCTGAATAACTGGTTTTTCATAAGAATTTTGTAAATAGTTTACTGTTTTCTTAAAAAATCAAAAATACAAAAACATTGAAAAATCAAAAACATAAAAAATAGAAAATTAAAAATGAGTTATCACTGTGTGAAAAAGGAGAAATGATAGTACATCAGCAAGTTAGACTGTCACACTGAAAATAAATTAAATTGCTTAAGTGTGATAGCCATCATATGATGTACCAGTAGGCAAAAAGCATGAAATAATCAACTTACCAATGTGATATAAACTTAAATGAACTGTGTATGAGTGGGGAACACATCAGTGGTGTATGGTTTAATGACCTTAAATCTTGCGTTGATAGATTGCCAAAATCTGAAGTTTTGGGTCTTTATACTGATTTTTCATCTGGGGATATCAGGGGTGTCCTTCGGCTGCATCCAGATACATGCTGACCTAGACACACCCCGGTTATCTTAAAAGAGCTAAAAATGCCAAAACCCTTAAATGAAGAAGCTCTCAAAGAGAGTTATTCAAATGTGCAAAAAGCATAAATCGTACCAAAAAAATGGTATTTGTCTTAGCCCTCGTTAGATATTTTGGTCTCTCTGCTGTACGGAAGTACTGACCTGTTCACCAATTATCTAAACGTTGAAATACAAAACGGATGAATTCAGTATACTCACCTACTACGATGAATCTTTGTGCATACCTTGATCGCGGGGGTATATCCTGAAGTGGGACACACTAATATTTCAGTATTAATATTACCTTAACGTATCATACGGTAATGGTACTTGAAATGTTCATGCATTTTGTTTAAGTGGACAAACATATTGGTAATCGTCTTGGACTGCTTTTCACGAAAATAAATAAAGAATTAACTATAAGTGTGAAACAGTTTGATTTTGTTGATATGATCTTCTTACCAGTGATTCTCACAAAAATAGAGTGTTTATTGCTTTTGTATTTACTTGCTTTCAGAAAAATATATAAAATCCAAAAATAGTGTCTTTTTCTGTTTAAAATTCTTAACGTACGGAAAACTGTTATTCTTGGAGGAATTGTTACTGATAGGGGGAGACGGTGTTGGAAAGTGAGTTCAAAATTTTAAATCATGCGGGTTATAGGGTGTGATTAAAAAGTTTTGTGTGTTGGTGATAAATTGAAAATGCTTAATCTGTGATACACTTTAACTATCTCTTGAATAATAATAATTTATTTAACTGTGTTGAAAAACTCTTATGGTTTCTCAAGATGTTTGTTTTATAGTATACAGATTGAAGCAGTATGTTGCTGAGAAGTTAAAGTGATGAGTTGCTGTGAAGAGATGAGAGTTTGATTGGATGCATGGTAGAACCTCCTTTCTACATTGCAGACAAAGTTGAAGAGTTTGAAGATTGCTATACATATGCTGAACTGGAGTTTACTCAAACGCTAAAGTTTTTGATGATTTGGTGATTGGATGCATCAGCTTAGGGGGAGTCTGTTGCTGACAGAAGCTATTGAAGCTGAAGCTATCCAAAGACCAAAGACAGTGCAAGATTACATGAAGATTGCAAGATGATTGAAGACTTTATGAAGCTATTGTCAAGGGGGAGTTTGTTGGTCCATGTTTGTGACAACAGCTTAGATTTGGTCTTTGGATATCTTGTAATTAGTTAAACGGTAAACAGTTAGCGGGTTTAGCTTTGTAATAGTTTGATTATAGAGTTTGGGCTAAACAAAACCCACATTGGGTGATGGGGGACGAAATGGGCCTAGCCCATGTAGCAAACCCAGCCTAATGTTGCAACCTTGTGTTATATAAACAAGGTTAGGCTTTAGGGTTTAGGTTAATCAGCCAAAACAGAGTGTGTGAGAATTTCGTGAGAGCATTACTAAGTTTGGACGAAATTAGTGTGGTTAGGGATCTTGATTGATTGTAATCACTTTGATAGATAATCAATAAAGATCTGGTTTGAAAGTGAATTGCTGTTTCTGTTTCCTACACGTTTTCTACTATAATCTGATCAAGAGGATTCCGCACTCTTGATTAGATTGACAATTCTGTTAAGATCCATACGTCATGGGGACCTACACATGGATGAAAATAAAGAGACAGTACTTAACAAGAGCCTCATCAATCTGTTCATTTTTCGAACAGACTGTTATTTGTCCTTTGTCTTATTTTTGTTTTGAAATGTTATAAGAGTTCAACGAGTATTAAACGAAGGAAAGAAATGGTAATGGAGATATACCGAACACGATGAAATGGTTCCCGTTGCGAACTCCGGCCGTAGCTGCCCCGATGTTGACCATCTTTGACCCGCTTGACCGAAACCAAAACGGATCCCGAACAGGGACCGTACTGAGTCTGACCCGAACCAAGACCAAAGTTGACACGATAGAAACCCAAACCAAAACTGAAACAAATCTCGAACCAAAAGGAACCGAACCAATCCAACCCTGAACCCGACTGAACCGGAACACCACCACCGTAACACCTGCAACGTCAACCAACTCGCCGGAGAAACAACGGTCAACAAGGATCTAAAAGAATCTGAGAAGGTGAAGGGACCAAGGGCTTACCGAGTTTGTCGGAGAATTTGACAGGGGAGGATACCGTTGCTCCACCATTACCACCGTGTCACTAACCCACTGCCGCTTCTCTCTCTCCACCATTCTCCCTCCTGCCGACACATTCTTCGCCGCTGATACCCACCCATCTCCGCCGCTGATAGCCGCCGAAGACGAAGGGCACCGGCAGCCGTCGCCATCCCTGCTGGTCGCCGATCACCCATCGAGGAGGGTGTCGTTTCTGGGAGAACCCACCGGAGAAAGGGAGGAGGCAGGTGTTTATTTTAGGTAACTGCTTAAGAAGGATGATGTTGAGAGGAATTAGGGTCTTGTATGTACATATATGACTTAATTGCAGATGTAAAAAAAAGGAAGTGGGTGTGGTTGATTTGAAGTAGATTGTTAGGGTTTCCTAAGAGAGTATGAAGGAGTAGAGATGAGGTCTAGAGGACGGCTGTAACAATAAAAGAGATAGTATTTTTTTTTTAGGGTTTTGACCCTCATCACCAGTAATATCTACTAGTTTAGTTTAATGGGCTTGGGCCCAAGGCCCACAAGCCCAGTCCCGGTGTTTTAGGTGGCCCGTTTTCTGATTCGGTTTTAACTACGAATAATGAAAAAAAAAGAATACGGAATTACGAGGCGTTACAGTCTCCCCTCCTTTAGGAAATTTCGTCCCGAAATTAATTCAGAAGGGATACTTGAAAGGGTTTTGGCAAACATAAGAGGATTGTTTAAAATTTAGGCTTTGGAGTTTGAGACAACGGAGAATAATTAAGGTATAAGGGTGAACGGTTGATCTAATAAACGATTATGAGTATGAGGATAGCGTAAGTATCGGATAGACGAAAGTAGTGCTTAAGAATGAGGTCTCGTCGTGGATAATCGGATATAATGTGTTTGTGAGTTGTTTAAAGTTTGTATTAGGTCCAAAAAGGTCTGCAAAACACCGAATTTCTCATGGCACGTTTTACGAAAGTTTAGTAGCATGGTAAAACACTTATATATAGGAAGTACCAGCGGCGTATCCACCATGTTTTGACCATGTTACGTCCGTTTTGTTATTCGTGTCATGTTACGTTCCGTGTCTTACCATACACAATAGTATACTCTATGGTTTTTATACGCCCATCACTATAATCCCGTGTGCACCCGCGATTATACTGATCGTCGCATGATCCGCATAGCTTGTACTAATCGTGTATGAATCAGGGTATTCATAAATTTGAAAATAAGAACGAGTACGTATAGGAATGTCGTATGTAAGCATGTATGGGACCCACGTAAGCGAATCCATCGGATTCCGCTCGCGTACGGTATGAATGTAGTATATAAGCTTGTATGGGACCCAAGTAAGCGAATCCATCGGATTCCGCTCGCGTACAGGTATGAATGTATGAAACAAGAGTATGAAGGAAAGTATGAGCATAAGCATAAGTGTAAGTATAAATACGCATGTGGGCATAAACACAAAACGTATGGCAAGAGTGTGAGCACAAGTATAAGTGTGAACATAAGATGTATGAGCATAGATATGAACATGAATATATAGGTGTAAAACATGAAGGTTTAAATATGAATAAGATATGCGTATGAATATAAGTGTAAACAAAGTTGTATAAGTGTATTTGAAAACATAAAATGTATGAACATGAATATGAATATGAATGTAGTATAAACATGAATGTAAGTACAACGTAAATGTATAATTGTGAGTGTATGTATAAACGTAAAAGGTGTGAATTTTGAATCATGAGTATAATTTAAATGTGTAAGTGTGAACATGAGTGAAGGCATAAAAGGTATAAGAATGGATGTAGGAAATAATGATTTTGTTTATAGTATAAATCGAAATACACGAGTTTATGCACATAAAAGATTAAAAGTTTTGAGTATGAAAGAAAAATGAAACGAGTGACGCGTGTGAGATTATTGTGAGATATTGACTAAAAGGTGTAAAATGATATGCAAATTGATGTGCACAAAATGAAACATATAAATTACATCAATTGTGGCATAAAACTAACCCTTTTTTAGTATTAATGTTGGAAAAAGTGTGTTTTTGTCTTCCTTTTGTATTTTCAGGATTAAATGAGCTCAAATGAACAAAAGAAGCAAAAAGACAGCTAAATCTAACATAAATACAAGAAAAGGAACAAACGTGGCATGCCCAGCCTCCCCGACAGCATCTTCCCAAGCAAAACAAAAGAACAGAAGGCTGAACACGCCCCGTGCTCAATGAGCACGGCGGTGTGCCCAAGTGTCAGCAGAAAAGACAAAGCTATAGAAGCTTCTATCAACCACCACGGGGCCGTGCTCAGCGGACACGGGGCCGTGGTCAACTCTAAGATTCGCAGAATCTGAGGAAATCTTGATAGTACAGATACGCTTCAGCACACGGGGGCGTGCCCAGCGGACACGGGAGCGTGGTCAACTAATGCAAACAAACTACAATTAATGAAGACAGAGAAGAAGGTGGACACGGGGCCATGCCCGGGCTGCTGTTCAGGCTATAAATAGGGGTGCTTGGCTCATTTTCAAACCATCCCTTGGCACACCACCTCTCTCACACTTCACCCACCACCCACCACCATCACAACACCATCATCCACCACCATCATCCATTGTCCATCATAGAGTGTGTGAGTCATCTCGGGATCCAAGATTGATCATAAGAGTTCTTGACAATCAAAGGCCATGTTTGCCTAAGTCTCTTACATCACTTGGTGAAGACAAGTGTCTAGTGTAATACTTTTTATTTTTAATCTTTTCGCACTTTTTACTTGGTTATGTATTAATGACTTTAATAACTAGTTTCTTATGTTGAAGGTGATTCTTCCTTATCGTTTGTCCGTGGTGTCTTGGCATTATTTTACTGTCTATATAAAATAAAAGATTTTCACCATTCATATCTCAACGGTCTATATGGAGATATGTTGGCAACCTGGTCGGGGGTTAAGGGAACGGTTTGGTAAGAGTCTTTCCTTGTTCAGTGTATAGATCCTGCAAGGACCTGGGTCAAATTTAGTAGGACCTCCTTCAATACCCACCGGTATTGGATGGCGGGGGTCCAAACTCTTTGATCCCCTCATATGTAAGCTACTATTAATACTTTAACCCGGCTATTTAGGACTGTATCCCTGCTGACTCAGACTACTTAGCTGAGGGTAACGTCACCTCCAAAAGAGGGGCCTACCATAATATGCATTAATAACTTAATTAATTATCTTTCAATAATCCGACCCTTTAGGATTGTATCCTTGCTGACTCAAACTACTGGGTTGAGGGTAACGTCACCTTCAAAAGAGGGGCCTACTACAATAACTAAGATAATCTCTTAAAAAGTGCAAAAGTGAGGAAATAATCAAAGGTTACACTAAACACGAGTCGGAGCCAAGTGATTCATCTTGTCTATCTGTTTTTACTTTTATTTTATTTTCAGCATTTTAGTTAGTTTTTATTTTTCTAGTTTAAAACATTTTCCTAACTTTTTGATTTGATTAGACGTTGAGGATAAACCGGTACTAAAAGCTCTTGTGTCCTTGGACGACCTCGGTATCTTGCCAACACTATACTACGCTCACGATGAGTGCACTTGCCCATATGTGTGTTTAGTGTTAGTAAAATATCATGTTTTATAAATTAAAAACTTGACTAACATGTAAAAAGGGCTTAAAATATACTTAAACTTATATACACACTCGCACACATCAAGTTTTTGGTGCCGCTGCCGGGGACACAAGGATTTTAAGAAAGTTAGGAATCAATGGCCTAATCGTTTTTTCTAATTTTTCTGTTTTTTTTTTAGGATTTTCTTAGTTTTTCAGTTTCTGTAGAGCTTAGCACGGGCCGTGCCTAGTCAGACACGGGCCGTGCCCAGCATTGTTACTGGCAGTTTTTATTTTCCGAGTTACAGGAAGTTGAGCACGGGGCCGTGTCGGTGCAACACAGGGCCGTGTCGAACTCCCTAGTAACAGGGATCCGGAAAACAATAACTTTATCTCCGACCACGGGTCGTGTTCATCTGAGCACGGGGCCGTGGTGAAGCTTCTGACCAACGTTCTTTTCTGTTTTTATTGCGGGACTTGGAACCCAGGCGCCACATCTGAACTTTCTACGTAGTGTATGAGCTCCAGTTCTAGTAGAGACATAAAAGAACCTCTTGAAGAACCCGAACGCTTTCTCAGAAAAAGACTTAAAGCCAAAAACCAAGAGACAGTTTCGGGGGACCCACTTCCAATGGCGGACCAACGTACCCTCATGGATTACCTACGACCCATTGTAGGTAATCTCGGCGCCGCTATCAATGCACCGAATGTCGAAGCCAACAACTTTGAACTTCGACCGCATTTGATACAAATGCTCCAAAACTCCGCAACCTTTCATGGGCTTGCGGACGAGGATCCCCATCTACATATTACTAATTTCTTAGAAATATGTGATACCTTTCGGATCAATGCAGCATCAAACGACGCCATCCGCCTTCGAATGTTTCCATTTTCACTAAAAGACCGAGCTAAGGTTTGGCTTAATACCCTCCCAGTTGGCTCGGTAAACACCTGGGATGAACTAGCCCAAAAGTTTCTATATAAGTATTTCCCTCCTGCTAAAACGGCTAAATTAATGACTGAAATTAATACATATTCACAAGAGGATGGGGAATCCTTATATGAAACTTGGGAAAGGTTCAAGGAGCTACTAAGAAATTGTCCTCATCACGGTCTTGCGGTATGGCAACAAGTATCCACTTTCTACAATGGGTTGTTGCCACACACAAAACAAACACTTGATTCTAGCTCCGGGGGACTTTTAGGTAATCGTCGCCCAAATGAAATATATAATCAAATTGAGGAAATTGCTCAAACCAATTTTCAGTGGCACACTCCCCGACGCAATAAATCTATTGCCCCGGGCGCCCATAAGGTTGATGAAAGCACTTCTTTACAAGCTCAAATCGAGGCCCTTTCTTCAAAAATCAAAAAGTTAGAAAGGGCAAAAACGTTCTCGGTTATGGCTTGTGAGGGGTGTGGTGGGCCACATGAAAATTGGAGTTGTATGAAAGAATTAGATGATCAAACGGAAACGGTAAACTACATTGATAATAGGCCTAGGCCGTCGGGTCCTCCAACGGGTACCTACAACCAAGGATGGCGTAACCACCCCAATCTTGGTTGGAGAGAACCCGGCAATAGTAGTAACCAACAAAATCTAAACCAACGAACAAACTTTCAACAACCACAAAATTTCTCTCAACAACAAGGTGGACGAGAAAGGCTTGAAGATACTGTATCTCGCCTCATCTCCGACACCGAAAAGAAAAACTCGGATCGATTTCAACAATTGGAATCGAATTTTAGAAATCAACAAGCTAGCATTCAAAACATTGAAAAACAATTAAATCAAATAGCTCAAAATTTCTCTGAGAGACCACAAGGCGCGTTACCAAGTAATACCGAAACCAACCCAAATGCGCAAGTACATCTCATAACATTGAGAAACCGTACCGTGGGTCCCGAGGAGGCTCCACTTCCATCAACTGAAAGAAGCCAATCTAGCCAAACCACAACTCCGCCCATGCCCCAACAAGAGAAGGCTTCTCCATCAGTTCAAGAGCCTACTAAGACTCCTCCGATTCCATACCCTGGTCGGTTAATTCGTCAAAAGACCGATAAGCAATTCGCAAAGTTCGAAAATTTACTAAAACAATTGCATGTTAATATTCCATTTATCGAAGTCCTAACTCAAATGCCTAAATATTCTAAATTTATGAGGGACTTCCTCACTCATAAAAGGAAAACTGAATCATTGCAATTAGTTAACTTAGGCGAAGAATGCTCCGCCCTACTACTCAACAAACTCCCGCAAAAGAAGCTTGACCCCGGAAGCTTCACAATTCCTTGCTCGATTGGGAAATCCCCCATTCGTAATGCACTAGCCGATCTCGGGGCAAGCATCAACCTCATGCCCTCATCAATGTTCAATCGACTCGGCTTAGAGAAAACAAGCCCTACAAGAATAAGCATACAACTCTCCGATAGATCCGTCAAATATCCACAAGGTGTCGCTGAAAATCTATTGGTTAAGGTCGGCGAATTTGTCTTTCCGGCCGACTTTGTCATACTAGATATGGAGGAAGATACCGAAGTACAACTCATCCTAGGGAGGCCATTCCTAGCTACGGCCCAAGCAGTGGTAGATATGAATGATGGAACACTAACATTGAGGGTTGGGGACGAGGAAGTGAAGTTTGGAGCTGGAAAAAGAGTAGAAGACGAAGACCCGGTCAACTACATGAAGGTCATTGACTCGAGTTTGGATGATGCTCTCCGACGGTGTAGCATGGGATGCAAAACATCTCACTTGGGTAACATATGACCAGGCTTTGGGTCTAGCCAAGGACCCTTATAAACGTGGCGCACCACGGAGGCATTCAGCGGAACTATCCTTAGTTTAGTTTAGAATAATATTTATGTTTTCTAGTTTAGTTTTAATTTTCAGGAATAAAACACACTCGAGATGGTAAAGGATACCAAGGGAACTTGAACCAGCACCCCATGCACGAAAACAGGGCCACCCGACAAATTTTTCTTCATTACAGCAAGTTCAGCACGGGCCGTGCCCGCCCAACACGGCCCCGTGCTGCACAATCTGCAGGAAATGCCCAGTTCAGGTAACTGGACACGGGGCGTGCTCACTGAACACGCCCCCCGTGCCCAGGCTTCTGTTTCTTTTTAACAATTTCTGTTACTGGCGATCTGAACACAGGGCCGTGTCCAGACGCCCAGTAACATTAATTTTTGCTTTTTCACACATTTTTACGCATTCAATCAACCTAAAAACTTATTTTTGGGACACATTGAGGACAATGTGTAATTTAAGTGTGGGGGGGGATGCTAAAACCTTGAATCTTGCAAGTCCTAAATACAAGCCTTACACAAAACTCTATTGGAACGGCTAATCACCCCAAATTTTTTCAAAAAATTTCAAATTTTTTTTTCTTACTTGTCTAGGTTTTTGTTTCGGAATTTCAAGTTCTAAAAAGGTTATATTTTTACAAATTTACAACCGATAGCGTCGTGATAAAAAGAACCAACATAAGAAAATTATGAAACGGCATGACAAGCTTAATTAAAATTTGATTATATATACTTGATCACATAAAAACCCATTCCCACAAAAAGTGAGTTTTGAGCCTTTATTGAGCATACAAATATATATCTTTAAACTAAATGCTCATTTTTCGTTTCTTGTGTGAATAGCCGCTTGGTTCTTACGACTCTAGAACTTGCCACGACGATGCATTCCCGGTCCTTGCCAACTTAAACCCGAGTAAGTAAATGACGGAGGCATTAGGACTAACCCTTTTTATTTCTACACCATTATTTTTCTTTTTTTTTTACCACCTACCCAAAATCCCCCTAGTTAACCCCTTTGAGCCTAAACCTTTTCATTTCTTAACCCAAAACAAAAACCCTTTTACCTACCAAAACCTTTTTTTATTTTTAACCCTTTTTTTTAGTAACAAGCTCGGTTTCTCTAATGACTTTCAAAAAAAAAAAAAAAGTTTTGATGATGAAGCACAAGAGAAATAAACAAACAAGTTTATCAAAAATAACTTTGTTTGAATAATGGCTTCATCAAAATAAAAATTTCAAAAATAAAAAGTCTTACGAGAACCGACGCTTTTTACGCCTTTCGGCCCTTTACTAACCACTAACCCAACCACCTACCTTTAACCCAAGCCTAACCCCTCACCCCAAAAGTCCTCTTGATATCTACAAAGGTGTGTAGTTAAAAAGGAGGAGGATTGATTGCTTGACAAGCTTATGGTAGCAGTAAGTTCCATGCCGCTCTCGAGTGATCCACTAAAATACATCTTCGGCCGAGTGTTGAGTGATCCCTCGTGAGGTATGTGAACTTGTATATAAGTGAAATTTTAAAAAGGCATGTTATGCCCTAATAAGTAATTTATCTTATGAAATGTTTTAAATAAATCATGACGAATAGGATTGTAAATAAATAAAAATAAAACTTAATAAAGTATCTTGGAAATCCCGACACTCTACGACAAGCCCAAAAACCTTCTCTTCTACCCGTTCCATTTGGGAGTGTAAAGCCACATTATAAAGAGTTTTGCTTGAGGACAAGCAAAGATTCAAGTGTAGGGGTATTTGATGTGCACAAAATGCAACATATAAATTACATCAATTGTGGCATAAAACTAACCCTCTTTTAGTACTAATGTTGGAAAAGGTGTGTTTTTGTCTTCCTTTTGTATTTTCAGGATTAAATGAGCTCAAATGAATAAAAGAAGCAAAAGGACAGCTAAATCTAACATAAATACAAGAAAAGGAACAAACATGGCATGCCCAGCCTCCCCGACAACATCTTCCCAAGCAAAACAAGATAACAGAAGGCTGAACACGCCCCGTGCTCAATGAGCACGGGGGCGTGCCCAAGTGTCAGCAGAAAAGACAAAGCTATAGAAGCTTCTATCAACCACCACGGCGTCGTGCTCAGCGGATATGGGGTCGTGGTCAACTCTAAGATTCGCAGAATCTGAGGAAATCTTGATAGTACAGATACGCTTCTGCACACGGGGGCGTGCCCAGCGGACACGAGGGCGTGGTCAACTAATGCAGACAAACTGCAATTAATGAAGACAGAGAAGAAGGTGGACACGGGGCCGTGCCCGGGCTGCTGTTCAGGCTATAAATAAGGGTGCTTGGCTCATTTGCAAACCATCCCTTGGCACACCACCTCTCTCACACTTCACCCACCACCATCACAACACCATCATCCACCACCATCATCCATTGTCCATCATAGAGTCTGTGAGTCTTCTCGGGATCCAAGATTGATCGTAAGAGTTCTTGACAATCAAAGGCCATGTTTGCCTAAGTCTCTTACATCACTTGGTGAAGACAAGTGTCTAGTGTAATACTTTTTATTTTTAATGTTTTCGCACTTTTTACTTGGTTATGTATTAATGACTTTAATAACTAGTTTCTTATGTTGAAGGTGATTCTTCCTTATCGTTTGTCCGTGGTGTCTTGGCATTATTTTACTGTCTATATAAAATAAAAGATTTTCACCATTCATATCTCAACGGTCTATATGGAGATATGTTGGCTACCTGGTCGGGGGTTAAGGGAACGGTTTGGTAAGAGTCTTGCCTTGTTCAGTGTATAGATCCTGCAAGGACCTGGGTCAAATTTAGTAGGACCTCCTTCAATACCCACCGGTATTGGATGGCGGGGGTCCAAACTCTTTGATCCCCTCATATGTAAGCTACTATTAATACTTTAACCCGGCTATTTAGGACTGTATCCCTGCTGACTCAGACTACTTAGCTGAGGGTAACGTCACCTCCAAAAGAGGGGCCTACCATAATATGCATTAATAACTTAATTAATTATCTTTCAATAATCCGACCCTTTAGGATTGTATCCTTGCTGACTCAAACTACTGGGTTGAGGGTAACGTCACCTTCAAAAGAGGGGCCTACTACAATAACTAAGATAATCTCTTAAAAAGTTTAAACCGACCTTTTCTTACAAAACTTTTTCTAAAATTTGAGCAAAACCTTTGTACAAAAAGAGATTATCTTGTAACGTTGGTGTGACAATCGACTCAAGTTACTGCCGCGTGACGAGAAAATTTCGTAAAACGAGTTTTAAACACCCTAAAACCTTTTAGTAACCTAATAAAACTCCTCTCATAGCACTGTTGCGAACATCGAAACAGTTTAACGCCGCACTGTGGGAAGATTTTTCATAAACAAGTTTCTTCAAACCTTTTCAAATTAATCAAATTTTCGAGAATTCAGAACACTTTTGGATCGCTTTTTGTGTTGCCATCTTTTGTATGCGAATCGTCTTACTCACCGCAATTGCCCAGCCTTCGCAACGCTCTCTCTCGTCAATCTTCCATCGATTGCTCGCCTATTCTTGACGCTTTATCGCTACTCTCATTCGCATCAACCCTCGCGACCCTTCTTATGGATTAATTTCTGGACGAAATTTCCTAAAGCAGGGGAGACTGTAACAACCCGCACATTCGTGCGTTGTTACTACTCGTTACACTCGTTACGCCTAGCACCAGAGATTCGGATCATTATATCGCATACATCGCTATTTCGTAGTATTTTCGCATATTACGCATACATTATCGCTATAACACATCGCATCACACACTAACGCTCACGATGATGTTGAGTGAGGACATATTCTACCCTCCTCGATTGCCGTGATGCGTCGCAGAGAACGCATATTCGAAACCAAACCCGGTTATTGTATCGCAACTTCGAAATATGGATATTTATACGACCCTATGTGACTAATTATAATAAATATATGTATATGGGTATGAAAATGTGTTACCAAACTATCGCGACGCTTAACGAGCAAAACAAAACATCGAAACGCAACTCGCCGGAGACCACCGATCGAGTGACTGGTCGATCGGATGGCCACCCGATCGGATTGCCACACGATCCATGGCACTCCCTCACCCCCTTTCTCCTCTTCACCTATAAATAGCCCTTGTCACATCACTATTCAAGTGATGTGACAGCTCTCACTCGACCAGCACGCTTTTGGGCCTTTTCCTCTCGATTCCTCGCGATTCTTGTAAGTTTACAACTCAAATCTTGTACTTCTTTGATCCACACACACTTCTTCATCTTTTTCACGTTTGAATCTTAACTTTTAACCATGAAATCAATGAATTTGAGGTGTTCTAGGGTGAGGTAATCATGGAATTCTTATGAACTTCGAATGTTTGCCTCATTCCACCAAGAATAACTCAAATCTGAAGGATTTCCACAATGATTTCACTACGATTTTGCATAGATCTAGACACTTCAATGATAAAAGGATTGAAAGAAACTTTTTCTAATAGGCCTAGGCCTAGGCCGTCGGGTCCTCCAACGGGTACCTACAACCAAGGATGGCGTAACCACCCCAATCTTGGTTGGAGAGAACCCGGCAATAGTAGTAACCAACAAAATCTAAACCAACGAACAAACTTTCAACAACCACAAAATTTCTCTCAACAACAAGGTGGACGAGAAAGGCTTGAAGATACTGTATCTCGCCTCATCTCCGACACCGAAAAGAAAAACTCGGATCGATTTCAACAATTGGAATCGAATTTTAGAAATCAACAAGCTAGCATTCAAAACATTGAAAAACAATTAAATCAAATAGCTCAAAATTTCTCTGAGAGACCACAAGGCGCGTTACCAAGTAATACCGAAACCAACCCAAATGCGCAAGTACATCTCATAACATTGAGAAACCGTACCATGGGTCCCGAGGAGGCTCCACTTCCATCAACTGAAAGAAGCCAATCTAGCCAAACCACAACTCCGCCCACGCCCCAACAAGAGAAGGCTTCTCCATCAGTTCAAGAGCCTACTAAGACTCCTCCGATTCCATACCCTGGTCGGTTAATTCGTCAAAAGACCGATAAGCAATTCGCAAAGTTCGAAATTTTACTAAAACAATTGCATGTTAATATTCCATTTATCGAAGTCCTAACTCAAATGCCTAAATATTCTAAATTTATGAGGGACTTCCTCACTCATAAAAGGAAAACTGAATCATTGCAATTAGTTAACTTAGGCGAAGAATGCTCCGCCCTACTACTCAACAAACTCCCGCAAAAGAAGCTTGACCCCGGAAGCTTCACAATTCCTTGCTCGATTGGGAAATCCCCCATTCGTAATGCACTAGCCGATCTCGGGGCAAGCATCAACCTCATGCCCTCATCAATGTTCAATCGACTCGGCTTAGAGAAAACAAGCCCTACAAGAATAAGCATACAACTCGCCGATAGATCCGTCAAATATCCACAAGGTGTCGCTGAAAATCTATTGGTTAAGGTCGGCGAATTTGTCTTTCCGGCCGACTTTGTCATACTAGATATGGAGGAAGATACCGAAGTACAACTCATCCTAGGGAGGCCATTCCTAGCTACGGCCCAAGCAGTGGTAGATATGAATGATGGAACACTAACATTGAGGGTTGGGGACGAGGAAGTGAAGTTTGGAGCTGGAAAAAGAGTAGAAGACGAAGACCCGGTCAACTACATGAAGGTCATTGACTCGAGTTTGGATGATGCTCTCCGACGGTGTAGCATGGGATGCAAAACATCTCACTTGGGTAACATATGACCAGGCTTTGGGTCTAGCCAAGGACCCTTATAAACGTGGCGCACCACGGAGGCATTCAGCGGAACTATCCTTAGTTTAGTTTAGAATAATATTTATGTTTTCTAGTTTAGTTTTAATTTTCAGGAATAAAACACACTCGAGATGGTAAAGGATACCAAGGGAACTTGAACCAGCACCCCATGCACGAAAACAGGGCCACCCGACAAATTTTTCTTCATTACAGCAAGTTCAGCACGGGCCGTGCCCGCCCAACACGGCCCCGTGCTGCACAATCTGCAGGAAATGCCCAGTTCAGGTAACTGGACACGGGGCGTGCTCACTGAACACGCCCCCCGTGCCCAGGCTTCTGTTTCTTTTTAACAATTTCTGTTACTGGCGATCTGAACACAGGGCCGTGTCCAGACGCCCAGTAACATTAATTTTTGCTTTTTCACACATTTTTACGCATTCAATCAACCTAAAAACTTATTTTTGGGACACATTGAGGACAATGTGTAATTTAAGTGTGGGGGGGGGGGATGCTAAAACCTTGAATCTTGCAAGTCCTAAATACAAGCCTTACACAAAACTCTATTGGAACGGCTAATCACCCCAAATTTTTTCAAAAAATTTCAAATTTTTTTTTCTTACTTGTCTAGGTTTTTGTTTCGGAATTTCAAGTTCTAAAAAGGTTATATTTTTACAAATTTACAACCGATAGCGTCGTGATAAAAAGAACCAACATAAGAAAATTATGAAACGGCATGACAAGCTTAATTAAAATTTGATTATATATACTTGATCACATAAAAACCCATTCCCACAAAAAGTGAGTTTTGAGCCTTTATTGAGCATACAAATATATATCTTTAAACTAAATGCTCATTTTTCGTTTCTTGTGTGAATAGCCGCTTGGTTCTTACGACTCTAGAACTTGCCACGACGATGCATTCCCGGTCCTTGCCAACTTAAACCCGAGTAAGTAAATGACGGAGGCATTAGGACTAACCCTTTTTATTTCTACACCATTATTTTTCTTTTTTTTTTACCACCTACCCAAAATCCCCCTAGTTAACCCCTTTGAGCCTAAACCTTTTCATTTCTTAACCCAAAACAAAAACCCTTTTACCTACCAAAACCTTTTTTTATTTTTAACCCTTTTTTTTAGTAACAAGCTCGGTTTCTCTAATGACTTTCAAAAAAAAAAAAAAGTTTTGATGATGAAGCACAAGAGAAATAAACAAACAAGTTTATCAAAAATAACTTTGTTTGAATAATGGCTTCATCAAAATAAAAATTTCAAAAATAAAAAGTCTTACGAGAACCGACGCTTTTTACGCCTTTCGGCCCTTTACTAACCACTAACCCAACCACCTACCTTTAACCCAAGCCTAACCCCTCACCCCAAAAGTCCTCTTGATATCTACAAAGGTGTGTAGTTAAAAAGGAGGAGGATTGATTGCTTGACAAGCTTATGGTAGCAGTAAGTTCCATGCCGCTCTCGAGTGATCCACTAAAATACATCTTCGGCCGAGTGTTGAGTGATCCCTCGTGAGGTATGTGAACTTGTATATAAGTGAAATTTTAAAAAGGCATGTTATGCCCTAATAAGTAATTTATCTTATGAAATGTTTTAAATAAATCATGACGAATAGGATTGTAAATAAATAAAAATAAAACTTAATAAAGTATCTTGGAAATCCCGACACTCTACGACAAGCCCAAAAACCTTCTCTTCTACCCGTTCCATTTGGGAGTGTAAAGCCACATTATAAAGAGTTTTGCTTGAGGACAAGCAAAGATTCAAGTGTAGGGGTATTTGATGTGCACAAAATGCAACATATAAATTACATCAATTGTGGCATAAAACTAACCCTCTTTTAGTACTAATGTTGGAAAAGGTGTGTTTTTGTCTTCCTTTTGTATTTTCAGGATTAAATGAGCTCAAATGAATAAAAGAAGCAAAAGGACAGCTAAATCTAACATAAATACAAGAAAAGGAACAAACATGGCATGCCCAGCCTCCCCGACAACATCTTCCCAAGCAAAACAAGATAACAGAAGGCTGAACACGCCCCGTGCTCAATGAGCACGGGGGCGTGCCCAAGTGTCAGCAGAAAAGACAAAGCTATAGAAGCTTCTATCAACCACCACGGCGTCGTGCTCAGCGGATATGGGGTCGTGGTCAACTCTAAGATTCGCAGAATCTGAGGAAATCTTGATAGTACAGATACGCTTCTGCACACGGGGGCGTGCCCAGCGGACACGAGGGCGTGGTCAACTAATGCAGACAAACTGCAATTAATGAAGACAGAGAAGAAGGTGGACACGGGGCCGTGCCCGGGCTGCTGTTCAGGCTATAAATAAGGGTGCTTGGCTTATTTGCAAACCATCCCTTGGCACACCACCTCTCTCACACTTCACCCACCACCATCACAACACCATCATCCACCACCATCATCCATTGTCCATCATAGAGTCTGTGAGTCTTCTCGGGATCCAAGATTGATCGTAAGAGTTCTTGACAATCAAAGGCCATGTTTGCCTAAGTCTCTTACATCACTTGGTGAAGACAAGTGTCTAGTGTAATACTTTTTATTTTTAATGTTTTCGCACTTTTTACTTGGTTATGTATTAATGACTTTAATAACTAGTTTCTTATGTTGAAGGTGATTCTTCCTTATCGTTTGTCCGTGGTGTCTTGGCATTATTTTACTGTCTATATAAAATAAAAGATTTTCACCATTCATATCTCAACGGTCTATATGGAGATATGTTGGCTACCTGGTCGGGGGTTAAGGGAACGGTTTGGTAAGAGTCTTGCCTTGTTCAGTGTATAGATCCTGCAAGGACCTGGGTCAAATTTAGTAGGACCTCCTTCAATACCCACCGGTATTGGATGGCGGGGGTCCAAACTCTTTGATCCCCTCATATGTAAGCTACTATTAATACTTTAACCCGGCTATTTAGGACTGTATCCCTGCTGACTCAGACTACTTAGCTGAGGGTAACGTCACCTCCAAAAGAGGGGCCTACCATAATATGCATTAATAACTTAATTAATTATCTTTCAATAATCCGACCCTTTAGGATTGTATCCTTGCTGACTCAAACTACTGGGTTGAGGGTAACGTCACCTTCAAAAGAGGGGCCTACTACAATAACTAAGATAATCTCTTAAAAAGTGCAAAAGTGAGGAAATAATCAAAGGTTACACTAAACACGAGTCGGAGCCAAGTGATTCATCTTGTCTATCTGTTTTTACTTTTATTTTATTTTCAGCATTTTAGTTAGTTTTTATTTTTCTAGTTTAAAACATTTTCCTAACTTTTTGATTTGATTAGACGTTGAGGATAAACCGGTACTAAAAGGTCTTGTGTCCTTAGACGACCTCGGTATCTTGCCAACACTATACTACGCTCACGATGAGTGCACTTGCCCATATGTGTGTTTAGTGTTAGTAAAATATCATGTTTTATAAATTTAAAACTTGACTAACGTGTAAAAAGGGCTTAAAATATACTTAAACTTATATACACACTCGCACACATCACATATATGGTTGTTTGCGCAAAGCGTGAAGTTAAAATAGATTGAGTGGTCATGAAATATAGACTCTAGTTTGTGAATGTAAAGAGAGTATAAAACATCTATTGGTTGTGTAAAAAGGTACTTTGTAAATGAATGAAAATGCTACTATGGTTTTTGAAGAATTGATATAGTTGAAAATTATTGGATCCTATGAAGTTATCTTTGTCACACCCCCAAAATCCACACGCGGAGTATCACCGCATGGAGGCGTTACTGACCAGGATCAAGCCACCAATCATATTGAACATAGTACGTAAATAAAAATAAAACCCAACACAATATAATTGGTGTCCAAACAAAACATAGTTTAAGTTGTAAGCGGAAGCATAATGTTTAAAAACCAAAGTATAAGTTCAAATATATCAAATGTTTATCATGGCATAAGACTATCCATGTCCCACAACGACCACGCCTCCTCGTGCAAGCTCCATAAGTACCTAACGACCTGCAAGGCATGTAACAACGAGTCAACTGTGACAACCCGCACAAAACCAGGTATCCGTACGACTTAATTAATGGTTAATTACTACTTGATTACTGTGCTTGATTGAAACTAGCTGATAAACTGCTACCTGCATACTGATACATGCACTTACTTGCATCATACTTGCTTGCTGTCACTACATTATTTACATACTGAACCCTAGTGACAAACATGATGCACAAAAAGCACAGTAGCACTAAACGGATACACAGTGAACATGCTGATATAACCAGCATCAGGCAAATACTGCCTCTAAGGCCTGTTAAGAGCCTCATATATTTTGGCTACACTGGTAGTGAGTGTAGGATATAAGGGTTGTGTTACCGCGTCTCTATGGGATAAGATACACTGATTCGGATGTGCCAGAATGTACTTTAAGTACCAAACACAGCACTTTAACAATTTAACCGGCTTCTAGCTGACTAGTAAAGTGCCAAAAATGAGAAAATATTACTAGACACTTTCTAAAGTGTCGGGAAAACAAAATGTGTCACTAAAAATGTAATAACGACACTTTAAAGTCTTTTGTAACACTTTAACGGATTACGATCCAACCGAACAACCGGACTATACCCGGAACATGAAAATATTAGTATTTTCACTATTATTGTTTTTTTTCTGAGCCAGTTAGGGTCCCTGATTACCCTAACACCCGCCATAACATGTTACGCGTAACTAACGGAGTTTAACGCTAAACTAACCTACATTAACGTAACTAAACTCCCTAACTAACACTCAAAATCGAACAAGGACCCCCCCCCCCCCCCCATGACCGAACTCGGTCACCCATGTGACCCCACCCTTGTACTTGGAGATTTAGTTGATCTTGTTGTCTAATATCATCACTACATATGATCCAATGGATAATGCACATGACTTTGCCTATAAGTACCCACTAAACACAAGAGATTACATGATTATCACCAACTCAAAAACCAACTCTCTCTCTCTTTCTTTGGGGCTCTCGGCCGCACCTCACACACCCACCATCATAATTTTCGGCTCTTGATCTCTTCATTCCAAGCACATACAAACATCACAAGTTGCATTTAAGGAGCTTTGGTGCAAGCGGAATACGAAGGACCTCTCTCGTTATCTTTTATCCACGCGTTTTTCGTCAAAGATCTTCCCTAGCCTTGAGCTAGAGGTATAACCTTTAAAACTCGTTTTCACACATATCTAAAGTGGTTAAAAGAACTTTCGTCGGTTAAATATCGTTAACATGCGTTTTGAATCTTTAAAGTCTAGTAAAATCACTAAAATGGTGGATAATAGCACATGTCTTGTGTAAAAGTCGTAGGACTTGAAATTTGTGTTTATCTAGACCCGATCCATAATGTGGTAGCTCGAATCTTCGTTTAACCCGACTTTGTTAAATCACGTATCACCACATAAGCTTGTTTTTGAAAGATACAAGGGTTAAAAGTGAAACACTACCACATTTTAGAGACATGAACTTGTAAAGAATTATTTTACTTGTGTAAAAGTGCTTTAACCGGTAAAAGGGTGTTTAAAACTAGCGGATCTACGTATCCGCAAGTGGTATCTTCAAAGGACCACACATTTAAGAACCATGTATTTTTAAAGAAACGGATCTTACAATGTTAAGAATGATATTTAGAACACACAAGTGTGTAAACACTTGTGTGACGCATATTTCGACAAAATGACTATTTTTGGGAAAAATAACTAGAAGTTGTAAAGTCGGACTTCTCTAAAAACGAGGTTTGTACAAGATTGAAAGTACTTTATATAAAGATCTACGTATATAAATGGGATTTATAATATAGATTCGGAAAAACTACAAGTTCATGCGTTTATGCAAATTTACATATTTATTGACTAGTTTGATGTGTCGGAAATTGTTTGATGGAATAAAGAAGTTGATTGAGTTGATTTGTTAAAAGAAAATGATACGCTTAAAAGCGTGGCCACCTCCAGTTACAGAGGAAACTCTGGCGAAATTTTCTAAAAACCTAACACTTAGACTTTTTACACAACAAGTGTTAGAACTATTTTTGGGCATACTTTTGAAACATAAATTTCGCCAGTACTATATTTTACTAAACATTCGGAGGTGGGATTTTCACAAAGATTAACGTGATAAATATATTAGTCACAACACTGTTTATGATTATTTTGTGAAATACATAAATATTATTTTAGAGTGAAAATAATATTTACAAGCGTTAATGATTCCAAAACTTTGCGAACGCTTCCATAAACATATAAGTTACACCGGTAATTACATTACCACAAGATTGATAAAACGTAACTTACGCACATGTATTGTATCCCCCATCCTTGGGAAGAAGAATAACTATCAAGCATATACAAAATGTAACACGAAATAGTTGTCTAACTATTTCCCGCAAACATAAACTGTAAAGCTAAAGCACGGCCGTCCGTCTAATAGAATTAGCACTTGTAGGTCGTTGCACAGATTACTGCTTCAGAGACGCTTGATAGAGTTTACGCATCCACTGTGAGTTCATGTCCCCCTTTTCTCTAACTGTTTTCAGTTTTCTTAACTGCGGGGGTGAAATACATGTTACTTTGTTTACAAGTACTTTATACACGGTATGAATAACGTAAGGAGGTTTAGATCATGTGAATGGGTAGTTAGAACACCGAGGGACTCGAGCGGTAGATCTATCTGGGTGTAGCGAGCCCAGCTCCCGGTCCAACAGAACAGGCCTCTCGGAGGACTAACAGAACGGATCCGGAGTGACTTGGTACCCAACGCAAAATCGGCTAGGGTTGTATCTTACTTACTTGCATTTCACAACATGCTAATGGCCTTGCAAACCATTGGTGATCACAAGTCCTCTTACACTGCTACATACCAGGAAACTTTTATACTTACAAGTGTTTTACTTACTCACTTGCACATGAACTCGCTCAACATTATTGTTGATTTTTCAACTCACATGTATTTCAGGAAATTAACGGATTCTGGCACGGTATGAACGTTTTCCGCTGCAATCTTCATGAAGTCATCAAGGATTAGGGGTTGTGTTCTCTTACCTGGACAAGACACAATCCTTAACCCTCATTTATGTTTTGTCATTAGATGTAGTGTTACTGAACATGGATTATGGTCGTATGTTTAAAACAATGGTATTGTATGTTGATTTCTAAACTTAATGATGACTTGCATGGTTTTTAAATTCATATAGCTTTGTTATGATTAAGCTATGGTATTAAGAAGTCACACCAAAACTAACCACGCTTCCGCAAAGCCAGGGTGTGACATCAACAACAAAGTTGAGCGAGTTCACAGTTGGTGTTCATTGTTAAGTTGTTTCAAAAACCAGGAATTCATTTGTAAATTGTAAGTTAATCAGTTTACCCTGTTCCCCAAACATATCCATAGTTGGCGGGGGCTTCCCCATGTTAACCACTAGACCTGTTTACCATATCGACCACTGACTAAAGTAAGTTGGTGCCCTAGCGTCAATGTCTATCATCATTGACGTGCCCAGATCCATTAGTTCACGCCCGTCCTCTGCGGCACGGTGTGAGGCTTGTCAAACCTAAATAGCGCTATCTAACTAATGACCCGCTCGCCATTGGCCCATCGATTAAGTCGATATAAAAATGAGGGACTTCATGATAGAGTTGTTGGTCTAGTATCTGTGTTGTCACCCTTCAGTGAAGAGGGTGTGTACGTAATCCCCAAACCAGGAAATTACGCAGGTTCCGATTATATTCTTATCACGTGTTGTCACCCTTCAATAAAGAGGGTGTGTACGTGTCCCAAGCCAGGAGATCACGCAGTTTCAGTTTAAATCCTTTACCCATTCCCAACCCTTGGGAATCCCATGCCTTGTGAAAAGTGTGAACTCACCTTTGTTTGCTCGGTTGAACTCTTAAAATAGCTAACGGTCAGGGTTGGTCAATCACGTCCTAATATGATTACAATTTAGTTTGTTAATGGTTTTAAATAAAACACAAAGTTCCTACACGTATCTAACACGTATTTGTCAAGTAGTGCACATGCATCAATCAAGTAACAGTTTATACCAAGCATACACGTATTTCACATTTATCACGCAGTCCATAAGCAGTGTACAAGAAATAGCCATCATGTATTTTGTATCGTTATGTGTAGCATCATTTATACATACACCGACAGCCTAGTACATAAATCTCATTCAATGATTTACACATAAATAATACATGTTTCCATCCAAAATCCCCATACCATGCGTTCTTCAACTACACACAAACATATATAACATATATGTAACATACGTATACATCACTTACATCCCATCGCATGCCTCATCCACATTCACGTACATACATGCACTAAACCACTTACATTGCATAACTTATTTATATGCAACAATTTATAATGTTCCCTTTACAAATATACCCTAAGTTTGTAATTAACAATTCATACATATACACTTACTAAACCCACCCAATGATTATGCCATACATGCACCTGAACCCGTATTGCCCGCAAGTAACAGTCACCACCACTCACCACATATCGGATTCACAAGAAAACACACTTTAGCCAATACCATTGAACAAAATAATACACAAGTTTCAAGCTGCACGTAAAGATAATATATATACTTTATAGTTTCCATACCAAATCACATGCACACACTCACAACCTTGTAAATCAGAAATCAACACGCATGATCGTATACGAGTTCGCGCTCTTGACCAGGAGTCTAACCGTAAGTCGTTCCCCCTACATATAGACACTTACATATTTATGTAAGCACATGTTACACGGATCCGGTTACGGGTTTTTATGGCTTTAAACCGGAGTCGAACCAGAACGCTTCTTCCTACAATTTATTTATAAAAGTTTTCGATGTTCTTAAACTATCCGCGAACAACCGAACACGTTACACATAACATCACATACACAATCTCATAACTTTACATGTCTACCCAGACATGCCGATCCGTATTTGCGTTCATATTATAAAGTCGAAGTCGAACCGAAACTATTATTCATACATACTCCCTACGTTCATTCAGATATAATGTATGATATATATATTCAGATCCATGGTTATGTATACATATTCCACACAAGTTTACTTTCATGTCTACACGTTCATGCCTACTGATGCTCCTAAACCTACACCCCTTTCAGATGGCTTTCCTGTGAACTATTATCATATCCAATACACATATGCATGTATGTTCGCTATATCAACACACTTATATCTAAGCACAGTTTCCGTATATACATATACACATATTCACTGATCATGGCACATAAACATTCACAGGTTTATACATGTTCGCATCTAATGTTTTCGACAAACTTTCATGCGCGATATATACACAACATCATACTTCATAGTTTACACACTTATATACCATCGTACAGTTTATAGATCATCAACATGTGCAATAAAATCACCTATCATTGACACTTACAGGTACATATCGAACAACAGGAACAAAACGACATCGAACCGAAGTAACACGTTGCTAAAATAAAGCTACGAGGTGAACGAGACTTACCAATAACGGTGGTGTTCTTGAGAGGATAACTATTCGTCGAATTCTGTACGATGTAGGAGAGGAGGGAGGTGGTTGTTCGATCGCCGTAGGGTTTCAGCGAGAGAGGGATGAGGGACGATATATGGGGGTTATTATTTATTAGGTTAGATATGATTATTAATATATATGCATATCTATTATTATTATTATTATTTTTTACAACCAAGTAATATAGTTAAGGAGGGAAAATAATCTAGTTAAGCATCAACTAAAATAATTTATACATGTTAAATCAACTTACGGTTTGGGCCTCATAAGTGTAGGGTTAGGCGAGTTATGCCATGATTCAAATGGTTCGGGTCGGTTCAATCAAATAAACTAAGTTATAAACACATAACGAGAACTGAATCGGGAAAGATGCCTGATTTTCCGGGATGTCACAATCTTGCCCACGTGGTTTGAATTTAATTGACGTATCGAGTGAGATTTTGAAAAGTTCTAGAGACTAATAAGTTTGGATCGTTTTAACCTAGTATTAGAAAATTTTGAAACTTGCAGATTCTTGTAAAAAAATTAATCCTTAGAAAAGGTATTTGGTATATGAACTTAGTGATTGTTGAAAAGCGTCTTTTAATAAAATGTTTTATTGCTTTTAAGTTAAGAGAAGTTTTAGTAAATGTTTAATAATAGTTGTACTGTTTTATAGGTGTGTGGAAAAAGTTGGTTTGATTTCCAATTAAAATAGAAAATCTCTAGTTTAATGATATGTGATGAGCTTGTTTCAATAGTTACGTTGAATACAAAATTTTTGTGGGTAATGGATTTATTAGACTGACTAGGTTGATAAGTAGCATTTCGTGGAATTTTGAAAATCGAGGAATAAGCGTTTATGGTAAAAGTTAAGAATTTTTGTGTGTGTGCTATATGAAAGTAGATTGTAGAATAAGAATTTTGTTCATATAAACAATGCATGTTGAAATAATTAGAGATTTGACTAATGATAAACGATTTAGATATAAATGTGATCGTGTTTACATAATATAGTCTATTAAAAGAAAGTATCGGTAACGATCACCTAGGTAAGGGAATCACCCTAACCCATTGGCGAGGCCGTTGTAAGATGAGAAAAAGAAGCGAAGTTTGTCGTCAAGGTAAGGAAATCACTCCTATCTCGATGATATGTCTCCACTTGTTGTTATAAAAAGTGTAAATGAAATTACGTGAAATTATGCATGCTAATTATGTATATTCGTTTGAAAAGTAATAGTATGATGTATGAGTAAAAGTGAAATCTCAAAAATGGTTCAAAATTGACAAAAGGGAGTTTCATTATAAAAGATCGGAAATAATAAAGCGTAAGTTTGATGAAAAGAAACTTGGATGGTTCCAAAACGGAACGTTGACTAACCAAAGTGGTCGAAGAGTCTTTTGAAATTAAGAAGCATGCTTTGGCCTAATAGGTGGTATACTCTGGCCGACAAGTCGGTTGACGGTATCCACCCTTCCGGTTACTACATGCCCCAATTCAATTGAAAATTCGAGACTTGGCGGGATTTATAAAAAAAAATCAAGGAGTGGGACTAGTCGACGAGATGCGGGTTTCACTCCTAACTTGACGACTTCGCACCCTAAGTATGGTCGGTACTCGTTAGGTCAAATTAAAATTTTGACACGTTGACGAGGGTCCACTAGAATTTGAAGTTCCCATTAAGATGTGGATTTCACTCCTAACTCAATAGTGAATTTCGTGCAAAAATAGAATCAAGCGGGATACGAGTCGTTTACCAAATTGTGGGTTTCACGCCTATTTTGGTAAACTCGTCTCGTTTGTATAATATGAGTGTTGTCGAATTTAGAATAATCGAGTAAAATGTATGAGGGAAAATGTACATTAAAGATTTGACGAACAAGTATAAACATGCCAAGCATAGCACATAAAGAATGGGATAATAAAACAATTATTAACACATTAAAAGTATGTCTAGAATAACACATAAATGATAGAACAATGAAACAAGTATTTACACATAATAGAACAAGTATAGCATGTTAAGTGTTAACACATAAGTGACATATATGTTTAAAAGATTAGAAGAGAATAAATAAAAGCAAATAATGTAGCATGCTGGTAGTTTCAAGCAAAACATAAGAATAAAGCTCTAAAACTATAGACTAGGTGAAAGCATTCCTACTTTTCCTAATTCCCTATAGTTATGGCTCTGATACCAATCTGTCACACCCCAACCGATGGCGGAAACATCGGAGTGAGACGAAAACGAGATTGTAAGAGACTTCATAACACTAGTTGTGACAGTAATTAAATAATAGATTTCATTTCATTTCTACAAGTCAATTACCAAGTTTAAAGTCAATATAACAACTTGATATACGATACGTTCAATACAAGAATACAACAACAATTACAACTGGTACAACGAATAAAGCTTAAGATGTCTATGTGTGTATCTAAGCATCATCACTACTTCAATTTCAAAGTGTCATCATCCTCAACCTGTAACATGTTTAAAATAAAGTTCAATGCAAAAGCAAAGGCGAGTATACAAGTTTCCGTACGTAGCATAAAAAAATAAGTTTTCAAACAATTCCATGTGGCAAGCCCTTGATACAAGATAAACAATAAATTCAGCATGTGTCTAACATATCAAACCAATGATGAAACGCAATATGCTCATGACATAACCACAAGTCTACGGGCGGTGCGTTAATCCTATAGCGCTATATATGTCACGGATAGGCTCGTACGAAGTTAATGATAAGTCTAACACAAGATGTAATTAACCCAAGTTTAAAGTATCAAGTAATTAAATAAGCATGCGTGTATGAGGAATGTTTGTGCAATATGAATAAAGGTTGTGTGTAAGTTTATAAATAACATGTTACACCCCAAAAAGTGGTAAACGAAAAAGGGGTTCAAGTATACTCACAGTGGTTGCGTATAGGGATTTCTTGAAATAACGCACGAGTAAAGATTGGGAATTTCCAAGAGAATGAACGAAATGATTACCCTAAATATTTGGAATAACACATAACGATCCGTTAATATTTGTCCTTAAATTTCCTTATTTTTATTATTTACAATTTATTTAGATATTACAAATTATTCCATTATTAACCTTAAAATTTATAAAAGGAATTATTTATTTATGTGAGTATCAAAATTTAATGGCTTATAAAAATGAAATAATAAAACAAAAGAAATTGTTAACTTATTGAGTCAAAAAAATGTAAATAAGTAAAACCGTTTAACAGAATCATATTCTACATGTCTTTGTCTTTGTTCAAAACAAAAATTACTTTAATAAAGAAAAAGGAGTCTGACAACATTAAATCTATTAAATATGAATGAATATTACATTTAAAGGAATCATTGATGATCCACACATTTTTCAACAACTACTTATTATCAAGTAGTTAATACATGGATGAAAATAAAGAGACAGTACTTAACAAGAGCCTCATCAATCGACTGTTCATTTTTCGAACAGACTGTTATTTGTCCTTTGTCTTATTTTTGTTTTGAAATGTTATAAGAGTTCAACGAGTATTAAACGAAGGAAAGAAATGGTAACGGAGATATACCGAACACGATGAAATGGTTCCCGTTGCGAACTCCGGTCGTAGCTGCCCCGATTTTGACCATCTTTGACCCGCTTGACCGAAACCAAAACAGATCCCGAACAGGGACCGTACCGAGTCTGACCCGAACCAAGACCAAAGTTGACATGATAGAAACCCAAACCAAAACTGAAACAAATCTCGAACAAAAAGGAACCGAACCAATCCAACCCTGAACCCGACTGAACCGGAACACCACCACCGTAACACCTGCAACGTCAACCAACTCGCCGGAGAAACAATGGTCAACAAGGATCTAAAAGAATCTGAGAAGGTGAAGGGACCAAGGGCTTACCGAGTTTGTCGAAGAATTTGACAGGGGAGGATACCACCGCCGCTTTGAGCGGCGGCGCTGCCACCATGTGCGGCCGTCGCCATTGCTCCACCATTACCACCGTGTCACTAACCCACTGCCGCTTCTCTCTCTCCACCATTCTCCCACCTGCCGACACATTCTTCGCCGCTGATACCCACCCATCTCTGCCGCTGATAGCCGCCGAAGACGAAGGGCACCGGCAGCCGTCGCCAGCCCTGCTGGTCGCCGATCAGTCATCGAGGAGGGTGTCGTTTCCGGGAGAACCCACCGGAGAAAGGGAGGAGGCAGGTGTTTGTTTTAGGTAACTACTTAAGAAGGATGATGTTGAGATGAATTAGGGTCTTGTATGTACATATATGACTTAATTGTAGATTTAAAAAAAAAGGTAGTGGGTGTGGTTGATTTGAAGTAGATTGTTAGGGTTTCCTAAGAGAGTATGAAGGAGAAGAGATGAGGTCTAGAGGACAGCTGTAACAATAAAAGAGATAGTATTTTTTTTAGGGTTTTGACCCTCATCACCAGTAATATCTACTAGTTTAGTTTAATGGGCTTGGGCCCAAGGCCCACAAGCCCAGTCCCGGTGTTTTAGGTGGCCCGTTTTCTGATTCGGTTTTAACTACGAATAATGAAAAAAAAGAATACGGAATTACGAGGCGTTACACAAAGCGTGTAATCGCAAGAATTTTCGTAAGTCAACACGCTGGCAATCACATTAATCTCTAGAATCTATCTCGCAATCTCAATCACTTATTGTGTGATCGCTCAACCGCTTACTATGTGCATCGCGCTATCGCATATCGTGGGTATCGCTCTATCGCTTTACCGCTTGTGTATCGCTTAACGTTTTTCTCCTTCGCTATCTCTTACCGTTATCTATGTTATCTGTGTTATATTAACACACATGACCTCGCTTCACGGGACGAAACTCATATGGTTAAAGCATGGTGGATACGCCGCTGGTACTTCCTATATATAAGCGCTTTAGCCATATCAGCAGACTTTTGTAGAAAAGGGCCATGTGGGGTCTAATGTTAGTTAAAATTTGTGGTGTTGTTTAATCTAATCAAATCAAATCGCATGACTTGCAACGCATCGACTGTCGCGTATCGCTCGACGGTTGTCGCTGTCGCTCATCACTTGTCGCTTATCGCTTTTCGCTTATCGTCGCCGTCTTCGTTTACTATGCTTGGTGTTCGGTATTTGCGTTATCAATTGTCGCGTACCGCTTATTGCTTCTCGCACTCGCTCATGTCACTAAATTGAGTTCGAAAACGACTTCATCACTCAGTTCGCCTTTCAAGACTTGATTCAACCCTTTCTTGTTTGGATCGAGTCATCGCAAATATGTCTGCACTATGTTGACACGTATGACACTGCCTCACGAGACGGAAGCCATATGGTTAAAGCATGGTGGATACGCCGCTGGTACTTCCTATATATAAGCGTTTTAGCCATATTGTCGAACTTTCGTGGAAAAGTGCCATGCGGGGCCGACCTTAAAAAATTATATTTCTGATATTATTAAAAAGCTTTGCTTACCCAAAGTTTAAACCGACCTTTTCTTACAAAACTTTTTCTAAAATTTGAGCAAAACCTTTGTACAAAAAGAGATTATCTTGTAACGTTGGTGTGACAATCGACTCAAGTTACTGCCGCATGACGAGAAAATTTCGTAAAACGAGTTTTAAACACCCTAAAACCTTTTAGTAACCTAATAAAACTCCTCTCATAGCACTGTTGCGAACATCGAAACAGTTTAACGCCGCACTGTGGGAAGATTTTTCATAAACAAGTTTCTTCAAACCTTTTCAAATTAATCAACTTTTCGAGAATTCAGAACACTTTTGGATCGCTTTTTGTGTTGCCATCTTTTGTATGCGAATCGTCTTACTCACCGCAATTGCCCAGCCTTCGCAACGCTCTCTCTCGTCAATCTTCCATCGATTGCTCGCCTATTCTTGACGCTTTATCGCTACTCTCATTCGCATCAACCCTCGCGACCCTTCTTATGGATTAATTTCTGGACGAAATTTCCTAAAGCAGGGGAGACTGTAACAACCCGCACATTCGTGCGTTGTTACTACTCGTTACACTCGTTACGCCTAGCACCAGAGATTCGGATCATTATATCGCATACATCGCTATTTCGTAGTATTTTCGCATATTACGCATACATTATCGCTATAACACATCGCATCACACACTAACGCTCACGATGATGTTGAGTGAGGACATATTCTACCCTCCTCGATTGCCGTGATGCGTCGCAGAGAACGCATATTCGAAACCAAACCCGGTTATTGTATCGCAACTTCGAAACATGGATATTTATACGACCCTATGTGACTAATTATAATAAATATATGTATATGGGTATGAAAATGTGTTACCAAACTATCGCGACGCTTAACGAGCAAAACAAAACATCGAAACGTAACTCGCCGGAGACCACCGATCGAGTGACTGGTCGATCGGATGGCCACCCGATCGGATTGCCACCCGATCCATGGCACTCCCTCACCCCCTTTCTCCTCTTCACCTATAAATAGCCCTTGTCACATCACTATTCAAGTGATGTGACAGCTCTCACTCGACCAGCACGCTTTTGGGCCTTTTCCTCTCGATTCCTCGCGATTCTTGTAAGTTTACAACTCAAATCTTGTACTTCTTTGATCCACACACACTTCTTCATCTTTTTCACGTTTGAATCTTAACTTTTAACCATGAAATCAATGAATTTGAGGTGTTCTAGGGTGAGGTCATCATGGAATTCTTATGAACTTCGAATGTTTGCCTCATTCCACCAAGAATAACTCAAATCTGAAGGATTTCCACAATGATTTCACTACGATTTTGCATAGATCTAGACACTTCAATGATAAAAGGATTGAAAGAAACTTTTTCTACTTTATTTCAACTCTTTTACACTCAATGCACTCAAAACTGATGGAATCAGAGCTCGTTCCGATCTTCTACTCATTCTAAGTGAAGTGTTGGTTCCAAATCTGATTCTGTCTAAAGAGACAACCGATTTCAGGAGGTTAAGCATGAACAACCGTTACGGACAGTTCACTGATCGGACTAGGGTGATTCCGGTTCAATCAGAAGACTTGGTTCGTAATGGAGTTATGTTGTTTGGCACGTTATCAATTCGTCTCGATCAAAACCACAAACTTCCAAAACAATCAAGTGTCAAGACGATTAAGGCAGTTGGAACGGAATGCCATCCGATCGGATTACCACCCGATCGGACAGCCACCCGATCGGACAGCCGTCCGATCGGCTTGCACTTGGTTCCTCACTTAAACTATCATTTCAACTTTTCAAAGTCTTGAACGTCGAACGGATTGCCGTCCGATCGGATTGCCACCCGATCGAACGACCATCCGACCACGTGATGTTTGGGACTTCGACACTTAAACAATTCAATACATAGTCAGTTCTAAACGGATTGCCACCTGATCGGATTGCAATCCGATCGAGTGACAAACTGCTGTGAACTTGTTCTCACTAAGTGTCCTACTAATCGGATCGTCACCCGATCGAGCCGCCATTCGATCGATCGACCTGAAGGGTTGAGATACTTCTCTGTTTTCAAAATGCTACAACGAAAACTTCAAAAGTCAAACCATCATACACAAACACATCTTCACCAAACGAGGTGACAATCCAATCGAATGGCCATCCGATCGGATGACCATCCGAACGGATTGCCACCCGATCGACTGGCCATCCGATCGGATTGCCATCCGATAATCCGATCGGATTACCATTTGACACTTGGTTCACTCGCCACCGTTTAACGCACTGTTCGAGGCTTACGCTATTAATCTGTAACCAGGCTGATCTCAGACGCGCTCCCTTCAATCCAACCAAGTTGTGTTTACTAGCTGAACACCAACTGTGAGTATACTCGAACCCCTTTTTATCGCATTTTTGGGTGTAACATACGTTTCTATCAAATCAAACTAATCGAATGCTTAAACTATTTATCACATGCGAATAACTGTTATGCATATTTATACGTGATGCTAGTTACATATGTGTTAGGACTTATACTCGCGAGGTCCCGCCTTAACTAGTATAGTACTATAGCACCCGACGGGGTCTAGTTAGGATGAATAGCAATCGCAATCGCAGCTCGAGTGACTTAGCTGGTAGTATCGGTCTTATATGCATATATGTTGAGGTATCTCGTTTATGTATTTGGTAATTCGCAGCTCTTTTACTATTTACGCTACACTGTCAAAACTTGTATACTAGCCAGTACTTTTGTATTGACGTTGTTTTTAACGTATGTTGCAGGTTTAGTCGCAGTCTACATCAAATCAAGCTAGGAAGTCTAGAAACACACCTAAAATCTTGGTTGTCAGATTTGTATTATTTGAGAGAACATGAAAATTCATGACAGCTTATGTGATTGTACTTGTTTATTAGTATGGGTTAATGAACGCATTAAATACTGACGTAATTTAGTTGTTATGGATTCTCTTGAGCAATCTGATTCGCCTAGTGCCACGCCCCGATGATTCCGCCATCGGTTGGGGTGTGACATAAGAAGCCGTTTATGAAAATAATCGAAAGATTATAAACCACAGGGGTTAAACGTGTCAACGTGTTAATTCTTACCTCTGAGTGACCTTTTAACGAACCCGAGGCTTCGAAATATTCAAATATACTCTCAAGAATAAGTAATATAAATTTCACGAGGTTTCGAGATCGTTTTGCGTTGTTTACGCAAATTCCCAAGAACTAGGGTTTAAAGCGTCAACGAGGCGAAACTTATGTTTTCGGTGATCAATTAAGGAAACCAGGCTAACGGAGTTTGGTTATACTCCATAGTTCATCTACAAACTAACTACAAGGGCCAAGTGTGCTTAAAATGAAAGATTTGAGGCTTAAAAAGGTGCAGGGACTAGACTTGCCATGAATGAAACTTGTTTGGCTGGTAACTAGGGTGGTCGCGTGGCGCGACCTTGAAGTCTCTCTGCCGTCGCGCGACGCGATGACACTATTTCGACAGCCTTCTCTTGCCCGGTGCAGGTTTATGCCTTTTCTTGAGCTCCAAACAAATAATTTCGAAAACCAGGGACTTGTAGCTGGTATTAGAAACCACCAAGACACCTGTAGGGACCTGATAACATCTCTAAACACCTGTTATCATCTGGAGCCACTTGAATTCTCTATATCTAGAGCCTTATGTCCAACAATTCCATTGCTCATTCACTCAATATCACTCTTAACTCTTCAAACTTGTGTTCTGAGCATCTCTGGAGGTTACTGATTCAGGAGGAAGCTTATTTTTGTAGAAAAGATAGCTAGGACCCTATGTAAGTGTCTTAGTCCCCTTCCTTAGTTCAGTTTTTAGTTTAAAAACCAAAAAGTCAAAGTTATTGTAATTTGACTTTGACTTTCGGTTTAGTCACAAATGGTCCAGCCACTGTCCGAATTGAAAGTGGTTATGTGACCATAATAAGGTAGGTGATTAACCCTTAAAAGGGCACCTCCTAATTATTTCGTTTTCCTAGTTAATTGTCGGGTCAAACTAATAAGTAAAAAAGTCAAACTGACTAGAATTTTAAATAATAATTATAACTAACAATGCAGAGGTTATAATCATATTTTATCATTCTAATAACTTGGTAATTAGTATTAGAACATGTCTAAGCATGTTCAACCCGACAATTATCAGTTTAGGGTAGGTTCACAACCGAAAGTCGCAAAAGCTTGATTTTTGCTTTGACTCTCAGTTCTGACCCGATTAAGCTCAATCCTCCCATGTTTTAAGCTTCCAATAGGACCACTTTATGTTGTAGTATAACCCCCTGGAGTTATATTACCTGGTCCTTAATAGTTTGAAGAGTAAACTTCCATTTTGCTCCCTGTGGTTTGGTCACTTTAACGATTTTGCTCCAAACCTTTAAAAATAGCCATTTTACTCCCTAATGTTTCGGTTTTTTTACCAGTTTGCTCCCCGCCTCTAACTCCATACAAATTGTTTGTTTTTCCATTTTGCTCCCTACGGGGAGCAAATTGGCAACAAAACCAAAACATCAGGGAGTAAAATGGCTATTTTTAAAGGTTTGGGGCAAAACCGTTAAAGTGACCAAACCACAGGGAGCAAAACGGAAGTTTACTCTAGTTTGAATTATGTGCCCATGTTCGTTATTATGCCTATAAATGCCATTTTTGCCCTTTTGACATATAAACGAGATTTTTAGAAATGTGAGCGGATAAAAACCTTTGTTACTGATATATAAGTATGTCCCGAAAATTTGACATCAGTTCTTGGTCTCAAACAGGAGTTATGCTCGATATCGTAAATTGAAGGCTTTTTATAAATTAAATTGCGATATCTTGCATAAATCATGTTTAGACATAGGTTTTGACCCAAAACTCATTACCTACTGTTAAGATAACATTTTTAAGGATTTTTGGAGTTTTTGATCAGATTATAATCTGATCATATCATGGAGTTCTTGTGTAAATCGGTAAATGACGATAATACCCTTTTCATGCATAACATGAGATTAACGAATGATTTGAATGCCAAACCTTTTCCTACTGATCATATATATTAAATAAATTATTTTGAGCATTTAACACTGATAAAAATCTCAGATTTCCATAAACATCTTAATTATCGTCAATTAGCGAATTTTACACTAGTTAGGTGCATAGTATGGTTTAAAACCATATTTAACACCTAAGACTTGTTACCTACTGAATTTTTAAATAAATTTTAATATTATTACAGTAAGTATAAGTTATGAACTCAGACTTCCAAAAATGTCCTTAAAAACATATGTGAAATGACCAAAATACCCTTTCGGGGCATAGTTTGGTCATAAATGGTAAACCTCACATATGTATGATATCTTACTGATGTAATGTGATAAAATAAATATTTTTACTGAATGTTTTAGACCAGAACCTCAGATTTGTTACAAAATCTCTTTTATAAACATTAAAATGACCAAAACGCCCCTACGGGACTTAAATCAGTTTTAAATACTTTTTGGGCATATATGTTAACATCCTACTGATATATTAACATATTCTAAGCATAATAACATATGAGACCTGTATATAATTCATTTGGTTACCCGTTATGCATTTATGCATTCGGATCGGTTTATGTGACTAGTTTACATAAAATAACCGAAACGGGTTTAACCTTATCATTAAATCCTCAAATTCCAGAATGTGTATAATTTGCCCATATTATACAAGTATCCAAACTTGTCGGGTCTGAATCACATTCTATTCCGGTCTCCGCATAATCTAGTGTTTAGAACCGTTAAGTATCTTTCAAGCTAACCGGTCTAAGTCTTTGACTTAAATAAAGACCCGTTAGTATCCTAATAGGTTAATAAACCTTCTATACAGATTGAGTAGCTTCAGTAGAAGGTATTTTCATAAAGCTTTAGGATTATACGGCTGAGTTACTTCTTTACATCTAGCTCAGGTAAATACTTTTAACTTATTTTCCGTTATACGGGCTTGGGATACGGTATTATAATAATACCGCTTGGTCGGGTATGAAATCATTTAATCGGATTGTGATTAATAAATTTACATAACCCGTTTTAATCTGTTTTGTTTGATAACATAAACAATGGGGGTGAATACAACCGTGTCCCGGATATCCTCGGCTCATTTCATTTGAAAATAACCACGACCTATGCACGGGGTGTAGGCATACACCTGACAGATGCAAATGCTAAATAACCCACATGTTGGGGATAACTCCTTTGTGGGTTTTATAGTGGTGAGTCGGTTAATCATGACCGGCTTCCAAACCGGCCGCATATGTATGACAAACATGTAAAACAGCATACAAGATTATCTTTAATAATTGTCCCAAGTATAAATGATTTGTGCCTTATGCACTTAAATCAATTTTATAAACTATTTTCAAATGAGTCAGTTAATTGTATTTACCAGTGTAAACTGACGTATTTTCCAAAGACTAATTGACAGGTACCTCACGTAAATAGGCTGGAGCTACTAGGTGTCAAATAAGAGGATCTTGCAAATCCCTAGATACCTGGAGTCTGTTATTTCAGTTTTCTTGTATTTTATTTTATGATCCGCCTGTGGATCTCTATTACAACCAAGTCTGTATATTCTTTTATTTGGACACTCGGACACTATGGTTTGTTATAGTATTTATTCACCAAGCCTTCCGCTGTGCTATTATATTGTGTGTATTGACAATGATGATATCAACTACGTCACGATATTCCTCGCCGGGCCCACCGGTAATACGTGGAATTATCGGGGTGTGACAGGAATCTCTCATGACTTTTCTGCTCCAAGATCACCCCAACAAAAAGGAGTGGTAGAAAGGAGGAACAGAACCTTAGTGGAATCAGCCAGAACAATGCTTGCTTCTGCCCACTCATTTTTGGGCAGAAGCAATAGCAAATGCTTGTTTTACCCAAAATAGATCCATAATCAACAAAAGACACAATAAAACACCTTACAACATTATAAATGGAAGAATTCCAAGTGTAAAATTTTTACACACATTTGGTTGTAGATGTTTTGTTTTCAATGATTTTGAAAGTCTTGAGAAATTTGACAGAAAAGCAGAAAAGGGTATTTTTCTTGGTTATTCAATATCCTCAAAAGCATATAGAGTTTTTATACTAAACACAAGGACAACCAGAGAAAGTTTATATGTATCTTTTGATGATTCCTCAAAAACAGAAGTTTCTGATGAATATATGTAGGAAATAAATTTTTCTGATAGACAAGAAAAATATGAACATCTCTTTGAAATGATAACAGAAGATTTCCTAGAACATGATCAATCTCTTACAAACAAACCAATAGATAATTCATGTGCTAACCCTGCAGAACAAATGGAAAATGTATCAGAAATCTTGAATCAGAACAATGAAAATATTTCTGACAATCAAAATTCTGATACATCTCATACAACTGAGGCAACTGTTCAGGGGGAAACTTCAAATCCATCAGAACCAACAACTTTTCACAATAAGTTGAGATGGATAAAAGGACATGTTCATTCTGACATCATTGGAAATCCAAAAGATGGTGTAAGAACAAGATCTGCAACAACACATGAGTGTGCATTTGCTGGGTTCTTAAGCAAAATAGAACCTAAGGCTGTCAAAGAAGCTTTTAATGACTCATACTGGATTCAAGCCATGCAAGAAAAGCTTGATCAGTTTGAAAAGAGTAAGGTGTGGGATCTGGTGCCTAAGCTAAATGGCAAATCTGTCATAGGCTCAAAATGGGTATTTAGAAACAAATCAGATGAAAATGGCATAATAACCAGGAATAAGGCTAGGTTAGTGGTCAAAGGTTATTGTCAACAAGAAGGTATTGACTATGATGAAACCTTTGCATTAGTGGCCAGATTAGAAGCAGTAAGAATCTTTCTTGCTTATGCTGCATCCAAAGACTTCAAAGTATCTCAAATGGATGTAAAATCTGCATTCCTGAATGGTAAGATTGAGGAACAAGTTTATGTGCATCAACCTGAAGGCTGTGTTGATCCTAAATTTTAAAACCATGTTTACAAATTAAACAAAGCCTTCTATGGTTTGAAGCAAGCTCCAAGAGCATGGTATGAAACACTTTCAAACTTCTTACTCAATTCTGGCTTCACAAAAGGTACTATTGATACAACATTTTTTTCTTAAAACACACAAGGGTTACACTTTGTTAGTCCAATTATATGTTGATGACATTATATTTGGATCAACAAATGAAAAGTTCTGCAAAAAGTTTCAAAAATTGATGACCAGCCATTTTGAAATGAGCATGATGGGTGAGTTAACCTTTTTCTTAGGTTTACAAGTTAAGCAAAGAAATGATGGCATGTTTCTAAGTCAATCTAAGTATGTAAAAACAATTTTACACAAATACTCACTTGAAAATTGCTCAATTTCAAAAACTCCCATGGCAACAGGGAACAAACTTGATTCTGATAAAGAAGGAACATGTGTAGATACAAAAACCTATAGGGGGATGATAGGATCATTATTATACTTAACTGCAAGCAGGCCAGATATTATGTTTGCTACATGCTTTCTGGCCAGATATCAATGCAATCCTAAAGAATCACACCTAAAAGTAGTAAAAAGGGTTTTTAAATATCTAAAAGGCACATCAGAACTTGGTCTCTAGTATCCTAAGGATACAAATCTTGAACTAATTGCATATATAGATGCAGATTATGCAGGGTGCAAGATTGACAGAAAGAGCACATCTGGTGCATGTCAAATCTTGGGAGAAAAGTTGGTATGTTGGGCAAGTAAGAAACAAAACTGTGTTGCAACATCAACAGCTGAATCAGAATATGTAGCAGCAGCAAGTTGCTGTTCACAAGTACTGTGGATGAAAACTCAGCTGAAGGATTATGGAGTAATTCTGACAAAGATACCCATTCTATGTGATTCAAAGAGTGTAATTGCAATTACAGAGAATCCAGTTCATCACTCTAGAAACAAGCACATAGATGTCAGATATCACTTCATAAAGGATCATGTTGAAAAAGGTAACATAGAAATGTACTTTGTTCCAACAGAAAACCAAATTGCTAACATCTTTACAAAACCTCTTGATGAAAAGAGACACAATTTTCTAATCAGCAAACTTGGCATGGTTAAAATAAAAGATGACGATTTTTCAGAAAACAAAAAGTCACAACCTGAAAACCAAACAGACGAATATCAAGGTGGAAATTCTGATAATCAAAGAATGGTATAACAGGTTTCTGACAAAGAAATCCCTCAATCTGATGGAATATCAGAAAATCTGATAATTTATCAGAAAAACTGAAGAATTATCAGAAAATCTGATGAATCATATCAGAAATTCTGATAAAACATCAGAAACTTTGTTAAAACATCAGAATCATCACTGATCATCAAAAATTTCCAGAGGTTACCATCTTTATTCATATCTCATATTTGTATAAACTCATAACTGTAGATAGTCTATTTTTGAATTTTTTTTCCCTTGTTTAAAATTAAAAAATAAAATCAAAAAGGGGGAAAGTAACTTGCCACAGCAAGGAAAATCAACCGTCATAGGAAAAAATTTTGCAGAAAATTGAATCTTTCTTATACTTCCAATGCATGCAACGTCATACTTCATAAGGAAATAGAGAGACATAGGGGCATAAAAATGATTAGGGGCTATGAGAGTAGCCGCCTAGTTATTCAATGCTTACTCACAAACGGGGGCTTCAAAGACTGCCATATACCCACTGCAACAGATATCATCTTAAATGAAGAGAAAGAAAAGGAAATAGAAAATCTTGGGTTGTTAATACCATTTATGGCATATCTATCACTTTCATCTATAAATATTAACAACTCTTGAATATTTTCTTCAGCAAAACAATCTTCACTTCAAAAACTTTCTCAGAAATTTCAAATAAAAAAAATGGCTTCTGCAAAAGAAATGAAATCAGATCACTTTCCTCTCCCTCTTCACAAACATCACAACCTTAGAATTAGGTCTAATCTGGAAGGTCCTGCATGGGAAGATTGCAAGTATGTGTACAATATGACTAAGCAAAGTCCTTTGGGCTATGCTGTATCTACATACGTCACTATCTACCCAGAACTCCTTCAAGAATTTTGGTGGAATGCTGAAACCGTCTTCATTGGCACCACCATGTGGATAGAAAGCAAAGTGATGGGATTCAGTATCATCCTAAAGAAGGAAACTCTCAGGGATGTTCTCCAGCTGGCTGATCATCCAAGTAGCACCTCCTTCAGGAAGGAAATTATTGAGGAAACCCTGAGGAACATGGGTTATCAAACACCCAATGTTTCAAGACAGGTCAGCAAGTTTGGTTTTATACCACCATTCCAGTACTTGGTAACACAGCTCAGTGCCTGCTTCTCTAAAAAGACAGGGCACTTCAATGAGCTGTCTTAAAGGATGATGGAGGTTGTACATGCAGTTATACAAGAGAAACCGTACAACTTTTCTAAGTTTCTCATGAGAGACTTAGAATCAAACTTGCACACCCGTCAACCTTTTCTGATCTACCCTCGCTTTGTGACCAAGGTGATAACCAGACAACTGGGATTTGGAGGTGTAACAAGCTGGTACCCAAGAGCCTAGGTGGTTTTACAAGAGAACACTTATGTTCCCTCCCTTATTCCATCAAACAATCATAGTGGTCATGTAACCTACCTTTGGTTGTATGTTAAGGGCATGTACAATGAGTAGTTTTTCTTTGTTTATTTAGTTGTAATTTTTTTAGTAAAGTTTTTGCGTTATATTTTTTTTCTCAAAAACATCAAAATAGATCTAGGGGGAATATAAAATGGCATTTCTGATAAAAACAAGAAAAATCTGGTAAAGTTCAAAAGAAATCTGGTGGATCTGGTGAAAAATCAGAAATTCTGATAAGACCTCAGAAAATCTGATGATGAATCAGAAAATCTGATATATCATCAGAAAATGTATTAATACAACATAAAAGTGTTAAAACCAGATTCAAAGAAACTTGTGACAACATGGAAAAAGATTTATGAAAAAGTTTCTGTCAAATTTTTTTTCTGGGTAATCTATCTTCAAAAAGGAATGAAACAAAATGTAATAAAAAATAAAAATTTTCACAACAACACTCCTTGAAGATCAGAAAAAAGATGTGAAGTTCAGAGATGCTATGTAAGTGAAATCTTCAAAACTCTACTTATTCCCTCTCATCTAAAAAAAAAAGAATGATTCAATCTCTAAATAAGAATCAAATGAATTCTGATGAAGTATGGGGAAAATCCAAATCTCAAAGGTTTTATTCAAAGATTTTCTGGTATACAACATCAAAAGGACAACTTGGGAACATACACAGTTTCAAAAAGGTTTTTATTGGACCTTTTTACAACAAAAGGGTCCCACATGAAGAAAATGTGCAAGTTGGACATTAGTGTTTATCTACTAAATCCTTGGAATCTCTTATTTTCAGTAAAAGATTTATATTAAATTAGAGATAAACCAAAGGTTTTTTAAACGGTTGTTTCCTAAACGGATTAAAACATCATTAAGGTGTCATAAACCACCTTAAATACAAACAACCCACGAAAAACACTCAAAGATCTTTGTCTCAAAACACTATAAATACATCCTTCAAAAACAGAGACTTCCACCTTCAACCTTCCTCTTCAAAATCAAAGCCCTAAAAAACCCTTTTTCGAAGTAAAACCTCAATTCTCCATGGCTGCTATCAACATCAACTTGCCACCAGTTGAACACTCTGTTCAACTCATCACTGAAGCTGAATTTCTTCCATTAAAGAACAACAATGAAGCCTTGAACAATAACATAGACGAATATGAAACAAAGTGCCAAATTTTGATCGAATTTCTGACCAGATGTCCCATAGCTCAAGCTCTTACAAAGACCAGAGAGGTTCCATAAAAACTTATACAACAAGTTGTAAAGACACTTAATCTCTCAGTTCCAAATGAGCTCACAGCACATGTATGGGGAGATATATTCATTACAATCACACCAGAAAAGATAAGGGAATGTTTGGAATTACCCTTAAGCCAAAATTATGAAGAAGCACTAGACAAGGAAGATATGTTTGCACAGCTTGATGATGTAATGGGTTACAAGACAAAGATCTCAAAGATTAGTGAATTCAAGAGAAATCAGCTGCCTGCATTCTGGCAAGTTCTAATGGAGATTCTGAACAAGTGCTTATCATCAAAGATTGGGGGAACAGATCAGATAAATAAGAATGTTCTGACAATCATGTTCAGCCTCATAATAGGAATGAATATTGATTTTGGAACAGAAATATTTACTCTGATCAAAAGATCAATTTTGACAAACACTGGAAAGATAGATTCACATCTACCTTTTCCCAGGTTTTTGTCAATCATAATCTCTAATGCATTTGTTGAAAGGAATATGGAAATTCCTACATCAGAAAATATGTGGAGTACAGAAGTGATGAAACCATGGTGTGCTTTGGGATCATGGAAATCAGATTTTGATGTACCTGTTCTTTCAGAAAGTGTGATGAATCTGATACCAGAGGATTCACCTTACAAAGCAGAGTATCTAAAGATGTTAAGCAAGAAGCCAGCGAATAAAGAAGTTTTTGATAGTGGGTCCCCTATGGAGCATGATGCACAAGAGTCAAGTGCATCAAGAATAGAGCAGGAGGCTGAATCAGAACCTCATCAAGCTGATGAAGATGTGTACATGAGTCCTGTGGTAGAAGAACATCATGCAGAAATCTCACATATGGGAGAAACAGGTGAACAACACTCTAAACTTAATATTGTCCATGATACTGAAAGTGATTCTGATGAATCAATTCATGGAAATTATGAAATTTCACATAGAGGTACTGTTTCTGAAAAACAAGATGTGAGTAAATCCAAAGACCCATTCTCTGAATCAGATTCTGAGGAGGAGAATGTGGTGGCAACAGGTGGAGATCAGTCCACTGATCAAGGAAACCTGGATGAGAAAAATAAGAGTTTCTCAACAAATCATGGAGAATCTGAAAAGGTTCAAGGATATGAGGAAAACCAGAATTTGTATGAGTTTCAATTTTCTTGTAAGGGTATAGAGAATTTGGAATATTTCAATCCTCTTAACCTTAAAACAGCAGCAAGTGTGGTTTCTGCTGGTGTTAGAGGTGGAACATTTGTTGTTCCTCCTGTCACCTTCAGCTTTCAACTTTAACGCTTCCCAAATTGACTTAGACGTTTCACCATGTTGAAGTAGTGAAAAAATATCCTCTCTGACAGATTTTTGAATTAGAGTTATCATTCTTAATTCACTTGAATGTTCCTTTTTATCATCAGCTGTGAATTGTTTAAGTGTGATTAATTCATGTTTTTTCATTTCTTGGTTTTTCATAACCTATTGTCAACATGATCCAGCTATCATATGCATAGACTTGCACCCAGTTTTCAAATCTTGTACACCACCAGTGATAATCTTCGATATTCATAAGCTTTGGTGGTCTCAGATGATTTCCGTACACGTCATCATGATTCAAACTCTCAGTAATCATATTTGTAGCATTCTTTGGTGTCACTGGAGTTTCTTCAGATGTAAACGCGTTATAAAACGTGTTATAAAACTCTTCGCCAATTCCCAACATCTTCGAAACGTGTCTAGAACTTATCGTTCATTGAAATTTCACCTCGTTTATCACCTTTTGCACTTTCTCTCTCTAGAATCTCTCTCTAGGCTCCTAAGCTCCAAATGATGCAAAAGTGGCAAAAGTTCTAAACTAAACCATAAGGCTCCTATTTATAGGCAATGGCATAAGGAAGATCTCCTTATTTACAAATTTGTCGTTCCTCATTTAAACTAGACTTATCCCTAGATTCATCATAACAAAACCTTGTCTCTAACAGTTTTCGGCTACGATTCGGATTGACGGAGGTGATAGACATTAGTGCACTTACAAGGAGGAGCTATCCTTATACAAGGATCATGTTCAATCTTATATGAAGAAGGTTCAAGATATGCAGATTGTTGCTACTCCTCCTAGTACTAGGGATAATTTGCAGAGATAACAGGTCAATATCAAAACGACAAGAATCCGATAAGAGTCACTGTTGGGTATAAGTCGGAAGGTTCTGGATCTCGCAAGCGTTTGAAATCCAAACAGGATGAGACAATCGAAAAAACAAAAACAAAGGGGAAGCCCAGGGAGAAAGAAAGACCGTAAGAATTGTAAAGCTTACGGACACTACGCATCGACATGCAAGAAGCCCGTAATTAAAAGAAAGTCGACACGGTCTTCGAGAACAAGTGAAGAGTAGTTTGGCGTTTTTGTATTTTTTTTTTTTTTCAGAACACACAAATATTGGCATTTGGCATTTTATATTTTAATATACCACTTTTCATTGAGTAAACTTCCGTTTTGCTCCCTGTGGTTTGGTCACTTTAACGGTTTTGCCCCAAACCTTTAAAAATAGCCATTTTCCTCTAATAGTTTGCTATGGTTTTTCCATTTTGCTCCCTGCGGGGAGCAAAATGAAAAAACAGACAATTTGGATGGAGTTAGAGGCGGGGAGCAAAATGGAAAAACCATAGCAAACTATTGGAGTAAAATGGCTATTTTTAAAGGTTTGGGGCAAAACCGTTAAAGTGACCAAACCACAGGGAACAAAACGAAAGTTTACCCTTTTTTATTTGAGTAAACTTCTGTTTTGCTCCCTGTGGTTTGGTCACTTTAACGGTTTTGCCCCAAACCTTTAAAAATAGCCAATTTCCTCCAATAGTTTGCTATGGTTTTTTCATTTTGCTCCCCGCCTCTAACTCCATCCAAATTGTCTGTTATCTGAAAGGGTATTTTAGTAATTTTAAAGATAAGATTTAATTATTTATTAGATTTATATATACATCACCCAAACCATAAAAATCCTCCATCATCCATCTGTAACCCTATACCTTAAAACCCCCAAATCCTCCATCATCCATCTTCATTGCAGATGGCTTTATGAGTAGCATCTCACTCTCATTAACAAAGCATCTTTATGAGTCCCTTTAATCCTCACATGGTGTTCAGACAACTGGTGCTGTACTTTCATAAATATGGCATTTCAAGATCCCAATTCCAATGTAAAACATAATAAAATCTAAAAATTGATCTCTAGATAACATCTCTAGTATTTATAAACTCATTTAACAGAGAAGGGGGAATCGGTCATACTAAAAGAAGATAGCTACTTGATTTGGAGCACCAAACACACAGTCAAACATCCCAGTTAGAAAAGTGAACAGATCTAACAATGCGCTATTTACAATCCGCCGAAACAAAAAAGGTCAACTCAGGCATCAATTAATTCGCAACAATAACATTGAAGATGAATCCGAACAAAACCTGAATACTGACAGATTTAGTAAGGGTGGCGGAGTGAGTGAACCGATCATAAGTTTAAATAATTGGTGGTTCATATAGGACTGGCAAATCGTTTCTTATCGGGTTTAACAGGTCTCTAACGACGCGTGTAACATAAGTATCAAACTTGAATATAACTCGTTTAACTAATTTATATCTCATGTTTATAACACAATTTTACGTTTTATGTACCAAGAATAAGAAATGATGGATCCTAACCTCATATTTATATTTATTTTTAAAAAGTAAAAAAAAAAAACACGTTGTGTACTTTTTCAGTAAACATGTCTAATCGTGTCTTATACAGATATCTATTGCCAGCCCTAGGTTCATGGCGGAGGTGGAGTGGCTGCCGGAAGGTACCGGACCACCAGAGATGGTAGGCGGAGGAAAGGGGCTGGGAAGTTTTGGGGACGAAGATGGTGGGGTTGGTATACTTATTTATAAGATAATACTTAATAAGTTTGAGTGTGAAAATACTAAAATGCCCCTCATGTGAGAGGCATGTGACCAGGATTTAACAATTGATTTGGACGGTGTTAGGGGCGGGGAGTGAAATAGAGATAAACTTTATAGATCGGGGAGTAAATGGCTATTTTTAAAGGTTTGGGGCAAAACCGTTAAAGTGACCAAACCACATGGAGCAAAACGGAAGTTTACTCTTTTTATTTTTTTCCCGCATTTTTTTCACTTTTTGCGTATAACATGTGATTTGGAAGTTACATAACAAACAATATAAGATCGGACACACACACAAACGCCTAAAAAGAATACCTTTTTAGTAAATAAAAATACCTTAAACCTCTATTTTGGTGATGATGAACTCAATAATATTTTGCTGAATGAGATGGACAACATTGTTAATCCTCACTTAAGAATGTTGTCCAACAATGTTGTCCACCCCATTCAGTGAAACTGAATCTCCAAGAAACGTAGTTAGCAATATGTGGTTTTTTAACATTTTGGCGCTTATAAATTGAATAGTATTTAGTAAAATATGGCGTTTGTTTTTATGTGTTCAATGGAAGGTCTGAGACGTTTATATAAGATGTTTTTTGACGCGTATTTTAGGCGAGAATTTATTATAATAAATGTTAGTAATGAAGCTTCCGTCGTTTCAGGTTACTGTTTGTTCAGTTTTGTCGGTTAAACACAAAGTTTGACATTTTATATTAATGGTGTTTAGATGAAGATGATGTGTATGGCTTTTAGTTTAAGGTGCGAATTTTAATGGCGTTTTGCTCATGAGTTTGGCATTTTGTATAGAGCATTACAAAGACCCTTTTACCCTTAATGAAGCGCGTGCACGTAATAAAATTGATGTTATTTACGAAAACGCCACCCTGCCAATCTAATCCATAGATTGTTTTGAGCGGACGGATCAGAAGCGTTCTCACCGTTTTCACACTTCTCACAGTTTTCCCTAAATCCTGCCCCTATATATAACATACAAATTTATTTTCTTTTTATTTAACATGTTTGCGTACTTCCCGAATACTCTCCGATTACTCCCAACTCCCCAGTCAGCCGACTAGGGACCGCCTAGCGACTTTTACAAGACTGCTTAAAACCCATCAAAGAGCTAGAACCATTCCTATACTTCAAAAGAAAGACTTTGTATTCACTCACACTTGTTTATACGTTATGATGAGAACGTCGTTATAATAAATGAACAATATACGTAAAAGAATTTGCAACAACCTTTTTTCCTTTTAGAATCTCTTAATATACTATGAATGCGAATAGTAGACATTGAGGGCCATGATAATTAATACCGATGAAGACTGAAGACCATGATTTATTTTTGAAAAACCTGCAGGTTGTCGTGGTTAACGTTTTCCTATATTTGTGGCCGCTATCGACACTAAAACATCTAAGAGCTGGCGGCTGCTAATTTAGTTATTAAACACATGGGTATTACACCTATAGTTTTTGTTTTAGATAATAACGAGTGAAATTTCTCCGTATCGTTTGGCGAGAATTTGATATAGGCACAAAACATAAAATATTATTTACAGTTAGCACAAACCTAAATTGCGAGTTACACAATTACACTATGGGGTGTTTAGGACGTACTTTAGGCTACAAGAGTTTTTTTCCCTTTGTGGACTCTTTAACGATAAGTGAGGATCAACCATGGAATAAACGTAGGAAGTATGTAATTATATTCCGTAAAAAAAAACTTCATTTTGGATACAACTTTGTTTTCAATAATGATTTAAAAAAAAATAGATACGAATAATATTAGCAGTTTTAAAGCAACTACCTAAAAAACAATTGCAAACATAAACTTAAAATACAAAAAGAAAAATATTAAGTATTTAGTCTTCGTGGTCGGTTAGTCGAATTGCGTAATTATAGCATAAGTTGATTAAGATAGGAATGCGATAAGTAATGTATTGGAATATCGGAACTGAAAATGAACAAAAACACAAATTGAATGTCGTAATAATTATGAGGGTACAGTAGCGGTTCGCTACATGTAGTTCAAAAATATTACCAAAACCAAAAAAAATATAAAAAAATTATGTCAATACCAGTAAAACTTCACATATGGCAAGCCCTAAATAGAATAATTTTTAAATAGGGTTATTGGATTTTATCACTCCCAACTATTAGGTATTTATCGCTGTCACTCCCAACTATTACTTTGACTCCTACCACTCTCAACTTAACATTTTGTGTGTTGTGTCACCCTGCATGTGAACACTTCTTAGTGTGTGACTTGTGTTATTGGTGATATTAGGCTAACACTTTCTGAATTACTAATGGTTGCAGGTGAATCTGCTCCTAAAACACAAAATGAAAGCCAAAAACCACTCAACCGTAGTGACACAACACACAAAGTGTTAAGTTGGGAGTGATGGGAATCAAAGTGATAGTTGGGAGTGACATCGGCCAATACCCAATAGTTTCGAGTGATAAAATCCAATAACCCTTTTAAATACCATTCATTATTAGGATTTATTAACCATGTTAGAACTTAACAAAAACACAAATTGAATGTCGTACTAATTATGAGGGTACAGTAGCGGTTCGGTACATGTAGTTCAAAAATATTACCAAAACCAAAAAATATAAAAAATTTATGTCGATACCAGTAAAACATTACATATGGCAAGCCCTAAATAGAATAATTTTTAACTACCAATCAATTCAACCTCCGATAAAAAAGATATACCTTGGTTATATTTCATCTCTTCAACATGTTAGAATTTACCACAACTGTGGTAAAACCTTGTATTTCTATGAGCAATGTTACAACTGAAATACAAGAAATATCAACCATTACATCTGATACACCTAAGTTTATTTTGTTCTAATATCCCTCGCAATCGAAAGGATAATAGGCTTATGCGAATCATTCCCCTGAAGTAGTCATAATGAGCAGGCAGAAGACTCTTGATGAAAATATTTGCCACCTAAAAACTACTAGAAACAAACTTAGTATACAATTTCCTTGAAGTAGCAAGTTCCCGAATAAAATGATAATCTGGATATATATGCTTTGCCTGTTATGTGAAACCGGGTTCTAAGACATAAAAAAGCACTTTCTTCTAAGAGCATCATCAATGAGGCATATTTGAGATGTGTTTTTGGTGATGTGGCAATTTTTTGATGTTTTTATTATTAGGTGAAGTTGTTTTTGAGGAGAGAGAATGTGGTTTAGTTTGTGGTGAAAAACTAGAAAATATGAGTTATGTGAGTGTATGGAGGAGAGAGGAAAGAGAGCAATGTTTTTAAAGATAGAGAATTTGTTGTGAGTGGGCATGAGAGAGAAATTAGTTGGGCAGGTGTCATGTCACTCATTTTTTCTCCCCCTTGTTGTGGAATGTGGATGCTCTAAGACTATGGGGTATGGGGTGGGGCGTGGGTTGGGTACAAACGTCCAAGTCACCACCCCGGGTGGGCTTCGGTTTCGGCGTGACCCCTTGGGCGGGGGTTTCAGCCCGGGCGTTGGGCGGGCCTAGCGGTCTTCCGTGGCCGGCTCTCATTGGCTGGGTTGGCTAGACTATAGGTAGGTAGGATTTAAATTTAAAAAACAACCGTTTAATAACAATTTTAGGTTTTTTTTTTGTATATTTTTATAATAATTGAAAAAAAAATATATAACACGTGGCCAACCCGCGCGGGCTAGCCACGCCCCGCCATACCGATCCAACATGCAACTGATCATCGGTGCCCCTCGAAGTCCACGTGTCAACCCATGCCCCAAACCCGCGCCCCACTATACCCCACGGTCTAATGGTGTTTCGTGACAGACATTAATAAGCGCAATGATTGAGAATATATCTATTCCATATATATTTTTTGAGTGGGAGAAAATGAAAATATAATAAAAAAGGATATAGAAATAATTATTCAATTGAATGGAAACTAGTAATAAGGCCACGCGCGTTGCGGTGCGAGTACATCGCAAACATCAAATAGATTAGCGGAAGCGTTATGTAATGTGTCAACCATATAAAAACGTGTGTTTTGACGTATCCTATATAAATTGATGTAACTTATATAAGCATTTAAATTAAATAACAAAATCCAAAACGGGTTGGTTCATTTAGTGGGGTTCCACCTAATTACTACACAACCCTTACATTTTCATTAAAACTTAGTGGCATCAATACTAGGGGTGTGCACGGTCCGGTTCGGTTCGGTTATTAGCATTATCCGTAACCGTAACCGAAGTTATCGGTTAATCGGTTCAGTTAATTCGGTTAATTTGTCGGTTTTTCGGTTCGGTTCGGTTAATTTTCGGTTAATAACCAATTCAAATAAGGGCTAATTTTTTTGCTTAGAAATACATGTAATGGAGGTATAAATACATGAAATAGATGTATAAATACATGAAATTGATGTATAAATAAATGAAATGGAGGTATAAATGCATGAATAGATGTCTAAATACATAAAATAGAGGTATAAATAAATGAAATGAAGGAATAAATAAATGAAATGAAGGTATAAATAAATGAAATAGAGGTATTATTACATGAAATGAAAGCATAAAACATGAAATACATGAAATAGAAGTATAAAAGCTAGAAATATATAAAAAAATGGTTCGGTTCGGTTCGGTTAATTTCGGTTAACCGATGGTAAAAAAAACATCCGTTAACCGACTTTCGGTTAATTCGGTTTCGGTTAATTTCGGTTCGGTTTTATCGGTTTTCGGTTCGGTTTCGGTTAACGGTTCGGTTATTGCACACCCCTAATCAATACGCATAGTGACTCGTATGTCAAATCATAGACCAACTAAAAACGTACATAAAAATAAGCACGAAAACATATTATATTTGACCATGTTCATTAACATGAATTTATATTGACATGTACATATAAAAATGAACATGTTAGAAAATAAAGTGTTTACATCAAAACGTATAACAACCTAAAACATACATAAAAATAGGCATGAAAACGTATTATATTAGACCCGACTCATTTTTAGGAAAACTTTAGGTCGAAATGTAAATGTGTAATGTTTACGTCCATTGCCGATACATGAATACGTACCGAAATGTCCGTAAAAATAAGCACGTGAGGAAATGATTTTTTTTTAAGTTAAAGAATGAAAATAAGGTGCTCGCGCGTTGTGGCGTGACATTTAAGGGCACATTATCGCCGGTTAAGAGCGTTTGCACGGTGACAATAACGTGCCTAAGCACACGAAAGAAACGTATAAAGATACGGTACGATTAAACGAAATGTATTAAGTTGTGGCAAACCAACTACCCGTTTCGAATTTATAGCAACATGTAAACGTGATATAAACTAAAAACACAAAGGGAAAAAAAGAAAAAAAATTAAAAACCAAGGAAGTAAAAGTGAAAAGTTAAAAATTTAGATGATAGATTTGTTATTTTGTAAATTTTAGGAGGAAAACAAATTAGTTAAAAAAGTGAGGGAACCAAAATGGAAAATTATGAAGGAGCTAAAATGGAAATTACATATTAAAGGAAAAAATTATAATTTTGAGGTGGATTGTCAGTGGCCTTTGCCATCTACTTTCTACTTTTAGTATATAGGGTAATAGATATGACAAATCATATTCATATATAAAAGGTAGATATGACAAATCATATTCGTATATAAAAGGTTTTTAAAGATCAACTTTTATGGATTAAAGTGTTTTTAGTTAATTAAATTATATGGAAAAGATTATAATTTCAGGGAAAAGATCAAATAGGAAGTTTATTTTGGCTAGGAAGTGTAGGAAGCAATAGGATTAGAACATGTGGCAACATTTAAAATAAAGAAAAAAGGGTATTTTAGTCAATCCAACCCTTTCTTCTTCCTTTTCAAAACCCAGTAACTTCAAAACCCACCATTTTCAAAACTCACCATCTTCAACCATTTCTTCACTTTCTATCTCAATAATCACTACATTAAAGTGCGATTTTCATCACCAATCAATGATTCAAACACCCGATCAACGTGTTCTTCAGCTTTTTTTTTTTTTGAAGAAAACCCAGTTTAATTTCATACAAAATCTCGTTTTTTCCGGTGATTTTGAAGATAATCACTCGATCCGTTCGATTCGAGCGCTGATAAGTGTTTCAATCATTCAAAATTCGTCAATTGTTGAAGAAATCACTTCGATCCATGTAAGAAATTCTTAATTTCATTTTTACGATCTGGGTTTTTGATTTAGTCATTCCGTTTTACGATCTTGGCAGGGGTCCCAGGGGCGGCAGCCCCTGGCGGGGTCCAAGGGGCAGAGAAAAATTATTTTTCTGTAAATTGCCTCTGGAAACTGCATTGGTTCAGACAGTTCACAGCACAGACAATTCACAGCACAGACAAAACTATTGTCATGGTTCAATGCGTTTTAGAGATAACACTTTCTTTGGTGTTTTTAGGCCATTGCGTTTTAGAAAAACACATTCTTGAAGTGTTTTTGGTGCAGGTAAAACACTTTTTTATGTGTTTTCAGTCCATTGCGTTTTAGAAAACAGACATTTTAAGTGTTTTATGGCAATTGCGTTTTACAAATAAGACATTTGTTTGTGTTTTTGGTGCATTGCGTTTTAGGTAAAACACTTTTTTATGTGTTTCAATCCATTGCGTTTTAGAAAACAGACATTTTAAGTGTTTTCTGACCATTGCGTTTTACAAATAAGACATTTGTTTGTGTTTTTTGTGCATTGCGTTTTAGGTAAAACACACTTTTATGTGTTTTTAGTCCATTGCGTTTTAGAAAGTACATTTTCTTTTGAGTTTTTAGGCTATTGCGTTTTAGAAATAAGACATTTCTTTGTGTTTTCTGGCCATTGCATTTTACAAATAAGTCATTACTGTGTGTTTTTTGTGCATTGCGTTTTAGAAAAATGTCATTTTTTAGGTTTTTTTTTTTCATTGCGTTTTACGATACTAGGGGGTTTTCTATTGCGTTTTACGCAACTGGGTTTTAAATTTTTTTTTTTTTGAAAGTATAGCAATAGTATACTCGTTTTAAAGATAAAAAAACGCTCGTTTTTTTGGTGCAATTTTTATAAAAAATAATGTCGTATGAAAGAGTTATTAACGTTTAAAAAATGAGGGGGAATTGGAGGAGAGAGAAACTATTGGCTTGGATTGACTAGAATGCCACTAAACAAACTAACGCGCCTCTTTTTCTTCCTTTCAATTTCCCTGATTTAATCTTAGCCCTTGATTAACTAAATGGATGGTCAAGATCACTTCCTAGCCTTCCTAGCCAAATTAACTTCCTATTGTATCTCCACCCTATAATTTCAATGTAAAATATCATAAACACCGAAATATCAAAATCCTAGTAAAAAAAAACAAACACACAACTTGATTTGTAACAGAGGCTGATTGCAACCATCCCAACCAAAAGACAAAGTAAAATCTTAATCTAGTTCGAAAATCTTGAATATGTCATGTGTGTGGGCTTGTGTTTATGTGTGTTCATCATTAAAGATCTCGTCCGATGTAATGTAGAATTAAAAGCCACAGTTAAATGTGTGGTTGGTCCATGTGGTTTGCATTTTTTACAGAGTTGTTCATGAGAATTCAATAATTTCATATGTGATTTCACTGGTTGCAATTTTTAAACTGGGGTGATCCTTATCACTAACCAATATTAAATTTCTCAGTTAAGTAGTTATAAAATATCTTTTTTACCCTTGAACAATTAAAAAAATAAAAGAGATGAGCCTACTCCATATCTTATTCCTCCTCCCTCTCTCATTCTCTCAAAAACCCTACCACCAAAGCAAAGCAAAGCAAACCTTACCCATTCCCCTCCCCTTTTCTTTTTCTCTCTCTCTAAGAACCGCCAGCCACCGCCATGGGCGGCAAAGCCACGGCGGTGGCGTGACGGTTTGTAGAGTGCAGCAACATCGGGGATGCGAGGTGGTGTGATGGTTTACGGTGAAGGCGTTGACTGATGTGGTGGTGGTAGGAACTTGGTGGTTCTTTGGGGAGGTGGTGGTGAAGGCCACAGGTGGTTTGTGAATGTTGTGGTGGTGGTGGGTTGACGATGGAGGTGGTGGTTTGTGATGGTTGATGGTGACTGATGGTTGAAGGTTGAAGACGAAGTGGTGGTGGTTCGTGATGGTCGATGGTGGTTGATGATTGAAGGTTGAAGACGAAGTGGTGGTGGTTTGTGAGGGTTGATGGTGGCTGATGGTTCATGTTTTCCGGTGACTTGCGGTGGTAAGACTTGAACCCAAGAGCTCCATCTTTCCAGGTGTTTTGTCTTTGTCAATAGACCACCACCTCATTGGTTCAATGAAAAATTTAACATAAGTTAGTGATAAGAATCACTTGAGTTTAAAAATTGCAACCACCGAAATTTCCTATATAATTATTAAAGTCTCAAAACAAACTAATACGTAAGCATCAAAATATCATTGTCTATTAACTCATATTTAATTCAATTAATAGACTACACGGACCCAAAATTATATTCATTTGTCTGTTCATGTATCGCGTGTAAAACAACGTAAACGTGAGACTAAACTGGCAGGTATACTTTTAATAAAGTCGTTAAAATCCATTTTTATATACGGGATTGCCAAAAATACAACACGCGTGTTACGTGCTAGATATGAAAAACAAAAATAAAAATTCATTCTCTTATTTTGGCTTTGCTAACAACATATTATTTTCCTCTAAAAGTAAAAATACTGTAGCTTTAAATCTCTCTTCGTTGCTGACCCAACTACCATAACATGACCTGTCGTTTATAATAATAATAATAATAATAATAAAAATAAAACAATCTAATTCCCCGCTAAGTGAATAAGAATAAATAACAATAAACTAAGCAAATTATCAAGAGTTGAGATCGTTTGCAAACTTTAAGAATCGTAAGAACAGATCTGAACCATTGATAATCTAAATCAAGGGTTGATATTGATTACAAATAAAACTCTATAATTAATAATTAATACTATTAAGTTAGGGTATTTTAGTCATTTAGTCATTTCCCATAAAATAGTAATTTCACCAAGTTTTTTAAACTAAAATAACTTTTATATATTTTATTAATTTTGGAAAAAAAAAATTATACCATAAATCAAGTATTTTTTATCTTTAATATAGTACCATATTGTTATACTTTTTTTATTTATAAAAATGACTTTTAAAAAAGTTAAAAAAATGTGTTTTATAATTGTGCTAGTTATGTAGTTGGAATGTGCTAATATGAAAATGTATTATGTTGATTTTAAATCCATACGTAAGTTCTTATTTTATTATGTAATTCTTATGTGTTATTTTTTCCTTTTGTGTTGTTATTAGGAACCTATTTAGAAATAAATTTGTTTTCTACTAGTTATGTAATAGTATGTGTTATTTACAAAATTAAATCAAAAACATGAAATTGTGCTAGTACTAGTTATGTAATAGTATGTGTTATTTATAAAATTAAAACAAAAACATGAAATGGTGCTAGTATGTAACAGTATGTGTTGTTTATAAAATTAAAAAAATGAAATTGTGCTAGTTATATAATAGTTATGAAATTGTGCTATTATGTAACAGTATGTGTTTATAAAATTAAAAAAACATGAAATTGTGCTAGTATGTGTTGTTTATAAAAAAAAATGAAAGTGTGCTAGTATAGAACAATATGTGTTGTTTATAAAATTAAAAAAAATGAAATTGTGCTAGTTATGTAATAGTATCTGTTGTTAATTTTTTTTCTTTTTGTGTTGTTATTGGGAGTCTATTTATAAATAAATTCGTTGGAGGGTCGTTTTTTATTGTGCTAATGTTGTTTATGTTGGTGTTACCGTCGGATGCCCAGACGGTGGTGTTAAGAGAGTGCTAATGTCGTTATTTAATTGTGCTAATTTCGTTTTTTGATTATGCTAATGTCGTTGATAATGGAAGTTCTTTTTTTGATTGAAACGAGAATGCTGATAATGTGGATGGTCTTATCGGGGTGTGACACAGAAGATAGTGGAAAATACGCTTCATGAGAGTGTAATGCGGATCCCGTGGTACATGCATAAATAAACAGACTTGTTGGACTACATATGAAATATCAGGTCATGTTAAAGTGAGATACTGTAAGGCACCAGCAAGACTCCTGTATAAAGTTGGATCATGAAAAAGTGGGCACTCGGTGGTACTAAACTTAGCAGATAAGTCAACCAGAGTAGTACATGGTTTGCAGGAGGACATAGAAGCCCGACAATAATATCCTTAGCATACGGAGACTGCAACAAAAATAACCCATGACTATGTTTTCTATTCTTGATCCCAAGAAAATAATACAAATCACTAAGATCCATCATAGCAAATTCTCGTGATAGGATGCGAATAATGGCAGTTAAAAGTGCATCACTAGAAGCTATTAAAATGATATCATCCACATACAGTAACACATAGGCAGTATCCGCTCCTTTCATGATATAAACAAGGAGTTATCACAAGCACTGTTACGAAACCACATAATAAAAGAAGCGAACGTTGTGTATAAAGCCAACGGTGCCTGTTTAAGACCATATAAAGAATTTTCAAGCGGCATACAAAATTGGATACCGCCAATTAACAAACCCCGACGGTTGATGCATATATACATATTCCTTCAAATTACCATGTAAAAACGCATTCTTGACATCTAACAATTGGCCAAGAATGAGATACTACAAGCGATAAAACCGTATGAATAGTAGTCGGTTTAACAACCGGTCTAAAAGTATCCTAGCAATCAATACCAACGGTGTGAGATTTACCGTTGACCACCAATCGTGCCTTATAACTTTCAAGGGACCCGTTAGATTTAAATTTGTGGCGAAATAACCACATGCAGCGTATGACGAGTCTGTCTGCCGGGAGAGGAACCAACTCCCATGTAGCGTTTTCCTGCGCATTAAATTGTGTTTGCATGGCGAGTAACCAATTATGGTCGGCAAAAGCTTTGGTATAAGTGGTGGGGACCGGGACATCGGCTCGGCTAAAAAATGGGCAAATGAGTGGGTTTAAGGGTGTAACACCCCGTGTTTCTGAAGTCAAAGTCAAAGTCAAGGTCAAAGTCAACGACCGATTTCGCGCGACTTGACTAGTAGTAGATTTATTTTATGTGTTGTATTATGTGGCGTAAGTGTCAATAATTACAATAATCGACGTATGTTGTTCGCTATTCAATCGACTTACGACCGTGGACTATAGGAAGTAACAATGCGATAATGTTAACTAAACGATAATCAAACTATGCTAATCAAATCGACATCGAATCGAATCGCAACTCGAACTATGCGTTTTGGTTACTAATATACTTGTGTGTGTGCCCTATGTGTTACTTGTGCATGTTTATTTATGTTATGTTGTGGTAATCAATCGAAACGCAATCGAACTCGAAACGTAATCGAAACGCAATCGAACTCAAAACGCAATCGAAACGTAATCGAACTCAATCTAAATCGAACTATGATAATTAGTGGAGAAGAGACAGCGCTAGATATGAATAGTTGGGATTAAAAGTAAATTGAATAGGAAAATCTATCGCATCGCTCGCAACCGAATTCGAAACCTCAAAAATCATCGCGCCGAACATCCGAACCAAGTGCCATCCGGCCGGATTGCCAATCCGACCGGGCTGCCACTTGATCTGTTGCCATAGGTCATCCGACCGGATAGGTCATCCGGGCGGGATGTCATCCGACCGGCCAACACTTTCCTCTTTGGGTAACTCTATAAATACCCATGTCACTTTCATTCTTTCTACTTTTGGCAATTCTTTGTCCGACCAGCTCGTGCTCCTCACCTTTTCTCCGATTTCTCTTGATTCCGGTAAGATCTCGTCCTAAATCTTGTACTTTCTTGTTCTACACGCACTCCTACACCTTTCTATCTTTTGAATCTTAACTTTTAACCGTGAAATCACTAGATTTGAGGTGTTCTAGGATGACGTCACCATGTGTTCTTGAAGAACCTCATGTTTTGGTCTCAATCCACTAAGAACAACTTAGATCTAATAGATTTCCACACAAATACACAAGAGATCTTGCATAGATCTAAACATAAACATAGTGAAAAAGGATTGAAAGATGGTTTCTAACTTTCTTTCAACTCTTTTACACTCAATGCACTCAAAAACCGATAGACTCGGACCATGTTCTAGTCTTCTACTCATTCTTAGTGTTGTGCTAGTACAAGATCTGGATTCTACTCACGAGACCACCGAGTTTCGGGTTAACCAAGAACAACAGTCTTGAACCGGTTAACTGGTCAAACTAGGGTGATTCCTGTTTGATCGGTTCACTTGGGTTAAGATGGGGTTCCGTTGGTTAGCACGTAGTCAAAAGGTCTCGGTAAAAGCAACAAACAATCAAAACGGCCAAGTGAAAGACGAACGGAACGACCAGCATGGAGTGCTATCTGACCGGACCACTTATCCGAATAGATAAGTCATCCGAGCGACTAAGTCATCCGAGCGGCTTGCACTTTGGGTCCCACACTTAATCAACTTTAACTGAAGTTTGAGTATTGAACGAATTGCTATCCGATCGGACTACCAATCCGACCGGATTACTCTTCGGATCATGAGATACTTGGACTTTAACACTCGAACAATTTTCAACATGTTCAATGCACTAAGGATGCCACTCGACCGGATTACCAATCCGACCGAGTGACAACCTGCTGTGGAATTGTTCTCAGTAAGTAACCTTGCCACTTGAGTCGCCGTCCGACCGGATTAGTCGTCCGAGCGGATTGTCGTCGGCACGACCGACCGTCCGATCGACCGACTTGAAAGGGTAGAGATACTTCAATGTTTTCAAAATGCTACAACGAAAACTTCAAAGGACAAGCCATCATACACAAACACATCAAAGGAAGAAACAATCCACTCGAATAGTCATCCGACCGGACAACCTGTCCGACCGGATTGACCATTCGAACGGATTGTCATCCGCACGACCGGACCGTCTGATCGGATTACCAGTCCGACCGAGCTACTGTCCGAGCCACTTACACCTTGCATCGTTTTACGCGTCACTTATCGTTATGCTATCGTTCTGATCAGGCTAATTCCGCTCTAAGCGCTCCCTTCAATCCATCATCGCTATGAGTATACTCGGTCCCTTTTTGCTTTACGCACTTTTGGGTGTTACATACGTTACGAATATTCAAACCACAATAAACACACTACTCAATACTATTTGAACGCTAACCGTTAATGCATGTTATACGTGGCTTATGAATGCTTGTTTGTTATGTTTACACATGGAATGCTGTCTACCTGCCTTAGCAACGATAGTACTATAGTTTGGACTCAGCACCTGTTCGCAGGGGTTGTTAAGGACAATTACTTGCATGGATTACGGTGGTAATCATGTATTGCGAACTGCCTCTGGCAGTCAACCCGCAGTCATTGGTATCGATGGATCTATGTCGATAACTAACGTGCTTCATTTCTCTATGTGTACGTGCTGGTTATGCGTAAACGAAATTCGAAATCTATATGCTATTATCAAACTTGTATGCTCACCTTTACATTACATGTATTGACTTTATTTTAACGTATGTGACAGGTGCTTAGGATGCACATCTGCTATGAAATCGAGGCTAGAATAAGGCTCTAGAGGCCAACAAATAGTTGTCTGTACTAATTGAATCAAGGGTCTCTAGAAGCAGATAAACAATTGCTCTATATTTAAGTCTGAGTTGTCAGAATAGACTATTTGCCAAGATTTTGTCTGTAATAATTTGTTTACCTTTTGAGACATGGTATGGGACATGTTATTTTAAATTGATTGGTAATGATAATTGTTATGGAAAGTTCTGGACAATCTGTTTCGCTCAGTGCCATGCCCCGATGTTTCCGCCATCGGTTGGGGTGTGACAAAGGGACCCTGTTTTCGATCGGTGGCCATTGGGTGAACGTTATTGGGCTGGGCGGCTGGATTAGTTTGGGCCGGTGTAGCCGGTTGGTTATGCGAAGGTTGTGGGCTGGAAAAAGTAGGTGGGCCGATTGTGTAGTGGGATGGTGGTAGGCTTTGGTCAGCAGGTATAGGTGATGGGGAATGGGATAATGGCCATCAGTTTAGGTGGTGGTTAAGAACCGAAGATGAATAATGGTGGCACTGGGTCATCTAAAAAATCATAAGAGGTTAGTGAGGAGGGAAAAGTATACGGAAAACATGTCTCATCAAAAGTCACATGGCGGGAAATATGTACTTTGCCCGTGGTGGGATCAACTAAATGGTACCCCGTGAAAATCAGGTGGATAACCGAGAAAAATGCAGCGAATAGATCGAGCATGCAATTTATGAGGCTGGGTGGCTAAAGTGTTAGGGTAGCACGCACAACCAAACACTCGAAGGTGCTGATAAACCGGATAGCGTAAGTAAAGAGCATAGGTTGGTGTATAAAAATTTATTCTTTTGGTGGGAAGAATGTTGTGGAGGTAAGTGGTAGTGTGAAGGGCCTTGTCCCAAAACATGGGTGGGAGATTGGCGTGAATTGTCGCAACCCCCGTCCCCTATTCACCCGGGAACGGGCGGCCGCGGCCAGTATTAGTGGTATCGGTGTTTATCGTTATTTAGCAACGAAATTTACATCAGGATCGTAATTAGGAAATATTTTATCAGAGTAAAATACCACCTTTTATAATATTAAACACATGGGAACTTCCCAAGTTTCCAGTACACACATTTTTATAGGGATAAACCATATTTTATTTAAATAAAAACATCTCTTTATTTAGGTAACTTTTATAGCCACTTTTCCAAGCCTTCAGTGCTGTCCAGCTGGCTTTTAATTTGACTTTCACATTTTGTTACCTGAAACGCGTTTAAAAATATATTTTCAGTGAGAAATACTAGTGAGTGAATCCCAATTTAATCAAGAGAGGTTTTATCTGTTTTACAGTATTGAGGGCGATCTCGCAATTATATTTGTTTATATTTCTACTTTAATTACCACCCACGGTACTATCAACCCGACTTGTGGTCATGTTACTACTCACAGTGTAGTAACAAATTTTTGTATACAAAACCCCAACATACCGACGATAATTGTAGAATATAAATACTCAATCACTGTTTAATATAATGTAAAACATTTGAGGTTTTGTAAAAACAGTTTACAAAAAGGAGATTACTCACATTGCAACTTTAGGGTTTTTTTTACTGTGATTTTCCTGGTTATAATCTATTAATTAAACAATGCACACGCGTTAGTATAATAACCCAATATTTACATTAGTTATACCCTCCCCGAGACAGAACTCCAACGACTACGTCGGGCAGAACCTCGACAGCCGTTACGGAGCACTAGATCAATCGGGCAGCGCATCTAATACGTAACCAGGGGTTATGATACTTACAACGAGGCAGAACTTTGTTAATTGGGGGGATATAATGCCCGAGTATCACTTAGACTATAGAGAAATTTAGAGAGAATTCGTGTGAATGAACGATTTCAAATGACAGCCGAATCCATCAATTTATAGGTCTGGTCGACCAGGTTCTCGCGGGCCCGCGTAAATAGAAGGCAAGGCCTTCGCGGCCCGCGACATAGGGGTGTAGCGCCTAGCTTTGCTTATTCGTCGGATGTAGCTTTGACACGAGTGAGCCACGTGGCAGTTCAGGGTGCCGCCTGGTGGGTTGGCTGTCGCGGCCCGCGTAAGAGACCACTAAGGTCTCCGCGGCCCGCGAGCGACCCCAAATTCTTGTTCAATTCACGGTAATGGATACCGATTTTTAATCGAGCTCCTTGCAATTGATCGAGCTCCTTGCAATTGATCGAACAGATCATCGATTCTTGGTAATGGATACCGATTTTTAATCGAGCTCCTTGCAATTGATCGAGCTCCTTGCAATTGATCGAACAGATCATCGATTCTTGGTAATGGATACCGATTTTTAATCGTGACCTTGTTCAATTCACGGTAATCAATGCACATACGCATTGACCCGTCTTTCTTCTTGACGAATAAGATCGGCGCTCCCCATGGCGATGAACTTGGTTGTATGAATCCTTTTTCCAACAGTTCGTCTAAATGTTTCTTTAACTCTTGCATTTCTGCTGGTGCCAAACGGTAGGGTGCTTTGGCAATTGGTACTGTTCCTGGTTGCAGATGAATTCTGAATTCAACTTCCCTGTCCGGTGGTAGTCCTGGTAGCTCTACGGGAAACACATCTGGAAACTGAGATACTACGGGAATATCTTTCAGTTCTTTTCCTTTAGTGTTAATGATCATGGAAATGAAATATACTAATGATCCTTTTCTTGCATAAATAGCTGTTTTCATCACAGAGATGAATTTTGTGGATCTAGACGGCTTATCTCCTTTAATTGTGATCTTTTCACCCTTTGGTGAATTTATCAGAATTGAATTTTGATCACATAGAATACTGGCTTTATTGGCTACTAACCAATCTATTCCTAATACAACATCAAATCCTGCCAGTTTCATTGGATAAAGGTTTGCAATAAACTTTTGATTTAAAAAATTATATTCTTGCTCCCTGCAAATTTCGGTAATCTTAATGGTTTCCCCATTTGCTGTTTCTACTAGACCTTCTTGTGGGAGTTTAGTTAATGGTTGATTGAGAAGTTTGCAAAATGAAGTATTAATAAAACTTTGGTTCGCACCAGAGTCAAATAATACTTTAGCAAAAACGTCATTAACTAAAAACGTACCGGCTATCACGTCCGGGATCATCTTGGCTTCTTATGCGGTTAGAACAAATGCTCTAGCATTTTTAGTAGTCTTGTTGTTTGTGGCTGGAGCTAGTTTCGGACAGTTCGGCTTGATATGTCCTTTTTCTCCGCAGTTGAAGCACACTCCATTACTGGGTATCTTCCTACAATCTTCTTCCTTGTGTCCCGGTATCTTGCAAAAATTACAGTAGGTGGAGCATCTTCCTGAATGCTTCTTCTTGTAGGCCTTACAGTAACGTGCAGAGGTAGAACCTACGTTTTTCCCACGATTGAAATTTCCATAGCGAAATTCTTGGGTAAGTTTCTGAGCTAGGTTTCTCCTCTGGTTCTCTTCTTGTGTACTTACTAATTCATCAGACAAGGTATTTGCTAGTTCTACAGCTTCCTCTATAGTTTGTGGTCTAGCTGCCTTGACTACATGCCTTATCTCACTGATAAATCCCCAGAGGTAACGGAAGATTAATACAAGTTCGGGTGATGCAAGGGTTGGCACTATTCTAGCATATTCGAAAAATTACGTAGTGTAACCCTTACTATCTACTCCAGTCATTCTAAGGTTTAAGAATTTATTTGCTATCTGTTCCTTTTCATTGGGAGGACAAAATTTCCTTTCTACCATATTCTTAAACTCATCCCATTCCATGTTATAGACCCTGTCACTTCCCCTAGACTGGAGGATAGTGTTCCACCATTCCAGAGCTGAGTTTTTAAACAGATTGGAGGCAAACATTATCTTATCTTCTTCTGCGCACTTGCTTATTTTCAAGACTGCCTCAGTCTTTTCTATCCAGCGTAGAGCTGCAACGGCTCCTTCATTGCCCGAGAATTCCATTGGTTTACAGGACCATAATTCTTTATAAGAACAACCATAAGACATGGTTCTTCTTCTTTTGGGAATGGGCACTTGAAGTATTGGTCCATTGTTTACGTTGTGTTCTGGTTCAGTAGGTGGTCGTTTACTGCCATTATTACTTTTATTATCCGCTTCCTTAACCGTTTTGATAATATATGGCATTGCGTCTATAATTCCTTGTGCCACTATGTGTTGGATAGCAATGTTATCCACTTGGTTTCCATTATTATTGTTATTCTGGTTATCGTTATTCTGGTTTTCCTGGTTTACTTCGTTGTCCATCTGAATTTTAAACATTTACCACGTATTAACATCACAAGACAATATCCAATACAAACAATCACATCACAAGCATATTGATCCAAAATCGTCGTCATTGCGACCTTTACTCTATTTTATATATTATGCGTCTAGTACAAACTGGAACTGAAATCTAAAATTACAATACTAGTATGCATCTGTAGCTATTTATCTATATATATATATATTCAAACATACACACATATTATATATATATATATATATATATAATTAATGGTACGGGTTCATCCAAAATTCCATGTTACGCTCGTCATATTTCCAGACGAGCCTTTCACCTATTTGTCGCATTCTTTCACTTCCTTCTAAAATCTCCTCACCAAAGGTTCAGAGTTCTTGCACATTCTCAGTGCTCATGGGTGGTGCGGGTGCTGGTATCGGGTCTGGGAACTGGGGCATGGGTTCTTCGTAAGGGTTCGGGTTCTCTAGAATTTCCCTGATGTATTGATCATTATCATAATATGGGTCTAGAGGGTCAAGGTCTGGGTGGTCCTACTAGGTTTTGCATGGGTTCATCTGGTATTGGGTAGCGTTGTTCATAATCCCTATGGTCGTCAAACCATGGGTCATAGTCTGGGGGATGGGGTGCTGGTACCCTAGGGATCTCAGCTGGGTCAAAAGCAGGCATTGGGATTTGGTTTTCTGGGTTGGCTTCAATGTCCATAGGTTGTGTGGGAAACAGTGGTAACGGCTGGGGTGCTATGAGTTGCTCTAGATTCGGGTCGGTGGTTGTGGTTGCTAGTATGTGGAAGTTTGCTAGTCTCCTATTAGTCATATCCTAAGAGTTCATTTCTCTATTAGCAGCTGCTAAGGCTCTCTGCTGCTGTAACTTTTTCATCCTTTTTCTACGTTCGTGAGCTCCTCTTCTGAATGTAGGATCGTTTTGAGACCCAAACGAGTCGTTCAGAAGAGATTTTATCAGTTTCAGATGCGGAAAATAAGAAACTGACTTTGAAACAACTTGCTTATCACTTTAAACATCTTGTGTATTGATTTAACGACGTATACAATCACAAGGAATACCGGCAGCACCTCGGTATCACTCTGAGAAATCTGTTACAAATGAATAGACATGACACCTATTTATACCCTATGCTAGTTCGCTTGAACCCCCACATACATGTTCAAGCGAAACCTACCTAATACAATTCAAGCGAAACATGCAATTAACTTCAAGCGAACCTTCCTGATTTTCAAGTGAACCTATCATTCTGTTTTGTCTTATATGAATATTCAATTTCGTGTATCCATTACTGTTTTGTCTTGAATGTTGTAATGATGATGCAAGAATGATGTCACTTATGTGATGCCATCATCAATAATGATGACATCATGCTCGTTTAGATCCGCAATGAAACTGAGACTCGATATAAGACGAAGACGACAGATGTATGCACCAAGAGACTCACCCTCAGATGTTGACGAGTCTTATGTGTCAAGTCTTTACAATCTTCAGTCTGAACGCTCTCTGAAATATCTCACAGTGTAAGCATCCTCAAACTTTATCTCCTTCTCCTCTTCAGCATCAACATACTCCCCACGAACAATCTCTACTTGGATGTCTTCAGACTCCCTCTTTCGATATACTGGGATCGCAGTCTGGCATGTTGAAATCACAAAGTTTTCAGGTATTGGAACCTGGCTCTCTTTCAACTATCCAAGATCAACTAGCTTTTATCCTGCACATTCTCTACCCAAAAATAAATTTTCTGATGATAACTTGTAAAACAATCTCACCATCTAATGAATCACTTGCAGGAGTTATACAATTAAAGAATGATTTTGCAATGTTAATCATTGATGAACCATTTGAAGATATATCATTTTTATGTTCAAAACAACACACTCTCCCAAACCATCTGTTCATCATGTCTAGCACTCGGAATTTTGAAAATTAGCTCTCCAACATCAGTTGTCGAAAATCTTTTTGAATTTTTCAAAATTTATGCTAAAACACACTAAAATCTTTTTGGATTTTTGATACAAAAATGAAATGCAGTAAAGAAATATTTACAAACAATATTTTTGTGAGTTTGTGTAAGAGGATCATATCAGTTTTGAGACACATCACCAACACCGTTAAGCTTTAGACATTTTAAGTTCTAAACGATTCACTTAGAATGTCAGTATACTTGTCCACTTAAATTTTCACACAAAGTTCAACTGCTTCGAGATACGAGATTAATGTCTTAAGCACTTAAACTTATTCGCGTGTCCCACCTCAGAATATACTCCCGTATCCAGATCCCAATATTCAGTCTTACAGGTGAGTATACCACAAATGATATCTGTAAGGGGTTATAAATTATGAAGAATCATGAGAGCTCAGGTCAGAACTACCGTTCAGCAGAGAGATAATGACTCAACTTTTGGGTGTGTCCCCTTTAGAGGATCTTTTTTACAACATCAATGACTATCAATTTTATTGTTTCATCATTTTGCTGAGGGCTACGCTATATTTCAAGCATGCAGAAAGTATTATTCGAGGACTAGGTCAGAACTTCCATTCAGCAGAAGTCCCGGAATAATACCCCAGATATCACTGAGCATAAAGACCTAGTATCTCAGAAAAAGGAATCTTTCAAACAAGATTTCGGGGGTTACCCATATATCCGAGAGATGTTTCCCCACGATATAAGCAAGTTTGAATTTAGGTTTATATCTCGTCACAATCTATTAAATGTGTGAAAACCTACTGACACATCCACAATGAGATCGTTTATCACATTTGACTTTCCAATTCTTTAGCATGTTGTGATAGTCCACTGATGTACTATCATTTCCTCTTTTTGTCAACAAAACTCATTTTCATTTTTTTAATGTTTTTGTCTTTTTGTCAGTAGGTTTTATCATGTTTTTGGCCTTTTCAAATTTTCAAATGTTTTTGGATTTTCTGAAATTCTTACTCCCCCTAAAATGCAAACACATTTTAGGAAATTTGAAAATAAACTGTACAATAAAGTGACAACCGATATCGAATTGCTTTAATTCGCCATCCACTTGGCATAAACAATCAGAACTCCCCCTCACAACAAACTATTTTCCCATTGATTTCAAAACACTTAAGTTTGTTTTAATCAAATGGTTTTTCCGGAAAATAAGTTTGATTTTACCACTTGTAAAGTTAGGGGTTCATTATCTTGATTCTCAATCAATCACTTGAATGTATGGCCGAATCAAGTTCAAATTAATGACCTTGATTAACCACTTGTAGGAAAATGCAAGTACAACTTAATGTCCTTGATTTTACCACTTGTAAGTGTAAAACTTCTTCAATCACTTGTAGGTTTTCCTACCAATCATACCATTTGTAGAAAACTGACAATTTAAATGATATCACCTGTACAATTATCAACCACGAAAGAAAAATGCCGATTCCTGCTCCACTCTTACCAACCTGGGAGCTCCGGCAAGTCAGGTTTTTCATTTAAACAGATTCACCCAAGCCTGACGGTCCTTGGGTGTTTTTGAATTCTTGTTCAACAATGGTGGAAATTTTGCATCATCCATTGTTAGACCAGAATTCTCATTTTTTACCTCAACACATGGCTCTTCTGGCTTTACCACACCAGATTCATCGCCTGAACATGGCTTGTCTGACTTTGATGAGTCAGATTCATCGCCAACAACTGGCTCCTTTGTTTCCGGAGAAACAAATTCATCACCAGGAAGTGAATTCTCCACTTTCTTTTGTTTCCCTTTCGTCCTCAGATTTGTATCTGATGAATTCGTTTTGCTTGATTTGTCATTCTTTGGAGAGCAAGACGATTTATCAGACCTTTTATCTGTTTTACCAGTTGTATCCGAGGACAAAATCTTCTCCAGATACTCTCTGGCCTTCTTCCTCTTCTTCCTCAGTCTGTCTTTTTGTCCCTGAGAAAGTTTCACTTTCTTTTCTTGAACTTTAGGTTTTTGAACCTTCTGTTCTTTGGGCTTGACATTTACTGGTTTCTTCACCTGCCTCTGAGATTCAGCCCTCGATCTTCTCATTGATCTCATTGAGCAATATCTAGCAATATGGCCAATCATGTTGCAGTTAAAGCATCTCCTTGACTCAAACCTCCAACTCTGGCAGTTAACAGCAATGTGTCATTGATAGCCGCATCTGTAACACACTCTGTTATCGTACCAATCACCATTTTCAGTCCAAACATTTAGATCAAAGCACTGTTTGGCTTGGTGATAATCTTTCCTCCTCTTGTTTGCTGGATTTGGCTTTTGAGCACTGTGGTCCGACCTGCACCACTCATTACCAACAAATTTTGAATTTTGAATTTTTACTTTTTGTAATTTTTTATTGCGATTGGATGATTGATCTGATGAACTTTTATTTTCTTTTTGAACATTTTTCAAAATTTTCTCTTTTTATTTTTGTTCCACTTTCTTCTTCAAAGGTTTTTGCTTAGAGCATTCTCCCTTTTCAGTTGATTGTGGAACAGTTTCTTGAAAACTTTTCTTTTAACTTCAAAAATAAATTCTTTTTCTTCATTTTTTCATTTTCATCATCAGATTTCTCATCGCAATCTTCAACTACGAATTTGTCATAGTTTGTGACATAGTCACTTATTGGAACTGAATTAACTGGTTTTGGGCAGGGAATATCTGAAGTATTCACAAAAACCTTCAACTTTTCTTCCCATTCCCGGATTTTACCTTCTAACTCTTTGATTTTATTTTGAGCACATTCAGCTTCTTTTTCAAGTCGAATAATCGTCTGAAGAAGAGAATTTATCATTTTTTGTTTTTCAATGTTATTCTTGCTAAAAACAGATCTCCCATCTTCAAGAATCTTTATTTGACTTTGAAAAACTTTTTCAATCTTTACTTTTTCATTTTCCAAATTGTGTATTTGATTTTTCAAAACATTTTCTGATTTTTTAAGATTTTTGTTTTCTAATGACAAACTCTCAACCTCCTTCAAGAGTTTGTCATTTTCAGATGTCAACTTCTCACAATTTTTCAGCAAAACAAGAATCTGTTTCTCATCAGCTTTTGTCTCAACCTTTAAAGCTGAAATATTTTCAACCTGTTTCTTTTCCTCATGAACACTTTCATCCTTACTCTCTTTTTCTGATGAATGATCAAAGATAGGTGCGTTTTCTACAACCTCTTTCTTTAACTCTGGTTCAGGGTTCATAGATACAGGTTTTTCAGATTCTACTTTCTCAATCTTGACAGCTGGAACTTGTTCAACCTGCTTTTTCTCACTAGATTTGATTTGTTCTTCAGCTGTTGTTGTTTTTACATCTTTCTCAGATTTGATCTCTTCGTTAACAATTTCTGCCTTTTGATTCTTCCTTTTTTCAACTTGTTTTTCTTTCAATTTTTCAATTTTATCGGCATAAAATAACTTTCCACTACGTTGATCAGATGGAAGTTGTTGTTTAAGATTTTCAAGTCTTTGGATTTCTTCTTCATACTTGTCATTCTCTTCATCAGACGAATAATCAAAAACTGGAATTTTTTCAACAACTTCTTTTACTGAGACTGTTTCTCCTTCTTGCTTTATCGGAATATTCTGCTGAGATTCATAATTCATATACGCCAATAATTCTTCAAAATCCATGTTTCGATGTCAAATGTTCACAAAATAGACTTTTCAAACAAAATGGTCAAACTCGTAAAACACCTGTATCACCCAAACTTTGGGCTGAATATATATTGAGCTTTAGTATTGATTGGGCCGACAACACTCTAAATGATCTCACCAAACTTGACTTTAGTGGATCTGACAATTCTTTCACTTGATTGGGCCGAACAATTAATACAATTGATTGTATCACGTGAACTCCTCGTTTGTATCAAGACTCGAACACTAATCAATAAATGATCACATGAACCGATACATTTCTTCACATGAGCTTTCACATTGAATGTATCAAATGACTGACAAGAATTGATAAGATCGGTATAGTGGGCTGACACCTTTTGAATTAATTCATGTGACCAACAATATGTGATCACCACTCAAATCTCATTGGACCGATTATATCAATTCACGAGAATCACATTCAAACTGACACAAACATGTGATTTCTTTTCCCAACCTCAATGACCTGACATCCTCGTTTTACGTTTCACAGAACACGATGCACTTTCAAACGGTTCACACTTTTCAAACGGAACGGTCAACTTCAAATGCAATAGGTCAATTTCAAACGGAACGGTCAACTTCAAATGGAATAGGTCAGATTTCAAACGGAAGGGTCAACTTCAAACGGAAAAGGTCAGATTTCAAACGGAAGGGTCAGTTTTCAAACGGAACACCAGGCCTCGTTCAAACGGAAACCAGTTTTCAGTCCATTTTTACCAATTTTATCTCGAGTTTTAATATGATATTCTCAAGGATTTGTTAAAATACAATTACGCACACATTGTGAAAGATTTAGCCAATTTTAACCGTGAAAACTTGTTCAGTTTTAAAAAGAAGGTGTAGAAGTCAGAAAAAGTGATGAAAACAGGCTGCTTTGGCAAGATCCCTTCCTCCTGAGCTCTGATACCACTTGTAGGATCGTTTTGAGACCCAAACGAGTCGTTCAGAAGAGATTTTTTCAGTTTCAGATGCGGAAAATAAGAAACTGACTTTGAAACAGCTTGCTTATCACTTTAAACATCTTGTGTATTGATTTAACGGCGTATACAATCACAAGGAATACCGGTAGCACCTCGGTATCACTCTGAGAAATCTGTTACAAATGAATAGACATGACACCTATTTAGACCCTATGCTAGTTCGCTTGAACCCCCACATACATGTTCAAGCGAAACCTACCTAATACAATTCAAGCGAAACATGCAATTAACTTCAAGCGAACCTTCCTGATTTTCAAGTGAACCTATCATTCTGTTTTGTCTTATATGAATATTCAATTTCGTGTATCCATTACTGTTTTGTCTTGAATGTTGTAATGATGATGCAAGAATGATGTCACTTATGTGATGTCATCATCAATAATGATGACATCATGCTCGTTTAGATCCGCAATGAAACTGAGACTCGATATAAGACGAAGACGACAGATGTATGCACCAACACTGAACCATCCTCTTTTCTTGGGAGGGAATGGCTCTTCAGATTGTGCCTTGAATACGAAAATCCCATCTTCGGTATCAGCCGAATGCCTCGAGGGGTAGGTTGTGAAGAGGTGCCTTCGTCCCTAGGTGAGCTGGACAACTGACGATAAGCATCTGAAGGTCCTTGGTCGCTCATACTGTAAACTAACAAATTGTCAAATAACACAAAACAATAATATACAGATATGCACGTAATCCCGTAAATTATTTCCTAACAAAATGAATAAATTTTGGTGTCAGCAGAACACTTCTGTGGCTGAATCAGTGGCTTAGCTCTGATACCACCTTCTGTCGCAACCCCCGTGCCCTATTCACCCGGGAACGGGCGGCCGCGACAAGTATTAGTGGTATCGGTGTTTATCATTATTTGGCAGCGGAATTTACATCAGGATCGTAGTTAGGAAATATTTTATCAGAGTAAAATACCACCTTTTATAATATTAAACACATGGGAAATTCCCAAGTTTCCAGTACACACATTTTTATAGGGATAAACCCTATATTATTTAAATAAAAACATCTCTTTATTTAGGTAACTTTTATAGCCACTTTTCCAAGCCTTCAGTGCTGTCCAGCTGGCTTCTAATTTGGCTTTCATATTTTGTTACCTGAAACGCGTTTAAAAATATTTTGTCAATGGGAAATACTGGTGAGTGAATCCCAATTTAATCAAGACAGGTTTTATCTATTTTACAATATTGAGGGTGATCTCGCAATTACATTTGTTTATATTTCTACTTTAATTACCACCCACGGTACTGTCAACCCGACTTGTGGTCATGTTACTACTCACAGTGTAGTAACAAATTTTTGTATACAAAACCCCAACATACCGACGATAATTGTAGAATACAAATACTCAATCACTGTTTAATATAATGTAAAACATTTTAGGTTTTGTAAAAACAGTTTGCAAAAAGGTTTACAAAAAGGAGATTACTCACATTGCAACTTTAGGGGTTTTTTCCTGTGATTTTCCTGGTTATAATCTATTAATTAAACAATGTACACGTGTTAGTATAATAACCCAATACTTACATTAGTTATACCCTCCCCGAGACCGAACTCCAACGACTATGTCGGGCAGAACCTCGACAGCCGTTAAGGAGCACTAGATCAATCGGGCAGCGTATCTAATACGTAACCGGGGATTATGATACTTACAACGAGACATAACTTCATTAATTAGGGGGGTATAATGCCCGAGTATCACTTAGACTATAGAGAAATTGAGAGAGAATTCATGTGAATGAACGATTCCAAATGACAGCCGAAGCCATCAATTTATAGGTCTGGTTGACCAGGTTCTCGCGGCCCGCGTAAATAGAAGGCAAGGCCTTCGCGACCTGCGACATAGGGGTGTAGGGCCTAGCTTTGCTTATTCGTCAGATGTAGCTTTGACTCGAGTGAGCCACGTGGCAGTTCAGGGTGCCGCCTGGTGGGTTGGCTGTCGCGGCCCACGAGCGACCCCAAATTCTTGTTTTTATTTTATTTTTAATTATATAAGGTATTTAGGGCTCAGTGTTCGTATATGGGGTGCATTTTAAGACGTATAGGGGCATTCTAAATATTTTTAGGGTGTCGGAAAATTTTTAGGAGGGTTGTTATATGAATGATCAAAGAGCGGATTATGTACTAAATGTGGTCAAATAAAACTATCTAATAATAACCTAAATTATACACTCTAAGCTTTAAATTTATAAACTTAGACTCGATCTAAACCCAAACCACACAACCGGCAAGTGTACCGATCAATGTAGTGTAGCTAAAGTAAGTCCAAGTATCGAACCCACGAGACTCTCTAATTATGCTAATTAGACTTTATCTAGACCTAGACTGACACGGACACGACACTAACCATTTTTATATTGGGGGGGGGGGGGGTTTCTAAATATCCTAAAATTGCAAATTTAATTGAATTAATTAACTAAAATTACTTAGCACAAATTACTTTGGATTTTAATTCAGTTGATGGGAACGACTGCCTAGACTGGATTCCTGATTTATTTTAGTAATGACTTTACTATGTTTATTAATTATTATGGCACCGAGATCTTAGTATACTAAACCTACCGATATACCGAATAAGTCCCTCGACCCGGTGCAAGGTGAAACTTATGGAACTCTAGATAGGCTGTTATGACTACCGGTTACTAGACTCCTTCACAGGTTATCTAGGTTTCTAAAAGTACCTTAATTTGATTTACTCCCTCAAAGGCTATAAATCTAGGATAAGTTTGGAATTTCGGTTCAACTTGTTAGACAACTATCACTATGGAATATAGTTCAGACTCCTCACAGAAATCCTACCTAGTAATTTAGTGACGAAGACCTAACAATAATTTCGCACCTCACAGCTCTTGAAATTAGTAGAACACTTTAATTATTAAATTATAAGTTATTACTTCTAAGATTTATTGGCCAATTTAACACTAAAGATTATAAATTTATTATGTGATATAGACACTCACCAAAACTTATAACCTAATATGAATTATTATGTGATATAGACAGTAACCAAGAATCATATGAAGCAACAAACGATAATAAAACAATGTAAAGAATGCATATATATTAAACCTAATAAAACCAAACTGACTACTTTTATAAACGGTCCATAAATAATTAATTAAACATAATAAAAATCAAAACGTCATAAATCCATTATCCAAGTCTAGCCGAACAAAGTCATGAAGACAAATAAACAAAGTTTAAAATCTGAATTCATTGAAATGAAACAAAGAAACTAAAAAACGAAAAAAACTAATAAGATAAAACTCATAAACTCCTTGATCTCTAAGACCATGCAGTGTGGGGATCGTCCCCCACCGGCTCCGCACGTCCTGCTCCGTCGCACACCGCCCCCTCCCTCCGTTGCGTCGCTGGCGTCCATCTGCGAACGTTGGAGACGAGCCCATTGATTGGCTGATGGTGGGCCCCCTTAGTTCTTCTTCTTCTCTCTCTCTCCTTTATTTTAAATTTCGGGATAAAAACGAGTGAATAGATATGATTTATGTGGAGATGAGGTTTATCGCTAAAGAAACGGATCGAAAAAACGTGGAAACGGGTTCTGGAGTTGCCGGAATTGTCGCCGGAAAAACCGGCCGGATTATGTAGAAGATGAAGAAGGCACATGTTTGGTTTTGAAAGTTTTAAAATTTTACATAATTGGCCCCTGTACTTAATAACATATTTAAAATGGTTTAAGCTTTGTTTTGTTTTTGTTTTTTTTCTTTTAAACATAAACATAATGTCTTTTATAATTGATGAAGATTAGTTTTTTTATTATTGGGTAGTCATCACACCCTTGGGTAGTTCTTGAGTAGTCCCCTTTAGATGGTCCTTCATCGAATATGACGTGACGCCTACGTGACGAATAATCCCCAAAGGAACTACCCAAACTATACTCTATGGTCAAAGCTTTCAACTTTAACAATTCTTGCAACTTTAAATTAATGTGGCAGATTCTTTTTTATTGTGTCGCCCCACAATAAATTAATGTGGCAGATTCTTTTTCGTCTATCTGTTCGTTCACACTTTTTCAAATTATCAGCCGCCTTTAATTTTTCATTCATCCACCAATGGACTTGGCCCATTTTACATTGTATTCAAATACAGCGGCCCCCTTATGTAATATGTCCGTACTCCGTAGTAATTATTAGAGGTGCACAAACCGGTTAATTTTAATAACCGGATCGGTTAACCGGTTATACCGGTTAATTTGACTTTTTGACTTTAACCGGTTAATGCTTTAACCGGTTATTACTTTAACCGGTTATTTTTTTAACTGGTCCGGTTAATTACTTTAACCGGTTCGGTTATTTAACCGGTTATTTTCGGTTAAAAACCGGTTTTTTTTGCCTTTTTTTTTTAATTTTTCGGTTATTTTTTCGGTTAACCAGTCTATCGGTTAAAAAACCGGTTTAAAAAAACCGGTTAATAACCGGTTATTATACTAAAAACTTGTAACCGGTTACTAACCTACGGTTAAATAACCGGCTGGACCGGTTATTCCTAAATCGGTTATTAACCGGTTACGGTTTCGGTTAATAACCGGTTACGGTTAATTAACCGGTTATTTTGTGCACCTCTAGTAATTATATCAGACCCTTCCTTCCTCAGCAACATTAATATGGCCATTTCCTTCCAATCTTGCTATACCAATAAATAAAAATCTTTCTTCATTTGGTCGGCGCAAGATTTGAGACCATACCCCTTTAAAATTAAAATTTTAATAAGTAAATAATACAACAAATTTATCATTTAAATACATATCGTGACAACCGTACGTGTTAATCGATTACATTATATTTATTTAACTCGTGCAATATACAATATATTTTAAAGATATAACTATAATTTTCTTATTATATAAAATTAAATTTATGCAACCCGTGCATAACACGAGGGAGAATTTAATTCTCGATTTTACGGTATAATTCATAAAAAATGATGAAATAACGAGTTTTTTTAAAGATATCTTTTTTTTTACTATTTATTATATAAAATTATATTTACGCAACCCGTGTAATACACGGGTGCAAACCTAGTTAATAATATATGATAACCAATAAATATAATATATGACAACCCAATTCGACCCTTTTCTTTTCTTTTAATAATGGGCTTCATGTATGGCACATCTAAATACAAATTATATAATTCATATTATATTATAGAGATAGCTGGCCGGCCCACTCAAGGAAAATAATAGCAATTTTAATTTGGTCTCTGACGTTCTACTCTAGTCAACTAGCTGGATATTTCCTTATTACTCTTTTTCGTTCCATTTGCACTAGGACCTGGCAAAACACAAAATAGTATAATATAATACTAAAACTAAATAAAAACAAATAAAAACTATACAATAATTATACATTTTACACGGGACAAATATGTGTAATTTAGCACCCATCAGCGGATTAAATCATTTAGTCGTCAAAATAATCCTCTCAGCTCTCTCGTTTTGTGATTAAGTCTGTGGACACGAGAAGCGAAACAAGAGACCTTGTTAGTGAGCAAACTGTTTAAACATGTTGTTGTCAAATTCCCCCCCCCCCCCCCCCCCCCAAATTGCATTGGAATGCTTTAATGGGGCGATTAAATTGGTAGTAAAATATTGCAATGAAATTTGAAAAATGTTGGAAAGGTCTCATATTTATATTTTAAGGGGTAAACCCAAACAAAATGTGAAAAATTATCAATCAATACCATGTAATATTTATAGCTAGTTTTGCTTAGCACGAGTGAGGTCCACAAATCACAATGTATAATGTCAAAAGGTGAAAAATTAAAAGAACTGGACATATAAAAAGGTATTCTTTACTATCAGATAATTGGCAAGAATGAAAAAATTTAGACGAGGCGTCTTTATTACAAGGAAAATGTAAATTATGACTAAGAATATCTAAAACTTGAGCGTCAGGATGCCCAAGACGATCTTGCCAAGGAAGGGTGGTAGTTGTTAAGAAGCAGGCTTGTGGTGGAAGTTGTGGTGGTGTAAGCGGGTAGATGTCCCCCATGCTATTGTGGCGGGAAAGAGTGCATCCAGTTTTGAGATCCTTCACAAAAAAAAAACCAAAAGGGTCAAACTCAATAGAAACGTTACTGTCACGGGTAAAACGTCTTACCAAAATAAGATTTTTTTTATAATGAATGGACTATAAAGGATATTGGGTAGGATATATGTTCGGTTGTGTATTTTGTGAAAGGCAGCGCCAGACCCATGAATTGGAAGACAATGACCATTGCCAACAAGAATTTTTATATGTACAGGAACGGAAGAAGGGAATTATACCTAGATCCAATGTGAGATGCGAGCCTGCACAAGTGTCCATAAAAGATTGATCTTGCTGGTTCTGGTTCGTCTGCATAGCTGAGAATGCGGCTTGGAGATCTGTTGGAGACTGGGCATCATATCTAAGCTCAGATTGGTTACCGAAGTGGGCCTGGACCGATGAGCTGGGCTAGACATAAAAGGCGGTCGGCTATGTTGGGTCGTTGTTCTGGGCTGGCTGGTTATCGAAAGGGGCTGACACATGCTCTTATTGCTGGACCGGTCTTGATTGTGGCCATGAGAATTGGGTTGGGTAGGGGCATGGTGGTGTATTCCACCAAGCCCATGATGGGTAGCCCAAGTTTTGCGTATTCCGTGAAGCTGATGCATTGTTGCCCTGCGATCTTTCGCCTCCACGCCCACGACCGCCACCACGGTTGTTACGGTTCCACTAGCCTCTATCACGTCCCCTACCCCGAGCACCGTACCACTGTTGATTCTGAGATGGTTGTTGGTTGGTGTTCGAGTTGGTCTAAGGTGACGGTTAGTTGCTTGGCGCCACCAAGACCGTGGAGTTGTGGTTTTGTTGGCCTTTAATACGTATAACTTCATTATTCAGCATCGTGCATGCAAAATAATAGTCTGTGTTATTGGAGTTGATCAATGAAGCAGTGATATCATATTCTACGGGTAGGTCGCGTACTAGTTGAAGTACGAGATGAGATTCTGTCACGGGTTGGTCAACATCTTCAAGTTGGTTGGCGAGTTCATTGAGTTTTTGACAATAATCATAAAGGAAGAGCAAGCATTGAGAGTAAGGGTGCAGAATTTAGTTTCTAAGGTAGCAGCGCGTGCCTTTTTGTTGCTAAGAAAAAACTTATCTAGCTTGACCCAGGCGCTTCAAGGTGTGGAATCGGCATCTAGTAAATGGACCAGGACGTCGTCTAATAAGGTACTGTAAATACATTGTTATACCAGGGTGTCTAATTCTTTCCAAGCTGAGAATGATTCATCGGACTCTGCCAGGGATGGTGTATCGTCAATGTAGTTCAAGACTTTATAGGCAACAACGTAAAGTTTAGATAATTTCAACCAAGACGCGTAAGTGACTTTGGCTCCATCAAGAGTACGGATCTTGGTTTAGATATTGGTTACCGAGCACGCCGAGTGTAGGGTAGCCGTAGCTGTTGGCTTGGAAGACTCGGGTTTGTTGTTAGTCATGATCAATGAAACGGAGCTAGGGTCGGATAAAAAATTAGGTTGAAGAACATGTATAAATCAGAATTGGAATTTAGAGTTTTATCATAACCGAGCTTTTAATACCATAAAAGTGGTTATGGTATTGTATATTTGATAAATAATAATGAATAGAGTGACCCTTTATACAGGGGAGAATCCTAACCAAACTCTATAGATAAACCTAACCAAAATACAAGATAAGATTTATTCTAGATATAAGTTAACCATCAAACAATATATACAAATCTTCGGTGCTAATACAAATTATATTGCGGTTGTGTAGTTTTAATCAGTTTAAAAGAAAATAATTTGTTTTTCATGATAAATATATATTATTATATATATAATTCATGAAGTTGTTAGCACCAGTTATCTTTTTGACTTTTTTTTTGTATTGCCATCAAGCTTTGTGATTTTAAATATTTGCCACTAAACTTTTCTTTGTTGTTCACCTTTACCCTTGACAATTTTACACATACAGTTTTATGAACCAATAGTCCAATATATTGTATTTGTAAATTTCATTATCTTTTATGAAATTTATGTGAGTGCATTATGTCTATTGCCTCCGTCAATCATGTCTATAATTGTTAATGTATCAAGTCGTAACTGATTGTATAGAATTCATGATTGAAAAGACGGGTTTGTAAAGTTTAGTCCCTGTCGTACGAAAGTCACTTTCGTACGAGAGGGCAGTCCAAGTCGTCAGAGGCCCATTCGCTGTTAAAGTCCCTTTCGTCTTTACATGTTTGGACGACTGGGTGATGCCTATAAATAGGAGTGTTGGGTCTTGTCATTTAGAATTTTTGGACTTGAAAGGGAAAATTCTGTCCATTTGGTTTCATGGTTTTGTAACTTCATATAATCAATAGAAACCAGTTTAATTAGCTTGTTCTTATGTATGTCATCTTCGTGCTCGGATTCCGCACGAGATATGGAGTCTTATTGACCGATCAGAGCTTTCAGGAACCCAAAACGGTCCTCACAAGTGGTATCAGAGCTTGGAGACCGGTTTCAACGACTGATAGCACAAGAGACCAGCAAAACCGAGCAGAATTTGATCAGAATTCATCATTTTTTATCACATCTCTTCTACTCCTATTCTTTCTACTGAAAACTCAAAATTGAAGCTAAATTCATGGACAAATTTTTCTGAAATTTTGAGTATAACGTGCGAAATTATGAACTAATCAATCCTTGAAAAAATTAGATCAAAATTCAAGCTAATTCATTGAAAAATCTTGAAAAAAACCATGAAAACACAACTTGAGTTTCGGACAACAGGGCCATTCGTCCAAATCGCTTTCGCACGAGTTGTCATTTCGGACGAAAGGGATTGTTTAAAGTTGTTTTTGGAAGAATTGTCACTCTCGCACGAAAAGGCCTTTCACACGAGAGAGCTAGTTTGTTATATGATTATTCAGACTTGATCCATTCGCATGAGAGGGAATCCCTCTCGTACGAAAGAAGGTAATCATTTTCGTTTCAAATTTGGTTTGACCATTTGTTGATTTTTGCAGGTACTTTTCACGTAATTCAAAGTTGTTGAACATAGATTCCAAGTTTTATAATGCTTTTGCAACAATGCCTGATTGGGTGGCTCAGACTTTAAAGTCAGAAAACGAACATGGAACACAATCAAAACCACCTAAGTTGATGAATATAGATGAATATAAAAAATGGGAAGAATGGTTAGCCAACTGGATTCAAGCCTATCATATGGGATGTTGGTATGCAATCTTAATTGAATATGATGAACCAGTGGGGAATGATGGTCAAAAGAAATCACTGATGGAATATGATGAAGAGGAAAAATCAAAATTCAAAACTGAAAAGAAAATGATAAGTTTTCTACAACAATTAGTGAAAGACAGCATTCTATCCTTATTACAACACAATGGAACTGCTTATTCAATCTAGAATGCACTGAAACATAAATATGAAGGAAATGAACAGGTGATGAAAAGCAAGAGAGCGTTAATGAAAAAGGAATTTGAAAATTTTACAAGTCTGAAAGGTGAAACAGTGAAATAATTAATTGAGAGATTTTGTTATCTGATTAAAGAATTGAGAATGTTAGGGATTGAAAAGAATCGAGAAGAGTTGGTAGATAAACTCGTGGATGCACTTCCAAACGAAAATGAATGGTCTACATTTATCTTGATCATGAAAAATAGTCTAGAATATGAGACCATTGGATTTAACAAGTTAATCTAGAAACTGGAAGCACACGAGTTAGAATTGAGAAAATCAGGAAAGTTACGGAATGAACAACAAGATGTGAGTCTGTATTATAAAAGTGGTAGTTCATCAGATATTCAGAGTCAAAAAATACAGACAGCATATAGTGCAGACAGTTCATCAGGATTTTCTAGTTTTTCAACAAACAACAAATCAAGCAGCAGTGGGTTTGCAACACTCTCGAGCTATGAATCTAATTCCTCAACTCCAAATTCAAAGTCATCACAAGGTTCAAACTAACATTCGAGCCGAAGCAATAATCAGTCTCATGTGCTACAATGCAATGTTTTAGTAAATCTGAAAAATGCTCAAGGTTTGAATGAATCCACAGTAAAACAGCAGATGGTATTTCTGGCATCAGTTCTTCAGTCATATGACAATCATATAGCTGGAAAAATCGGAAATTGTAATATGACTAAAGAGGACTATGACCAGGTTGATCCAGAAGAATTAGAACTGACGGATATCATGTGGAACATGGCGAGTATTTTGAGATGAGCACAGAGATTTTCTGAGATTACTGGGAGACAATGCATGTTTGTATCAGATTCTAAACTGTGTTTTGACAAGTCAAAAGTAACATGTTTCAGATGCAGACGGAAAGGACATTTTAAAAGAGAGTGCACAAATCAAGAAACTCAAGATAAAATCAATCTTTTCAGTGATTATTATAAACAAGCAATATATCACAAGCAGTAAAGGTAACAAATTGAAGCTGGACCATTAAAGTCGAGAAACAAAGCATTAGTCGTCATACAAGAAGATGAGGGTTTTAACTGGAATAATATGTTTTCTCAACCTGATGGATGAGAAATGCTTGCTGAAGTTAAAGAAGAATTTCAGCAGACGGTTAAAGAAGTTGAAGAAGAATGTTGTTCTGATGAAGTTTCTAAAAATTCTGATGTTTCTATAGCTGATGAAATTTATAATAATTTTGCAGAAATGTACTACAGCTGCGTCAGAATTAGCAGGGAGGAGAAAGAGAAGGAAAAGGTAATGAAAGAAGACCAGGCGATGACAGCTCATATTGTTGAAGAAGATGGAAAGAAAAGTGAAACTGAGAGTAAGTTTGATATTATACCATGTGAAATCTGTGCAGAAAATGAGGAATTTTTCAAACCAAAACGCACAGTTCTTGAGAAAAATGAATATTTTCTAAACAAAACCTGTCTAGAAGTTGCTCAAAAGGAAGAATTTCTTGAACAAAAATGCAAAGAAGTAGTTAAATACGAAGAGTTTTTAAATCAAACTCACTCAGAGTTTGAGAAAAAGAAACTGTTTCTGAGACAAAAACGCAAATAAATTCTTGAAAAAGAAAAAGTTTTGAATCAACAAGAAAATGAGTTGACACAAAAATGTAATGAACTTGAAAAATAAAATGAAATGTTGAAGCAAAAATGATCAGCAAATTGCAATGAGTGTATTCAAAAAGACAAAAATCTTCAAGAATTGCAAAAACACAATGATGTGTTGAAATTTGATTGTTTTAAGATGAAAGAAGCATATGATGAAATGAATAAGAAACTTAAATCATTTATTGAAACATTCAAAAAGGATGCTGAAACTATCAGATTTCTTTAAGAAAATTGTAAAGAGAAACAAAAGACAGTAAATCTCTGTCTTGATCAAATCGCTTTGTTGAAACATGAATTAGCAGAAACTGAAAGAAAAAATAAAAAATTAATGAGTTACTCAACTAATTCATATATACTTGAACATATTTTTCAAATCCCAATGGAAAAGAATGAATCTGAAAACAAAGCTGTTGAGAAGGGTAAAGGGTCAGAGTATCATCAGGTTCCACCTCCAATGATGGGAAATTATTGTCAACGAGATTATGAAAAGGTGGAAAAGGCCCTGAATATCAAATTAAAATCTTTTTCAAATGAAGTTGATCAGCTGCCTGATGATATTGATGTGACTTACACCAAATCTGATGATGGTGAATCAGAGTTGGTAAATGATGTTGTTGAAAATGTTTTTAAAGATGAAAATCAAAATGATTCCACCAAAAATGAAAATTCCAAATCACAAGCTGAAGATGAAGAGAGGTTTCACAAGAATTATCTGAAAAGTTCAAAATTTAATTAAAAAACGGATGATGATCCAATAATGTTGGCATACCAAATGGTTGGATCTAGGGGTGTTCATGAGCCGATCTGATCCGATCCGATCGAGGGTCTGCTCATGCTCGGATTGAATTATAACCGATCCGATCGGATTGAATTTGCAAAACCGAGCACAAAATTTATGCTCATGCTCGGATTGAATTTGAATCGATCGGATCGTTTTCGCTCGGTTTTTATCAAATCCAAACTAAAATCGAGCGGATCGTTTTCGCTAGATTTCGCTCGATTGAATTACAACAAAAACAAATCCTAACTTAACTAAAACATGTCCAACACTTTACTAACAAAAGCAATACATAACTAAAATCATGATTCTAAAAATGTTCGAAGTTCGAACAATCAGTTTATGATTATTGTTTTAGGAATTAGGGATTTAAGGTTAGATTTTGATATTAACTATTAAGTTGGGCTAGTATATATTTTGGGCTTTTAATCTTTAAAATCTATAACATATATATATATATATATATATAGGTACGGGATCAGGAGAAAACGCCCAAAAGTGTGAGAACGGTGAGAATGCATCCTGGCCCAACACGTGGCGCGGGATATGAGCAGACCGTGAGGGGTTTTTTTTGTCTTTTAAATCTTCTTTTATTTTCCCAATTTATGCTGCTTCATTTTTGGCGTCTAAGATTATTTTTGGCGTTAATTGTATTCATTAATTTTTTGGCGTTGAATTAATTGTTTTTGTGTCACATAGATAAATTTTTTTGGCGTTATAGCGTTTTCTGGTCAAATTTTTTGGCGTTTTGTAGCGTTGTATAATAATTCACTACGAGTCATTAATATTTTTATAAGATTACAATAAGACCAAATGTTTTTATGGCGTTTAGTCAATTTTTTTGGCGTTTAATACATTGACAAGGTGCTTTGCCAGCACCCGTTCTCACAGTTTTCATACTACTAGCGTTTTGGTGTTTGTAGTTTTTGGCGTTTTATATAATAATGTATTTTATTAGTGGATAATTAGATAAAAACAACAGATAATTTGATAACAAAACAATATAAAATGAAAAAGAAAAAAAATTAAAAATGGTAATCTAATTTCTCATCCAAATCTTCACTGTCATCAGCCTCTTCTTCTTGAATTTGTTTTGGCGTTTTGAACCTTTGGATACCTTAGCTAGATGCCAACTTTCCTATATAAACCCCGAATTTTTTAGACGAAGCTTGTTAGTGGCATCCAGTGTTGTAAAAGTCGGATTACTCGGCCGAGTACTCGACGAGTACTCGGTCCTCGGACCCCCTCTGAGGCGACTTCCTCCTAGGCGGTCTCAATTAGTCGGCCTCGGGATTACTTGGGAGTACTCGGTGCCTAGTCGGCGCCTAGTCGGACGTAGTCGGCCTAGTCGGTCTAGGCGGTCAACGTGGTTTGTTGACTTTTAATCGGTCAAACTCGGTCAAAATCGGCCTACTCGGCCTTGTACTCGGACTACTCGGCCTTGTACTCAGACTAGTCGGACTTGTATTCAGAATATTTGAACTTTAAACATGTTTCATTTTAAATTATACTAAGTTGACATGAATTATGCTTATTTTAACACATAAATAATATATAACAATTAAATTTCTTTATATTTACCATGTCCGCGTACTCCCTGAGTACTCTCCGAGTACTCCGATTACTCCTAACTCCCCAGTCGGCCGACTAGGGACCGCCTAGCGACTTTTACAACACTGGTGGCATCCTGTTTTTTGGTGTGATATTCTTGTTTGGTGGCATGTCATTGAAGATCAACTCTTGCTTGAATGTTATTTATAATAATGGAATCCAAAATAGCATTTTAGACTTGTGTTTATCCCTTCATGCCATGCATATAGTCATCAAGAACAAAGCTCACATGATGACATATCACTGTCATCAGTCTCTTTTTCTTGAATATTTGTCCATCTCATTCAGCAAAAGATTATAGAGATAACCCCCTCAGAGAAGAATACATTCAGTGAAAGCTTTGTCATCTGTGGTTATTTTAACTAACCTTTTTTGGCGTTTTAAAGTGAGTGGTTTCTAGAGAACATGGCGTTTGTTTTTCTGGGTGTGATCAATTCATTGTGTGTAGACCCCTCTCTTATAGGAGTTTTTTGGCGCCTAGTTTAGGGGGGATTTTTTATTATAATAAACGATAGTAATAAAGTAACCGTCTTTTCAGTTACTGTTTGTATTTACTGTTTTGTTCAGCTTTATCAGTTTCTAGGGTGATAGACGTCCCATCTTCCAAGTTTGGCGGTTTTTTAAATGGCGTTATGCAGACCAAGATGCCAAAATACAATAACGAAGAAAATATTAAGCAGGAAAAATATTTTTTGTTATTTCTAGCGTTTTGTAAGTAATAACTTTTTGTAGTATTTTTTTGGCGTTTTGCAAATAAATAGAGAAATATATCATTTAATTATCTTAACAAAAATGATGATTACACAGAAGAAAAAAAATAAAAATTAAAATTAGAACTCTTCGTCAGAAGGTACTTTATCCGAGAAGTATCAATCACTTGCGTCATCTTCTTCCTCGGAGTCTTCATCTAGACCTTCATCCATGTCATCACCTTCACTTTCATTGTCTTCTTGTTCTTGAAGATTCTGACGCCTCCATTTGAACATGTTTTTCATTAATGCCATTTTTGAGTCCATTTATGTGTTCAAACAAGTGGCGTTATGCCATTCTTCCATGAACCCAAACCCCTGCTTTGTCATGATGTTTTCAAGCCAGTAGTCTTCCTACTCTCCGCTGTCGTATATAACGGTCACCATGTCCGTTTCATCATCAAAACGCCATGATGTCATGACAGGGTCCGGCTTTACATATGCTTTGATTGGTCCAAATTTCCTGGTTAATGCTTTCATAAGCATATGTGTTTCATGGGATTCGTTATCCAGAGCGATGCCAAGAGATAGGATACCCCTCTGTACATCTTCTTCCATATTCAAAATTGCCTTGATCGTCCTAACATACACCCTCCTTCTGTTGTCAAAACGCAGGACGAATCGCCTGATTGCCATAGTGTATCTCCACCAAACGATGGTTGCCATTTTTGGCGTTTTGGTTAAATTGGCGTTTTTGGTTAAAGATGTTTTTGCAGAAATGATAGATTAAAGTGATTATGGAAGTGATGTTTTACGTCGTTTATATAATGATGTTTTTGGGGCGTAATTTAGGAGGGAATTTCTTCTAATAAATGTTAATAACTGAATTTTCAGTTACTGTGTTGTTTCCTCTTCCTGTAATCTCCAAAGCGTTTTATCACTAATTTTTGGCATTTTGTATTTAATGGCGTTTTGTTTTTTTGAATGGCGTGTTATCATTTTGTTGGCGTTTTGAATTTGAGAGGTAAAAGACACTTTTACCCTTAATGAAACGCGTCCCACATAAAAAAATTGATGTTATTTACGAAAACGCCACCGCCCAATCTAGTCCATGGATTGTTTTGATCTGACGATCCATACCCGTTCACACCGTTTTCACACTTTCCCCTGTTTTCTCTAAATCCTGACCATATATATATATATTAATTATTAATAAGAATAATTCGAGCGAAACCAAGCGATCGACGAGCGAGCGGACCTTTGCTCATTCTTGGATTGAATTTGAATCGAACCGATCCGAGCGGCTCATTTACAAATTGAGCTGAAATCGAATGAGCATTTTTCGAGCGATGATCGAGCGATCCTAGATCGTCGAGCAGTTTGGACAGCCCTAGTTGGATCTGACAAATTATTTTCATATATTGAATTTTTGATTCAAAATGTGATTGTGGAAAAGATTGAGAAAGTGTTTAAACTAGTGGAAATTGAAATGTCTGAAGTTGAGAATCTTGCAGGTAAAACAAGAAATTTGAAGGGCGAAAAATCTTTTTATAACAAACCACGAAATTTGCATTATCAAAAGAAAAATGAACGAGTTGGTTTAGGTTATAAAAAGAAGAAAAATCAAAACAAAAGATCTAAAAAGTCGTATTTTCAGAAAAAGATGAACCTTGTTCATGGAACAAGTTCAGAAAAAGAGAAAGGATTCCAATTTAGTCAACAGACTAATGAAGAATTCTATGCTCAAAAGAAAAAACATCTACAGGCTAAGGATGTTTAAAAGAAAACATGTTTTAAATGCAAACAAGTTGGACACATTGGTCGAAAATGTCCACAAAATCTGAAGCTTGTTTATGTTGAGAAGAAAGAGAAAACAGAAGTTGATAAACAGGAAACACCCAGGTTTGGACCAAAACAAATTTGGAAACAAAAAAATAAATCTTCAGGAGGAAAAATTCAAAATAATTCAAAGTTTTAGGTAAAAAATGTTTCTAATGGTCAAACTTGGGTGGTGAAAAGGAAAGAAACGTCTGTTGAAGAGAAGAAACTTGATTCAGCTAAGAGAGTTGAGGTCAAGAAACAAACTGTTTTTGTAAAAAATGAAAAAGATTTTCCAAAATTGAATGAATCATATTGTGTCAAAATACCCACGGTAAAGCAGGCCTAGGTTGCATTATTCAAATGATTGAATTTTTTGCATGTGCAGGTGTTCTTGAGGACAATTCAAGTTTTAATATAGTCATCGGAGCAACTTGGCACATGAGAAAGAAATCCGTTGTTTGAAAACAGGAATTGAGTGATTTGATTGAAAATTTTAAAAATTTGAAAATATTGAAAAGGAATACGCCGAACCCTCACGATTGAACAAACAAAACATGATAAAACAAAAATTGAAAATGGTTCTCATAATGTTAAAATATCAATGTTTTATTATCACGGGGGGTGAAAAAAGACATAAAGAATGTAAAGCAGAAACGAATGGTGAGATAAAGCTATATATATCGGTTTGTCAAATTTTCTTGAAAATGTTTTAGATTTTAGGGGGATTATATAGTTTTTAAAATTTGAAATAAAATCATAAACATTTGAAAATTTGGAAAAGTACAAAAACATGAAAAAGAAAAATGAGTTTTGTATTAAAAAAAGAAAATGACAGTATATCAGTAGACTGTCACAGCATGCTAAAGAAATGGAAAGATAAAAAGTAATAAATTGTCTCACTGATGATATGTCAGTAGGTTTTTACACACCCAGTAAATTGATTTCGAGATATAAATCTAAATGATTAACTTTCTTAATTTGTGGGTAACATCTCTCGGATATATGGACTTAGTACTCCGAAATTTCGTTTGAGAGATTGCCTGATTCTGAGATATTAGGTTTTTATACTTATTGATATCAAGGGATTATACAAGATCTTCTGATTTTACGTTAGCGATGACCTAGAACTTGTAGAATACTTTAGCGCTTAAACCCCTACACTGCATAAAAATTGAGAATATCGAAAGATATATATCAAGTGCAGTTCAGAAGATTCCTAAGTGGAACACACCTTAAGTCGAGCCTTCATCTCTTTGTTTGAACGGTGGTTCTAACCTGAGCTCTCAAGGTGTCACACCCCTATTTTCCACGTGTCACCGGTGGGCCCGGTGGGGAGTATCGTGACGTAGTTGGTATCATCATAGACAAACAACACAATATATAAATGCACAGCGGAAGCAAAGATAGATTCATTTCAACTTTAATAAAGTGTAATATCAAATATCACAAATAGTTGAAACGGATCCACAGGCGGATCAAAATAAAATAAGATATTGTTCAACAGCTTTATTGTCATCCAAGCTTGCGAGACTTATTGTGGACGCTCTAGAAGACAGCCAGCCTAGTACGAGTAGTACCTGCACTTAATCTTTTTGGAAAAATACGTCAGTTTACACTGGTAAATACAATTTAACTGACTCATTTTGAAAAGGGTTGAAAATTGATTTGAATGCACGTGGCACAAATCATTTTATAACTTGGGATAATTATGTAATATAATCTTATGAACGAATTACATGTTACTTGTGCGTTCAGTAGCCCGGATCTTGTCCGGGTTAAAGATCAATAGACACACCACAATAATGAGTTATACACTGACAGGTGTACGCCTACACCCCGTGCTCAGGTCGTGGCCATTTCGTAAAATGATGCCAGGGATATCCGGGACATGGTCATTAACCCCCCAAAGGCTTTAAGTGAACAAGACTGTTTAAACGAGCCGATCAAATTATTCAATTAACCACCCAACGATGTAAGATTTGATGCTCGATCAAGCGGTATTCTATATACCGTAACCCAAGCCCGTATAGGGAAAATAAGTTAAAAGTATTTACCTGAGTAAAGTATAAATCACAACTAGCAAGTGAAGGTAGCTTTTACTGGTTCTTCTTATTCTGGAACAAAGGTTTATAATAACCTATTAGATTTCTAACGGGTCTTTATTTAAGCTTAAGCTTAGACCGGCTAGTTTTAAGGACGATACGGTTCAAACGCACGATTAAGCGAAGACTGGATAGAATGTGATTTAGACCCGACAAGTTTGAATACCTGTATAATATGGGTATACTAAATACATTCTGGATTTTGAGACAAAGATGATAAGGTTTGACCCGTTTCGGTCAATTTATGCAAACTAGTTACATAAACCGAACCGAGCGCGAAAAGGGCGTCACGGGTAACCATAAGAGTCATATGCAAGTTCCCTGAGTTAATATACTTTAAATATGTTGTGACATCAGTAAGATGTCTTCTATTATGCCCCAAATGAATTTAAACACAAATTATGTCTCATAAGGGCATTTTGGTCATTTAAAAGATTGTAAAAGAGTTTATTTGGAAATCTGAGTTACAGGTCTGATTTATACAGTAAATACACTTAATTTAACATGTTATAACATTAGGGTATGACCCATATGTGAAATTTATCACTTAAAACCAAACTATGCTCCTTAGGGGTATTTTGGTAATTTCACAAGGGCTAAAAAGGTCAAAACTGGAAACCTGAGTCCAAAAACTTTTACTTACTGTTATTATATAAAAATATACTAAAAACATCAGTAGGTATCAACCTTATATGTTTAATATGGTTATAGTACATACTATGCGTTAAAAACGCTTAAAAAGGCGATTTGGAGCCATTTCCGGGTTTTTAAAAGAAAGCTGATATTTTTATAATTCCAGAAGGCTCAAAATATTTTATTTATCAAATAAAATCAGTAGAAAAAGGTTTGGGGTCAAAAGGATTTATAAAACTCATTTTATGGCTTAAAAGGGCAAAATCGGTATTTACCGGATTAAACTTAGAGACCTATGTTATGCTCAGCCAAAAATTAAATAAAAATCTTTAAAAATCCCAAAATATTATATAACATCAGTGGGTAAAAATTTTGATATCAAAAAGTGGGTTTAAATAGGCTATACGCTAATTACGCCGTTTAATTAACATAAAGGGTTCAAATTACGCTAATGAGCATAACTCTTAATCTAGACCTCAAACTGATATCAAATTTTAGGTGCAAGTTTATAAATCAGAAACAAATGTTTCTACTCTTTCACTTTTTCAAAAATCACGTTTTAAAGTCAAAAGGGCATATTAGTCAACTTTTAAGCATAAATCGGAAACATGCATATGAATCGGATAAGTGTTGAACCAAGTTGTATAATCTCAGAGAGTTATACTTATATGAAACTTGGTCCAAAATAAGCTCTAAGGCAGATCTCAAACATGCATAAACGGATCAGAACTGATAGTCAAAGCAAAAGTCAAATTATGCGACTTTCGGGTCCGATCCGGGTTTAAACTGAAAATTGTCGAGTTGAACATGTTGAGACATGTTCTTACATTAGTTACCAAGTTATTTTAATGATCAAACAGGTTGCATGTACCCTACATTTCTAATTATGCTTAAACTTGCAAATAATCATTCTGTTGACTTTTTAAAGTATGCTTTGACTCGACAATTAGCATAGTTAGAGTGGGAATCTGAAAATACCCTTTTAAGGGTTTGTTACCCACATAAATACCTACTTGTAGGTACTTTCAATTCGAGAAATGACTTAGCAAATTTTGTTTAATCTTAAAGTCAAACTTAAATTACGATGGTTTGACTTTGGCTTAATTAACTAAGCTAGAACGATTTAGAAGGGGTTAGGAATACTTACAAGAGTCCTAATTAAGCTTAGAAAGCACTAGAAAGCCTGAGGTTGATCAGAGAAGCTCCAGAAGTGGTCTTGTGAATTTTTGTAATTGCAAGTGTTGAATGTTGCAACTTCAATGATCTTTTATAACAAGTTTGATCTCATTAGGAGCTGCCACAAGGGTCTACTGATGTTGTAAGCTGAGTCCAAGTGCCCCTACATGCATGAAAAACCATTAGAGAGCCCCTTGTATCGATTCACAGCTGTTAACAGGCGTAACAGACCTGAATAACTGGCACCTGGTCGCTGTTTGTCGCTGGCGACTTGTAGGCGGGCCGCGAGGCCCCTTACGCGGGCCGCGTACAAGCTGGTGACCAGCCTAACAAGTTTTCAACATTTACATTTCAGTCCTTGTCCTTTGTAACGTGGTTTTGGCTATTTATTTTGCACTCTTGACCCTTAAACCTGACTTTTAAGGGCCTTGGGACATTTACAAACTTGGGTAGGTCCTTGATTAACTTTGTGCTTACCCGAAAAGTCATGAATTTCAACGTTAACGCATTTAACCCTTCGTGCACGGTTTTGATCATAACTTTCTCATACGACAACGAAACTTTATGAAATTTTTACCACATATTCTAGTGAGTATATTTTACCATTACAAAGCTTCGGGTTTGCCAAAAGGTCACTCAGAGGTATACTTTCAACATGTTGACACATTTAGCCCCTGTAGTTTGTAATTCCTCACTTTCTTTCATTTTCCGCTTCGTATGATCCATGATTTATCCGTTTAAGATTATAAACACCATGTAGGGTTATTGTAGGGCCTATTTATCCATTGTTGACACTTTGGACCCTTATATTCACATAGTTTCACTGTTTGTCAACTTTAGTCCCTCTAAAGTGCTCTTTCACATATTCAAAGCCTATGACACGTGTCAATACATTATTGGACGTAAATTTTCGAGGTGTTACATCCTCACCCCCTTAAAAGAAATCTTGACCTCGAGATTTACTGAAACAGATGAGGGTATTTTTCTTTCATCGTGGATTCTACCTCCCATGTGTATTCGGGACCTCTACGGGCATCCCATTTGACCTTCACAATAGGCACATGCTTCCTTCGAAGCTTCTTCACCTGTCGATCCTCAATCGACAATGGTTTCTCCACAAATTTCAAGCTCTCATCTATATGTACATCCGTATGCGGTATGACCAGTGATTCATCAGCGAAACACTTCTTCAGATTACAGATGTGAAAAACATTATGTATAGCACTAAGCTCTTCAGGACACGTTCGATAACCTCGAAAGGTCCTATGTATCTCGGGCTTAGCTTGCCTTTCTTACCAAATCGCATCACTCCCTTCCAGGGTGATACTTTAAGCAATACCTTGTCACCTACTTCGAAGTGAAAAGACTTACGCTTTGGATCCGCATAGCTTTTCTGCCTATCTCTGGCAGCTTTCAAACGATCGCGAATTTGGAAAATCTTGTCCGTCGTTTCAAAGACCAAATCTGGACCTGACAATTGAACGTCTCCTACTTCCGCCCAACAAATAGGTGTTCTGCATTTTCTACCATATAATGCCTCAAAGGGCGCAACCTTAATACTAGTATGGTAGCTATTGTTATAGGAGAACTCGACTAACGGCAGATGCTTATCCCAACTGCCACCTAAATCAATCACACATGCACGAAGCATGTCTTCCAATGTTTGGATGGTACGCTCACTCTGTCCGTCTGTCTGTGGGTGGTAAGCCGTACTAAAATTCAAGCGCGTGCCCAGAGACTGTTGGAAACTTTTCCAAAATTGAGAGGTGTATCTCGTATCTCCATCCGAGATAATTGACAATGGCACGCCATGCAACGCTACAATTTTATCTACGTATAATTGAGATAACATGTCTGAGCTGTAAGTTTCCTTAATGGGTAGGAAATGTGCTGACTTCGTCAGTCTATCCACTATGACCCATATAGTATCATTTCCCTTCCTCGTCCTTGGCAACTTGGTGATGAAATCCATCGTCACCATCTCCCACTTCCATGTGGGAATTTCAGGCTGTTGTAACAAACCTGACGGCTTTTGATGCTCAGCTTTGACTTGCGCACAAGTCAAACATTTAGCTACATAGGCAGGTACAGACTTTTTCAAACCAATCCACCAGTAGTTTCCCTTTAGATCCTGGTACATCTTATCAGCTCCAGGATGAATAGAATATTTGGAACTGTGGGCTTCCTGGAGGATAACATCTCAAAGTCCTCCATAAACTGGAACCCATATTCGTCAATTCAATCTTAGCATTCCATCCTTGTCATAGGATAACTGCTCCTCAGTTACTCCTAGCTTTTCTTCAGGATAGTTAGCTTCCAACACAGCTTCCTTCTGTGCAGCTAACACCCTTTCGTTCAAACTATTCCTTATTTCAATGCGCTTGGCGTTGATTCTTATCGGCTTTACTCTTTCTTTCCTGCTTAAGGCGTCAGCAACTACATTTGCCTTGCCTGGATGGTATCTTATTTCACAATCATAATCATTTAGAGTTTCCATCCAGCGTCTTTGTCGCATGTTCAAGTCCTTCTGATTGAACAAGTGTTGAAGGCTCTTGTGATCTGAATAGATCACACACTTGGTTCCATACAAGTAATGTCTCCAAAGTTTTAATGCAAATACAACGGCACCCAGCTCCAAGTCATGGGTGGTGTAGTTCTTCTCGTGTACCTTTAGCTGTCGTGAAGCGTAGGCAATAACCTTGCCTTTCTGCATGAGTACACAGCCCATACCAGTGTGTGATGCATCACAATACACCACGAATTCTTCTATACCATCAGGCAATGTTAACACTGGTGCATTGCTCAACTTTTTATTCAGAATGTCAAAGGATTCCTGCTGCTTAGGGCCCCAATCAAACTTAACCTTCTTACGTGTCAACGAAGTGAGGGGCGCAGCAATCCTTGAAAAATTTTCGATAAATCGCCTATAGTATCCTGCTAAACCCAAGAAGCTACGAATCTCAGAAGGTGTCTTTGGCTCTTGCCAATTCATAACTGCTTCTACCTTAGCGGGATCCACTTGGATACCACGCTCACTTACCACATGTCCAAGGAATTGGACTTCTCGAAGCCAAAATTCACACTTTGAAAATTTGGCATAGAGTTTCTCATGATGTAGAAGTTTGAGAATACAACGAAGGTGTTTCTCGTGGTCAGCTTGGTTCTTCGAGTAAATAAGGATGTCGTCAATAAAGACGATGACAAATTTATCCAAGTAAGGCTTGAAGACGCGATTCATGAGATCCATGAATGCGGCAGGCGCATTAGTGAGCCCGAAAGGCATCACTAGGAACTCGTAATGTCCATAACGAGTCCTAAATGCTGTCTTGTGTACATCTTCATCTTTGACCCTCAACTGATGATAGCCTGACCTCAAATCGATCTTAGAAAAGTAGCTTGCCCCTTGTAACTGATCGAATAGATCATCGATCCTGGGTAAAGGATACCTATTCTTGATAGTGACTTTATTAAGCTCACGGTAATCGATGCATAGACGCATCGACCCATCCTTCTTCTTGACAAACAAAATCGGCGCTCCCCAAGGAGACGAACTAGGTCTAATAAAACCTTTGGCTAGCAGATCATCTAACTGCATCCTTAACTCCTTCATCTCCGTTGGTGCTAACCTATAAGGTGCTCTTGCTACTGGTGCAGCACCAGGGATGATGTCGATTCGGAATTCCACTTGCCTATCTGGTGGTAAACCAGGTAGTTCTTCGGGAAAAACTTCAGGATATTCCGAAATGACAGTGATGTCTTCAATCTTAGGCTTTGGCTCGTCTATAGTAACTTGTGCCATATAAATGACACAACCCTTCTGCAGACATCTGGATGCCTTGAGCATAGACACTTGCTCAGGCAATCCATGCTGGGTATCTCCTTGGATGGTGAGTGACTCACCAGACGGAGTTTTGACTATTACTTGCTTTCTATTGCACACAATCTGGGCTTGGTTATGCGATAACCAATCCATACCTATGACTATATCAAAGCCGGCTAGCTTAAAGGGAAGTAAGGACAAAGGAAAAGAGTGATTCCTAATGGATATAACACATCCATCTAAAACAGTTGAGGCGGTTTCTATGGTTCCATCAGCTAATTCCACCTCATATTTCACACTTAAGGGTTTTATAGGCAATTTCAACAACTCACAAAACTTATTATCCACAAAAGACTTATCTGCTCCAGAATCAAACAATACTCTAGCAAAAACATCATTTACGAGAAAAGTACCTGTAATTACGTTGTCATCCTGAACAGCTTCCTTAGCGTCCATCTTGAAGACCCTCGCATTGGTCTTTTTCCCATCTTCGGTTTTCTTGGTGCTCTTTGGGCAATTGGACTTAATGTGCCCTTTTTCGTTGCAACCGTAACATGTTGCATCCTTCAGCTTCTTACACTCCAAAGTCTTATGATCCGTAGATTTGCAAATTCCACAGGATCTCGTGTGAGACTGGGATTTCGACTCAAATCGACACTCCCAAAATGGTTCTTCTTACAAGTTTTACATTTGGGCTTATCCCCCGATTGTTGCCCATCCTTCTTAGATCCCGACCCTTTCTTGTGGTCGTTATTTCCTCGGTGTCTCTTATCTGATCTTCGTGAGGTATCGTCCTCACGCTTCCTCTTATTTTCTTCTGAGTTCCTGAGCGCTCTCAACCTAACTACGTCCAAGGTGAGAGATAGAGATAGATCAGCTGCTGATCTGAAGGTTGCAGGCCTTGATGCCTTAACACTTGCTTTAATTTCAGGGGCTAAACCCCCGATGAAGCGAACAATCCTTTTCGGTTCTGGGGTTACCAAGTACGGAACCAACCGAGATAGAGTATTGAAAGTGGTGAGGTAAGCCTGACAATCTAGATTCTTCATCACTAATGACAAGAAATCAGATTCGATTCTTTCAACTTCGTGCTGCGGGCAATAATTATCTTTAATAAGAGCAACGAACTGATCCCATGATAAGTTGTAGAGTGGGATCTTTCCAGCAGCTTGTATGAGAGACTTCCACCACGCCAGTGCTTCTCCCTTGAACGATTGGGATACATATTTTACTACGTCCCTTTCAGCACAACCGCTGATGTCTACAACCGTATCCATCTCGTCCAACCAAGTCATACAATCTATTGCTCCTTTCTCCCCGGTGAAGTCCCGGGGTTTGCAAGAAACGAAGTACTTGTAAGTACAGGACTTGGTGTGTGGTTTGGCATCAAACACCATCCTTTTTGAGGGAACACTGTTCTGATTTGATGAGTGTCGATCATCATCCTTCTTGAGCTCATCTTTCTTAGATTCATCCTTCTTAGAGGGCGGTTTGTTATGAGCCTCCGAGTGTGTCTTTGGCTTGGAATGTGGTGCAGATCGGGTCCTACTTCGGGTCCCGCTCGATTCACTATACTGTCTATTTAGTGCTTCGATAACAGCATCATTCACTAATGCTTTCAACTCCGCACCAGTTACTAATATTCTTGCATTTTCAGGGTTTTCCTCTGGACGACTGTTTATCTCTTCTGACTTAGCCATGTAGTCTTAATTGCTACATAAAAATAAGGACAAGGTCTATTTAGAAGCCTAAACAGTATTATCGTTCTTGACGATTTATTAACCATGGTAATAAGGGCCATATTAGTTAACTTGTTAAGTAATTTCATTCAGGACTTTTTATTAATAACTTTATCCTAGAATGAAATAAAATATTGGCACAACAGGCCTAGTCACATAGACGAATTTCTAAATTATAAATTTAGATCTTGTAGGATTAAAGTTTGAATAAAATAAAAACCAATCCTTTTCTTGGCAGGGAGTCTATAAACTACGGCTGCCTTTTGTTTTATATGACATTAATTATAACCCGTAGGCATTATGTCACACTCAGATATATATATAAATTGGATAATTTATTAAAAAGGGTAACATGTGTGATTTTGCGGATCACACTAGCCAAGAATGTTAACATGTTTGCAGATGTTAACAGAGATTTGAATCTTTTTAAACAGGTTCTACCATATTGGCCAGGTCTTTAATATGACATTCAAGCTAGGTTTTACCTTTTTAAGATTCTTATTATTAAAAAAAATGGTAAATCAAAATATGTTATTTTTCATTTATTCACATATTATATTCATGCATAATTTAAAAATGAAAAACTTAAATTAACCATTCCAAACAAAAATTAAGCTAGTACGAGTTTGCCCTAAACGGGACTTTTACATAAATAACATGCCCACGCAGGGGCAGAACAGAAAGGAAATACCCACGCAGGGGTAGAGTATAGAAATAAATAAATGTCCACGCAGGGACATGATTACAACTAAAATAAGTAACAAACAAAGGATTCAGCGATCCTTCTTGCTTTTACCCTTGATCAAATCCACCATCTTCTTGAACATCCCCCGGTTATGCCTTCGTTCTTGCCGTATCTCATGCCGCACCTCTTGTCGCACCTCATGTATCTCATGAAGGATTTCTTGAAATTGTGGCGGTGACATCACCGGTGTCCGCGGTGGTTGCTAAAGATGCTGAGGTTGAGGAGGCGGCGGTTGCTGATAATGCGGAGGTTGAGGAGGCTGCGGTTGCTGATACCCATATGGTGGGTATCCATAGGTCGAGTGTCCTGTAGCCCAGGGACCTCTGTAGGGACCTTCCTGATGGAGAGAGTTCGCAGCTAACCAGTAGGGATCCTCTGCAAAGTTGTAACCTGTGTGGATCTGCTGCTCGAAGGGATTGTATGCTGCCACACCAGTGTAAGTGGGAATTGGGTCTCCAAAACCTATTGGTGGTTGTGGCGCGACAGGTGCAGAGACTACTTCAGAGACGGGATGTGAAGATTCTCCCCTCTCTGGTTCTTCGTGGACAGGCGAGTACCGGCTGCCACTAGAATGTGGAGGGGTGCTGATGCGTATTCCCCCTCGTGCGGATATTCGCAAAGTCATTCTCCTTCGCCTCGGGGGCGAGGGAGGCTGAAGCTGAGGTGGTGCTGCCGGCGGAGTGACCGCGACAAGTCGGGAATCCTCGGAAGGATTCTGTTGCTGCTGTGGCTGCTGCTGGTGCAGGGGAGAGTGGTGTGGCTGGTGCAGGGGAGAGTGGTGTGGCTGGTGCAGGGGAGAGCTATGATAACTGGGAGTAAATACCCAGTCATACTGCTTGAAGTTCTCCTCAAAGCTGTCGGGACCATTGTAAGGTGATCCCACAAACGGTGACCCATCTGAAATTTCAATGGGATGGTTGGGAGTTCCGGATGGTGGCATTGCAGGATCGGTATCTTCATCGATGTCCATCGGGTTGCCACCAGAAAAGTGGTCTTCGGGTCCAAGTGGGTTAAAACCCACTGCTGCTCCTAGGTAGTCGTCAGGGTTGAACTGGCCCTGAAAGACGGGTGATGGATGGTCAAAGGGTGAATTGTGTCCTAGTAGAGGAATGTAGGACTGGTGAGAGTTATGGGGCTCATTCTCAGAATGAGGCCCAAAGGAGTGTGGGATAGATGGTGAGGTACTCAGTGAAACTGAGCGCCTAGCTCGTTCAATAAAAGACCTCCAAAGATCTTGAGCATCTGAGTTATGGGGATCCGAAGGTGTTCGCCGGTGTGAGGGTCCGGCCTCGTGGTCGTTTGGGGCGGTAAGTGGCCCGTTTCCTCTGCCTCTTCCTCTCATTCGCGGCGGCATTTTGACAACCTGTCAAAAACAAACAAGTGATACAACAAAGAAATATAAATAAGACAAAGTTAGAAATAAAACAAAAATTTGGAAAATTCCTAAGTTCTTTGTCTAGACTCGAGAATCGAGGAATGTGCAATTGTGTAACTGAGATTAAACACAAAAGGCTAGTGTTTAATTCACTCAGAGTTGGCTCTGATACCAACCTGTCACACCCCTATTTTCCACGTGTCACCGGTGGGCCCGGTGGGGAGTATCGTGACGTAGTTGGTATCATCATAGACAAACAACACAATATATAAATGCACAGCGGAAGCAAAGATAGATTCATTTCAACTTTAATAAAGTGTAATATCAAATATCACAAATAGTTGAAACGGATCCACAGGCGGATCAAAATAAAATAAGATATTGTTCAACAGCTTTATTGTCATCCAAGCTTGCGAGACTTATTGTGGACGCTCTAGAAGACAGCCAGCCTAGTACGAGTAGTACCTGCACTTAATCTTTTTGGAAAAATACGTCAGTTTACACTGGTAAATACAATTTAACTGACTCATTTTGAAAAGGGTTGAAAATTGATTTGAATGCACGTGGCACAAAACATTTTATAACTTGGGATAATTATGTAATATAATCTTGTGAACGAATTACATGTTACTTGTGCGTTCAGTAGCCCGGATCTTGTTCGGGTTAAAGATCAATAGACACACCACAATAATGAGTTATACACTGACATGTGTACGCCTACACCCCGTGCTCAGGTCATGGCCATTTCGTAAAATGATGCCAGGGATATCCGGGACATGGTCATTAACCCCCCAAAGGCTTTAAGTGAACAAGACTGTTTAAACGAGCCGATCAAATTATTCAATTAACCACCCAACGATGTAAGATTTGATGCTCGATCAAGCGGTATTCTATATACCGTAACCCAAGCCCGTATAGGGAAAATAAGTTAAAAGTATTTACCTGAGTAAAGTATAAATCACAACTAGCAAGTGAAGGTAGCTTTTACTGGTTCTTCTTATTCTGGAACAAAGGTTTATAATAACCTATTAGATTTCTAACGGGTCTTTATTTAAGCTTAAGCTTAGACCGGCTAGTTTTAAGGACGATACGGTTCAAACGCACGATTAAGCGAAGACCGGATAGAATGTGATTTAGACCTGACAAGTTTGAATACCTGTATAATATGGGTATACTAAATACATTCTGGATTTTGAGACAAAGATGATAAGGTTTGACCCGTTTCGGTCAATTTATGCAAACTAGTTACATAAACCGAACCGAGCGCGAAAAGGGCGTCACGGGTAACCATAAGAGTCATATGCAAGTTCCCTGAGTTAATATACTTTAAATATGTTGTGACATCAGTAAGATGTCTTCTATTATGCCCCAAATGAATTTAAACACAAATTATGTCTCATAAGGGCATTTTGGTCATTTAAAAGATTGTAAAAGAGTTTATTTGGAAATCTGAGTTACAGGTCTGATTTATACAGTAAATACACTTAATTTAACATGTTATAACAGTAGGGTATGACCCATATGTGAAATTTATCACTTAAAACCAAACTATGCTCCTTAGGGGTATTTTGGTAATTTCACAAGGGCTAAAAAGGTCAAAACTGGAAACCTGAGTCCAAAAACTTTTACTTACTGTTATTATATAAAAATATACTAAAAACATCAGTAGGTATCAACCTTATATGTTTAATATGGTTATAGTACATACTATGCGTTAAAAACGCTTAAAAAGGCGATTTGGAGCCATTTCCGGGTTTTTAAAAGAAAGCTGATATTTTTATAATTCCAGAAGGCTCAAAATATTTTATTTATCAAATAAAATCAGTATAAAAAGGTTTGGGGTCAAAAGGATTTATAAAACTCATTTTATGGCTTAAAAGGGCAAAATCGGTATTTACCGGATTAAACTTAGAGACCTATGTTATGCTCAGCCAAAAATTAAATAAAAATCCCAAAATATTATATAACATCATTGGGTAAAAAGTTTGATATCAAAAAGTGGGTTTAAATAGGCTATACGCTAATTACGCCGTTTAATTAACATAAAGGGTTCAAATTACGCTAATGAGCATAACTCTTAATCTAGACCTCAAACTGATATCAAATTTTAGGTGCAAGTTTATAAATCAGAAACAAATGTTTCTACTCTTTCACTTTTTCAAAAATCACGTTTTATAGTCAAAAGGGCATATTAGTCAACTTTTAAGCATAAATCGGAAACATGCATATGAATCGGATAAGTGTTGAACCAAGTTGTATAATCTCAGAGAGTTATACTTATATGAAACTTGGTCCCAAATAAGCTCTAAGGCAGATCTCAAACATGCATAAACGGATCAGAACTGATAGTCAAAGCAAAAGTCAAATTATGCGACTTTCGGGTCCGATCCGGGTTTAAACTGAAAATTGTCGAGTTGAACATGTTGAGACATGTTCTTACATTAGTTACCAAGTTATTTTAATGATCAAACAGGTTGCATGTACCCTACATTTCTAATTATGCTTAAACTTGCAAATAATCATTCTGTTGACTTTTTAAAGTATGCTTTGACTCGACAATTAGCATAGTTAGAGTGGGAATCTGAAAATACCCTTTTAAGGGTTTGTTACCCACATAAATACCTACTTGTAGGTACTTTCAATTCGAGAAATGACTTAGCAAATTTTGTTTAATCTTAAAGTCAAACTTAAATTACGATGGTTTGACTTTGGCTTAATTAACTAAGCTAGAACGATTTAGAAGGGGTTAGGAATACTTACAAGAGTCCTAATTAAGCTTAGAGAGCACTAGAAAGCCTGAGGTTGATCAGAGAAGCTCCAGAAGTGGTCTTGTGAATTTTTGTAATTGCAAGTGTTGAATGTTGCAACTTCAATGATCTTTTATAACAAGTTTGATCTCATTAGGAGCTGCCACAAGGGTCTACTGATGTTGTAAGCTGAGTCCAAGTGCCCCTACATGCATGAAAAACCATTAGAGAGCCCCTTGTATCGATTCACAGCTGTTAACAGGCGTAACAGACCTGAATAACTGGCACCTGGTCGCTGTTTGTCGCTGGCGACTTGTAGGCGGGCCGCGAGGCCCCTTACGCGGGCCGCGTACAAGCTGGTGACCAGCCTAACAAGTTTTCAACATTTACATTTCAGTCCTTGTCCTTTGTAACGTGGGTTTGGCTATTTATTTTGCACTCTTGACCCTTAAACCTGACTTTTAAGGGCCTTGGGACATTTACAAACTTGGGTAGGTCCTTGATTAACTTTGTGCTTACCCGAAAAGTCACGAATTTCAACGTTAACGCATTTAACCCTTCATGCACGGTTTTGATCATAACTTTCTCATACGACAACGAAACTTTATGAAATTTTTACCACATATTCTAGTGAGTATATTTTACCATTACAAAGCTTCGGGTTTGCCAAAAGGTCACTCAGAGGTATACTTTCAACATGTTGACACATTTAGCCCCTGTAGTTTGTAATTCCTCACTTTCTTTCATTTTCCGCTTCGTATGATCCATGATTTATCCGTTTAAGATTATAAACACCATGTAGGGTTATTGTAGGGCCTATTTATCCATTGTTGACACTTTGGACCCTTATATTCACATAGTTTCACTGTTTGTCAACTTTAGTCCCTCTAAAGTGCTCTTTCACATATTCAAAGCCTATGACACGTGTCAATACATTATTGGACGTAAATTTTCGAGGTGTTACATCCTCACCCCCTTAAAAGAAATCTTGACCTCGAGATTTACTGAAACAGATGAGGGTATTTTTCTTTCATCGTGGATTCTACCTCCCATGTGTATTCGGGACCTCTACGGGCATCCCATTTGACCTTCACAATAGGCACATGCTTCCTTCGAAGCTTCTTCACCTGTCGATCCTCAATCGACAATGGTTTCTCCACAAATTTCAAGCTCTCATCTATATGTACATCCGTATGCGGTATGACCAGTGATTCATCAGTGAAACACTTCTTCAGATTACAGATGTGAAAAACATTATGTATAGCACTAAGCTCTTCAGGACACGTTCGATAACCTCGAAAGGTCCTATGTATCTCGGGCTTAGCTTGCCTTTCTTACCAAATCGCATCACTCCCTTCCAGGGTGATACTTTAAGCAATACCTTGTCACCTACTTCGAAGTGAAAAGACTTACGCTTTGGATCCGCATAGCTTTTCTGCCTATCTCTGGCAGCCTTCAAACGATCGCGAATCTGGACAATCTTGTCCGTCGTTTCAAAGACCAAATCTGGTCCTGACAATTGAACGTCTCCTACTTCCGCCCAACAAATAGGTGTTCTGCATTTTCTACCATATAATGCCTCAAAGGGCGCAGCCTTAATACTAGTATGGTAGCTATTGTTATAGGAGAACTCGACTAACGGCAGATGCTTATCCCAACTGCCACCTAAATCAATCACACATGCACGAAGCATGTCTTCCAATGTTTGGATGGTACGCTCACTCTGTCCGTCTGTCTGTGGGTGGTAAGCCGTACTAAAATTCAAGCGCGTGCCCAGAGACTGTTGGAAACTTTTCCAAAAATGAGAGGTGTATCTCGTATCTCCATCCGAGATAATTGACAATGGCACGCCATGCAACGCTACAATTTTATCTACGTACAATTGAGCTAACATGTCTGAGCTGTAAGTTTCCTTAATGGGTAGGAAATGTGCTGACTTCGTCAGTCTATCCACTATGACCCATATAGTATCATTTCCCTTCCTCGTCCTTGGCAACTTGGTGATGAAATTCATCGTCCTTGGCAACTTGAATACGCATCGTATAGAGGTATATGATCCGTATAGAAAAAGTTAAAAAACACCGCAGACTGACAGGTTCAGGTGTTGTCTGGCGGCTGGAATCATACGCATCGTATAGGCCTATACGATGCGTATTGACCCCCCGAATTTTTGAAGTTTATTTTTTGTGTGTTGTGTTGGGATTTTGGTGTTTTGGGTTTGTTATTGGTGTCTATTTTTAGTTATTTTTATTTTAATAAGTTTTAAAATCTTTATTATTTTTATATCGTTAAGTATCGTATTATTTTTATATCGTACCGTATCACATTTTTAACTTAATATCGTATTATCGATTGTATGTAACCAAGCATATCAATCTAAACAGTTAAAATAAACAATCACAAATACAAATAAACTGAAACTGCAAATTTAATTACATAATAAGTTTCTACATACATAGACAATTGTTCAAAATACATAAACCGTCAAAATACAACAAAAGTACAACGATCCTAAAGCTATGGATCCTGAGTGGTGCCAGAGGGCCCCGCCCCCGCAGTGCCTGAGGTCCCCGCCCCCTGAGTGGTGCCTGAGGGCCCCGCCCCCCGTAGTGCTTGGATCGCCTCCATGAGAAGATGCTCCATACGGCCGTGAGCGGCCTCCATCCGCGCCTGCATCCGGTCCTCCAACTCAGCCAACGCACGTGCCACAGCTGGATCGAGCTCCTCGTTGAATACGTGCTCGGGGTATTGAGGCACCCCATGTGGCTGCGCCTGCTGTGCCGGAGCACCTAACGGAAATGGAGGCGGCGGTGGAGGTGGTGGTGGCTGAACGTGGTCACCATCGTCGTCATCGTTGCCGTCGCCCTCTGCGGCATCACCATCCGCCGGCTGACCCTCACCCTGTGCCGGCTCTGGAAGCAACTCCGGTAGCTCGTCTGGGAGAGCGACGGGCTCGAAGACCTGCCCGTTCCCTCCTATAAGTCGCAGACCGAGCCCCGGGAAGTCACGCGTCATGTGCATGCCGATCAGGGTAGTACGGGTCAACAAGCTCGGCTCCACTACGCCCCCATCCGAGAATAACTGGTCCTGCTGGGGAACAAGGCCCAAGGAGACGGCAATACGTGTGATGTACGCCCCCCCCCCCCCCCCCCCCGTACAACACAGACCTGTCCTGCCTGTGGAACGCCGTCGCGAACCACTGGGCTAGGCAGCGATGGAGGGCGCACCTCTCCCCCCATATAAGGCAGTACAGGTAAAAGAGATCCCCCTGAGTGCACCACTCGCGACTCTTCTCGCGTGGTGCTATAGATGTGGCAATAAGCTTGTGCAGGTAGCGGTAGAGGGGATCGGTGATATAGGAAGCCCTCTGCTTCGACTCCGTGCCGAAGTGATGCTCGCTGATCACCTGCCAGAACCGCATCAGAGTCGTACGGGGGGCCATCCATATGCCATCGGTGTAGATGGGGTTGTCTAACTCCTCAACCCTGTAAAGGCCGGTGTGCTCGGCAAACTGTCTGAGTGACATCAAATGCCACTGCCCCGCTAGACGAAAGCTAACCTTTATCCACGGGTCGTCCTCGTCGTCATCCTCATCTGGACGGTCTGCAGGCCTGGGAACGTAGTCGAAACTCGACAAAAACTCGCACGCCATGACCTTGTAAGACGGCGTGTATGCCATATCGAACAACCTGTCACACAGTGTGGTTAGTATGCATGTCGTATACAAAACAAAGAAAAAACAGTAACAAATAGTATACCTCGACCATGGAGTATCGTCTCCGATGAGCCCTCGGGCTCTCGCCGCCTCTGCGACCTCTTCTAGAGCACCCCAATCGAGGGCACAGTGGCCGCCGATCTCCATACGACGAAACTTTTCACATCTGTGATAAGCCTCGCTCCCCTCCCCGAACCTCAGATAATCATTCTCCAACAAGGGATCCTCTCCAAGGTCAGGGTCAGCGCCACGCCCGCGCCCACGTCCATCGCCACGCCCGCTCCCACGGCCGCGTCCACGCCCACCAGGCGCCGCCACCGCGATCAACGCCCCCGCCGCTCCATGTGCGCGGCCACGTCCACGTCCACCTCCACCGCGACCGCCACCTCGACCGCCACCTCCCCGGCCTCTCCCTCTACCCATAGCGACTTCCATATCTGTTCTTGAAAAAAAAATTGAAATTTTGAAACGACACCCATCGTATAGGTCGATATGCATCGTATTGACCATTCTGTTCTTGAAAAAAAATTGAAATTTTGAAACGATACACATCGTATAGGTCGATACGCATCGTATCGACCCATCTATTCTTGAAAAAAAAATTGAAATTTTGAAACGATACGATGCGTATAGGCCGATACGCATCGTATCTACTCAAAAGTTCTTCAAAAACCCCCAAAAAACCCCAGTTTTCAACCCAAAATTCACAACAAACCTACGACTAAAATGCAAAATCTAACACGTTAAAATGATGAGGGTGTGGAGATGAATACCGTACTAGTCTTCGATCTTCAAATCTCGAGCGTATGTCGACCGTATGTGTGTGTATTTTTAGTTTTGTTTGTTTTTTGATCGTTTAAACCCCCTGTGTTTTAAGGGGTTATATCGTTTTCTTATTCTATACGAATCGTATAGATCTATACGATGGTTTGTAAATTACCAATAGACCCCTGGTTTTCAAATGAATCCAGGGGTTAATACGCATCGTATAGGACTATACGATGCGTTTTAAAGTGCAATACGATACAACTTTGGCCTATAAGATCGTATATGCCATAGTTTGAAAAGTTGGTTTTTCGTGTTTTCCTCGGTTCAACGCGTATACGAGTTGTTTTTTGATGAAATTTCGCATATTTTGTCGTTTTAGGACGTATGACTACAACATACGTCGTTTCGGTGACGTTCGGTTGCGTGCGAATATCGTATTTTACGATTACGTACAGTTTTGTTTGAAGTCCACTTGTACTCCATAGTGCCGTGTTATATGTATACGTTCGTGTTATATCATTAGTCGCGTACTTTAGAGCATTATATCGTATTTTAAGGTATTTTAACATATTTTCAGGTATTATATGGTATTTTAAGGTATTTTAGCGCATTTTAGCTTATTTCGGCGTATTTTAGCGTATTTCGGCGTATTTTAGCGTATTTAATTGTATTTTGACGTATTTCACCGTATTTTCGAACATTTTAGCGTACTTTAGAGCATTATATTGTATTTTAAGGTATTTTAACATATTTTCATGTATCTTATGGTATTTTAAGGTATTTAGTGCATGTTAGCGTATTTCGTCGTATTTTGACGTATTTAATTGTATTTTGACGTATTTGACTGTATTTTCGAACATTTTAGCGTATTTTAACGCATGTTTGCATATTTTAGCATATTTTCATGTATGTTATGGTATTTTAAGGTATTTTAGCGCATTTTAGCGTATTTCGACGTATTTTGACGTATTTAATTGTATTTTGACGTATTTTACCGAATTTTCGAACATTTTACCGTATGTTATGGTATTTTAAGGTTTTTTAGCGCATTTTAGCGTATTTTCTTGTATGTTATGGTATTTTAAGGTATTTTAGCACATTTTAGCGTATTTCGGCGTATTTCGACGTATTTAATTGTATTTTGACGTATTTTACCGTATTTTTGAACATTTTACCGTATTTTCGTATTACATGAAAATCAATATAATGCATTGATTTGGCAATAAACAAACGGAATACATTATACAAATAAATTATTGTTTAAAATTACAAATCAATCAATAACAAGCAATGTAGGGTCAATGTTAGGCTTCATTAGCATATCATACCACGCTATCCGTTCCGTATAGTTTTCTGTCCAATGTAAAGCTTCTTGGCGCGCGCATCTACTCCATGTAAGGTTCGGTGGCGGCATTGGATAGTCCCCTTCAAGTTTGACATGGATGAAATGACAACGATTAACAAATAACAGTGAAACGAACTGATGGGGGTCACGTGCGTGCTTTGGATCATATAAGGGAAATACAGTAGAACAACCTTGGATGTCTAATATGTGAACAATCACACCAAACCTATTGGCAAGAAGGAGTGTTGCTTGAGGCATCTCCATCCAATGTTCCCTGGGTGCCATTCCAACCCCGGTAAAATTTATTCTCTGTACTTGTTCGTCGTAGTCCCCTGGTAGTTAACTATCGAAGACGTACTCCCACATTTCTTTGTTCGGACCCGTCAGCTCCTCAAGTAGTTGGTTTCGAATATGCCTAAAGTAATCTTGTTCAAACCCTAAACCCACAACCACCGCCCGAAACCCACAATGTCCATCTGACCTGACATCTTTTATTCTTGAAATGTAGCGGTGGAACACTTTTGGAATTTCATTTTTGTATCTGTGCGCATATTCAAGCTTTCCCTCATCAGTGATTAACGGAAAGGCATTGCCCTTGCCAGGCTCTTATTCACGTGAAGATGTTGAACGACCGCGTCGATTTAACGACCTTTGAGACTTTAGAGACATTGCAGACGTAGACGGTATTATGGAATCTTGCGATGGTACATAAGAGTTATGTCGAGGAGAGTCAAACCTAATTTGTTGTCTGGGAGGCCCAACTGAGCTATCTCTAGCAGCTTGCTCTTTTCTTTGTTGTTGGACCTTGGAAGTTGGCCGCCCACGAGTGTTTTCTTGTACGACATGCGGTTTTTTGTCGCTCATATATGGGTTTACCACCGCCATGATCTTCGATAAGACGCTTTTCCTCACTTGCGGGGGTTGGGTAGACAATTTTTGTTTCACATATTCTAATTGTTTGTCTACATCAACATCTTCCTCATCAAAATTTGATGCGTTCACGTCAAGTTTTCTCCAGAAAATGTCTATTTCTTCAAGCTGAATGACGCAGTCTGCAAAAAAAAAAAACAGCATTAGACAATCATATTAAATCAAGACAACAAAACATTTTTTATAAGTCTATAAGTACCTGTATTCTGCAATCTCTCCAGGCGACATGCACATAACAACCCGGCGAGTACAGCTGGCAGCCACATGTTGATCCGAATGACCGCAACGTGTCTATTCTCCATGTTAGCTCGTGTTCCAATAGGTTAAGAGCATGGATGGAAACTTTAAGAAGTAGGTTGGAAAACATAGGAATCTGAAGGTGGCTGTTCATTCGCTTGGTGCGGCTTTCTTCCAAGGATTTCTTTATTTGCACATATTGCTTTAGTACCAAGGTATCCACCTTTTTCACCAGCGATTCCAGACTGCATCTCGGTGTAGTAAGCTGTTTCTTTAATGCAGCATGTGCGCCTTCAGCTCTGTTTGTTGTACTTTGCAAGAATGTCAGGGTTTGATTGGTCCATGCAGATACGAACAATTGTCTGGAGGTGCTTAACCAGTTATTCCATAGGTAATTAAAAACATCTGAGAAAAATAAAACATATTCAAATTTTATATCAATTTGTATGAATGTATTTACTTAGAGAGAACGTACATGTAAGTTGTTGATTGACAAGGTGTCTCTGAAGGTTGAGGAGGTTATATTTGTATAACTCTTCGGTAGCGGAATTACACACTGTTTTCCACTGATTTATAAAGGCATCCCAATCTTGCGCATTAAACGAACCCTTGCAGTGCTTCACAATATTTTGTAAGATGTGGAACCTGCAGAGATATCTGTGTGCGCCAGGGAATATTTTTCTACACGCGTTTATCAGTGCCTGGTCCCTGTCCGTTAGAATTACACGCGGCTCCATGCACTCGTGCAGCATAGACCTGATCCTCTCCAATACCCAGATGTACGTTGCCTCCTGCTCGTTTGAAAGAAATGCATGCGCAACACAGAAGGTGTGGTTTGTCGAAGACATACCCACCACTTGCAAAAATGGAAGATTGTACATGTTAGTCTTGTAGGTAGCGTCGATCATAAGCACATGCGGGAATGCCCTCCACATTTCAAAGGACTTATCGTGACAGAAAAATATATGCTGAACAACGTTGGTGGAAGGTTCCGCCTGTATGTAATAGGTCATCTTTTTTTCCTGGAGGATTTGTTCTAGTCGCTGCATGGGAGACGGTTTTTTCTCGAACTTCGCGGCCCTGATCTTTTGGCGAGCGTTGTGTATGTCTTTCGGAACACATACGTTCTCAGGGTTCTGTTCGGTTACGGCCTTCCAGATTGTATGGGGCTGTATGTCTTGATCTGTCAGCTCTTGCACCAGCCTATACTCATTTGGAGTAAGCCACCTGGCATACGCGTAACCCTCCAGATGTTCAGCAGGGCCGTGGTTGTGTGCCTCGTTAAAATTTTTGTTCAGATAATCTATCCGCCAAGACATACAGCCCCGGCCGTGAAAACCTATCACCATAAAAGGGCACGCGCATTTTTTGCTGCCGGTTTTCCTAACCGTGGCCTTACTCTCATGCTCGCCGCTACGACAACATTGGAGCCACACCCGGTTATCCTTAGACCGTCTGGTAACAATTTGTATCCGTTGGCTAAACCCCTTCGTTTTACCCAACTTTCCAAATCTTTGCGGGATAAAAAATCCTAAAAATATAACAAGTAATTTAAAAAAATATAACAATTTTGAATGTACTTTTTTAAAAATTCTTAAAAAATATTTGATTAATATTTAAAAAAACATTTTAATGTATTTTTTTATAATATTTAAAAAATATAACAGGTTTAATTAATTTTATAAAACTATTTCATATAACATTTATTAATTAATTTTTATCCTGTTTGAAAAATATAACAATTTTAATGTATTTTGTATTAACAATTGTATAATAATTTAACAGAAAAAATATAACATTTAACAAAAATATATATATCGTTCGTACCTGATCAGTTTTGTACGAAACTTCAGGGTAAGCGGGTGTCTCGTCACCCAATGACTCTAGCACGGGTGGCTCGTCACCCAATGACTCTTGCACGGCTGGATCGTCACCCAATGACTCTTGCACGTAAGAAGGGTGACTAAGGTCTCCTTGTACTCCCGAGGGACCACTAACGAAAACGTTATTGCCATATTCTTCCTGTCCGTTGAGGTCTGGCAACGACGATTCATTATGACGGGGACGATAGCCCGACATGAACTCGTGCGCGTGATCATCATTTCCACCCAAATCGTAAGAATCAGGGACATTAGACCCCACCTAATACAAACGGTGTGCTAAGTATTTCATAAAAAAAAAACCAGAATAAGTTAAAAAAATGATATACCACACTGCTATCCGGAATAAACGTGCTCGAGTCCGCCTCAGACGGCTCACCGAAAACATACTTGTACCAAGACATGTTTGTTAGTGAATGTGAATATATAACTAAGACGATATATATCGTCTTCTTCGTCGCTTAAATAGGGGTAGAAGTATTCAAATTCAGAAAATAATACGAGTCGTATAGCCCTATACGATGCGTATAGGGCATACGTCAATCACTTTACGTCACTCAACAGTGACAGAAAGCTGATCGTACTTTCTAAAAAAGTAATACGTATCGTATAGGCCTATACGATGCGTATAATGTTAACCCCCGTGAGACAATGTCAGTCGTTGACTGACACAGAATTAATTACCAACCTCAATACGCATCGTATAGCCCTATACGATGCGTATTGAAGATGTCGATTTAATAAGCCAAGGTGTGCCAATAATACGACCCATAAATATTTGGAATGAAAATTTGTAAAGAAGTTTTTATAATTCAGTGTGTGATTATACATAAACACGTGTTTTTTTCTATTTTTTCATTTTGAACACATGCATATAGTCGACACATTTGAACGGGAGCGTGTCCTAGTAGGGCCCAAAAATATGAAGAGGATAATATATTTCTTTAAATCATATAAATGATAGGTGTTAATTAATCAAGGAGATTTATTATGAAATATTGGATTTTAATAATTTAATTATTGGCTAATGATCGCCAACAATTCCAACACTAAAAATAATCACTGTAACAGACCCTGACTAACAGAATCCTAACACCGTTAGTCTCCGGTCGCCGGAAAACCGTTTTTGGCCGGAAAACTCAACATTTTCGTCTCAGACCTCTTTGTAACCTTATTACGGATCTTTAGGAACTCTTTTCCAGTAAAAACCCCAATTATTGAAGTTGTCAGAAAACTCTTTTTTCGTCGGAAAACCCCTTTTTGGCCTGAAAACTCAACTTTTTGGCCGGAAAACTCAACATTTTTATCTCAAACCTCTTTTTAACCTTAGATCGGACATTTAGGAAACTTTTTCTAACCAAAAAACGGTTTTCCGGCAACCGTAGACTAACGGCGTTAGGATTCTGTTAGTCAGGGTCAATTGAAGGCCAATATGTTAATAGTTAGGACTGCCAGTGGTTATTTTTAAAGTTGGAACTGTTGGTGACCAACGATGAATAATTGGGATTATTAAAACCCAATAATCCATTTATGATTTGAAACTATGACATTTAATGAAGAAAAAACAGTAAAAAAAGGTACCTAAGTATAATCTCACTTAGTGACGGATGCTGAAATTTTTTGTAAGGGTGACACACTACAAATCAGTTAAATATTGGTAAAATAATGATGATCATATAACATAGTTTATGAAATAATTATAATAACATTGAGCTCAAAACGGATACTCTATCCATACCCTACAGGTAGGGTCGGGTTCCGTTATGTGTATTCAATACCCAGATATAAAAATAACCGGTTTCAGGTTTTTTTATCGGGTCCGATTTCGGGTACGGTGCACCTCTACTTCTGTGTGTTGCTTTAGTTACAAAATAACTAGTTTTGGGCCAACTCACTTTAGTTATTCAAATCTGGGCCTACACTTTAATTCTTCTAAGGCTGGGCACTTCACCGAATGAAGGCACATTCACTATGATAGTATGATGGGCTGTGTTGAAAACAAGTAAAATAGGCTTCTCATTTGGGTTGGACGGTGGGCCTGTGCCAGAGGTGCAAAAAAACCCAAACCCGGGTATTATATAAACCGGATCCTTTAAACCCGAACCTAACCCTACCCTGGATAGGGACCAGGTATGTATATTCTTTTCAATACCCGAACTCAAACCCGGGTTTTTTTGTACCCGGGTTTTCATAAACTCGTACCCGGTTTTTCGTAATACCCAGACCCGAGTTTTCGTAATACCTGGACCCGTTGTATACAACAGCTTTTTTTGAACATTTAGAGCTTGTGTGAGACTTTTTTGGGGCAGATTTCAATACATACAATATGTATAAATAAAGTTTTTCATTATATTTGTATGTTTTATGCAAAAAAAAAAAGAATAGAAAAACCCGATCTATACCCGAACCCGAACCATACCCGACCAATACGCGAGCCATACCCGACCAATACTCGAACCAAACCCGACAAATGCCCGAACCCTACCCGGACCCGGAAATATGGTATTCTAATGTCTGGGTATTGAAAACCCAAACACAGGTACATAGGGTATAAATTTTCTTACCAATACTTGGACCTGAACCCGAGCCTGACCCAGGTGTGGCCAATACCCGAAAAGTCAATACCTGATCATACCCGTACTTGGATATATACCCGAACCCGGGTATTAAAAAACCCGGTTTATGTACCTGTAGCATGTGCCCACCCTCTCTCTCACATGAATCCGCCTCGATTCTCACTTAGGTAAAAAAACGTTATATACTACTAAATTGCTTTATATGATTTTGTAGATTTATTCCACCGTATTATTCTCTACATATACAGAAAGACGTTGAGGGAATAATGCCACTCCCCTATTAGACCAAACCAATTTTTAATTTAATTTTATTTCTAGCTTAAAATTATGGTTTCGTTCTTTATTTAAAATTACGTTTTTGCCCCTAATAAAATTATATTTTTGTTCTGGCTCAAAATTTACGCTTTTGCCATCAGTTCAAAAACTCATTTCTAATTCTATTCTCAGTTTAAATTTACGGTTTCGCCCTCCGTCTAAAATTACGCTTTTGCCCCCGTTCAAAATAAAAATATGTTTTTGCCCGTAGCTCAAAATTACGATTTTGCCCCCCCAACTCAAATTTACGTTTTTGCTCACAGTTCAAAATAAAATTATGTTTTTCCCCATAGCTCAAAATTATGATTTTGCCCTCAGCATATACAAAAATGAGTTGAGGGAATAGTGCCAGGCAACTTGCCTGGCACTCCCCTATTGGACCAACCAATTTTTAATTTAATTTTATTCCTAGCTTAAAATTACGGTTTCGTCCTTTGTTTAAAATTACGTTTTCGCCCCTAATTCAAAATAAAATTATATTTTTGCCCTGGCTCAAAATTAATGCTTTTGCCCTCAGTTCAAAAACCCATTTCTAATTCTATTCCCAGTTTAAATTTACGGTTTCGCCTTCCGTCTAAAATTACGCTTTCGCCCCCGTTCAAATAAAAATATGTTTTTGCTCCTAGCTCAAAATTACGATTTTGCCCCCAACACAAATTTACGTTTTTGCCCACAGTTCAAAATAAAATTATGTTTTTCCCCATAGCTCAAAATTATGATTTTGCCCTCAGTTTAAAATTATGATTTCGCCCCCAGTTCAAAATATTTTTACGATTTTGCCCTCTGTTCAAAATTATGATTTTGCTCCTATTTCAAAAATTACGATTTCTCCCCAGTTAAAAATTATGATATTGCCATCGTTTTAATTTTTTTTTTGTGCAAAACTATAGTACTGTTTTATTTTGCTTGGTTGATTCAATGTAACTTTTATTGTGTCATGCAGTTGTCTAACACTTGCTCATTGGTCCTGACAAATTAGTATTTTACCCATAGCTCAAAATTACAGACCTGTTATTGTTTTAATTTTTTTTAGCAAAATTATGGTACTGGATTCGTTTAATTGGTTATCTCGATATATATATATATATATATATATATTTAGATCGTGTTATAAGTAGTATGTATAAGTAACCTAAATACATACATACATGTTATGAAACTAAGAAATATTTGATTTAACGCCCCGCAACGCGGGCGGGCATATGTGTAATTTTTATTGGTCCAGGTATGCCTGGTACATGCTAATTTTTCCTGAAAAATTACAACTTTGCTCCCAGTTTAAAATTATAGTATTTCCATCGTTTTAGTTATTTTTTAGTAAAAGTATGGTAGTGTTTTTGTTTTAATTGGTTGAGTCGATGTAATTTTTTTTGAGATCGTGTTATGAGTAGTATGTACAAGTAACCGAAACACAGACATACATGTTATGAGAGAGAAATTTTTGGCTTGTTCCCCCGCAACGCGGGCGGGGCAAAAACTAGTTATATATATATAGTTAACGAACGACGATGAATAGTAACTTTATTTTTAAAATAATATATAGCTTTTTTTCTATTTGTTATTGAATATATGTAACACCCTTACTATTAAAAGCGGATTTCTGTTATAAATCTCGAACATAATCATATAGTTAAAATTTAACACTCAAACTAATAAAATTCCAGATTTTTAAGCAATCGGCTTATTATTCAAAATCAACATTTTGACCCGTTTGTATTTAAAACCACCATCTTGATTCTTAAACAACCAAAATACATACGCTAATGTATTTAACGCTCAATCTTTAGCTCGGGTTCACAATAATAATTTTTTTTATAAGTTGCGCGACTAGTACGCAAGCTATGTGCATAAACTGTTTTGACCCGTTTAAGGAATTTAAGCAATCTAGTCTAAAACTTGCTCTTTTCTTTTTGACACTACAATATTTCCATATTTAAATAACTATATATAATCCACCACAACTATTTTGTGGTGGATTAAACACAACGAACCCCTTTTTCCCCAATTCTACTCTTCAACTAGTCATTTTACGCAAATGACCATTTTTAGGCATTTGAACTACTAAGTTTATGCCCACAACTCTTACATGAATCTAAGAGTTACATATTTACCATACAAGTTTCTAAACGGCCTCTAAGGGTCGTTTGCCCGTTTTACCGATTAAGGGCTTTTTGGTCAAATTCTAGTATCTTATTTTACAACGGAAGACTCTCACAATCATTTGACCAAAATAGTACTTTTAACTACAACATAATAATGCGTACCTGACCCGGTCAACATATAGACTCGTTTCATTTTTTTGTATACCTTGCTTTTGTTAGCCACTATTCTATGGCGACGCAATTATCCGATTTGCTAATCGCTCCTGTTAACTAAGACTTGACAACCACATTAGTCGATATTGTCAAATGGTGTTATCGCCACCATTCGACCCGTTTGGCCTATATGCCCCAACGTTTAATTACTGGGTGAATTACCCGGTAGCATCCTTCTTAGTCTACCGTTTATCCCCTTTATTAACCTAGTTTTATAACCATTATCCATCGAATTAACACTACATTAATCTTTCTTAACACATGATGATATCAACATCATTTTAAACACGAGTTTATCATCATTTCTTTCTTTTTATACCAAACCCAATTCATGGTAATTATGATTCATGTACTTAAACACCTAAATGGTTCAAGTAGCTTTTCTTTACTAACTAATATGATGATTCTAATCGCAAGTTTAACACTAACATCATTGCATTAACAAAACCCATTTCAAGTCATGTATGGTTAAATACCCAAACTTGCAAATTGTTTAAGTATCTCGCATCAACCATTAACTATGATGATCTCTAGTACAAACATATCATCATCTTCATTATCTAGCCAAAACCCACTTAGCACATATAAGAGAAATCATCAAATCCCTAGTTTTCAACACTAGTTCATCAAGTTTTTCATCTAGGGTTTTCTTCTAAGCATAAATTCAACACATATCACTCATACATTCCACTTTCACTCACGAATTTCGATCAAGAGTGTTCATCATAAATTCTAAGACATCACCAAATTACAAAATTTAACATACCTTACGATCCCCTTGACTTGGTGGTCGTTTATACGTGATCATGCATTTGATTCGAGCCAGTTTTGGCCTTTAATTTGATCATCTTGTTGAAGTCATGGTTTGAGGAGAAACCCTGGTGTCACCCCCTGTGTTTAATCGAACCAGACACACACTAGTGTGTGTTTGGTTTTAATTTATTGTTTTAATTATAATTAACTTCAAACTTAACAACTTTGGTCCCCCATCTATTATTTGGTTCATTTTTAACTAGATCACAACCTAATTATTTTTAACATTATTTCCACTAATTAACTAGGTTAAATATCCCTAGTTAATTTAGTGGGTTCGGGGAATTTATGACTAGGTTTATTTTAAGTCCGTTAACTCTGGCCTCTTATAAACTTATTTCCTTAAAACTTTGATTCGCTTGTATTTAATATTAGGATTATTTATTTAAATCCGAATATTTACCGGGTTATTTTTACCACTAACGGTACTTTATCCTTCTTTTAGTATTAACGGGGTTTGATTACCAAACCCGTTTTCGGGGTGTTACAAGTCTACCCCCCTTAAAGAGGTTTCGTCCCCGAAACCTTTCTTACATAGTTATTGAGTTTTGATACCCAATACACTCAAACTGAGTAACCCCTTTTAAGCATTATTCATACTTTAGCCCTTTGTTGGTATTACCAGAAAAGTATGGTAATACCTTGTTGATTAATAACATCTGCGTATTTCACGTGAAATAATGAAACTCAAAATAACGAAATTTCATTATTTTCAACCTGTTTGGTTATCTTGGCGAAATCCATCGCTGTTACACTATCGAATTCTTCATGAACCCGTTAATTTAATCCGTTTGGATATTTTTGCGAAATCTTTCACTTTTAGCAACCATTCTTTCGTTTTCTAACTTACTCCTTCGATTTGGTCATACGAAATTCATCGCGTACGAGCAAACCGAATTTCTTGAATTTCATCTTAATTATTTAAGATAATTTGATAAATGTTATTAACATAATCCTCATAAGCATATAATCACATACCTTATTGCTTTCTCCTTTAATCGTGCCTTTGCTCGATTTGACTTTCCGACACTTCGTTTGTGTTGTCTTATGATCGTTTAGTATTGGTGATCAATACTCTTCGTTAACAAAGCCTCCTGGGACATCATTTCCGTTTGCACATGTTTACCTTTGTTTTATATACTTGACTGTGCCGCTCTTTGGCCGTTTGGTCATATGAATTTATTAGGTATGCTTATTCCATGCTAATCTCGCCATGAATAGCGTATTACTCCAATTCTTACATTAGAACTTTGACTTTAATCAGTCTCACTAACTGGACTTATTAGTCCAGTTACCTTATACCCATTGCTCGGGCTACAACGTGATTATACTTCACATTACCTTTCCTGGCCGTGACCGCGTCACGTCATGTTTAGGTTTATGTTAACCTTTCATCATCGAGAATCCTCTTTTCGAATGTATCGTTTTTACATCTATCGGTGTTAAGACCTAAATCTTTTAATATTAAACTTTTCCTAATTTCTCTCATAATACTTATATTTGTTAAAACGTTGTTTCTTACTAAAACAAAGTTTTAGTTTAATGTTTTCTCTTCACATTATCTTATATCCTTTTATTATTTCTAGGAATTTTAAGTCCGAGGATTTATTCCTTTCCGATATTATTTAATTCGTTTGACTTTTTCGTATGAAATTTCATCGCTTATGAATGCCAAATTTCATTCTTTATTCAACCCGTTCAACTTTAAAATAGTCGAACGTGATTTATCAAAATTTCTATTTACAACATCTTATCGTCTTTTAGTCATGACCCGGAACCTGAGTCTTTTGACTTCCCATTCGTGTTCCTGTTTCTCAGTCTACGTATTCACTCAAAATCCTACCCATCAATCGGGTGTTTTACCGAAGTCGTTATTATTGCAACCCTTCCGGTATGCATTAAGACTTCGCTTCGATTTTTATTTGGTCGTCTTAGCGAAATCCATCGCTTTTATTCAGTCATGACTCTTTCGTCCAGACTGACTTATTTTCATGAATTTTCGTCAGGTTATTCATTTATATCATCATTTACATTGGTCTTTGTCCCTTCTCTCGGGCTCATTATTCTAATGTAATACGCTTCCGTGAGCCGGCTGTGCGTTTACATTATCATCAAACATCTTATTTATTTGATTCAATTGGGTACCATTTAAGTTAGTCCCATTCACCCTGTCCTTAGTACATCGGATGTAAATATGTCCATCATAAGAAGTTCATGGTACCATGTGTTCACTACTTACTTGGCCAGAGTAAGCGATCAACACCTGGTATACATGACCTTTTTATAATTTTCACATTACACCCCATGTAAGTAATGCCTCTATTTGTTTCTCTTGGAAACAATATCCCGGATAGGTTTTCTATTCGGGTTTTTTTTCCAAGTTTTCAATCTATATATGCAACTTTCAATCTCTACGTATTTGTTGCATTTTACTATTCACATAATAATTTAAAACGTGTACCTGGTAATGCTTGCTCTACAGGCTCTCCTTGCCATTAACTTATTCGCGATCGTTACGCGATTTAGGTCCTTGGTGAGCATACTCTACTAGTCATACTTTGGACCGTTCCTCCGTCAAATCCGCAATTTGTTAAACTCTCGCTATCTTCAGAAGCGAGTGTCCTTCAATTAAAACATTTACAAGAGTTAGTAATATCAACTTCAATAATCGTCCGTATTATAATACAAGGTGTTGGTGCATGCGTCTGTCGACTTCATCTTGTATCGAATCTTGCTTTGTTCATGGCACGAAGATCGAGATATCAAGTGAAAAAGTTAATTCCGCATGAACAAGCTAATTTCGCTTGAAGATGTCAACTTGTAATTCCGCACGGAATTAATTAGTTAATTCCGTTTGAACATTGTAATTCCACTTGTATGTAATTCCGTGTGAGCTTGTTTGGAGCGGAATTAGTTGCCTATATATAGGTGCTAGGTCTGTTTCATTTGGAACGGAATTAGCAAGAGTGTTTCCGACGACAAAGCTCTGTCGAAGAGTCTACAGATTTGTAATTGTTACCATATCAATATACAAGACAGTTTAAGTGAATATCTTGCTGAATCACACGCAATATGTCTGTCTCCGCCTTTCATTTTGTGTAGAACACCTCTGATCGACTCGTTTCGGGTCCGTACACGATCCTACACAAGGCTTTTCTATTATGCGCGTCAACGCGCGCAATTCGTTAACTATATTTTATCATTTACTTGAGGTAACGTGTATCACACGATAACCCTATGTGGTGTTCACAACATTTTAACCCATACCAAACCATTAACATACACGTACTTACCGGATTTGCGATCAAGCCTCGAACCGAACACTTTACCCTTCAACCTTGGGCTCTGATTACCAACTTGTAACACCCTTACTATTTAAAGCGGATTTCTGTTATAAATCTCAAACATAATCATATATTTATAATTACAATTATATTGGAAAATGCGGGTTAATTAAATCTTTTACAACTTTCAGGTATACTACAAAATGTGATTAAATTCGTCATTTAAAATAACAATTAACAATGTGCGAAGGCTTGTATCTTGAACGTGTTCGGTACTTTGTTGAAGTTGATCGTCCTCCGGTACTATAATTTCACCTGTAACTCATAAAACATGAGTTAGATTAGTCATACGTAGCTTAAAACGTATTTAAATGGGTTCGCAATGCATAAACGATTTAAATAAACAATTTTCGCGCATTTGGCACTCCGTCGCATCGCGCGATGGCCTAAGGCTTTCCCCGTCGCGTGGCGCGACGCCTTGTTTCTTCCAGAATGTTGCAGCTTGTTGCTGCATTTACCCAACCCCGATTTCGATCGGAATTCTAACTTCAAAGCTTCATAACTTTTGATCGAGATGTCCGTTTTACGCGATTCTTTTTCCTACGCGTTCGTAATTTAATTCTCCATCATATGGAGTTAAAATTTAACACTCAAACTAATAAAATTCTTGATTTTTAAGCAATCGGCTTATTATTCAAAATCAACATTTTGACCCGTTTGTATTTAAAACCACCATCTTGATTCTTAAACAACCAAAATACATACGCTAATGTATTTAACGCCCAATCTTTAGCTCGGGTTCATCATCATCATCATCATCATCATCATACTCAGTAAATCCCACCAATAGCAAAGCAAAGGTAGGGTCTGAGGAGGGTAAGATGTAGACAGCCTTACCTCTACCCCGTAGGAATAGAGAGGCTGCTTCCAGTGAGACCCCCAGCTCGATAGTAGTTTTGCATCAAGCCTTGGACATAAGGCACATAACACTCGGCAATCGGGACAAAGACCGATTAGTGCATGTACCCTTTTGTCTTTCAGCTATCAACGCCACCACATGATGCATGATTAACCGTCCTCCACTTTTAACGTTATTTTCACGAAATTAGTAAAATAACGTTAAAATTAGTGCACTTTTACTTTTGCCCCCCGATGGCCCACACATATATACATTATATGCGCATACCGCAAGCGAGGCGTAAACTGTTTTGACCCGTTTAAGGAATTTAAGCAATCTAGTCTAAAACTTGCTCTTTTCTTTTTGACACTACAACATTTCCATATTTAAATAACTATATATAATCCACCACAACTATTTTGTGGTGGATTAAACACAACGAACCCCTTTTTCCCTAATTCTACCCTTCAACTAGTCATATTACGCAAATGACAATTTTTAGGCATTTGAACTACTAAGTTTATGCCCACAACTCTTACATGAATCTAAGAGTTACATATTTACCATACAAGTTTCTAAACGGCCTCTAAGGGTCGTTTGCCCATTTTACTCATTAAGGGCTTTTTGGTCAAATTCTAGTCTCTTATTTTACAACGGAAGACTCTCACAATCATTTGACCAAAATGGTACTTTTAACTACAACATAATAATGCGTACCTGACCCGGTCAACATATAGACTCGTTTCATTTTTTTTGTATACCTTGCTTTTGTTAGCCACTAATCTATTGCGACGCAATTATCCGATTTGCTAATTGCTCCTGTTAACATAAGACTTGACAACCACATTAGTCGATATTGTCAAATGGTGTTATCGCCACCATTCGACCCGTTTGGTCTATATGCCCCAACGTTACCTTTTTTAATAAAAAACATTGTTTTTGATTTCCAATTCATACATCCATCCCATCCCGGATTTTATTTACAAATCCTTTTTCTCTTAAATTCTTTTCTTACGAATTCAACCCTTTTCGGCTTACGCCATGAGTATCCTTTTAACTCCGATTTATATTAGTCGACACTTGACGAAATTTCCATTTTTACCCTTTTTCCTTATTATTAGATTACACTACAAGGTAATCTTAACAGAAATCCATATTTTCGATATTATCGTTATCGCAGTTATGACGCATAGAATAAACAAGTATTCTACCTAAGTGAGTAAGTTTCACTTACCTCGCATCCCGAATACGTTTTTCCTTTATGCTTGACTTGTTTGACCCGCTTCCACTCCAACCTTCACCTAGCTTGTTTAAGCGCCAACTATTATTCATCATTTCACAAGGTAGTTAGTTTTATCACAACTTAATATGATTTTTCCACCTTACGCATTTTATATCTAAAATTATCATTCATCGTATTATAGGCCGGTTTGACCTTCTAAAGTCAACGGCCTAGTAAAATCAGTAATTACACGATGTAGCTCGACTACTCGTTTAATTACTGGGTCAATTACCCGGTAGCATCCTTCTTAGTCTACCATTTATCCCCTTTATTAACCTAGTTTTATAACCATTATCCATCGAATTAACACTACATTAATCTTTCTTAACACATGATGATATCAACATCATTTTAAGCACGAGTTTATCATCATTTCCATCTTTTTAAACCAAACCCAATTCATGGTAATTATGATTCATGTACTCAAACACCTAAATGGTTCAAGTAGCTTTTCTTTACTAACTAATATGATGATTCTAATCGCAAGTTTAACACTAACATCATTGCATTAACAAAACCCATTTCAAGTTATGTATGGTTAAATACCCAAACTTGCAAATTGTTTAAGTATCTCGCATCAACCATTAACTATGATGATCTCTAGTACAAACATATCATCATCTTCATTATCTAGCCAAAACCCACTTAGCACATAAGTTTTTAACACTAGTTCATCAAGTTTTTCATCTAGGGTTTGCTTCTAAGCATAAATTCAACACATATCACTCATACATTCCACTTTCACTCACGAATTTCAATCAAGAGTGTTCATCATAAATTCTAGGACATCACCAAATTACAAAATTTAACATACCTTACGATCCCCTTGACTTGGTGGTCGTTTATACATGATCATGCATTTGATTCGAGCCAGTTTTGGCCTTCAATTTGATCATCTTGTTGTGTTAGGATCTGAGGCCTTCGTGATTGTGTTTTTTGAACAATGAATGAATGGAAAACAGAGATCTAATTCAGCGGAATTGAAAACAAACTTTGTAAACACAATCAAAGGGAAATAGTTTTCAGTAAACACATGTTTCTCATTAGTCGAAAGATTTACAATCAAAAGATTACATGCTAGCTTACATACTAAACTCCCCCTCAGCCTGATGCTCACTGGTTGATCGTACAAGATGAATGGATTGGAGGAGAAGACTCTCTAACTCACATCAAATAGAACAGTGCAAACTGTTCTATTTATAATACAGATCAAACCACTGAAGCATCTAAGCTGACGTCACCATGAAAGTGACATTTAACAACCTAACAACCTCTAACAAATGTTCTATACAAACACTGTTATCTAACTACTGCTAAGCTAACAACTGATTACAAAACAAAATGAAAACAAACAACTGATTCTTCGTTCCACTGCTTCAGCCCTAGCAGAGCTTTGGTCTTCAGCAGTACTTCAACTAAATTAGTAGATTGACTAAGCAGTACTTCGTCTTCAACAGTCTTTTGGGAACAGCAGTTATTGTAGACCATCAGTGTTTATAACAGATTAGTACTTAGGGGCAGCAGTTGTTAGAATCACTTTTAAGGGGAAAGTTCAGTGCAAACTACTGCTTATGATGAATCCATTGTTGTGAACTAGTTTTGGCTTTACATCATCTGTTCCTCTGTAGGGTTCAATCCCAACAATCTCCCCCTGGAACAGATGATGCCAAAACCCTTCATTATTCTGGATCTTTATTGTCTCATCAGAAGTTCCCTAACTTGCCCTTTAAATTGCAATTCAAAGTCCATAGAACTTGTATCATCCCTACACAGTATAAGCTCAAGGAGATCTTGTAGATCTTCAACACCCAGGCCAAGTGCTTGTTCCCTTGATATGTGTTTTACTTCACCATTGGATCTGATCAGCGTCAATACATGGGTCTTTTGATCAGACATCCATTTTAGTATTTTTGAACCCAATGGGTTTCTTGGGAGAGGTTTGTTTGCAGATGAGTTTGGAGATGATGGCCTGTTTAATAATTTGTTGGCAGCATTTTGAAGTTTTGCTGAGCTGTCTTCTTCTAATGCCATTTTCTTGATAGCTTCTTTAAAATACTCAGCTTTTTTTTCTTTCTCTTCTGCATCAGTCAGCTGTTGCCTCTTCCTTTGGTTTAACACAATGACAGAGGTATCTACTGATGTGAACAATGGTTCAGAGGTGTGGACATGCTTCTTTGGTTTATCAGTGGTTTCGTACTCAGGCTTCTTTGGTAAGTTAGGATCTATCATTTTCCTTTTTCTTAGCCTTTCATAAGCCTCATCTGTATATTGCTTTGTCCATTTTGATATGGCTTTGGCAGTTCCAACCTTTGCATCAACCAATTCTTGCTTCTTTCGTTTATACTCCAGGGTAAGATCATCAATGGTCTTTTTGTATATACTCCAGTTTGGTGCTGACCTTTTCATACCTGGATCATTTTTTATCCTCTCAATTCTGTTTACCTCATGCTTTAAAGCAATGAGTGGCCATTCATTGAACTGTTCTTCTTTAGCTGGATAGAATTTTTCTCTCATGATGAATGTAAGATAATCCTTTCTCATTTCCTTTTGTAGGTCAGCTTCTGGTGGCAGATTAGACATTTCTTTGCTCAGGTCTCTTGCATAATCTTCCAATATTTTGACCTTAGTGAGCAAAAACTGTGTATAACTTGAAATTTCATTGTCACTCTTCCCTTGACATTCAAGTCTGGCTCTGGTATTAGCTTGCCTGGCTTTGAGTTTTAAATATTCATCGATGTTGGCTGGATCTCTGTAACCAATTAAAGAAGGAAAATTTCTTTTTGAAGGATCATCCACTGTGTAGAATTGTCTCATTTCATTCTTTACAGCTTCCAGTTATAGTGGATAAGTTGCAGTTATTGGTGTGATATCAGCAGGGTCATAGCCTTCAAGAATTTTTGGATCTTTTATTGGATTGGCTAGAGTTGGTGGAATGAATGGTCGTGGCTTAATGACATTATAAGGAGCAGATGAAATGGGATCAGGTGCTGGTATATCATCATCATGCATTTGAAATTTCCCTTTTCTAGTATACACCTTTTTAGGAGAAGGTGTTTTAGTATCAGTCTTTGGTGCAAAAGGAACAATGGCTTTTGAAGAAACCTTTGAGGTGATAAGTGATTGACGAACAGTTGTTGAAACAACTGGTGTTTCAACCACTGTTGCCATTATAACAGATGTTGTAACATCTGATGTCTTCTGCCTTTTGGCATGAGGTGATGGTTGTGGTGAAGTTGTTTTTGGTGGTGAGGTGTTCTTTGGTGGTGGTGGTAAGACAGTGGTTGTGGTGTGTGTTGAAGTGGTGTGTGTTGAAATGGTGATGTTTGGTTTAACAACTGATGAAACCACTGAAGTATCAACAGTTGTTGATAAAGTAGGTGTTACAACAGCTGTTTGGGTGGAAGATTGATGTGTGAGGTTTTTAGTAGGTTTAGGAGTTTGCTTTGTGGGTCTGGATGGTGTGTGTTTGGGTTCCCTCACTTTTCTAGTGGGATTCTTTCTTTTTGGCTCAGGATTTTTTTCATCCTTTGGCTCAGAAATACCTTGCTCATTCAGCTCCATAAATGCTCTTTTCTCCTGTTCCCACCTGGATTTATCCTTAGCCTCTTTATCCCTTTTTACACTAGCTTTTGCTTCAGCAAGTGCATTTGTGGTCACATCAGTCTTCTTACTACCATCTGGCAAGGGAATATCTGCAAGCATGCTTGATTTATCAGGTGCAATGTAGATGCCATCTTCATATCCCCTTTTTCTCAACTACTTCAACTTCTCCCCCTTTTTGGCATCAGCTGGTGGTGGTTTATCCAAAAAGATGATAGTGGGAGGAGCAGTGCCAGTGGTATTCAATAAATGGGCCTTTATAGCCTTGATATCAGCTTGGGTATCCATAAACCTAGCTTCCATCATGTTTCTGTAGGATCGTATTCGGCCCTGTTTGAGTCGATCAGAAGAATTCCTATCCAAAACAAGAGGCGGAAACTAATGTCTTGGTGCTATTTCAGCTGGATTCACTTTTAACTGTTGTTGTATTGATCACTGAAACTATTACAAGCTCTAACAACACTTCGGCAGCACTTCGTGGCTCACCGGAAGACAACACCTACAACTATGTTTAAGATTTCGCTCATAGAACCTATATATAGTGACACAGATTTCGCTCATACAGACATGTACACATGAGCGAAACCTTCACCTGAAAAATAAGCAAAATCACATGATGACACATGAGCGAAATCAGGTCAAGGACACATAAGCGAAACCCTATCTAACACATGTTTCTTGGATTTCGTGCCCTGTTCTAACCTATACAACACTAGACTCGATACAAGACGTAGTCGACAGACGTAGTGCACCAACAAACTCCCCCACGAATGTTGACGGAGTCTTCAGTGTCGAGTCTTCGATTGTCAACCTACAATCTTTATCAGTCTTCGATCTTCCTCTGAAGTATTTGTCATTGCAAGAATCCTCATTCTCTATCTTTATCTTCAACAAACTCCTCTCTCTCAAATGTTGAATATCATGGTGTCTTCAGACTCCCCCTCTCAATCTGCTGGGATCGTAGTCTGGAATTCACAAGATCATAACCTGGCTTTCTCCTGCTCTGGATCGAAACCTGGCCAACCTGTCACACCCCGACCACGTAGAACATACAAAACGTGGCGGAAATGTCGGGGAGTGTTGTAACAGAATTAATTGTTTCAAATCCATGGCAATTGAAGTTTCGTTTTATTAATCAAACATGAAAGTTTACATTGTTTTAAACAGAAACAAAGAGTATATAACATAAATTAACTAGTTCTTGTCTCGTTTTAAGTCACTAAGGCACAGGTCCGCCTAAGTATGTCTTGATAAATCCTATGCATCATCTCCTGAAAACACATGTGAAAATAGGTACGTCAGCATAAAAATGCCTGTGAGATACATAGGTTTTGTGAAAACAGATTTCATGACTTATGTTTGAGAAAATGTTTAGTCATAAACCTTGTGATTTGCTTTGTCTTGTAAATCATTTGAAGAACGATAAGATCAGATGATATGTATAAATAAATGTCAGGTTAAATGAATAACCATGTAAAAATGTGTTTGTATAAGATAAGTTGTTTGTAAATCAATGTCATGTGAAAAGTATGATATTTGTATAAAATGTTATATGTCTCAAACTGAAATGGTTCAAATAACGCTCCGATATGTAATACCATACAAACACTTATATATAGGAAGTACCGGCGGCGTATCCACCATGCTTGTATCATATTACACACGCCTCGTTACTTAATCACTTACTCAAACCAAACCACCAAGATGTAATGTTTAACAATTGTAGAAATGTTTATGTATAGTCAAATGTCTATTGTCAAATGTAAATCATGTCAACAGATACAATTGGTTCACACGGTTCAACAGTTACAAACGGTTCACACGGTTCAACAATTACAAACAGTTCACACGGTTCAACAGTTACAAACGGTTCACACGGTTCAACAGTTACAAACGGTTCACATAATCAAATGGTTACGACGGTTTACATAGTCAAATAGTTACAACGGTTCAAAATGTAATATAATGTGTTCATATGCTGGATGAGCGTATGCAACAGAAAAGCAATGTAAAACAATGTACTAAGTATGCACACAATGGACATACATAGCATGAAATGTAATGAAATCATGTACTATAATGTACTAACGAACATAGCAGGTATATGATGTGAAAACATGAAAGTAATAAGTAGGCACATGTGTTCCACCCCAAAACGTTTGGAAAACAGTAAAAGAGGGGTCTATGTACTCACTTGAGATTGCTTAGTAGTCCTTGAGTAACAACCAAACAATGCTAGAGATCTCGGAATCAAACGGCACCTAATATAGGTAACTATGCTAATAAACCGGACCTAAATCGGAGGATTTAGATAGAATGAGGGTTCGTAAACCAAACGAGTATGGAGACTCGTGTAATATGGTTTAACAAAGCCTACATACTAAAAGAAACCTAACATAAGTGCTTACTACCCATTACGACCCGTTTAGGTAGTTTATGCTACTTTAACGCGTCGTTCGCGTGAAACGCGTTCGGAATGCCTAACTAGTCCTATGACAAGTAAAATATGCCTTAACACATCTAATATTTTTACCAAATCATTTTAGATACCAAAAGTTATGTTACATATGCTTAAAATGAATTTTGGCGTAAAAAGGGCATTTTGGTAATTTACCTAAGGCATATAAACTACCTATCATACAACTACTCAAACGATTTGACCATAGGGTATAACCTCGGAAGGTTATTCCCTACCTACTATGGTCACCTAATGTATTTGGTCGGATCCTAATGATCGACCAAATGGGTCGGGTTCGAAAGTATAAGCGATTTATCAGATCGCTTACCCTACGACCCTAGACAACGTGGTAATCAGTAGGCATAGTCCCAAGGGACTATAACCAACGTGATTACACTCACGTTGCGAAGTTCAAACAAACTTCACATTGACCATAAACTGGTCAACGCAGAAAGTCAAACAAAGTTTGACTTTCAGACTCGAAAAGACTCGAAAAGCAATAAAAGAACGAAAGAATACTTACGAAGGGTCCCCGAATGCTAATTTTGATTCAAGTAACTCAGGTATGAAACAATGGTTTCAACTTAGAGTTTCTCAAATCAAAATTCTTGTGGGTTTTGCAAATGAAGGCATGGGGTATTTATAGGATTTCCCGAACCGTTAGGATCGTTTCTTGGAAAAAGTGCTTCAATCTTGGCCATACACTTGCACCCATGGTATTGTAATACCATGTGCACATCAAACCAGCCCATAGTATTGCCCAAAACCATGTGCAAAGGTGGTATAGGCCAGATTCAATGTTTCTGCACAGAAAGTTTCAAAAATGGCAGATTTGGTCCCTGTAGTGTAATAAGGCCTTTTCCGACGCGTTTAAGGCCCGTTAACCCCATTTCAAAGCTCTAAAATGAAGTTAAAGTAGAGGGAACTTAAAATGTTCTCAAAAATATCTCGGATTTCGGTTCGTTTAGCCTTACGGTTGTGTTGTTCGGCTAATTACGACGGAAATGCGCATAAGCGCGAAAAACGATCCAAAATGCGTGACGAATGGATTTTTCTTATGCCAAACACTAAAATAAAATATTTTAGTGCTTACATAAATTTTTGGATGTCCGGATGTATTCAGAACGTAAGTTATGCGTAAAAGTGCAAACTTGTGCACTTTTTGACACTTTTAGTCCCTGAATGACCCAAAAGTTTATTTTAGCACATCGAACCCCTCAAAGCCTATTTATAAGCTATGTAAAGGATATTTATGGTATGTTTAACTTATGGTCATGTTCCGGAATGTCTGTTACAGTTCAAATTGGCATACTTTCGCAGTTTGTCAAGTTTAGTCCCTGTAAGCGAATAAACTAAATTTTGCCATACCAAAGCCTTCAAAACTTATTTCTAAGTTATGTAAAGGTTACTTAAGGTATGTTAAGCCTATTTCACTATTCCGGAGTGTTCGTTGCATTAAACTGGTTATATTTCTGCATCAGTGCGCGTATAACCCTCCAGAAAGCGATTTAAAGCTTGAAATCGAACAAGAGTTGATATGTGTAAACGATACACATATTTTTACAAATACCAAGTATGAAATACAATATTTCATTGGTTTGGCATTTGTTTGATGGTTGAAGTGACACAGGTGTCACACAACCTGCAAAAACTCTACCCAAAAATAAATTTTCTGATAACCATTTGTGGATAAGATTTTCAAATCTAATTTACCACTTGCAGGAATAACATTTTATAGCAAAAACTTTTCTCATTTCATTTCAACAATCTTCAAACACTTTCACCCAAACCATTTGTTCATCATGTTTAGCACTCGGAATTTTGAAAATCAGCTCTCCAAAATCAGTTGTCGAAAATCTTTTTGTATTTTCAAAAATTTATGCTAAAACACACTAAAATCTTTTTGGATTTTTGACTGTAATGAAATGCAGAAAATGAAATATTTACAAACAATATTTTTGTGAGTTCGTGTAAGAGGATCATATCAGTTTTTAAGACAAATCACCAACACCGTTAAGCTTCATTTCATTTTAAGTTTTAAACGATTCACATAGATTGTCAGTATACTGGTCCACTTAAATTTTCGCACAAAGTTCAACTGATCCGAGATATGATATTAATGTCTTAAGCACTTAAACTTAATCGCGTGTCCCACCTCAGAATATACTCCCGTATCCAGATCCCAATATTCAGTCTTACAGGTAAGTATAACACCAATGATATCTGTAGGGGGTTAATAACTTATGAAGAATCATGAGAGCTCAGGTCAGAACTACCGTTCAGCAGAGAGATCATGACTCAACTTTTGGGTATGTCCCCTTTAGAGGATCTTTTTTACAACAGCATTGCTAAGCAATTTTATTGTCTTATCATATATGCTGAGGGTGGTGCTATGTTTCAAGCATTTTGCGGAAAGTATTATTCGAGGACTAGGTCAGAACTTCCATTCAGCAGAAATCCCGGAATAATACCCCAGATATCACTGAGTATAAAGACCTAGTATATCAGAAAAAGGAATCTTTCAAACGAGATTTCGGGGGTTACCCATATATCCGAGAGATGTTTCCCCACGATATAAGCAAGTTTGAATTTAAGTTTATATCTCGTCACAATCTACTAAATGTGCAAAAATCTACTGGCATATCATCAGTGAGTCCGTTTATCACTTTTTAACTTTCCATTTCTTTAGCATGTTGTGATCGTCCACTGATGTACTATCATTTCCTCTTCTATGACACAAAACTCATTTTTCATTTTATCATGTTTTTGACTTTTCAAATTTTCTAATGTTTTTGGATTTTCTGAAATTTCTTACTCCCCCTAAAATGCAAACACATTTTAGGAAATTTGAAAATAAACTGTACAACAACGTGACAACTGATATCGAATCACTTCAATTCGCCATCCAGTTGGCATAAACAATCAGAACTCCCCCTCACAACAAACTATTTTCCCATAATGATTTCAAAACACTTAAGTTTGTTTTAATCAAATGGTTGTTCCGGAAAATAAGTTTTGTTGATTGATTTTACCCATTTGTAAGTTAGGGGATAAACTCATCATTTTGTTTCTCAACCACTTGTAGGAAATCAGATACAACTGAATGTCCCTGATTTACCACTTGTAAGATCAATCCAATCAAGTTCAAACTAATGACCTTGATTTTACCACTTGTAAGTAAGAACCTTTTTCAACCACATGGCTTACCAACCAATACCACTTGTAAGTTACCATATGTAGGTTAAAATTCTCAAGATGCCGATTCCTACTCCTCGCTTAACAACCTGGGAGTTCCGGCAATTCACACCTATACACAAACAATTTTCATAAACAATGAATGATGCCGATTCATGCTCCACGATTACCAACTTGGGAGCTCCGGCAAGTCAGGTTTTTACTGTTTGAAAAATATATCCACCCAAGCCTGACCTTCCTTGGGTGAAACAACCTCTTCTTCATTTTTACTTTCAACCAACATGTGAACATTTCTTTTGGAAGCATAAAATTCTTTCACTCCTTTGGCCTTACCATCGACCATTTTTCCAAAAATATGTTTCACAGTTCCGTTGAAAGCCTTATCAACATCAAATTTTTTCTTGTCAGAATAAAATTGATTTGAAATTTCAACTTTTCCGACTTTCTTTTTAAAATTTTCAGCCCGCAGAGGTGGATAATTCAAATCATCCATATTCGGAACTGATTTCTCAACCTTTTCTTTAACAACTTTTGGCTCCTCTGATTTTGTGGAATCAGATTCATCACCAGAAATGTTTCCTGAACCCTTAACAACCCAGTTTGTTTTCAAATTTCTTTAGATGTTTTTGTATTTTAGGGGGAGTATTTTTTTCAGAAAATCCAAAAAAATTAGAAAATTTGAAAAAGCCAAAAACATGATAAAATGAAAAATGAGTTTTTGTTGCATAAAAGAGGAAATGATAGTACATCAGTGGACTATCACAACATGCTAAAGAATTGGAAAGTTAAATGTGATAAACGATCTCACTGTGGATGTGTGAGTAGGTTTTTGCACATTTAGTAAACTGTGACGAGATATAAACTTAAATTCAAACTTGCTTATATCGTGGGGAAACATCTCTCGGATATATGGGTAACCCCCAAAATCTCGTTTGAAAGATTCCTTTTTCTGATATACTAGGTCTTTATACTCAGTGATATATGGGGTATTATTCCGGGACTTCTGCTGAATGGAAGTTCTGACCTAGTCCTCGAATAATACTTTCCGCAAAATGCTTGAAACATAGCATCACCCTCAGCATATATGATAAGACAATAAAATTGCTTAGCAATGCTGTTGTAAAAAAGATCCTCTAAAGGGGACATACCCAAAAGTTGAGTCATGATCTCTCTGCTGAACGGTAGTTCTGACCTGAGCTCTCATGATTCTTCATAAGTTATTAACCCCCTACAGATATCATTGGTGTTATACTTACCTGTAAGACTGAATATTGGGATCTGGATACGGGAGTATATTCTGAGGTGGGACACGCGATTAAGTTTAAGTGCTTAAGACATTAATATCATATCTCGGATCAATTGAACTTTGTGTGAAAATTTAAGTGGACCTGTATACTGAAAATCTAAGTGAATCGTTTAAAACTTAAAATGAAATGAAGCTTAACGGTGTTGGTGATTTGTCTCAAAAACTGATATGATCCTCTTACACGAACTCACAAAAATATTGTTTGTAAATATTTCATTTTCTGCATTTCATTACAGTCAAAAATCCAAAAACATTTTAGTATGTTTTAGCATAAATTTTTGAAAATACAAAAAGATTTTCGACAACTGATTTTGGAGAGCTGATTTTCAAAATTCCGAGTGCTAAACATGATGAACAAATGGTTTGGGTGAAAGTGTTTGAAGATTGTTGAAATGAAATGAGAAAATTTTTTGCTATAAAATGTTATTCCTGCAAGTGGTAAATTAGATTTGAAAATCTTATCCACAAATGGTTATCAGAAAATTTATTTTTGGGTAGAGTTTTTGCAGGTTGGCCAGGTTTCGATCCAGAGCAGGATGTAAGCCAGGTTATGATCTTGTGAATTCCAGACTACGATCCCAGCAGATTGAGAGGGGGAGTCTGAAGACACCATGATATTCAACATTTGAGAAAGAAGGTGTAGAAAATCAGAATATGCAACTGAAATGGCAAGAACTCTTCCTCCTGAGCTCTGATACCACTTGTAGGATCGTATTTGGCCCTGTTTGAGTCGATCAGAAGAATTCCTATCCAAAACAAGAGGCGGAAACTAATGTCTTGGTGCTATTTCAGCTGGATTCACTTTAAACTGTTGTTGTATTGATAACTGAAGCGATTACAAGCTCTGACAACACTTCGGCAGCACTTCGTGGCTCACCGGAAGAAAACACCTAGAACTATCTTTAAGATTTCGCTCATAGAACCTATATATAGTGTTTCAGATTTCGCTCTTATGATAAGAGCGAAATCTGAAACACTATATATAGGTTCTATGAGCGAAATCTTAAAGATAGTTCTAGGTGTTTTCTTCCGGTGAGCCACGAAGTGCTGCCGAAGTGTTGTCAGAGCTTGTAATCGCTTCAGTTATCAATACAACAACAGTTTAAAGTGAATCCAGCTGAAATAGCACCAAGACATTAGTTTCCGCCTCTTGTTTTGGATAGGAATTCTTCTGATCGACTCAAACAGGGCCAAATACGATCCTACAAGTGGTATCAGAGCTCAGGAGGAAGAGTTCTTGCCATTTCAGTTGCATATTCTGATTTTCTACACATTCTTTCTCATTTTTGTAATTTTTTTACGGTAAAACCAGCTCAATTTCACACACAGCACTTGTAATCATGCATTAATAAACCCTTGAAAGTTTCAAAGCTAAAATCGACCTAAAACTTGGTATTTTTGAGGTTTCGCTCATAGTGACTCGTGAAAATGATGACATCATGCTGATTTCGCTCATAGTTGATATCTGATTTCGCTCATAGCAACAAAGATAGTCGGTATTTCGCTCGAGTGATATAGTCTAATTTCGCTTTTGTGAACCATTAAGTGTTAATTTCGCTCCAAGGTACCAAGCTGATTTCGCTCATCTGTTCAACCTAGGGTTTCGCTTATAGTGACACTTAGGTTTCGCTCATAGTGACACTTAGGGTTTCGCTTATTAAGTCACATTAGGGATTTCGCTCAAAGGGTCATTTTTGCCTAAGCTTGGAAATTTATGAACTTGCGAACTTTGAACAATGGACAACGAATTCTATAATGCCTTTGCTAGTCCGATCACAATCACTCATAATACTTTGCTTGAAAACGAAACTGGAACATCTCAAAAACCGCCTAAACTCATGGATATCGATGATTACAATGCATGGTCCGAAAGATTTGGAAATTGGGTTGAGGCATATCATTTGGATGCATGGGAACATACGGAAGAGCCTTATGTAAAACCCACAACAAATGGTGTTCAGCAAACAATTAGAGAAATGAGTACTGAAGATAAAAAGAAATACAGGGATGAGAAACTGATGGTGAGTCTGCTTCAGCAAGCGATAAAAGAAGACATTTTGATACTGCTTCAACATGATGGAACTGCTTATTCAATCTGGACAGAATTGGAAGCAAAATTTGTTGGAAGTTATGATATGCTCAAAAAACAAAATGTCGCTCATGAAGAAAGAATTTGATTTATTCCGTGGTTTGAAATCTGAAAACACCAAGCAAATAATTGATAGATATTGTAACTTGGTGAGAAACATGACAAAATTTGGTATTAAAAAGGATACTGATGAATTGATTGAAAAACTTGCAGATGCGTTACCTTATGAAACTTGGGGAACGTTTCTGATGATGCTAAGATCCAACAGAAAGGATTATAAAAATTTGACACTGGGAGATTTCATCAAACACCTGGAAGCTCAAGAGATGGAGCAGAGAAAGATTTCCAGGATAAAGAACTACGATGGAGAACAAGATATCAGCTTGTATTACAAAGGTGGTGTCAACGAAAAGTCAAATTTTTCTCCAAAAGTCGAAACTGCTTACAGTGCAAAAGATTCTTCTGAAAAGAAGTCATCCCAGGGATCAAGCAGCACAAGATTTTCATCATTCGATCCAAACATTTCTGCAACAAAGAACGGAAGAAAACTTCAATGCAATATTGTATTAAATCTTGAAAGTGATCAAGATTATTCTGAAGAAGTAGCTAAAAATCAAATGTCTTTGTTGGGAATGGTGTTGGAATCCTATAGTAGTTTTGTGGCCAGAAAGATCGGTAATCCAATGCTCACGAAAGAGGATTACGATCAAATAGATGCTGAGGAAATGGAATTGATGGACATTAAATGGTGCATGGCAAGTGTGTTGAGACGAGCTGAGAAGTTTAAACAAATTACGGGAAGAGATGATTTCCGTGATGCAAATGTTTCAACTTTAGGCTTTGATAAATCTAAAGTTACATGTTTTCGTTGCAGGGAAAAGGGGCATTTCAAGAGGGAGTGCAAAAATCGTGAAGCTAGTGGAGCCCAGAATCCTTTTGGAAGTAACGATTATCACAAAAAGGCGATTTATCATCAAGTCACACCACCAGCACCGCATCAGCCTGTCACTTGACATATAAGCGAAACCTCATGACTGACACATGAGCGAAACCTGAACAATGACACATGAGCGAAACCTATCTAATACAAGATTCTTGATTTCTGTGCCCTGTTCTAACCTATACACTACAAGACTTGATACAAGACGTAGTCGACAGACGTAGTGCACCAACAGTTTCTCAGCTTTTGAACATGTATCTCATGTTGCTGATCAGCCAATTCTCTTTGTTGGATGAGCATAGGTTGAAACAAGTTCCATAACTCATTTGCAGCAGGTGCAGGTTGTGGTGCAGGTGCTTGAGCAGGAGCAGCAATGTTTGGTACCTTTTGAACTTTCAACAACTGTTGCAGCATATCTATAATTTCTGCAACATTTGTATCAAGTTTATAAACTCTGTCCTTCAATTCTCGGTACATTAAACCATCACCCAATTTAATGGGATCATCTGATTTCCCACATTCAGTTGTTGTAACAGTGGTTGACTCAGGGAATGTATTCCAAAAGTCATCCACTGATGCCCCTTTGTCTTGGAACTGGGGACTACTTCCTGTTGGAACCGGAAGGTTTATTCATGGAGGAGTACAAAGTATAGGGGTTGATTAGTATGTTTTGTTAATTAATAGTATGGGTCGATATGTATGGGTTGGGTTATATTTGGTTTCGAGTGGGCCTAGGGTCTCGACCCACCTGTTTTGTATTTAAGTAAATATCAACCTTTGAGTTGAGGTTGATCAGTTTATTGAGAACAAGGTGCAACCGAAACCTTTTGGAGTCTTGTATCAGTCACAAGTTAATCAGTGAATGCAAGTTCCGGTTTGTTTTGATTATATTGTGTTGGTTTCGATTGTTATTATACTTGAATCCACTTGTGTTTGATTTCCGCACTTACACAAGTTCTTGTTTGATATCATTGGAAGATCCTCAAGGGTTTTACAATTGGTATCAGAGCCAAGAAACCAATTCTTGGTTCGGTTTTGATATCATTCAAATTCAAGAAGATTTTTTTATTACTGATCTTATTTACCAGTTTTGTTTTATAGGAACTCAGTTTGTTATGGTGTGTTTTCTTGATTTTAAGATTCACATCTTCAAACTGTTCTTAGAATATTCTACATAATTGGTGCTGATTTTGGTTTGTGTGATTTCTGATAGTGTGTTTGCTGATTTCTCGGAGGTTTGATGATAAAAGAAAATTCAAAGATTTCGATATCTTTGAATTTTTGGAAAAGTGATGAAAATCAGGGATTACGAGTCAACAGTATTATCTTACATCTGTTTTGCAGGTCTCGACTCGAAATCAGCTACCGTCTCGAGTTGTCTTCATTTGGTCTCGACTCACAACAACCAGTGGTCTCGAGTAGTCTTCATTTGGTCTCGACTCGCAACAACCAGTGGTCTCGAGTAGTCATCATTTGGTCTCGACTTGCAACAACCTGTGGTCTCGAGTAGTCATCATCAAGGTCTCAACTCGCAACCATCTGTGGTCTCGAGTCATCATCATTGTAGTCTCGACTCGCAACAAGCTGTGGTCTCGAGTTGTAACTTTTGACTCGCAATCTCTTGTCTCGACTCGAATCGACAAGCTGTAACGTGTTTTTGGACTTTGGACAATGAACATTGATCTTTGGACTTAAAACTAAATTAATTAATTAACAATTAATTAATCATGTCTGCAAACAATGTTGACCTGGCTGCCCTTAACAAACAGCAAGAACTGGATTCAAAAGTTGGAACCACTACACGCATTCCAAGGTTGACTGATGCAAATGACTTTCCTGAGTGGAAGTGGCGTTTTGAACAACATGTGAAGGTCAAAGATTCTAAAATTTGGCGAAGTATTCTGAGAGGTCCAAGGGAGATCATGATGGATAGTTCTACTGAACCTGGTGTAAAAGTAAAGAAACCCCTTAGCCAGTATACTGAAGAAGATTTCACAATAGTTGAAGAAGATGATAAAGCACTTTCTTATCTGACCATGGGATTGGGTCCAGACATTGCTATCGGTTTTCGTACTTGTAAATCAGCCAAAGAACTGTGGGAATCTCTGATAGATGTTTATGAAGGTAATGAGGATATGAAGGAGAGTCGAAGAAATTTGCTGAGCCAAAATTTCAACAATTTCAACCATATCTATGGTGAAACTATTGATAATCAAATTCAGAGGTTTGTCAAGCTGGTTACTCAAATGCTGATGGAAGAAATACATACGACAAATGCTACAACAAATAGACAGCTTCTAAATGCTTTACCTAAAAGTTGGGATCATCACGTTGCCATGATCAAGAAGACCAAAGATCTTGCTAGGTGCAGTCTATCTGAGATGATTTCTCACATCAAGGCCTGTTAGCTGGATGACAAACAGAGGGAAACTAACTATAAGAACAACATGCTGGCTGCAGGATTCTCTGTTGCTCCCACTTCATCAAACAATAACAATGCAGCTCTCATATCTCAAGGAGGTTTTCAAATGTTTAGTAACTCAGCATCTGCTAAGGCTGCTCCTACTTCAGCTAATTGTAGGATCGTTGTGCGACCTGAATGAGTCGTTCGGAAGAGTTTTGGATCCGAATCAAAGGCGGAATCAATGAAACGGACGCTCGATTCAATTATAATGTCTCTATTATTGATCTAACACTGATTTACAACCTGGAGACAATTCGGCAGAGCTTCGCTACTCAGATCCGAATGATAATTCCGTGTCAAATGACACACTAGGCTCACTATATATAGGAGAGGTGATTCCGTTTGAAATGACCAAGTGTCATTTCAAGCGAAATTAACAAAGTTAATTTCGTTTGAAATGGCCATTGGCTGTTTCAAGCGGAATTAGCCACAAACACATAAAACTTAGTTTCTAGCATCCGAGCACTGGTTTATCCTATCCTATACATGACTCGATACAAGACGAAGTCAATAGACATAGTGCACTAACACTAATGCCTATTATTCTGGATCTCCTGCTCCTTCACATGCTTCTGCTGCTGCATCGTCTAATTCGGCTACTGCTGCTCCTACTTCTGCCGTGAAGAATGAGATGATTGCTTTCTTTACACAACAGTCTAAAGATAATCTGGATAAAATTCATCTTTCTCTTCTTGTAACCAGGTTTGTTCCATGAACAAAATTCATCTTTGTCTGAAAATTCGGCATTTCATTTTTATTTCGACTTTGTTTCTTTTTATAACCCAACCCAGCCTTCATATTTCTCTTCTTGTAACCAGGTTTGTTTTAAAAAGTTTTGTGACTTTTTCCAGCAAACTTTGGAATATCAGATTTTTCAATTTCAACCATCTTGAAAACTTTATCAACCTTTTCTGAAATCACATTCTGAATCGGGAATACAACATCTAAGAATAATTTGTATGATCCAATCATGGTATAAACCAATCCTTTTGAATCATCATTCAAATTTTTCTCAGATTTTGAATTATCCAGATATCCATCATGAAAATTATCTTCAGTTTCATCCTGTGATTTAGATTTACCTTTTTCAACTGACTCTTCTTTCAACACACTTTCAACGACCTTACCTACCACCTCTGAATCACTAGAATCATCAGATTTGGAATAGGTTACGTCAATGTTATCTGGCAATTGATCTACCATGTTGAAAGCTTTTTCGACCTTTTCATCATCATAAAATGCAAACTTTTCCGGTGGTGGAACTTGATGAAACTCTGAGCCAATACCTTTCTTGTTTTGCTCAGAATCTTTTTCATCCGGTTTTATGTTGAAAATTCTTTCAAGCACATATGACGACACGTGATAACTTTTTAATTTGTTGTTATCCTGTTCTAAATCAGCAATATGTCGCTTTAGCTTAGCAACATCCTCAATGTAGGAATTAACAACATGTTGCTTTATTTCATACTGTCGCTTAAGCTCATTAGTTGTTTCAGAATAGTAATTCAATCTTGATTGAGCAAATTTCATTTCACTCTTCACCTTTTCATATGACTCTTTAGTAATGTGATATGCCAATTTTATTGAATCATATTCTTTCTTCATTTCTTGACAAACAATTTCCTTTTGATCACATTCTTCTGTCTTTTTCAAAACATTTTCCTTCAAAACTTCATTTTCTTTTTCTAACTTTTTACATTTTTCCAAAAGTTTTTCATCATTATCTTTCAAAATCTTTTCATTTTCTAACATTTCTTTGCATTTATTTTTGAAAACTTCTTCTATTTTAGTGAATTCAAGATTTCTTGTTCTGAATTGTTCATCTTTTTCAGTACAAGCACTGCATGGTTCCAAGCATTTCTTGCACTGTTCAACAGTTTTTAAGATTTCAGAATCAGAAATTACCCCAGTGATTGGCACTTTGATGTTTTCTGCAACTTCTGTCTGATCAGCATCTTTCTGCTTTCCTTCAACACCAACCACATCACCAGCATCACCAGTAACCTCCAAAATCTCATTCTTTACTTCAGCCAAACTTTCAACCTTCTTCTCAGCTTCTAAAACCTGTTGTTCTTCAATAACAACTTCTTCATTCACAACAACTTTTTCTACCTTCACATCTTCCTCTTTAACTGCTTCAACTATACACTCAATATTCTTCTTCAATTTTTCTTCATCCCTCTTCCTCAAGCTTGAAGTCATATCATCTCTTATGATTTTTCCAAGCTTTTTCTCATATGATTTATCTTTCACAACATTTGAATAATATTCTCTGTTAGGGGTCATTTTCTTAACGTATATATCCTGACCAATATCCTGCCTATGTTTGTTCATTTGTGACCAGGATGCTAGAAGAGGATATTGCTAACATCTTGGGCGATATCCTGAGGCTTATTGAATTAACCACGTGCAGGTTAAGGGCTGAGACTTGCTAACGGTCGAGAGGACTTCTTCTCCTCAAGACTCAGACGAATTTGTTGAGGAAGAGACGTTGAGCCCGAAAGACCAGGTCTACAACGTTCGAAGAGGGAATATTCGGCGGATCCCGCAAGTTTAGGCTAGTTTGTTATTTTATCTTTACTATAAATAGATGGGGGCGGATCAGCTTAGAACACACGATTTTTCACTAACACTCTCATACACTTACACTCTCTAGCTCACCGCAAACACCACACTTGTATTCAAGTTTCGTTGTAACACTTAGTCGATCCGTACCACATCTTGCACTGTATCCTGATTTTTGAAGCAATAGAAGAACTAGGCAGCTGCGATTGTTAGCTCCCGAGGTTTTATGCCGGCGATCTAGATTGATCAAGGGCTTTCCTCGTACATCCCGTGTCGTTTACTTTACTTTTGCTCATTGTTTGATCATAGATACAGCTCTATATCCTGAGCCGTATCCTGAAACTGTTTTTACAAATTAACTTGATTAACATATTTTCGACACTCATTTCTAGCACCCTACCTCACTTAACTAATTTGATCACTTAATTACTTCGGTAATTTTTGACCAAAACAATTTGGCGCCCACCGTGGGGCAAGTGGTGCTCTCTTTACTAAAACTGTTTGTCAAATCGCTAATTGGTTTTCTATTTTCAAAACTTTTTGCCACATTATCCACAATGGCCTCAAGATCAAACATGAGTTCCTCTACTGTGTCTGCTATGACTTCTGCTAGTACCGGTTCGGTGCTTCCACCACCTCCTCCAAGGATGCCAGCCTCTACACAATCTCAAGATGTTATCCCAACTCGGAGTGTCCAGGGATCTGCTCCCGTTTTAGCTTCTAATGATGAAATTTTAACCTTATTTGGAAGTGTGCAGGAACAAATGAGGCAGCAACAGGAAACAAACCAAATGCTTTTGAGGGAAATACAACTCCTGAAGGCTGGCTCGAGCAGATCTGCTGAGGACAATGTCACTCCGTTACACCCCAGAGCGTTGAACTTTAGTTCAGCTGTATATACCGAGGATAATAGGGGGAATATCGTGCCCAGTCTTCCTCAGAATCATACTCCTGAAATACCCTCCTCGATTAGGATGTCAACCATGAGGAGCTCAGGATATGCTTCAGGATATGGGCAAAATCCTCCAACGGGTAACGTGTCGAATAATAACAATACTCATGCTACTAACAGTGGTGGATCTTTGCAGGATACAGGTGTAACATCAGCACTTACTAGGGAACTTCAGAAATTGAAGGACATGATATCTAGTGTACCTGGGGTGGTCCAGCCGATCCCGGAAGTATCTCAAGACAGCCACAAGATATCTCGTTTTGCATATCCTATCTGTGATGCTGAGATCCCAAAGAGATTCCAAACTCCCAACATGAAGCTCTATGATGGGAGTACGGATCCTGAGGAGCATATTGCTCAGTATAGGGAAAGAATGGAGATTAACCCTATCCCTCCGGATCTCAAGGAAGTGTGCTTGTGCAAGGGATTTGGTTCTACTCTAACAGGATCGGCCTTAAAATGGCTATTAAACGTTCCTCCTCACTCAATTACTTCATTTGCTCACTTGGTTAATTTATTTAACAGTCAATTTTCTTGTAGTCGGAGTTTTGAGAAACTAACCAGTGATCTTTACAGGATAACTCAAGGGCCTCAGGAATCCTTGAGGGATTATGTGAACAAATTCAGTCGAGAATCCTTGGATATCCCACATCTTGATGTTGCAACAGCTGTGCAAGCTTTCAAGATGGGATTACAAAAGGATTCTCAGTTTTATCAGGATCTTGTAATGAATCCCTGCAGGAATCTCGACGAAGCTCGTAACAGGGCTTTGAGATATATCCGTCTGGAAGATGACAGAAAGATGTAAGAAAGGATGAACTCGTCCAACACTTATGAGTCAACTAATAGGAAGTCAGAATCCTCGTTCAAGTCATATCGGCCTAAGCGGTATAATAGAAACGAAAACAAAAGAGTGAACGCTGTTGAAGATGAGGATCCTGAAGAGTATCCTGAGTTGTCCGAATATTGCTTTTCTGTTAATATTCCTGAATTGATGTATGCTATGCAGGGTCTAGGAGACAAGACTAGATGGCCTCGAAAGAATCAACAAAAGGCTGACTGGAAAGATAAGTCAAAATGGTGTGCTTTCCACGAAGATTTCGGACATATGACTGAGGATTGCATTGCTCTGAGGAAAGAAATAAGCTATCTTCTAAGCAAGGGATATCTGAAAGATCTCTTAGGAAGAAAGAAGAATAAGGGTCAGGATACTGAGAAGGATCCTGAACGAGCAGCATCACCTCCCGCGGATGCCAAGATAATCAACTTCATTTCGGGAGGATCCGACATTTGTGGAACATCGTATTCGGCGGCAAAGAGACATGCAAAGGAATCCAAGGCCGAAAGGGGAGACAAACCTGTCAGGATGACTACCCTCACAGCTGATAAAGTGATCACTTTTGATGCTGATGACAGGGATACTGTCCAAGATCCTCACCATGATGCTCTGGTAATAACATTATATGTGGCTAACCATTTTGTACGCAGGATACTGGTTGATAATGGCAGCTCCGCCAACATAATCCAACTAGAAACTCTGAAGAGAATGAACGTATCTCCAATGGATATCACTTCAAAGTCTACCGTGCTTGTTGGATTCAGTGGGGAGGCTAGAAACACAGTGGGAGAGATAAAGTTGCCAGTATACGTTGAAGGAGTCAATTCGATACAACGTTTCTGTGTGATGGATTCTCTATCCTGCTATAACATCATACTGGGAAGACCGTGGATTCACGATATGAAGGCCGTACCATCAACATATCACCAATGCATCAAGATACCTACCCCTTGGGGAGTGGTCAAAGTGGATAGTGATCAGCAGGAGGCGAAAGAATGCTACTCATCCTCAATGAAATCCTCAACCAAACCTAGTGCAGCATAGCAATTAAAGACACGGGTCCAGGATATCGTGGAGGATCCGGAGCAGGATGTGAAGGAAATTATCCTGGACCAGGATAATCCCGATATTTCGGTGCTCGTAGGGACCAATATCCCTCAGGATATTGAAGAACAATTAATTAACTTTTTGAAATGCAGGATGTCTACGTTTGCATGGAAGCATGAGGATATGACAGGCATATCCAAAGATATTATCACTCACAAGCTTGGAATTGATAAATCATTCAAGCCTGTGCAACAAAAAAGAAGGAAGTTTGCTCCTGAGCGGAACGCGATTATCCAGGAGGAAGTTGAAAGATTATTAAAGTCCAGAATGATCAGAGAGGTTAAGTTCCCAAGGTGGCTAGTAAACGTGGTTGTAGTACAGAAGAAGAATGGGAAATGGAGAGTTTGTGTAGACTACACAGACTTGAACAAAGCTTGTCCTAAAGACCCATTTCCTCTTCCCCACATTGATGCAATGGTAGATGCCACTGCCGGGTATGAAATGCTGACTTTTATGGATGCATCCTCAGGATTTCAACAGATCCAAATGGAGCCTTCTGACCAGGAGGATACTGCCTTCATGACACCAACAGGTATTTATTGTTATACAGCTATGCCTTTTGGTTTGAAGAATGCAGGTGCAACATACCAAAGATTGGTAAACATGATGTTCAAAGACAAACTGGGGACACCATGGAAGTATATATCGATGATATGGTGGTAAAATCTAAAAAGGCTGAGGATCACCTCCAGGATATCAAGGGAGCGTTTGATATCCTGGATTAATACAACATGAAGCTGAATCCTGCTAAATGCCATTTCGGAGTGGGGGCAGGAAAATTTCTTGGGTATATGGTGACGAAAAGGGGGATAGAGGCAAGCCCGGAGCAGATTAAAGCTATCCTGGATATAAAATCACCCTCGAATATGAAGGACGTACAAAGATTAACAGGCCGAGTAGCAGCTCTAAACAGATTTATCTCAAGATCCTCAGAGAAATGCAAAGACTTCTATGATATCCTAAAGAAGAACAAAAGATTCGAATGGGGGGAAAAGCATGAAGCAGCCCTGCAGGATTTGAAACGGTATCTCTCAACCGCACCTCTATTGATGAAGCCGCAAAATGGTGAACCACTATCCCTGTACCTTGCTGTATCAGGGAATGCTGTAAGTGCCGTTCTTATAAAAGACCATGAAGGTCAACAGTATCCTGTTTATTATGTTCGTAAAAGTTTGTTAGATGCTGAAACTAGGTATTCTCATTTAGAAAAATTGATACTAGCATTAATTATGGCATCAACGAAACTTAGGCATTATTTCGAGACACATAGGATACATGTTAAAACAAATTATCCTATCAAAAATGTGCTTAGGAAACCAGAGATGTCAGGCAGGATGGCCAAGTGGTCAGTAAAGTTGAGTGCTTATGATTTAGTATATGAACCTAGGAATGCCATAAAGTCTCAGGCTTTAGCTGACTTTGTGGCTGATTTTAGTAGTGACATTCAGGACGAGGTAGATCTAGAAGTTCAACAGCTAGGAGAATCCTCAGGATCCTGGACACTATATACTGATGGTGCATCTAATGTAAGAGGAGTAGGATTAGGAATACTACTAAAATCGCCACAGGGGGACATATTAACCCAGGCTATTAGGTGTGAATTTCCTGCTACTAATAATGAAGCAGAGTATGAGGCTTTAATTGCAGGATTAGAGTTGGCTAAGAGCATGAGTATAAAAAATTTGCAAGTATATGTTGACTCTTTGTTAATTACTAACCATTTTAATGGATCCTATGCAGTTAAGGGTGAGAAATTAATCGAATATCTCGATATTCTCAAAAAATTAGCAGGATATTTCGATGTTTTTGTACTTAAACAGGTACCAAGGGAGGATAATGCTGAAGCGGATGCCTTAGCAAATTTGGGATCATCGATCAAGATACCTGAAGGGACGCAAATACCAATATTACATGTCTTATATCCTGCAACGAATCCTCAGGATAAAGAAGTAGCTGGTATTCAGGATCCTGGAGTAGAACATTTTGAAGAGGATCCTAAATCCTGGACGGCTCCAATCATGAAATATCTCAAAGAAGGACAAATCCCTGGAAATGAAAATCCTAAGGCATTTAGGATGAAGGTATCACGATTCACTATTATAGATAATATTTTATACAAAAAATCTCTTGCAGGACCGTATTTGAGGTGCTTGGAGGATCCTGAAGCCAAGGAAGTACTTCAGGATATACATGAAGGGGATTGTGGTAACCGTGCTGGGGGCAGGTCGTTATTCTCAAAAGTATTAAGAACAGGATATTATTGGCCAACAATGAGAAAAGATGCCGCAGAATATGCTCGAAGATGTGACGCATGTCAAAGACATAGTAACATACTGCATCAACCTGCTGAACCATTGTATCCTATTGTTTCCCCTTGGCCATTTATGAAGTGGGGTATGGATATAGTGGGAAAGCTACCAAAAGCTCCGGGAGGAAAAGTCTTCATGCTAGCAATGACGGATTATTTCTCTAAGTGGGTTGAAGCTGAAGCATTTGTTCAAGTTAGAGACCAAGAAGTAGTATCCTTTATAAAGAGGAATATCCTGACCAGATTCGGAGTACCAGCTGAGATAATCTGTGACAATGGTTCTCAGTTCATAAGTAAGAGGACTACTGACTTTTGCAACAATTGGGGAATCAAAATGATCACATCTACTCCGGTACATCCTCAAGCAAATGGACAAGCAGAATCCTCAAACAAGATAATTGTCAATAACTTAAAGAAAAGGCTTGGAGCCAAAAAAGGAAGATGGGCAGAAGAATTACCCTTTGTTTTATGGGCTGATAGGACAACGGTAAAGAATGCAACAGGCCAAACCCCATTTTCCTTGGTGTTTGGAGCAGAAGCAATGATTCCAACGGAAATGACGATACCAACTGCAAGATCTGTCTTAAGTGATCCTGAGAAGAATCCTGAAGCCTTGAGTCAGGATTTAGACACTATAGATGAAAAGAGAGATGCGGCAAAGCTAAGGATGGCAGCATATCAATAGAGAATATCCAGGGCATATAACAAGAATATTAGAACCAGAAGATTTAAGGTTGGAGATTGGGTGTTAAGAAAGGCTTTTCAAAATACTACTAATCCTGCTGATGGCAAGTTAGCTCCAAAATGGGAAGGACCATATGAGGTTGAATCAGAAGCAGGGAAAGGAGCATACAGACTCAAGAATATGGAGGGGGATATGCTACCGAGATCTTGGAATGCTATACACCTTAAGCTCTATTTCAAGTGAGTTTAGAATTCAATTTCTAACTCGGAATGGTATGAATTCTATCTTTTTTAAATATGTTTTGGTTTAATTTATTTTTTGAAACTCAATACTGACTTAAGCATCGGAGAGGTGTTAGCCAAGCTAACACCCACCTTAGTTTACAGTTGTTTTGCAAGATATGTTCCAGGATATAGCTCCAGGATATGCACTCAGGATAACTCAGAAGATTAGAGGATTGGCCCCCTCTCTTACGTTTAAGGGATACTGATTCCTTCACAGGTTTAAAGGTATTCACCTTTCTTCGGAATTGGGTTTAAACACCCCGCCTGGAGCGCAAGTTATTCAGGGATAGTTCAAGGTGGCGGGACCAGTCCATGTAAAAGTGGCTGACAATTTCGTTACTGTTGGCTATATCCTGAATCCTAAAGGTATATGAGGATTGATCACCCTCTCTCACGAAAGGGTATTTTCATACTCTCTAAGGTTTAAAGGTTTTCACCTTTCTAAGTCTTGGAGTTTATACACTCCCGCCTGTAGCGCATGAAAAATTGGGATTTTCCCCAGGATACAAGGGATTTATCTCCAGTACATCCTTGGGTTTTACCCTTGGGACGTAAAAAAATCTCTTATGCAATGGAAACTGACATTAAGTAGATTTCTAAGATACTTGAAGGCATTGTATACAGGGGACATTAAGTAGATTCCCTCCAAGGTGGTGGTGTAAAGCTAAAAGGATGAAGTTTGCAACTCATGCACTAAGTACCTTGCACAGGGGACATCTTCACTGGAAGAGTTGCAAAGGGATTGAAGTTTGGTAATAGGTTTATGTCCTATTTCTGGTATGATCTTTCCTTTATAAGCCTCGTTTAGGTTTTTGGTGACATTATGTTAAGTATCCTGATATATATCCTCAAAGTCCTTTTAAGGATATTTGATTAGGATGTTTGAAACTAGTATTGGTTTGGAACTTTGATCATTTAAATATTATCAAAACTTGGTTTTGAAAAGATAAACTATTTTTTACTTTCTAAAGAAATTTTTACAAAGTTGAAGGAACGTTTGGAAGATCTATCTAATAAAAGGCTTTTGCAGTATGTTGCTGAGCATACTGATCAGGATGTTTTATAAGATACCAATACAAAACCTTTACAAAAATAAGACTCACACTAAGTAATGCAAATTAATGCAAGGTAACAGAAAATAAGTCAAAAGATGAAATTATTCTTAAAGCAATCAATACTGGTTGATAACCGAAGGTTTCATCCTGAAACTCAGGACCCATCCGCCTTCGGTTATCAAATTGTTTAGAGACAGAAATGAAAATTGTTCATAAAGACATAAAATTGTTCGAATGAAAATAAGCTCTAGGGGGTAGTGCCTTCTTGGTCCATAGCGGTTTCAGCAACATCCATCTTGGGGTCCGCCTCAGCATCCTTGTCAGCATCGATTGCCTTTTCAACTGCTTTAGAAGGTTCATCGACAGTTGATTTGGAAGAGGTACCGCCAAGATTCTTCAGCTTGGTCTCCCAAGCACCAACGTCCCAAGAAGGGCATTCGAAGCCTAATGTTTTAGCTTCGTGAGCCATCTTCAGCCTAGCCTGGAGAAGAGAAATGACGACAGAACTTTTGAGGCTTTCTCGGTAACTGACCATATCCCGTTCGTACTGCACATGGGCAGCTTCCAGATCGGCCTGGGCTTGGAGAGTAGTTTTGTTGAGAGCAACTTGGTGTTCTTGGGCCATAGCTTTGTATTTCTCCTCGTAATGACGAGACTTGGCGGCCGCGATTATACCTTGGTCAGAGATTGTGATTTCTGCTTCCTTTAGCTTAGATTCAAGTGTCTTGTTAAGCTTGCAGGATTCTTGATATAAGTGAACCAAACGCTCAAGACCCTACAAAGGTAAGAGGACAGGGATTAATATTATTAAATCTTTAAAAATAGTCTAAATTGCAGGATATGATATGAAGATACTAACCTGGTTAAGAAAAGAAGTCATAAAACCACTGGCTTCAATGAACCCGTGCTTTTCATAAGGAAAGGTGTCAGAAATGACAGGGGAATCGGGTTCTTTCCTTTTGCGGGAATTTGAACTCCGGGGCTTGGTAGCCGGTGAAGGTTTAGGAATGATGATGGCTTTGGAGCTGCTGGGTTTGGATGTAGCAGTGGTCTTGGAGCCAGGTTCTTTCTTGACCTGGATCTGGTCAGAATAGCTATCTAGTTCGTCAAGATCAAAGACTTCAGGGATCTTAGCTGGTGCTGCGTAAAGGGAAAAGTTTTACTCTTTATCATTATATTATTTTGACTAATTATTTTGAAAGAAATTCTTACCAGACATCTCGGATGATGAGTACTGACTTGAACTCGGGACGTGTGTGGTAAAAGTCCTGTCTATTGCAGGCAACCGGTAAACGGTATTGATTCTCTCTTCTGACTCAGCGGTAGGAGGAGCAACTTCCTTGAAGTTCACTGCATAAAGATCAAAAAGAAGAATATTAATAGAGGATAACAATCAAATCGTCTATGAGGATATTTATGATCCTACCGGTGGTTAACCACTCCACCGGAAGGTTGGCACCCTCAGCAATGGAATCTCGTTTGACAAAGAAGAATTTGCGTTGCCATCCGTCTTCGTTTTTGGTGGCTTTGAGAATCAGGGGTTTGCTAGAGGTTGAAAAAAGCAAGAACCGGCTAGAGCCATGGGATCGGAGGCGATAAGCAATAGGTAAATCCTCGATGCAGAGGTCAGAGCAATGGAGGTTTTTGATTTGGTTGAGTACAATTAGTACTCTCCAAACCATGGGCATGGTTTGAGCAAAAGAGATGCCAGTAATACGAAAGAATTGCATCATGAATTCAGGAAAAGGGTATCGAAGACCTAATGAAAAAGGATATGCTGGAAAACAGATCCATTCGGTAGAAGAAACATCCGATCGGATTGACCGATCGAATGGCCTAAAGATTGTGCTGTCGGGGAAAGCGCCGGAGGCTCTTAAAGCTGCAATGTCTGCGTTGTCAAAAGCGCAGATCTCCTTCTCGGGATTTTTAAGAAGATTCTGCTGGGTGAAGGTCTCGGCGGCCATTGCTAGAAAGATGAAGTAAATTGACAGGAAGAAAATCAGAAATGGAGAATTACCTGAAGGGTCTGTTGAAGATATTTGCTTTTCAAACAAGAAAAGAGAAGATATAGGGGCATCGTGGATCTCCATTGAGTAAAAAACGCGTTGGAAGTTACGATGTGATCTTGACCGTCGCTTCGTTTTAAATGCCTTGAGTTGTGGGATAAGATTTTTGAAATATATCCGTTGGATTGGTATACCAACCGATATATTTGGGGACAATTGTTAGGGGTCATTTTCTTAACGTATATATCCTGACCAATATCCTGCCTATGTTTGTTCATTTGTGACCAGGATGCTAGAAGAGGATATTGCTAACATCTTGGGCGATATCCTGAGGCTTATTGAATTAACCACGTGCAGGTTAAGGGCTGAGACTTGCTAACGGTCGAGAGGACTTCTTCTCCTCAAGACTCGGACGAATTTGTTGAGGAAGAGACGTTGAGCCCGAAAGACCAGGTCTACAACGTTCGAAGAGGGAATATTCGGCGGATCCCGCAAGTTTAGGCTAGTTTGTTATTTTATCTTTACTATAAATAGATGGGGGCGGATCAGCTTAGAACACACGATTTTTCACTAACACTCTCATACACTTACACTCTCTAGCTCACCGCAAACACCACACTTGTATTCAAGTTTCGTTGTAACACTTAGTCGATCCGTACCACATCTTGCACTGTATCCTGATTTTTGAAGCAATAGAAGAACTAGGCAGCTGCGATTGTCAGCTCCCGAGGTTTTATGCCGGCGATCTAGATTGATCAAGGGCTTTCCTCGTACATCCCGTGTCGTTTACTTTACTTTTGCTCATGGTTTGATCATAGATACAGCTCTATATCCTGAGCCGTATCCTGAAACTGTTTTTACAAATTAACTTGATTAACATATTTTCGACACTCATTTCTAGCACACTACCTCACTTAACTAATTTGATCACTTAATTACTTCGGTAATTTTTGACCAAAACATTCTCCGGCTCAAGGAATTACTAGAAGAACATCATCATAAATTATGTCCTTCTTGGGAACAACAGGTTCACCATATCTGTTGACATAACACTCTTGCTTCTTATCCCATCTTTTGTAGCTGACAGCATCTTCATATTCTTCTTGCATTTCATTCATTCTGTTCCAAGCCATGCCTTTTTCTCTGTATGTTTTCTCATTCAGAATCTCTTCTCTGGTTTTCTCTTTGATTTCAGCTATAACTTTTTCTTCTTGGTTTTCTTGTGCCATGATGTGAAATTCTTGAATTACCTGGAGACAAAGACAACCAAACAAATACAATCAGTTTAAACAATATCAAACAACTTGTAATAAACTGACACTCGGTTGACGTGAAAAGATCTTGATGCAAAATGCCCACTTTCAAACGGAATAGTGATTTTCAAACGGAATCACTTTGGTACGAAATCACATTGGAACGAAATTACTTGTTCAAACGAAATCACTTGGATGACACTTCAAACGAAATCAGAACTTCAAACGGGATACCCTTTTGAAACGGAATTATCTAATTTCGTGTGAACCTTCTCAAGCGGAATTACACTTTGGAGCGAAATCAGGTGAACTTTTCAAGCGGAATTACTTTTTGGTGTGGAATTAACCTCTTCTCACGGAATTAACACTGATTTCAAACGAAATTAGCAAGCTATTTCAAACGGAATTATGATGACATCAGCATTTCGGTCCAATATTTGTCCAATTGATCCTGTAAATTGTCGAATTGTGATCTGAAACTTTCAAGGATTCATTAAAACTGTGTTTCGCATGTAATGTGTGAAGTTCAATCCATTTTGTCCGTAAAATTTTGTTCAATTGTGAAAAAGAAGGTGTAGAAGTCAGAAAACTGATGAAATCAAGCTGAACTCTTCCTCCTGAGCTCTGATACCACTTGTAGGATCGTTGTGCGACCTGAATGAGTCGTTCAAAAGAGTTTTGGATCCGAATCAAAGGCGGAATCACTGAAACGGACGCTCGATTCAACTATAATGTCTCTATTATTGATCTAACACTGTTTACAACCTGGAGACAATTTGGCAGAGCTTCGCTACTCAGATCCGAATGATGATTCCGTGTCAAATGACACACTAGGCTCACTATATATAGGAGAGGTGATTCCGTTTGAAATGACCAAGTGTCATTTCAAGCGAAATTAACAAAGTTAATTTCGTTTGAAATGGCCATTGGCTGTTTCAAGCGGAATTAGCCACAAACACATAAAACTTAGTTTCTAGCATCCGAGCACTGGTTTATCCTATCCTATACATGACTCGATACAAGACGAAGTCAATAGACATAGTGCACTAACACTAATGCCTATTATTCTGGATCTCCTGCTCCTTCACATGCTTCTGCTGTTGCATCGTCTAATTCGGCTACTGCTGCTCCTACTTCTACCGTGAAGAATGAGATGATTGCTTTCTTTACACAACAGTCTAAAGATAATCTGGATATCACTGCCTCTGTTATAAATTGTTTGAATGCGTTTGTTGCTGGAAAAATTGATCCTCCTAAATGGTCTGGAGATGAGTTACATCAGATTCATCCTGATGATGTTGAAGAAATGGACATCACATGGCAGATGGCTATGGCTGCTTTCAGAGCAAGGAGATTTATGAAAAGAACTGGTAAAAACATATGGGGTGCTTTGTTTACTGGAGCTTCTAGAGTACCATTTAATCTGCGCTGTTACAACTGTCATGAGGAAGGACATTATGCATGAAACTGCACCAAGCCACTGATTATTAGAGAACAGACTCCAGCTCAACCTGTTTCACCTAATCCAGAGAGAGCTCTTGTGACCACATCGAGTATAACTGCTGATGCTGCTGCTGGTGGAAGTCCTCAAGCCTTGGTGGTTCAGCCTGATAGCAACTTTGATTGCACCTCAGAAATGCAACGTCTGAACATCTCAGCTCCAGAAAATCAAGCTGCTGCAAACAACATTGCTTTCATGACCTCAGCTTCAAATTATCAAAACTCTGCACCCGAGGATGAGACTTCAGCTGAAAACCTTGCTCTCATGACCCAGATTTTTTCATCTCCAGTAAAGGGTCTCATCAAAGAAGAGGTACTTTCTGTTTTCTGCACTCCAGAGTGTAGAGAAAGGGTTGAAGTTTATAGAATACATAACGCTGAACTAATTCAAGACTATCAAGATATAAAAAATAAAAACTTTACTTTATCGAAAAACGAAAAACTTTATAAAGAAAAAATTGAGGCGCAGCGAAAAGACATCATCAAACTCAAAGATGATGTAAGTGTAAAAACAGCCCATTTCTTAGAAGCTCAGGAGAAAGTATGCATTTTGACTAAAGAACTGGAAGATATCAGAGATATATATCAAATAAATGAACTCAATATTAAGAAATATGATTCTTCCAGCAAACTAGTTAAAAACTTGTGTGATCAACAGTTCGCATACAAGAAAAGGAAAGGGTGTGGATTGGGTTTCAATCAGGCTCCTCCTCCTTATAATGACAATTATACTTATTTACCTATGACTGAGGAGGAGATGATGAATGAAAGTAAAATGACTTATGGTCCCAAAAAAAATAAGTCATCATTTAATGGCAGACCAGTTGAGAAACAGAAGTCTACTCCAATAAATTTTGTTTCTAAAGGCTCAATTGATCCTAACGCTTCGTCTTCATGTGCAGATAAAGTATCTGAAGTAAAGTGTGGAGATGTTCTTGGGAGTGAACCAGTTGTTCATTCTAATATTTCTTAAAATTATTTTGAACAAACTGAATCTGATATTGCTTTTAGTAGATCTTTGTTTGAGTCGTTTTGTGCTTATGTGTCGTCAAGTGAGCCTGATGTTTGGGGCAAAACTGATGATGTTTGTGTTGAATCCTTGAACAATAAGTGTGGTGATGATTGTTTTTCAGTTAATGTGTGTGATTGCAATGTTTCAAATGTTTCAGTTGATGACAGTGTTACAGGTGAGGTCCCTTAGGACACAATTAGTGAAACCACTGAAACTCCTTCTCAAGAAAATCAAGGGTATCCTGATTCTTCTTTTGAATTTGTCTCAGTGGGCATCCCTAATGTTGAATCTAGTGGGACCCCATTGGAAACTGTAGATGAAAGCAAACCTAAATCGGATTCACATGATACATGTGTTGATGAAATTTCAACTAAGTCATAATCAATTAATGTAGAAAAGAAGGTTGAAATTTCAACTAAGCCAGAAAATGTTTTTGAAAATAAAACTGAAACTGAAACACCGGTTTTTCAAAAGGATGATAATCATAGTGAGAAGGATGTTTCTCATTCTTCATGAACATTACATAACTGTGTCATTTCTAATCAGCAGGGATCTAAATGCTCAGGACAGACACAAACAAAGCAAACTAGAAAAACCAAAACACCTTTGCATCATGCAAAAACAAGCAAAGCTTCTTCAACAAAGTATCAAAATTTTCACACATTGAAACGACAAACATGTTTCAATTGTGGTACTGCTGGACACATTGCCAGAAACTGTGTTCAACTCCCAAGCGCACAGTCTAAGAAGAAGATTGTCCAGAATCAGAAGGTCAAGTCTAATCGATATCGTTGTTCAAAGTCAGTGATGACTGAAAAGTCTAAGACAATGAAGAACAACTATCGCAAGACTAAACCTTCTGATCAAGATTGGAATGCAGCCAAATGTAGAAATCAAAATCAAAAGAACAATTTTCAAAGAAATCAACATAATGGTTTTGGTAACTACAATTGTAAATGGTCAAACACATTTTGGAAACCCAAAACTGGTGCTGCACAATCTAGTACATCTCGTCAAGGATCTCTCATGAAAAATCCTTCAAGATTTTTGAACAAAAATAATTTAATTTGGCAAAGAGTGACATATATTGATGCACAAGGAAAACCTAGATCCACCATGGGCTGGGTTCCTAGGTCTAACTAATCCCGCTAATCGTGCAGGAACAACTGTGGAGGACTACCGATGCACACTGCAGAGTCCATTGTTAAGCCTGCTAAAGGTATTAGAGATCCATACACCAACAAGCGAATGAAGATTGTGCATTGGCCAGCCACTGACAAAGAAAAGGTGATTCCTTTGGTGAGAAAGATTCCAAAAGGTGCTCTGAAGACCTCGCATTTTTGGACTTATGACGAGCGTCTTGGGCAAGCAGTGATGGTATGTGATGATGATGTAAGTTTTCGTATGGTGGATCAAGTTGATTTGCTGAATCTTGCTTATGAAGATTTAGAGGTGCTAGCTCGCAATCAAATTAGAGCTACTGAAAAATATGAAGAAATAGCAAAAGGATGGGCCGGTGCCGTTGCTTCAGCTATTCACATTCGCACTAAAGGATTTGATGGACTCAAAGATCGTTTGGGTGGTGACAGTTGTCGCTGAAGTTTCAAGAACCTCCATGAATAAACCTAGGGGGAGATTGTTGGAACCTGAAGGTTTATTCATGGAGGAGTACAAAGTATAGGGGTTGATTAGTATGTTTTGTTAATTAATAGTATGGGTCGGTATGTATGGGTTGGGTTATATTTGGTTTCGAGTGGGCCTAGGGTCTCGACCCACCTGTTTTGTATTTAAGTGAATCTCAACCTTTGAGTTGAGGTTGAACAGTTTATTGAGAACAAGGTGCAACCGAAACCTTTTGGAGTCTTGTATTAGTCACAAATTAATCAGTGAATGCAAGTTCCGGTTTGTTTTGATTATATTGTTTTGGTTTCGATTGTTATTATACTAGAATCCACTTGTGTTTGATTTCCGCACTTACCCAAGTTCTTGTTTGATATCATTGGAAGATCCTCAAGGGTTTTACACTTCCTTCAAATTGAGAAACCGTTTTTAGTGAACCAGTGAAGACTGGATACGCAAGTGTTCCCAGAGAAGAAATTGCCTCCAAGGAAGTCTTATTGATGTAACCACTGTCTAAATGCAAACCAGTGGGTTCAGCATTTGTAGTGGCTGCTTCACTTGGACTACCACCAAGAGTTACTTGTAACTCAAGGGGTGTAACCTCCTCAGGTGTTGTTGGTGGGTTAGCAATGACTGAAACATCAGACCCAGTCACTTGTTGAGGTATGTTCTCATTGACAGGTGATTGAAAAGGACTGGTTTGTGTCTGGTTCAAATCAAGAGCATCCAACAATATTTTTGTTTGTGGGGGAATTGTGGAGGTGAGGTTGGGTGTAGAAAGCGATTTTGCCCCGGGCAGTGGGCTGTGGATGATAGAATCAAGTGATTCTAGAGCATCATATTGTGGTGTCCCAATGTGTACAACCTATTCTTTTTGTGAAGAAGCAGGAGGAGTTTTAGGAAAAGGTGGAGATCTCTCTTTCATCTGCTGTGAGGAAGTAGCAGCAGTGGTTATTGGTGACTTTGGTGTTGTCACAGGTATTTGCTCTGGGATCTCATCTTCCAGAGTTACCCTTTTTGCGGGTTTGGGGGGTTTTTTGGATGATTTATTTTTGGGCTTTTTGATAATGGCAGGTGTGGGTTTCATAGCAGTGGTTGTGCTACTATGATCACCTGGAGCAGTGGGCTCAGCAGCAGATACCTGAGTAGCAGTGGTGGCTGCTAAAGTCTGATCAGGTACCTCTGCTTGTGTTTTGGAAGGTTTTAACATTCTTGTGAATGTTTCAGCAGTTAAACTATTTATGTTAAGAGGAGCACCCTGTAAGAGCACATGGGCATAATCTTTTAAAAACCTTTTCTTAAAATAATAACTCAAGAATCTAGGAAATAATAAGAAAGCCTTTTTATCAACATTTTTGACCAAATCATTAAAAATTTCTTGGGAGTAATTTAAATTTTCTTCTTGCAAAATAGCATATCCCAAGTATTGAATTTTTAATGGAATTTCATTGAATCCCGTGGTCTTATTAGATACACACATAAGAAGAGTGTGAAAGAAAAATCTCATGGCAGGAGGAAAGCTGCCTTTCTGTAGAGTATCTTTCTTCATTTGTTCATCATAGCCTCTTTCCTGAAAATCATTTTGATACTCTGTTTTTGGAAAAGAATTTTTACCTTCATGATCGTTGAGTTCAAAAACTTAAAAAATACTTTGAGGTGTAATGGAAAAATTTACATCTTTTATTGAAGAATTTATTGCTACAACCTTTTTGTCCACCGTTTCGAGGGTTGCATTTTTCCAAAACTCCCTTTGAGTAGTAAGATAGATAGTTGCATCGTAGGTGAGCAAAGTTTTGTACTTTGTGGATGAAAGTGTGTCAATGATGGAATCAAAGGTTGTGGTTTCACTAGGTTTGTCAAAAATACCTAAGTAATTGTGTGAAAATTTGAATGGAATCTCAAACGTGGTTGCATCCTTTTGTGTAGTTTTACCGGATTTTTTTACCATGATTGAATCCGAGATGATGAAGATGAAATGAAGATGATGAGGGTTGTGAGAATATTTGGGGAAAACTGTTTTAGAAAGGAATTTTGAATTCGATTCGACAGTGAAAACCCTATTTGGGGGTTTTGATCAGGGTTTTATAAGGAAAAAGTAGATGCTGACGTGGCAGCAGTTACAAGAGATCTGACGGCTATGTATTGGCCACATGCCAACCCCTGATGAATAATGGAGGACAGTTGTTTTATGAAAACCACTGATGGAACAAGAACAGTGGGTGCAACGGTGATAATGGAAGCAGTGAGTGATTTTTACTATCTGTGGATAGCATATCAATGGATAAAAACATTGATTTTGAACAACAGTGCTTATCAAGGAAATGAGAGAACAGGGGTTGACTTTCAGCAGTAGACAGATTTTTAAGCAGAGCAGATGTCTGAACAAAACAGTGGTTATGGCAGACTTTTAAGGATTTAATGAAAAATTCATTTTTAGCTATTTTTAAGGATGGATTTTTGGATTTTCTGAAAACATTGTAATGCTTTTATTCATATAAAACCAAGATTTTGCTTGTTATTCCATGTTTAGCATGCCAATCCTAGAGATCAAGCTTTCAAAGGTGGATGTGTCTAATGCTTTGGTTAGCACATCTGCCAGATGATCCTTAGATGGAACATGGTGCAGAGAAATCAAACCTTTTTCATAGCAATCCCTCACAAAGTGATGTCTGATGTTAGGTGATGATGGACCAAAGAGATATTGAATTTTTAATGATATATCTCAGCTACTTGACTGTCTTGCATAAAAGAAGTCTTTTAAGCAATTATATCAAAATCCAATAACATATTTTGAAGTGACCAAAACAACTGGACTTTTCAGCTTGCAACAACATTATAACATTCTTCAATCAGTGGTTGTGACAACATCTGCTGTTAGTACTTAGTCGGAATAACATGAGCCTTGATAACCATGCTCCAACATATGCAATGTTCTTTAAGGGCCCACTTTTTACCAATTTGACTTTCATCCTTTGGTAGTGGTACAAGTTTTCAGACTTGTTTTCCCTGAACTGTTGAAACTCCTCTTACATGACTACCATCCAACTTTCTATCTTTTAGTACCCCATGGTACATGACTTGTTGATGGAATGATAGGATGCCAAAGAAAGGACAATTGTTTTGGGATGACCTTTTATAAGAATCCCTTTTCAAATGATGTTGTCAGGTATTTGGTAAAGTGGATGAGGTTTATAAAGAATTTTATGTTCAAAAGGTGAGGCTGCAGATGTGATTCATCTGAGCTAACAACTGTTAGTGACTTTTGATGATCCAACAGCTGTTTGAAATGATGGTGAGTGGATATGAAGGATGGGATGGACACACTGAAGATCTTTTAACCATTTTTTATGAAGTTAATTAATAAGTGATTAAAAAAATAATGGTAAGGATTTGCAAGCTACTTTGGTAAAACACTGTTGTGCATCAGTGGATAAGCTTTGATAGTTGTTGACAACTGCTGCTCAGATGATAAGGGTGATTTGAGTGGTGGAAGGTGGCTGTACCATTTTGAATTGTGAGAATCACACCATCATATTCAGCATCTGTTGGTGATGAATGTGAAATACCTGCATAGTTAATTTCTTAACAAATAGACATTTTAAATGCCAATTTATCAATATTAGCATAGCAACAGGATTTACAGGAAGCTTAATGAAAATTTCCACATGGCCAGCCCTTGCTTTAAAACACTTTTAGATCTAGGCAGTGGTTAAGTATCTCAGATGATTACCATACTTTACTTTGACCATACATTTTGTGCTTTAACTTTTTGACACTTTTAGAATAAAACATGTACAGCCAAAATTTTGCAGGTTGATAACAATCAGCTGTGGTTATTGATTTGAACTAGAGTTTCTGAATGAAATGACTCGAATATAACACCATCTCCTTTTGATCCATTTTCAAGGAATATATCACCCTTAATAAAAAATAAAAGGGTTCTACATCCTGACAGGAGTTTGAACTTCTACTATAAAAAACCAGTAAAAGTACAAAATATATAATTCTTAAGAGAAAAAGGAAGAATAATATATCCTGAAATAAAAAAAAATTGACACAAAAAGAAAAGTTTTCTGAGAACAAAATCAAAAAGATCTGATGTATATTCCAAAAACAATCTAACCTATAGTTAGGTCTGAGTCACTGTATTCTTAAGTTTAGGGAACTGGTCAGTGGTTTGAGCCAAAATTTCATAACCACTGTTTAATACCATTTCCTTGTCAGATGATTATAACTGTGAGGACCCTGATCACTATGGTTTTGAAAATTTTTATAGTCCTAATTACAAAGTGATGATTTTGAAGAATTTTATCTAGTCCTCTTGTATGGTAAATAACTAGTGATACTTTTGTTACCTGAACTCCCCTGAATTAATGATTGCACACAGTTGATTGGTAGCAAATGGTTAAGCATGGATGTGAGTTTATTATGGTTTTCATTTTGTAGAACTAACCAGTGAACTCTCAAGTGTTTTGAATTTATGCTCCTTTTCTTTTGATCCCAAAAGTTTTGAGATAAACACACTTTTGAGTTTTTGTGATTTTTCTTCTTTCCCTTTATACCCTTTCCAGGGATAAGTACTGAACCATTTTCTGGGAGAGTTTTTTAAGGAAATAATACTTAATTCCAAAATCATTTTTCAGCAATGTTTTGAGATATTTGGTCATTTTTACACATGCCTATTCCAAATTTCACATTACCCATGATCTGGATCAATGAATCATCAATACATAATTTTTGTAGGATCCTACTCTTTTATCACAAGTGATTTGAGTAGATTTCTCCTCCTTTTAACAACTCTGGCATTTTCAACCAATAGTTTGGAATTGATCCCTAATTATGTTTGATGTGGATTGTGTGACTGCTAATTTTCTTATAATATTTCAACAAAATTGATTTAATCCTTTTTGAGGATTTCCAACCTGTTTTTCAACATATAAGATTTAATACCTAAAGTTTTAATTACCTCTTTTGATGTTAACAAAGACAGTAATGCTTTTAACTGAGCATAGACCTTTGTTGACATGAGGTGACACCTTAGCAGTAGCCATAATGGTATCATCATATGTAAGGACCTGCAAAAATGCCCCAAAACGACCCGTAAGTGAAAACCCGGACCCCTGAAACCCTAATGAGCACGAAAAACCAAGAAAACAAGATTTTTGGTTTTCACGCGGGCCGCGTAAACCATAAGAGGACACTTACGCAGGCCACGTCAAACTTAAGTTGACCGGATAAGCGTTACAGTCCACGTGGCAGTCACGTGGCAGACCTACTGATGACACTTCAGCCCTACACGTAGATTAGGGGCTCTCGCGGGCCGCGTAAAACTGAAAAAGTGGCTATAAGTAGCCTGTGCATGGGGCTTTCATCTGTGCTCGAGAAAACTTTCAAAATCACTCATATTCTGCTCAAAATTCACATTCACAATAGCAAAACTCTGCTACGATCAAGGGTAATAACTCGATCACTGCTACGATATAATATTCGATCGATTGAAACTATCCGATGGATGTTTAAGTGCTGCCCGTATTTGGGCTATACTTTGTCATTCGTTGTGAGGGTTTTGATCTCGTGAGTTGTCGTAAAAGTTGTATTAAGTTACTGACCTAGTTTCGTGTGAATTGTTAATTGAATTAGGTTAACAAGGCTAAATCAGTAGGCTAAACTCTGCCCGTCTAAACTTGCAATGTGAGTCATTCTCTTTTTACCAAATTGTTTCCAAAACCCTAATTATCTTCAAAGTTATAATTAGAGGGATTAAGTCTTTATAATATACAATTACTGCCGGTATGTGAGGTTTTGTATACATTACTTGATACCCGTCACCATTGGACAACGGGATAGCCAATGGGTGATCTGACCATAGTCACAGATACTGTCGAGTGACAAATACCGATTTGGGGTAATTGGTAGATAAAAACAATATAATCACCCTTAATACTGTATATTATAACAATGTGTCGTTTTGTGCAGCTTGAATGACTCGCCAGTATTTCCCTGCTGATAAAACCTTTTTAAAACATGTTTCAGGTGATCTGCTATGATCCAGGAAAAAGTGCCATGTAGCACTAAAAGCTTGAGGAAGTAGCTCAATAAAATAAAGAAACATGTTTTTGTAAAAACAGGGATTTCCCATTGAAATCACCTTTATTGTAAATTATGGGTATTATCCCCAAGTTATGAAATAAAATAATTGGGCATTTCCAAGTTTTAAAAGATCCTGTTAAAACTTCCGCTGTTAACTCAATTAATAAATACCACGGGTTTCTGTCCCGCGGCTCCTGGACCGGGTAACACCGGGACGGGGGCCGTGACAGAAAAATGTGGTATCAGAGCCACTGATTTAAGCCAATTAAGTATTTAGAAATACTTAATTTTCTGATTTCCATTATGTGATTCTATTAAAATTTAATTTACAAAATTTTAACTTAGAATTTTGTGTGTTTCTTCATATATGCTAACAACATGAATGAACTATCAGAAGCACTTCAAAACTTTACTATCCATACCACAGATATCGATACCTTCACTAGCTACCATGCTGATACTGAAGAGCCAATGGTATTCCAAGCCCAACCTCAGGAAAAACCGAAGCCGAAAAAGAGAAGAAGACTCGTAGGCTGGAGGCGTGTGCGTAGGAAGAAACCAGCAACACAGAAAGCTATAAAGACTGAGGATCCAAAGGATAAGGGAAAAGGAAAGGAAATTGGGGAAAGTTCAAGGCAAGCCCAGGAAATGCCATCATGGGAGGAGCTGGATCGTAAACTGGCACTTAGTGACCTCATCGGACTTGCCGATGAAAACCTCTTCAATTACCCAGCTGAAATACAACTTCCAGTTAATCTGGAACCTGCTATCCCATATCCTATTATCCACCCCTGACCTCTACCAGGAGAGTTAGATGAATGGTGGACAACTGACTGGCAATTTCAGAATCTCTTGAATAACCCTAACACCTTTTTTCCCTCAGTTCGACCCGGAGCCTGCACCAAACCCACCAATGAGCAATGAGAACTTGGCTGAACTCCGCCACTATGGCGAGGATAGACGCAGGAAATAGAATCCGAGAAGTGGGGGAACAGATCTCCTGGAAATACGACGAGAGGGAGCGTCGTTTCTGAGACACCAGTTGGTTGTGGTTGCATGGTGGTGTGGTTATGTGTTTAATAATAATAAAATAATAATAAAAATATAATCATGTAAAATAACTAAAAATAAAAATTTTGTAATATATATGGTGTGTAGTGATGCATACTATTATATAAAAATATTAACGTCGCAAAGTCGGCAATTTTAGCTATACGTGTTGACGTGATTATGTGCGATTGCTTTATTATGCTTGATTGATATTTGTTTATGCCAATAACTTATATATATATATATATATATATTGTTCATTATCAGATGGAACCCGTTGTTAATGAACCAGTTAATGAAGTTAACCAATCTGAGCAAAACAATGAAGATCACTTTCTTAATAGACAAGATATAGAAAACATCGTTGCTCAAGGAATAGCAAATGCTATTCCAGCAATCATTGATGCTGCCCGAAATCCAGTTGAACCCAAACCAACTACTCCCAGCAAACGTACTCACGGCGACAATTTTAGTAACAGTGTAAATGGAGGAGGCAACATTAATAATAATGATAATGATGATGTGGTGCAAGCCCCATTCCTCAAGAAAATGAAAGCTGCAACGCCTGGTTGCACTTACAAGGAATTTCTTGCCTGTAAACCGGTTGAATTTGCAGGCAACGAGGGGGTGACTGCCGCACTGCGTTGGTTGGAGAAAACCGAAGCTGTAATTAAAATAAGTAAATGTGCCGATGTCACGGCCCCCGACCCGGTTTGACCCCTTTCAGGAGCCGCGGGACAGAAATCCCGTGGTATTTAATTAACAGCGGAAGTTTCTTCAGGATCCTTTTTAAAATTGAAATATTTCCCGATTATTTTATTTCACAATTCGGGATAAAACCCGATAATTTACAATACTGAGATTTCACGAAGAAATCTTTTATTTTCAAAACATATTTCTTTATTTAATACTGAGCCACTTTCTTAAGCTGATAGTGCTTCACGGCACTTTTCCTGGATCACAACAGATCACCTGAAACATGTTTGAAAAAGGTTTTGTCAGCGGGAAATACTGAGTGAATCATTCTATTTACTAAAACGACTCATTTATTATAATTCACAGTATTAAGAGAGATTACAATGTTTATTTCAACCAACTACCCACAGTATTTGTCATCGACTCGTTTCGGTGACTGTTGTCATATTACTATTAAGTCCGTTCACCCAATAGTAACGAGTATCATTAATTAGGTACACCCACCTAAATTGATAAAAACAGTAATGTGCATAATACCCCACATACCGGCTGTAATTTGGTGACTACATATACTTAATCACTGTAATTATAATCTTTGAAAATAAACATACTTTTTGTAAACAGATTTGATAAAAAGAGAATGACTCACATTGCAGATTTAATAGAGCTTATTCTACTGATTAGCCTTGATAACCTAGTTTAATAACAGGCACACAATTTGGTTAGTAACTTAATACAGCATTTACGACAACTCACGAGATTAAAACCTTCACAACGAATGACAAAGTGCGATACTTAAACATCCATCGATTTAACGACGAATGACAAAGCATAAACCCTAATGTGGGCAGCACTTAAACATCCATTGGATAGTTTAATCGATCGGACATTGAATCGTATCAGCGATCGAGTTATTACCCTGATTGCGGCGTCGATTAGTGCACCGTGTGTGTTAATTTTGTGGAAACAGAACGTATCTCAGTACATGCAGCGAAGTTTTACGTCGTTTGAACACCAAAATTCGATTGCCAATGTCTGCTATTTATAGTTAAAATTTCACTTTGCTTACGGACCGTAAGCCTAAAATTGTTACGGTGCGTAAGGGTGCTTACGGACCGTAAGACTTAAATTGTTGCGGTCCGTAAGGGTTAAAAATAGGTTATAGGGTAGCCACGGTTGGGACTAGCTCTGCTGACTCGACTGTTTGGTAAATTCTATTTTTGACAACGAGTATTTTTAGATAATTGTTAACTAGGGTTTACCCCCCCTGAGTTTTAGGGGTCCTGATCCTGATTCCGATTGTTCTGAAAATTTTAGGGTTTGTGTAGAATCACTTGGGTTTCTCAATTAGAGTTTCCTAATTGGATAATTAATATAATAAATAGTACTTTTTGATGAGAGTTGTTACATTCTCCCCACCTTAATAAAAATCTCGTCCTCGAGATTTACTGGAATAAGTGAGGATACTTTTGCTTCATTTCTGATTCCAGCTCCCAAGTGTATTCAGCTCCTCTCTTTGAATCCCATCTGACTTTGACCAAAACTAATCGTTTATGTTTAAGAAACTTGATCTTTCGATCCTTAATTTGAAGAGGTTTCTCAACAAATTTCATCTTTTCGTTTACTTCTATATCTCGAAGAGGTACTACCAGTGATTCATCTGATAAGCATTTCTTGAGATTGGATACATGAAATACATCATGTACTCCAGCTAACTCTTCTGGTAGTTGTAAACGATAAGCAACTGGTCTTATACGTTGGACCACTGAAAATGGTCCTACGTACCTTGGACTTAGCTTTCCTTTCTTCCCGAATCTAACTACTCCTTTCCAAGGAGAAACTTTCAATAGTACTTTGTCTCCAACTTGGAATTCTAACGGCTTGCATCTATTGTCTGCATAACTTTTCTGGCGATCTCGAGCCGTCTTCAGCCTTTCCTTGATTTGAGTAATCTTATCAGTCGTTTCTTGCACTATTTCAGGACCTGATAATTGATTTTCTCCTATTTCTGCCCAACAGACTGGAGTTCTGCATTTTCTTCCATATAGAGCCTCGAATGGGGCAGTTTCAATACTTGAATGATAACTATTGTTATAGGAGAATTCAATTTATGGTAAATGATCATCCCAATTTCCACCAAAATCTATTACACATGCTCGGAGCATGTCTTCTAGAGTTTGGATTGTCCTTTCACTTTGTCCGTCTGTTTGGGGATGATATGCAGTGCTCAAATTTAGTCGAGTTCCCATAGCTTGCTGGAAACTTTTCCAGAAATGAGAAGTAAAACGACTATCCCTATCCGAAACAATGGAGAGTGGAACTCCATGTAAGGATACAACTTCATCTACATACAATTTAGCCAGTCTTTCCATGCTAAAGGTTTCTTTCATAGGTAAAAAGTGAGCTGATTTGGTTAATCGATCCACAATTACCCAAATCGCATCATTACCTTTTCTGGTTTTGGGTAACTTAGTAACAAAATCCATTGTTATAAGTTCCCATTTCCATACTGGCATTTCTAATTGTTGTAGTAACCCTGAAGGTTTCTGATGTTCTGCCTTAACTTGTGAACAAGTGAGACATTTAGAAACATATCGTGCTATGTCCTTTTTCATTCCTATCCACCAACAGTTCTTTCTTAAATCTTGGTACATTTTATTGTTTCCGGGATGCATAGTATACCTAGATTTATGAGCTTCTTCTAAAATCTTAGGTCTTAAATCTCCCTGCTTAGGTACCCAAATTCTACTTTTGTGGAATCTCCAAATTCCATCTGCTCCTTGTTCTAATTCCTTGATTCGTCATTTCATTCTTTCAGCATCATCATTGATTGCTGTAGTTTGAATATTCTTCAATTGTTCCATTAAATCTATTTGTAGATTTAATCTGAGAGCACGAACCCATCGTTGTTTCTCATAATACTTACGACTTAAGGCATCTGCAACTACATTTGCCTTTCCTTCGTGATACTGAATATCACAGTCGTAATCACTTAAGATTTCCATCCATCTCCTTTGCTCATGTTTAACTCTTTTTGCCCAAATATATATTTTAAACTTTTGTGGTCTGTGTAGACAGTAAATTTACTTCCGTAAAGATAATGTCTCCAAATCTTAAGGGCAAAAATTACGGCTCCTAATTCTAAATCATGAGTCGTATAGTTTTCTTCGTGCTTTTTCAATTGTCTTGAAGCATATGCAATTACCTTTTTGCGTTGCATAAGCACACATCCATATCCTAGTTTTGAAGCATCACAATATACTTCAAAATCTTCAGTTCCTTCTGGTAAGGCTAAGATTGGAGCATTGGTTAATTTCTGCTTCAATATTCTAAAGGCTTCTTCTTGCTTAGGTCCCCATTCAAATTTAATGGCTTTACAGGTTAGCTTAGTTAATGGAACAGCTATTTTGGAAAAATCCTTAATAAACCGTCTATAGTACCCAGCTAAACCTATAAAACTTCTTATTTCCATTGCTGTTTGTGGAACCTTCCATTTGGTAATAGCCTCTATCTTAGCAGGATCTACGTGAATACCTTCGTGATTCACCATGTGTCCTAAGAATTGTACTTCTTTCAACCAAAATTCACACTTCGAGAATTTGGCATAAAGCTTTTCTTTTCTTAACAAAGTTAAGAGTGCATGAAGATGTTCACAATGCTCTGTCTGACTTTTGGAATAAATAAGTATATCGTCTATGAAAACAATTACAAATTTATCCAAATATGGTTTACAAATCCTATTCATCATGTCCATGAATGCAGCAGGTGCATTCGTTAACCCAAAGGGCATGACTGTAAACTCATAATGACCATACCTAGTTCTGAAAGCAGTTTTAGGTATGTCTTCTTCTTGTACCTTCAATTGATGATATCCGGAGCGTAAATCTATCTTAGAAAAATATCTAGCCCCCTGCAGTTGATCAAACAGATCATCAATCCTAGGTAATGGATATCGATTCTTAATTGTAACCTTCTTTAGTTCTCTATAATCGATACACATTCTCATTGAACCATCCTTCTTCTTTACAAACAATACTGGCGCTCCCCAAGGGGATGAGCTAGGTTGTATGAAACCTTTACTTAGTAATTCATCTAATTGCTTTTTCAGTTCTAACATTTCTGTAGGTGCTAACCGATAAGGTGCCTTGGCTATCGGTGTAGTTCCTGGAATTAGATGAATCCTAAATTCTACTTCCCTATCTGAAGGTAATCCTGGTAAATCTTCTGGGAATATATCTGGATATTCTGAGACTACAGGAATTTCCTTAAGTTCTTTACCCTTAGTACTAATGATTACTGAAATCATATATACTATTCCTTGTTTTCGTTCATAATTAGCAACTTTCATTACTGATATGAACTTTATAGGCTTACGCGGTTTGTCTCCTGTGATCCTAATAACTTCTCCGGTGGGTGATTAAATTTCTATGGAATTCTGATCATAAAGGATTCGAGCATGGTTGGCTACTAACCAATCCATTCCTAATACAACATCAAATTCAGCTAAATTCATTGGTAATAGTTTTGCAGAAAATTTATGTCCTAAAAGTTCTATGTTTCCTTCTTGCAAAACTTTATCTATTTTAACTGAATTTCCGTCTGCTGTTTCAACAGTAAAAATCTGCCTAATATTGGTTAAAGGTAAATTAAGAGCTTGGCAGAATGAAGTATTTATAAAACTTTGGTTTGCACCAGAGTCAAATAATACTTTGGCGTAAATGTTGTGAACTAAGAACGTACCCGCTATCACATCTGGAATGAATTCTGCTTCTTGAGTGGTCAGCTGGAATGCCCTGGCATTTTTCTTAATATTTCCGTCGGTCGCCTTGGTTTTGTTGTCTGCTGGTTTGATTAATTTAGGACATTCTGTTTTGAAATGTCCTGTTTCTCCACAATTGTAACAAATTGTGGATTTCTTCCTGCAGTTCTCTTCCCGATGTCCTACAACTTTGCAAAAATTGCAGGTTATATTACATCTTCCATAATGTTTCTTTTTGCAATTCCTGCAGAATGGCATAGTTGAGGATTTTCCCGTTCCTCTTCTGTTGAAGTTGTTATTATTACCCGTACGAAATCCTTGGGTAATTTTCTGAGCTAGTTCCTTCTTTCTGTTTTCATCTTGGGTGCGTACCAGTTCATCAGTTAGGGTATTAGCTAATTCCACAGCATCGTCAATAGTGCGAGGTCTCGCAGCTTTAACGATATTGCGAATTTCACTAATCAGTCCCCAAATGTAGCGAGAAATGAGTACCAGTTCTGGCGAAGCCAGTGTTGGTACCACTCTAGCATATTCAAAGAATGTCGAAGTATAACCGCGACAATCTATACCCATCATCCGATGATTTAGAAACTTATTCGTCATCTGTTCCTTTTCATACTCGGGACAGAATTTTCTTTCTACAAAACCCTTAAATTCTTCCCAAGTCATAGCATAAGCTATTATTCTTCCTTTTGATTGTAACACAGTGTTCCACCATTCGAGTGTTCCTTCCTTGAAGAGATTTGATGCGTACATGACCTGATCATCTTTAGCACATTTACTTATTGCAATGACTGCTTCGGTTTTCTCTAACCAACGCAGTGATGCAGTTGCTCCTTCATTGCCTGCAAATTCAGTGGGTTTACAAGCAAGGAATTCTTTGAAAGTGCAACCAGGTGTTGCAGTTTTCATTTTCTTGGGTAATGGAGCTTGATGTGGTTCCCCATTATGATTAACATGATCATTGCCTCCGTTTACACTATTACTGAAGTTATCTTCAGAAATGCGTTTACTAGGAACGATGTGTTGAGGTTCGATTGGATTCTTTATAGCAGCAACGAATGCTGGAATAGCATTGGCTATCCCTTGCGCAACAATATTTTCGATATCTTGTCTAGTCATATATTGATCTCCTGGATGTTGCTCCGACTGATTAACCTCATTTACTGGTTCATTACCAATGTTTGACATCTGATAATAAATTTTATGTAAATAATTAGTATACATATAAATATAATAAAACAGTTTGCACATAATCACATTAACATGTATAATCAAAATTTATTGATTTCACAAGTTTCATATTTTTATATATTATATTATGCCTCGTACACACAATTATCATACAACGTTTTATTGTTAAGTTATTTACATATACTGGTTATTATGTTTATTTATTAACACATATTCCTGCAAACTTCCATTATCTGGTTAGCTAATTTCTTAAAAACGACGCTCCCTTTCGTCATATTTCCAAGTAACTCTTTCTCCAATATCCCTAATCCTATTTCCTGTATCAATTAACTCTTCGCCCCAAAGACGAAGTTCAGTCAGATTCTCCGGGCTCATAGTTGGGTATAGTGGAGGTTCTGGGTCAACTTGTGGGAAAAATGTATCAGGGTTATTTAAAAGATTTTGGTATTGCCAATCAGTTGTCCACCATTCATCTAATTCTACTGGTAATGGTTGAGGTTGGACAATAGGATCTGGAATAGCAGGTTCCAGTTTGATTGGGATTGGAGCTTCTAATGGGTAACTGAAAAGATCTTCTTCAGTAAAGATAAGGTTTGGATTAGCTGCTTCAAGGTTTCCATCGGCAGGTCCGATGAGGTCACTCATTACTAATTCATGATCTAACACTTCCCAAGGAGTCATTTTCTGTTTCTGCCTAGAACTCTCTCCGACTTCTCTTTCTGTTTGCTTACAACTATTCTCAGTTTCCATCTCTATTTGATTAATATTTTCCTCAATTTCTACCCCCTTTCCTTTGTCTTTTGGTTTTTCAGTTTTAGTAACCTTTCTTGTTGCTGGCTTTTTCCTTCGTACACGCCTCCAACCCACAAATCTGTTTCTTTTCTTGGGTTTAGGTTTTGCTGGTGGTTTGGATTGAAATTCCATGGGTTCTTCTTTATCAGCGAAGTAACCGGTGAATTCCTTTGAAACTTCTATCTTAACAGGATAGAGGTTAAGATTTTCTAAACCTTCTGATATCTCATTCATGCTGTCTAGCATATATGCAAAATACATACCAAATGTTATAATAAAATTTTATAGATAACCCGTAAATATTATTGCATACATAAAACAACTGACAAGTAAATTATACTACGATTTACTGTAACTTATTTATTTACTAAATAAGGTTTCTGGGAAATAAAAGTGTTAAAACTTTTGAGCATTTAGAGATTTGCATTTTCTGCTACTGTGGCTAGCATATAAAGATTTGCCCATTTCTCATCTAATTTGTCCTCCCAAGGTGATTTATTGATTAAATCCTGGTTTTCTTGTTTAACTTTCTCCTCTCGGTTTTTCCTTATTTCCTCCTGACTTTTCCTAATAATCAAACTTCTTTTATTAGGAGAAAGTGGTTCCTCGTAATGTGCCTTACGGACAAATATTCCTTCTTCAGGAATTTCATAAGGTTTTGTTTGGGATGTACTTCCCTTCTTGTTGGTTGACCTATCTAGTTTAAGATAGATGTTTGACAGCTTTTGTTTACCCATACTGTAATTAACAAATAATCAGTTAATAAAACACATAATCACATAATTGGCAATCAGTAAAATTAAGTATTTCTAAATACTTAACAGGCTTAAATCAGTGGCTCTGATACCACCTTATTTCTGTCACGGCCCCCGACCCGGTTTGACCCGTTTCAGGAGCCGCGGGACAGAAATCCCGTGGTATTTAATTAACAGCGGAAGTTTCTTCAGGATCCTTTTTAAAATTGAAATATTTCCCGATTATTTTATTTCAAAATTCGGGATAAAACCCGATAATTTACAATACTGAGATTTCACGAAGAAATCTTTTATTTTCAAAACATATTTCTTTATTTAATACTGAGCCACTTTCTTAAGCTGATAGTGCTTCACGGCACTTTTCCTGGATCACAACAGATCACCTGAAACATGTTTGAAAAAGGTTTTGTCAGCGGGAAATACTGAGTGAATCATTCTATTTACTAAAACGACTCATTTATTATAATTCACAGTATTAAGAGAGATTACAATGTTTATTTCAACCAACTACCCACAGTATTTGTCATCGACTCGTTTCGGTGACTGTGGTCATATTACTATTAAGTCCGTTCACCCAATAGTAACGAGTATCATTAATTAGGTACGCCCACCTAAATTGATAAAAACAGTAATGTGCACAATACCCCACATACCGGCTGTAATTTGGTGACTACATATACTTAATCACTGTAATTATAATCTTTGAAAATAAACATACTTTTTGTAAACAGATTTGATAAAAAGAGAATGACTCACATTGCAGATTTAATAGAGCTTATTCTACTGATTAGCCTTGATAACCTAGTTTAATAACAGGCACACATTTTGGTTAGTAACTTAATACAGCATTTACGACAACTCACGAGATTAAAACCTTCACAACGAATGACAAAGTGCGATACTTAAACATCCATCGATTTAACGACGAATGACAAAGCATAAACCCTAATGTGGGCAGCACTTAAACATCCATTGGATAGTTTAATCGATCGGACATTGAATCGTATCAGCGATCGAGTTATTACCCTGATTGCGGCGTCGATTAGTGCACCGTGTGTGTTAATTTTGTGGAAACAGAACGTATCTCAGTACATGCAGCGAAGTTTTACGTCGTTTGAACACCAAAATTCGATTGCCAATGTCTGTTATTTATAGTTAAAATTTCACTTTGCTTACGGACCGTAAGCCTAAAATTGTTACGGTGCGTAAGGGTGCTTACGGACCGTAAGACTTAAATTGTTGCGGTCCGTAAGGGTTAAAAATAGGTTATAGGGTAGCCACGGTTGGGACTAGCTCTGCTGACTCGACTGTTTGGTAAATTCTATTTTTGACAACGAGTATTTTTAGATAATTGTTAACTAGGGTTTACCCCCCCCCCCCTGAGTTTTAGGGGTCCTGATCCTGATTCCGATTGTTCTGAAAATTTTAGGGTTTGTGTAGAATCACTTGGGTTTCTCAATTAGAGTTTCCTAATTGGATAATTAATATAATAAATAGTACTTTTTGATGAGAGTTGTTACAGCCGAGGAAGACAAGGTCATGTACGCGTCGCATCTTTTTAAAGAAGGGGCCCTAGAATGGTGGAATACGGTACTACAAGCCAAGGGAAGCGATGTGGCTTATGCCATGAATTGGGAAGAATTTAAAAGTCTGGTGGAAAGAAAATTCTGTCCCGAATATGAAAAGGAACAAATGGCAAATAAGTTCCTAAATCACCGAATGGTGGATGTTGATTGTAGAGGGTATACTTCGACCTTCTTCGAGTATGCTAGAGTGGTACCAACTTTGGCCTCGCCAGAACCGGTACTTATTTCTCGCTATATCTGGGGTTTGATTAGCGAGATCCAGGATATCCTCAAAGCTGCAACACCTCACACAATAGACGATGTAGTGGAATTGGCTAATACTCTGACCGACGGGCTGGTACGTACGCGGGAAGAAAATAGGAAAATGGAGTTAGCCCAAAAGATTACCCAAGGATTTCGTGTGGGTAATAATAGCAATTTCAAGAAAAGAGTAACTGGGCAATCTTCCACTCCGTTGTTCTGCAGGAACTGTAAAAAGAAACATTTTGGAAAATGCAATGAAACCTACAACTTCTGCAAGGCTCTAGGACATCGTGAAGAAGAGTGCAGAAAGAAAACAAAGATCTGCTATAACTGTGGAGAAGCTGGGCATTTCAGACCAGAATGCCCTAAATTGGTCAAACCAGCAGATAACAAGGCCAAACTTGCTGAAGGAACTAATAAGAAGAACGCAAGAGCCTTTCAATTGACCACGCAGGAAGCCGAACTAATTCCTGACATAATAGCTGGTACGTTTCTGGTACACAACGTTTATGCAAAAGTATTATTCGACTCTGGTGCAAACCAAATTTTTATAAATACTTCTTTTTGCCAAGCTCTTAAGCTACCCATAACCAAACTTAGGCAGATTTATACAGTAGAAACGGCAGACGGGAACTCTGTCAACATAGATATGGTTTTGCAAAAAGAAAATATAGAACTTTCAGGTCATAAATTTTCTGCAAACCTTTATTCGATGTGGTGTTAGGAATGGATTGGTTAGTAACCAACCATGCTCGGATCCTTTGTGATCAAAATTCCATAGAAATTCATACACCATCAGGAGAAATAATCATGATTACAGGAGATAAGCCAGTAAGCCAATGAAATTCATTTCTGTAATGAAAGTTGCTAGTTATGAACGAAAACAAGGAATGGTGTATATGATTTCAGTAATCATTAACACTAAGGGTAAGGAACTTAAGGAAATTCCGGTAGTATCAGAATACCCAGATGTATTCCCCGAAGAACTACCTAGATTACCACCCGATAGGGAAGTAGAATTTAGAATTCATCTAATTCCTGGAACTACACCGATAGCTAAGGCACCTTATCGGTTAGCACCCACCGAAATGCTACAATTGAAAAAGCAATTAGATGAATTACTCAGTAAAGGATTCATACAACCTAGTTCGAACCGTGGGGAGCACCAGTGTTGTTTGTGAAAAAGAAAGATGGTTCGATGCGAATGTGAATCGATTATAGGGAATTGAATAAGGTTACAATTAAGAATCGATACCCATTACCTAGGATTGATGATCTTTTTTATTAGCTTCAAGGAGCTAGATATTTTTCTAAGATAGATTTACGCTCCGGATACCATCAGTTGAAAGTTCAAGAAGAAGACATACCTAAAACTGCCTTCAGAACTAGGTATGGTCATTACGAGTTTACAGTCATGCCCTTTGGACTAACAAATGCTCCTGCAGCATTTATGGACATGATGAATAGGATCTGTAAACCGTACTTGGATAAATTTGTAATTGTCTTTATCGACGATATACTTATTTATTCCAAAAGTCAGGAAGAACATTGTGAGCACCTGCATGCACTCTTAACTTTGTTAAGAAAGGAAAAGCTTTATGTCAAATTCTCGAAGTGTGAATTTTGGCTACAGGAGGTGCAATTTTTAGGTCATATGGTGAATCACGAAGGTATTCACATAGATCCCTCCAAGATAGAAGCGATCACCAAATGGAAAGTCCCGCAATCCGCTACAGAAGTTAGAAGTTTTCTAGGGTTAGTTGGATACTATAGACGATTCATTAAGGATTTTTCTAAAATAGCGGTGCCATTAACTAAGTTAACCTGTAAACAATTAAGTATGAATGGGGACCTAGGCAAGAAGAAGCTTTTAAGATTTTAAAGCAAAGGTTAACAAACGCCCCAATTCTTGCCTTACCAGAAGGGACATAGGATTTTGAAATTTATTTTGATGCTTCTAAGCTAGGATTAGGATGTGTGCTAATGCAATGCAATAAGGTAATTGCTTACGCCTCAAGGCAATTGAAAATGCACAAGGAAAATTATACGATGCATGACTTAGAGTTAGTTGCCCTTAAGATTTGGAGACATTATCTGTATGGCAGTAAGTTTACAGTCTATACAGATCATAAGAGCTTAAGATACATATTCGGACAAAAGGAATTGAATATGAGGCAAAGAAGATGGATGGAAATTCTAAGTGACTACGACTGTGATATTCAATATCACGAAGGAAAAGCAAACGTAGTTGCAGATGCCTTAAGTCGTAAGTATCATGAAAAGCAAAAGCGAGTTCGTGCTCTTAGATTAAGTTTACAATTAGACTTAATGGAACAACTGAAAAATGTTCAAGCCACAGCAATCAAGGATGATGCGAAAGGAATGAAAGGAAGAATAAAGGAATTTGAGCAAGGAGCTGATGAAATTTGGAGATTCCACAAAAGAAAGATTTGGGTACCTAAGCAAGGAAACTTAAGAAATAAGATTTTAGAGGAAGCCCATAAATCTAGATATACCATGCATCCGGGAAATAATAAGATGTACCAAGATTTAAGAAATAATTTTTGGTGGATAGGAATGAAAAAGGACATAGCTAGATATGTATCTAAGTGTCTAACTTGTTCACAAGTTAAGGCAGAACACAAGAAACCTTCAGGATTACTCCAACAATTAGAAATGCCTGTATGGAAATGGGAACTCATAACCATGGACTTTGTTACTAAGTTGCCCAAAACCAGAAAAAGTAATGACGCGATTTGGGTAATTGTGGATCGATTAACCAAATCAGCTCATTTTCTACCCATGAAGGAAACCTTTAGCATGGAAAGATTAGCCAAGCTACCCCGTTCGAAGTACTATATGGACGAAAGTGTAGAACTCCAGTTTGTTGGGCAGAAATAAGAGAAAGCCAATTATCAGGTCCCGAGATCGTGCAAGAAATCACTGACAAGATTACTCCAATCAAGGAAAGCCTGAAAACGGCTCGAGACCGCCAGAAGAGCTATGTAGACAATAGACGCAAGCCGCTAGAATTTCAAGTTGGAGACAAAGTACTATTGGAAGTTTCTCCTTGGAAAGGAGTAGTTCGGTTCGGTAAAAGAGGAAAGCTAAGTCCAAGATACGCAGGACCATTCCCAGTAATCTAGAAAATAGGACCAGTCACCTATCGTCTACAGTTACCAGAAGAGTTAGCCGGGGTACATGACGTATTTCATGTATCCAACCTCAAGAAATGTTTATCTGATGAATCCCTGGTAGTCCCTCTTCAAGACATACAGGTGAATGAAAAGTTGAAGTTTGTGGAGAAACCACTTCAAATAGAAGACATAAAGATTAAATTTCTAAAACACAAACGGCTAGTGCTGGTCAAAGTCAAGTGGGATTCAAAGAGAGGACCGGAGTACACTTGGGAACTGGAATCGGAAATGAAGCGAAAACATCCTCACTTATTTCAGTAAATCTCGAGGACAAGATCTTAAATAACGTGGGGAGGATGTAAGGACCTGCAAAAATGCCCCAAAACGACCTGTAAGTGAAAACCCAGACCCTTGAACCCTAATGAGCATGAAAAACCAAGAAAACAAGATTTTTGGTTTTCACGCGGGCCGCGTAAACCATAAGAGGACACTTACGCGGGCCGCGTCAAACTTAAGTTGACCGGATAAGTGTTACAGTCCACGTGACAGTCACGTGGAAGACCTATTGATGACACTACAGCCCTACACGTAGATTAGGGGCTCTCGCGGGCCGCGTAAAACCCATGTTAAGGTTTACGCGGGCCGCGTAAAACTGAAAAAGTGGCTATAAGTAGCCTGTGCATGGGGCTTTCATCTGTGCTCGAGAAAACTTTCAAAATCACTCATATTCTGCTCGAAATTCACATTCACAATAGCAAAACGCTGCCACGATCAAGGGTAATAACTCGATCACTGCTACGATATAATATCCGATCGATTGAAACTATCCGATGGATGTTTAAGTGCTGCCCGTATTTGGGCTATACTTTGTCATTCGTTGTGAGGGTTTTGATCTCGTGAGTTATCGTAAAAGTTGTATTTAGTTACTGACCTAGTTTCGTGTGCATTGTTAATTGAATTAGGTTAACAAGGCTAAATCAGTAGGCTAAACTCTGCCCGTCTAAACTTGCAATGTGAGTCATTCTCTTTTTACCAAATTGTTTCCAAAACCCTAATTATCTTCAAAGTTATAATTAGAGGGATTAAGTCTTTGTAATCTACAATTACTGCCGGTATGTGGGGTTTTGTACACATTACTTGATACCCGTCACCATTGGACAACGGGTTAGCCAATGGGTGATCTGACCATAGTCACAGATACTGTCGAGTGACAAATACCGATTTGGGGTAATTGGTAGATAAAAACAATATAATCACCCTTGATACTGTATATTATAACAATGTGTCATTTTGTGCAACTTGAATGACTCGCCAGTATTTCTCTGCTGATAAAACCTTTTTAAAACATGTTTAAAGTGATCTGCTGTGATCCAGGAAAAAGTGCCATGTAGCACTAAAAGCTTGAGGAAGTGGCTCAATAAAATAAAGAAACATGTTTTTGTAAAAACAGGGATTTCCCAGTGAAATCACCTTTATTGTAAATTATGGGTATTATCCCCAAGTTATGAAATAAAATAATTGGGCATTTCCAAGTTTTAAAAGATCATGTTAAAACTTCCGCTGTTAACTCAATTAATAAATACCACGGGTTTCTATCAACTCAATTAATAAATACCATGGGGTCGAGATTTCTTTTAAAGGGGTGAGGATGTAACACCACATAAAAACGTGTCCAATTGTGTAAAGACACGTGTCCTAAACTCTAATTATGAGAAAAATTGAGTTTGAAGGACTGAAGATGTCAAACAGTGAAACTATGTGTCCGGAGGGACTAAAAGTGTCAACATGCCAAACTTGAGCCTCTGAATGACCATACATGATGAATATATTCTTAAACGAGACATTGATTGGATATAAGAAGCCGTTTGTGAAAATAATCAGAAAATTATAAGACTACGAGGGTTTAACGTGTCAACATGTTAATTCTGACATCTGAGTGACCTTTTAACGAAACCGAGGCTTCGAAATATTCAAATATACTCTCAAGAATAAGTGGTATAAATTTCACGTGATTTCGAGATCGTTAAGCATGTTTTCAAGACTTTGGGCTATAAGTGTCAACTTGATGAAACTTGCATTTATAGTGATATTTAACGGAACCGAGCCTAACGAAGTTTGTTCATACATCCTTGAACCTCAATAAACTAACTACAAGGGCCTTACATGTCAAAAAGGAGGTTAAATAAGGTTTAAACGGACGAGGGACTAAAGCTGCCAAGTTTTAAAGTTGTTTTGGCTGGTTTTTGGGTCTATGCGGGCCGCGTAAGATCCTTCTTGATCTTACGCGGGCCGCCTAAAAGTTCCCAGTGCAGAATTTGAAGGACAGGTGCAGGTTTGATCAGTTTAACCGACTTAACCTCAAATGTATCGAATCCATGGGCTCTCAAACGGTTTTATAAATCAGCTAGGACACCTGGGGTGATCCTAGGATGTTCCATAACAGCTGGAAGTGATCTATGATCTTGGAAATTTGTATATAAGTGGCACTAGTGTTGTGTTCTTGGCACATCATTTACAACAATCATCAAGAGGACTTGTCTCTGGAGCTTACAAGCATTGGGTGAAGATTTCCAAGTGTAGAAAAGTTAGCAAGGACCATTAGTAAGAGTTTAATTACCTGCTTAGCCGTTTTAATTAGCTTAATTATCGAAAAGTCAAACTTGTCGTAATTTAGCTTTTGTTTTCGAATTAATCACAAATGGTCCAGCCACTAATCAAAACGAAAGTGGTTACGGAACCATATTAATGTAGGTGATTAACCCTTAAAAGGGCACCTCCTAATTATTTCGTTTGACTAGTTAATTGTCGGGTCAAACTAGTTTGACAAAAAGTCAAACTGGACAGAAAGTTCAAAAATGAATAAAATTAATAAACCAGAGGTTCTAATTTATATTTTAACATTCTAATGACTTGGTAATTAATATTAGAACATGTTTTATCAATCCTAAGCCGACAATTATCAGTCTAGGGTCAGTTTATAACCGAAAGTCGCAAAAGCTTGACTTTTGCTTTGACTTTCAGTTCTGACCCGTTCAAGCTTAATTCTCCCATGTTTTAAGCTTCCATTAGGACCACATTACTCAGTAGTATAACCCTCTGGAGTTATAGTACATGGTTCTTAGTGGTTTGAATTATATGCTCTTGATCGTTAATATGCTTATAAATGCCATAACCGTCCTTTTGACACACAAATGAGATTTTTAGAAATGTGAGAGGACAAAAACCTTTGTTACTAATTTATAAACTTGTACTAAAAATTTGACATCAGTTTGAGGTCTAGATTAGGAGTTATGCTCAATAGCGTAATTAGAAAGCTTTTTGTTAATTAAACGGCGTAATTTGCATAAAGCCTATCTAAACCCAATTTTTGACACCAAAATTTTTACCCACTGATGTAATATAATATTTTGGGATTTTTGAAAATTTTTAATTATTTTTAAACTGATCATATCATAGGGTCCTAGCTTTAATTCGGTAATTGCCGGTTATACCCTTTTCTTGAATAAAATGAGTTTTACATAATATTTTGATACCAAACTTTTTGCTACTGATTCTATATGATAAATAGAATATTTTGAACTTTATAAACTGATCAAAAACTCAGATTTCCTATTATGACCCGAAAATCGCTTAAAACCGCCTTTTACGCGTTTTAAGCGCATAGTATGGGTTAAAACTATTTTTAACATATAAGACTTGAAACCTACTGATGTTTTTAATAAATTTCTATACTTTAACAGTAAGAAAAAGTTTTAAACTCAGATTTCCAAAAAAATTACCTTTAAAGCCTATGTGAAATTACCAAAATGCCCATTCGGTGCATAAATTGGTTATAAAGGATAAATTTCACATATAGGCAATACCCTACTGATATAACTTATTAAATTAAATATTTTTACTGATTTCAAAAGACCAGAACTTCAGTTTATTTTAATATCTCTTTTATAAGTATTAAAATTACCAAAATACACTTTCGGGACTTAAATTGGTTTAAATTACTTTTTGGGCATATATGTTAACATCCTACTGATGTATTAACATATTTTAAGCATAATAACAATTAAGACCTGTATATAATTCATTTGGTTACCCGTTACGCGTTCGGATCGGTTTATGTGACTAGTTTACGTATAATAGCCGAAACGGGTTTAACCATATCATTAAATCCTCAAATTCCAGAATGTGATTAGTTTACCCATATTATACAAGTATCCAAGCTTGTTGGGTCTAAAACACATTCTATTCTGGTCTCCGCTTAATCTAGCGTTTAGAACCATAAAGTTTCTTTCTAACTAGCCGGTCTAAGTCTTTGACTTAACTAAAGGCCTGTTAGCACCCTAATAGGTTATTAAACCTTCTATACAGATTAAGTAGCATCCAGTAGAAGGTATCATTATACAGCTTTAGGAATTACGACTGAGTTACTTTCACCTTCAAGCTCAGGTAAATACTTTTAACTTATTTTCCCTTATACGGGCTTGGGATATGGTATTATAATAATACCACTTGGTCGGGTATGAAATCATTTAATCGGATTGAGATTAATAAATTTACATAACCCGTTTTAATCTGTCTTGTTTGATAACATAAGCATTGGGGGTTAATACGACCGTGTCCTGGATATCCTCGTCTTATTTCATTTGAAAATGACCACGACCTATGCACGGGGTGTAGGCATACACTTGACAGATGCAAATGCTAAAATATAAACCCACATGTTGGGGATAACTCCTTTGTGGGTTCTATAAGTGGTGAGTCGGTTAATCACGACCGGCTTCCAACCGGCCCCAAATGTAAGACAAACATGTAAATTTCTATACAAGATTATATTTAAATAATTGTCCCAAGTTATAAAAGATTTGTGCCATGTGCATTAAAACCAATTTATAAACACTTTTCAAAAGAGTCAGTTAATTGTATTTACCAGTGTAAACTGATGTATTTTCTTAAATGCTGATTTGACAGGTACCTCTGTAATAGGCTGGAGCTATTAGGTGTCATAAGAGGATCTTGCAAATCCATAGATACCTGAAGTCTGTTATTTTGTTTCTTTGTATTTATTTATGATCCGCCTGTGGATCTTATTACATTCCATTCTGTATATTCTTTCACTCGGACACTCAGACTTTATGGTTTGTAATAGTTTATTCACCAAGCCTTCCATTGTGCTATTATGTTGTGTATATTGACTATGATGATATCAACTACGTCACGATACTCCCCGCCGGGCCCACCGGTAATATGTGGAAATATCGGTGTGTGACAGGTTGGTATCAGAGCCAACATTGAGTGAATTAAACACTAACCTTTTGTGTTTAATCTCAATGACACAATAAGCACATTCCTTAGACTTTCGAGTCTAGGCTAATGACCTAGGATTTATTCTTAACTTTCCTTTTATTGTTTATATTATATCTACTTGTTTTGACAGGTCACCAATTGGAAAATGCCAGCATGAGTAAGAGGCAAAGGAAAAGGGCCAATGCGAGGAGGGCCATCAAGCCACGCGGGACCCTCCCACCGACGCACCCCATCTGATTCACTCTCTGGCTCTGACTCACGGGACCATTGGAGTCATAGCTTCAAACCAGCAAGGCATTCTGTATCACTAGGATCCTCACCATCCGACCTTCCATACTTTGGGTTACCCATTCCTGTTGAACCCCAACATTCCCATCATTCACAGGCATCACATCACTCAAATCAATCACACCACTCTTTTAACTCTCATCCTTTTCATCACTCGGATTCTACCTACTCTCCAACTCAGTTTAATCCCAATGCTTACGTCAACGACTTTTTGGGTTTCAATCCTCTTGGACCTGAGGATCATTTCTCTAAGGAGATGGAAATGGACGACGACTTGGACCCTGAAATGCAAACTGGAACACCGGGCCACCCTATTAGCATATCGAGCGGTTCTCCCTATCAAGGATCGCTGTACCAAGGGCTTGATTCGTATGCTGAGAAAATGGCTCAGTATGATTGGTTCTTTACTCCTTCATACCATAACTCCCCGGTCCAACCTCCTTTGGTTGAACCACAGCTTCAAGCTATTACCCCACCACCTTTACCAGTTGAGAAACCACCTCAACAGCCTCCCGATCCGCCAAGGCGAAGGAGAAATGCTCGAATGTCTGTAGGTGGGGGACCATGGTTTGCATCCACTCATGGTTCAAGTTCTTACCCTCCTATTCCAGAGGACCCCCAAATGGGTGGACCATCTCACACGGTGCAGGAAGTCAACCCTCCGCCAGTTTCTCATGCACCACTGCAGCCGTCGTTGGGTTTTGACAACCCGATCCCGATATACCCAGGTTCATCTGGGTATAATCCATCTGGATACCCATCAGATTATGGAAACCATGACCCATACCTTACAGCTGCTCAGTACAATGCACTTTATCCTTCTTCTTACCCTCCAGTTTACCCAACTGGATATTTGGTGCAGGGATACCAATACCCACCTTACCAGCAACCTCTTCCTCAACAACATGAACAAACTCAGGAGATTTTACAGAGGTTAGACCGGGTTGAACGTGAAGCCGGTGAAACTAAGAAGAAGCATAATGGTTTTCTCAAAGGTCTTGTGAACCTTATTAAAGGCAAGAAGAAGTAGGAAGTTGTAGTTTCACGTTTTATTGTCTTTCAATAAGTCCTTGCGAGGACATTAATTTGTTTTCATGTACCAAGTCCCTGCGTGGACTTACTTTCTATTTCTGTAGCCCCTGCGTGGGCAGTGTGTTGTTTTCAAGTCCCGTTTAGGGCATCCTTGTACTAGTTTCGTGATTCAATAAAGTTATTTTCGATTTTCGAATATGTATTTTTATTACATCATACTATATCATTTCAAATTTGATTGATCTGCCAAAGAAATTCTTAGAGGTATAACCTAGCCAAAATACTAAATAACTATGATGGTACAACCTTTTTAAGATAATAACTCTCTGTTAACATCTGGAAAATATGTTAACATTCCTGGCTGTGCGGTACGAGAAACCACACAAGCCTCCAAATGTACTTGGATCCTTCCAAGTCACTTATATATAGTCTATATGATCAATGTAAATCATGGCCAATAAACATCAATGAGATGTATACACCAGAACATCCATTTGAGATGTATGCTTATAAGCAAAGGTGTAATAATGACAATGGAAGTTTTATATTATAGACTTCTTGTCAAAAAGGCGATGAACTTTCTTCGACCCTTAAAGAAATCACTGATCCGAGGGATCAATGATCATAATCGTCCATGTAACAAGGCTTTCGTGCCATCTAAATGTCCTTCGAGACGAGCCTTGTGCTATATGAATATGTCTCCTATGACATTGACAGTCGTGATTTATACCCCCTGTCTGATAAATATAAAAGATTTTATCCTATTTATTGTTTATTATGGTTCTGTTATAACCTAGGCAAATCATGATTAAATGATTTTTATTTTAAATGATCTACATGGATTAATAATACCATGACCATCTAATCATCAATGCGATGATTCTTTATGTAATATTAAATATACCATTATTGTTTAATATAGTACCCCAATCGTGGCTGGATCTGATGAAGTAAACAGTCATCCACGGGAAGGAAACAATAATGAGACCAGAATCAATCTTACAAACGCTGAACTGCAAGCTATGATTGACACCGCGGTTGCTCAAGCGGTAGATAAGATATTCAAGGAACTAAGTAGGGTTCGGTCCAAAACTCACTCAAAACCCTTATCACAGTCACATGCATCAAGAAGGGATGAATCTCAACATTCATCCAATCAAAGATCTGAGCTTCAAAGAGTAGTGCTAAACTAGGCTCCTAAGCACAAAAAGAGTTGCACTTATAAGTACTTTGTCTCCTGTAAACCGAGGGATTTTACAGGAGAAAAAGGAGCAATTGACTGTATGAAATGATTAGACGAAATGGAGACTGTGATTGACATCAGTGGATGTGCTAAGGAAGACATAGTCATGTTTGTGTCTCAATCTTTCAAGGGCGATGCCCTCACTTGGTGGAAGGCGTTGGTACAGTCCACTGGAAAGGTTCATTTGTATAACCTTTCGTGGAGCAAGTTTGTGGATCTTGTGAAAGATACATACTGTCCTCAGCACGAAGTTGAGAGGATTGAAACTGATTTCCTCACCTTGGTGACGAAGGATCTAGACTGTAGATCCTATGTGACTAGCTTTAATTCAATGTCAAGGCTGGTACCATATTTAGTCACTCCTGAGCCCAAACGCATTGCACGTTTCATCGGTGGTTTAGCTCCCGAAGTGAAAGGAAACGTCAAGGCTTCTAAGCCTACTACTTAACTTATAGATCTGCTGTGGATCTATCTCTGTCCCTTACCCTTGACATCGTAAGGAGTAGGGCAAAGAGAACTACCGATGACGGGAAGAGGAAGAGAGAGGAAGATAAGTCCTCTCAATCAAACAAAAAGAACAAAGGAAACTTTGGTTTTAAGAAGGGGCAGTCGAATGACAAACCCAGGTGCAAGATCTGCAACAAAAGGCACTTTGGAAAGTGCAACCAGGACCCACAAGCCAAACCATGTGGGATCTGCAAAAAGAAAGGGCACAAATCTGTAGAGTGCCGGAACATTAAGGATGCAACCTGTTACGGTTGCAATGAAAAGGGGCATATCAAGACCAATTGCCCCAAGAATGTTAAGAAGCTCGAGGAGGCAAAGAAAACCAATGCAAGGGTTTTCCAAATGAATGCTAGGGAAGCGGTGAACGACGAGAACGTCATAACAGGTACCTTCCTCATTAATAATAATTATGCTAGAGTCTTATTTGATTCAGGTGCGTATAAGTCTTTTGTAGACCATAAGTTTTGTAAGTCACTGAACTTGCCTATTAAGACTCTAGACATAAAATATGAGGTAGAACTTGCCGATGGTACCTTAGAAACAGCTTCGACTCTTCTTGATGGATGCTTTATATCCATCAAGAATCATTCCATCCCGTTATCCCTCTTGCCAATGAAATTGGCTGGGTTTGATATAGTTTTGGGCATGGATTGGTTGTCGCATAACCAAGCCCAAATTGCCTGTGATAAAAAGCTAGTTATTATCAAAACCTCTTCTGGTGAATCCGTCACTATTCAAGGAGATACACAATACGGGTTGCCCAACAATGTGTCTATTCTCAAGGTATCACAGTGTTTAAAGAGCGGATGTGTCATCTACATGGCACAAGTGACTGTGAATGATCCGAAGCCTAAGATTGAAGACATCCCAATCATCTCTGAGTATCCTGATGTCTTTCCTGACGAGTTACCTGGATTACCTCCTGAGAGGCAAGTAGAGTTCAGGATAGACATTCTACCTGGAGCTGCACCTATTGCACGAGCTCCTTATCGTCTAGCACCTACAGAAATGAAAGAAGTCAGGACTCAATTAGATGACTTATTGGAAAAGGGTTTTATACAACCTAGTTCTTCGCCTTGGGGAGCTCCAATTTTATTCTTGAAAAAGAAGGATGGATCAATGCGCTTGTGCATTGATTATCGTGAGCTAAATAAAGTAATGATCAAGAATCGTTATCCCTTACCCAGGATCGATGACTTATTTGACCAGCTCCAAGGAGCGAGCTTTTTCTCGAAAATTGATTTAAGATCTGGGTATCATCAACTCAAGGTTAGGACTGAAGATGTGCCTAAAACGGCATTTAGAACGAGATATGGACATTACGAGTTTTTAGTGATGCCTTTTGGGCTCACTAATGCACCGGCAGCATTCATGGACCTCATGAATAGAGTCTGCAAACCATACTTAGATAAGTTTGTCATCGTTTTCATGACATACTTATCTACTCTCGTAATCAAGATGATCATGAGAAGCACCTTCGATGTATCTTAGGATTACTTCAACAAGAGAAACTGTATGCTAAGTTTTCGAAATGTGAATTTTGGCTTTGTGAAGTCCAATTCCTTGGACATGTTGTCAGTGAGCGAGGTATCCAAGTAGATCCCGCTAAGGTAGAAGCCGTAATGAATTGGAAAGCACCCAAGACTCCAACTGAAATTCGTAGCTTTCTGGGTTTGGCAGGTTACTATAGAAGATTCATTGAGAATTTTTCAAGGATAGCCGCACCATTGACTTCTTTGACCCGTAAGAATGTAAAATTTGATTGGGGTCCGAAACAACAAGAATCCTTTGAGATTCTTAAGCAAAACTTGAGTAATGCTTCAGTGCTAACACTACCTGATGGAATCGAAGAGTTTGTCGTATATTGTGATGCGTCACACACCGGTTTGGGTTGTGTACTTATGCAAAAAGGCAAGGTAATTGGCTATGCATCACGACAACTAAAAGTGCATGAAAAGAATTACACCACCCACGATTTGTAATTAGGTGCTGTTGTATTCGCACTAAAGTTGTGGAGACATTATTTATATGGAACTAAATGCGTGATCTATTCGGATCACAAGAGTCTCCAACACTTGTTCAATAAAAAAGAGCTCAATATGAGACAGCACCGCTGGATGGAAACATTAAATGATTATGATTGTGAAATTCGCTACCATCCTGGTAAAGCGAATGTGGTCGCAGATGCTCTAAGCCGAAAGGAAAGAGTCAAACCTATCAGGATTAATGCTAAGAGCATAGCATTGAAGAATAGCCTGAATGAAAGGCTATTAGTCGCACAGAAAGATGCTGTTTTGGAAGCTAACCTTCCAGACGAAAAGTTAGGTGTAACTGCGGAACAGTTAACACCTGGCAAGGATGGAATTCTCGGACTCAATGGAAGAATTTGGGTTCCCATTCATGGAGGACTTCGAGATGTAATCCTTCAGGAAGCTCACAACTCCAAATATTCAGTTCACCCTGGAGGCGACAAGATGTATCAGGATTTGAAAGCTAATTATTGGTGGATAGGGTTGAAGAAATCTATTGCCACCTATGTTGCTAAGTGCTTGACCTGTGCTCAGATTAAAGCAGAACATCAAAAACCATCGGATCTGCTTCAGCAGCCAGAACTTCCCACATGGAAGTGGGAAATGGTAACTATGGACTTTATAACTAAGTTACCTAAAACAAGGCATGGAAATGATACTATATGGGTCATAGTTGATAGATTGACTAAGTCAGCACACTTCTTACCCATTAAAGAGACTCATAACTCTGAAAAGTTAGCTCAGCTTTACGTGGATAAGATTGTATCTCTCCACGGAGTGCCGGTGTCTATTATATTGGATAGAGATACTAGATACACCTCTCACTTTTGGAAAAGTTTCCAACAATCTTTGGGCACTCGTTTAAACTTTAGTACTGCTTACCATCCTCAGACAGATGGGCAGAGTGAGCGTACGATTCAAATATTGGAAGACATGCTTCGTGCATGTATTATTGATTTAGGTGGTAGTTGGGATGACCACCTACCCTTGGTCGAGTTCTCCTATAACAATAGCTACCATACAAGCATTCAGGCTGCACCTTTTGAAGCATTATATGGTAGAAAATGCAGAACGCCTGTTTGCTGGGCGGAAGTGGGAGAGGCTCAGCTATCAGGACCTGATATAGTCCTTGAAACGACAGACAAGATTGTCCAAATTCGTGATCGCCTGAAAGCTGCCAGGGATAGGCAGAAACGTTATGCTGACAAGAGGCGAAAACCTCTAAAGTTTGAGGTTGGTGACAAAGTCTTACTGAAAGTATCACCCTGGAAAGGTGTGATGCGTTTTGGTAAGAAAGGCAAGCTAAGCCCTAGATATATAAGACCATTCGAGATTGTTGAATGTGTCGGCAGTGTAGCTTATAAGCTAAACTTGCCTGAGGAGCTGAGTGTAATCCATAATGTGTTCCACATCTGTAATCTCAAGAAGTGTCTAGCTGATGAATCGCTAGCCATGTCTCATAAGGACGTACAGATTGATGAAAGTCTGAGATTTGTTGAAAAACCTATATCGATCGAGGATTGTCAGGTTAAAAAGCTCCGAAGGAAGCATGTGCCTATTGTAAAGGTCAAATGGGATGCCCGTAGAGGTCCCGAATATACGTAGGAAGTTGAGTCCACTATGCGACAAAAGTACCCTCACTCATTCCAGTAAATCTCGGGGTCAAGATTTCTTTTAAGGGGGTGAGGATGTAACACCACGTAAAAACGTGTCCAATTGTGTAAAGACACGTGTCCTAAATTCTAATTATGAGAAAATTTGAGTTTGAAGGACTAAAGATGTCAAACAGTGAAACTATGTGTCCGGAGGAACTAAAAGTGTCAACATGCCAAACTTGAGCCTCTAAATGACCATACATGATGAATATATTCTTAAACGAGAGATTGATTGGATATAAGAAGCCGTTTGTGAAAATAATCGGAAAATTATAAGACTACGAGGGTTAAACGTGTCAACATGTTAATTCTGACCTCTGAGTGACCTTTTAATGAAACCGAGGCTTCAAAATATTCAAATATACTCTCAAGAATAAGTGGTATAAATTTCACGTGATTTCGAGATCGTTAAGCATGTTTTCAAGACTTTGGGTTATAAGTGTCAACTTGATGAAACTTGCATTTATAGTGATATTTAACGGAACCGAGCCTAACGAAGTTTGTTCATACATCCTTGAACCTCAATAAACTAACTACAAGGGCCTTACATGTCAAAAAGGAGGTTAAATAAGGTTTAAACGGACCAGGGACTAAAGCTGCCAAGTTTTAAAGTTGTTTTGGCTGGTTTTTGGGTCTACGCGGGCCGCGTAAGATCCTTCTTGATCTTACGCGGGCCGCCTAAAAGTGCCCAGCACAGAATTTGAAGGACAGGTGCAGGTTTGATTAGGTTAACCGACTTAACCTCAAATGTATCGAATCCATGGGCTCTCAAACGGTTTTATAAATCAGCTAGGACACCTGGGGTGATCCTAGGATGTTCCATAACAGCTGGAAGTGATCTATGATCTTGGAAATTTGTATATAAGTGGCACTAGTGTTGTGTTCTTGGCACATCATTTGCAACAATCATCAAGAGGACTTGTCTCTGGAGCTTACAAGCATTGGGTGAAGATTTCCAAGTGTAGAAAAGTTAGCAAGGACCATTAGTAAGAGTTTAATTACCTGCTTAGCCGTTTTAATTAGCTTAATTATCGAAAAGTCAAACTTGTCGTAATTTAGCTTTGACTTTCGAATTAATCACAAATGGTCCAGCCACTGATCAAAATGAAAGTGGTTATGGAACCATATTAATGTAGGTGATTAACCATTAAAAGGGCACCTCCTAATTATTTTGTTTGACTAGTTAATTGTCGGGTCAAACTAATTTGACAAAAAGTCAAACTGGACAGAAAGTTCAAAAATGAATAAAATTAATAAACCAGAGGTTCTAAAGTATATTTTAACATTCTAATGACTTGGTAATTAATATTAGAACATGTTTTATCAATCCTAACCCGACAATTATCAGTCTAAGGTCAGTTTATAACCGAAAGTTGCAAAAGCTTGACTTTTGCTTTGGCTTTCAGTTCTGACCCGTTCAAGCTTAATTCACCCATGTTTTAAGCTTCCATTAGGACCACATTACTCAGTAGTATAACCCTCTGGAGTTATAATACATGGTTCTTAATGGTTTGAATTATATGCTCTTGATCGTTAATATGCTTATAAATGCCATAACCGCCCTTTTGATACACAAATGAGATTTTTAGAAATGTGAGAGGACAAAAACCTTTGTTACTAATTTATAAACTTGTCCTAAAAATTTGACATCAGTTTGAGGTCTAGATTAGGAGTTATGCTCAATAGCGTAATTAGAAAGCTTTTTAATAATTAAACGGCATAATTAGCATAAAGCCTATCTAAACCCAATTTTTGACACCAAAATTTTTACCCACTGATGTAATATAATATTTTGGGATTTTTGAAGATTTTTAATTATTTTTAAACTGATCATATCATAGGGTCCTAGCTTTAATTCGGTAATTTCCGGTTATACCCTTTTCTTGAATAAAATGAGTTTTACATAATATTTTGATACCAAACTTTTTACTACTGATTCTATATGATAAATAGAATATTTTGAACTTTATAAACTGATCAAAAACTCAGATTTCCTATTATGACCCGAAAATCGCTTAAAATCGACTTTTACGCGTTTTAAGCGCATAGTATGGGTTAAAACTATTTTTAACATATAAGACTTAATACCTACTGATGTTTTTAATAAATTTTTGTACTTTAACAGTAAGCAAAAGTTTTAAACTCAGATTTCCAAAAAATTTACCTTTAAAGCCTATGTGAAATTACCAAAATGCCCATTCGGTGCATAAATTGGTTATAAAGGATAAATTTCACATATAGGCAATACCCTACTGATATAACTTATTAAATTAAATATTTTTACTGATTTCAAAAGACCAGAACTTCAGTTTATTATAAAATCTCTTTTATAAGTATTAAAATTACCAAAATACACTTTCGGGACATAAATTGGTTTAAATTACTTTTTGGGCATATATGTTAACATCCTACTGATGTATTAACATATTTTAAGCATAATAACAATTAAGACCTGTATATAATTCATTTGGTTACCCGTTACGCGTTCGGATCGGTTTATGTGACTAGTTTACGTATAATAGCCGAAACGGGTTTAACCATATCATTAAATCCTCAAATTCCAGAATGTGATTAGTTTACCCATATTATACAAGTATCCAAGCTTGTTGGGTCTAAAACACATTCTATTCTGGTCTCCGCTTAATCTAGCGTTTAGAACCATAAAGTTTCTTTCTAACTAGCCGGTCTAAGTCTTTGACTTAACTAAAGGCCTGTTAGCACCCTAATAGGTTATTAAACCTTCTATACAGATTAAGTAGCATCCAGTAGAAGGTATCATTATACAGCTTTAGGAATTACGACTGAGTTACTTTCACCTTCAAGCTCAGGTAAATACTTTTAACTTATTTTCCCTTATACGGGCTTGGGATATGGTATTATAATAATACCACTTGGTCGGGTATGAAATCATTTAATTGGATTGAGATTAATAAATTTACATAACCCGTTTTAATCTGTCTTGTTTGATAACATAAGCATTGGGGGTTAATACGACCGTGTCCTGGATATCCTCGGCTCATTTCATTTGAAAATGGCCACGACCTATGCACGGGGTGTAGGCATACACTTGACAGATGCAGATGCAAATGCTAAAATATAAACCCACATGTTAGGGATAACTCCTTTGTGGGTTCTATAAGTGGTGAGTCGGTTAATCACGACCGGCTTCCAACCGGCCCCAAATGTAAGACAAACATGTAAATCTTTATACAAGATTATATTTAAATAATTGTCCCAAGTTATAAAAGATTTGTGCCATGTGCATTAAAACCAATTTATAAACACTTTTCAAAAGAGTCAGTTAATTGTATTTACCAGTGTAAACTAACGTATTTTCTTCAAGGCTGATTTGACAGGTACCTCTCGTAATAGGCTGGAGCTATTAGGTGTCATAAGAGGATCTTGCAAATCCATAGATACCTGAAGTCTGTTATTTTGTGTCTTTGTATTTATTTATGATCCGCCTGTGGATCTTATTACATTCCAATCTGTATATTCTTTCACTCGGACACTCAGACATTATGGTTTGTAATAGTTTATTCACCAAGCCTTCCGCTGTGCTATTATATTGTGTATATTGACTATGATGATATCAACTACGTCACGATACTCCCCGCCGGGCCCACCGGTAATATGTGGAAATACCGGGGTGTGACAATTGTTGTGAACTAGTTTTGGCTTTACATCATCTGTTCCTCTGTAGGGTTCAATCCCAACATGTTGAAGTTAGGGTTTGAGGAGAAACCCTGGTGTCGCCCCCTGTGTTTAATTGAACCAGACACACACTAGTGTGTGTTTGGTTTTAATTTTATTGTTTTAATTATAATTAATTTCAAACTTAACAACTTTGGTCCCCCATCTATTATTTGGTTCATATTTAACTAGATCACAACCTAATTATTTTTAACATTATTCCCACTAATTAACTAGGTTAAATATCCCAAGTTAATTTAGTGGGTTCGGGGAATTTATGACTAGGTTTATTTTAAGTCCCGTTAACTCGTGCCTCTTATAAACTTATTTCCTTAAAACTTTGATTCGCTTGTATTTAATATTAGGATTTTTTATTTAAATCCGAATATTTACTGGGTTATTTTTACCACTAACGGTACTTTATCCGTATTTTAGTATTAACGGGGTTTGATTACCAAACACGTTTTCAGGGTGTTACAATATATTATAATAGTTTATTATTATATTTACTTTTAGTAACATATTTTAAATTTTTTTCCTTTTTTAAAACCATACATTTCCTTTACCGTTTTTTAATAATTCTTTTTTTTTTTTTGGTACATATATTAGTTTATCAAATAATTTGATACTTCTTTAATAATTTACATTTATAAGTTTTTTTTTTCTAAAAACTTAAGTACGTAGTTGTGCTTGATTTTTTCCATTAACATTCTCTTATAAGTTTTGTTAAAAACGAAGTTGTACTCAAAATAAAATATTTATTTGGTATTATAAAACGGTACAATAATAAACTAAAGCGTTCTAATGGTTTGACTTTCTAAACAACATGCGTTATTTTAAATCACGTGAGTTTTATATTATTATTTGCTAAGTTTCGCCGCAAAGCACGACATAAAGAACTATTATATATATATATATATATATATATATATATATATATATATATATTGTTCATGAAGGAAGATTAATAGTAACTTTATTTTTACAATAATATATAGGTTTTATTATTTTTTGTTTAATATATTATAATAGTTTATTATTATATTTACATATTTTTAATATTATTTTACCTTTTTAAAACATATATTTCCTTTAACATTTTTTAGTAATTCTCTTTTCTTTGTTTACAACATATATTAATTTATCGATTAATTTGATACTTCTCTAATAATTTACGTTTATAACTGTTTTCTAAAAACTTAAGTACGTAGTTGTGCTTGATTTTTTCCCTGACATTCAGTTATAAGTTTTGTTAAAAACGAAGTTGTACTTAAAATACAGTATTTATTTGGTATTATAAAATGGTACGATGATAAACTAAATCGTTCTAATGGTTTGGTTTTCTAAACAATATGTTTTATTTTCAAATCATGTTTGTTTTACATTATCATTTACTCGATTTCGCCGCAACGCGCGATGTCAAGAAAAACTAGTATATATTGTTATTAAAGGATCATGAATAGTAATTTTAATTTTATAATAATATATAACTTTTTATTATTTTTTTATTTTTAGTAACATATTTTTTAGGAACAATCATGGACTTTTTTTTTGTTGCAGTTGAAACTGGAAGAAGTCCATTGGCTAATATTACAATTGGTGTTCGGGCGAAGATGTGACAACTCAATGATAAGACCCAATAAAAGGACCCTCATTAATTCTAGCCAAGGATCCTTATAAATGTGGCGCACCATGGAGGCATTCCATGGACTATGAATTAATAAAAGTAGTTTACTTAAACATAATTGGTAGACTTTCAAAAGTATGGCTTCCTTTTTGAAGGAACAATCATGTTTAAGATTTAGTGTTACTCTTAGTTAATGCTTTTGTTTTTAAGTTTTCTCTTTTTAGGAATAAAGCACACTCTAAAGGCGATGGGAACTAGCCAAAGGATCTTGAGCCGGAACCCCATGCACGTAAACAGAAGTCCTCATCCTCGAAATCTTCATTACAGTATGTTCAGCACGAGGCGTGTGAGGTAAGCACGCCCCCGTGCCTCCTCATTGCTGAAACAAAATTAGCCACTGGACCTCTCACACGGGGTCGTGCCCCCCAAGCACACCCCCGTGCCCAATGCCCAGTTTTTGAAAAAAAATGTTGTTTTTAACCCACGTTTACACTTTTAATTCATTTTTTGACACATTAAGGACAATGTGTAATTTAATTGCGGGGGGAAATTAAATCTTTCGTCCTAAAACAAGCCTTACACAAAAACTCAATTTGGAATCGCTAAACACCCCAAATCTTTTTCAAAATTTTTCTTTATTTTCTTTGTCTTGTCTTAGTTCAAGTTAAAAAACCAAGTTCTAAAAATTTTGTTTTTACTAATTTACAACCGATAGTGCCATGATAAAAAGAACCATAAAAGAAAATTTTATAAAAGGCATTACAATCCGTTTAAAATTTGATTGTATACACATTTTCACACTTTTACCTCCTTTTCCCACAAATAATGAGTTTTGAGCCTTTATCGAGCATACAATACCATATCTTTATTAAATGCTCACTTTTCATTTCTTGTGTGATACCCCGTATCCTTCATTTTTTTATCCCACATCGCTCAGAAGACAAAAACTAAGAGTGTATCTCCCCTATAAAAGAAGAAAAAAACAATGTACAAAGTGAATTAATTATTTATACTTGCATGTTTAGCCATGTTGTCAAATTACATTGCAATTATGTCCCTTAGTCTATGAATAGTATCATTTTTAAGGGTTTATTAATTACTAAATTTTGTACTTCTAATTAATCTCCGTGATTATTCAATAGCATAAAACTTAGGACTATACACCTATCTACTTTAAATTACATGTTTGTGTTATGAGAAATATTTAATATCTTTGACTCTGAACTTGATTTCTTCGTTAATCACTCACTAGTTTTTTAGTCGCGCGTTGCGGTGAAACCGAGCAAATGATAATGTAAAACAAACGTAATTTGAAAATAAAGCATGTTGTTTAGAAAGTCAAACCATTTGAACGGTTTAGGTTATTATCGTATTGTTTTATGATACCAAATAAATATTTTATTATAAGTACATTTTTCGTTTTTAACAAAATTTATAACGGAATGTCCAGGAAAAAATCAAGCATAACTACATACTTAAGTTTTTAGAAAAAGTTATAATCGTAAATTATTAAAGAAGTATCAAATTAATCGATAATATATGTTCTAAAAAAAGAAAAGAGAATTATTAAAAAAATATGCTCAGCCTCGAGTGTGTACGTTCAAGACCTTCATGGACTGTCGACCTAGTACTTTCTGTGGTACAGAAGGAGCTGTAGGTCTTCTCCACTGGTTCGAGAAGATCGAATCTGTTTTTGAGATGTGTGAATGCCTTGTAGCTAGCAGGGTGAAGTTTGCAACTGGAACTCTTGAAGGTGGTGCGCTCTCTTGGTGGAACGCACAAGTGCAGATGTTAGGGTTGGCAGCTGCTAATGCCACCCCCTGGAATGACTTTAAAGAACTGATCAAAGAAGAATACTGTCATCGTGATGACATTCATAAGTTGGAGGTGGAGTACTACGACCTTAAGATGGTAGGGTCAGAAATCGAGGCCTACACGAAGCGTTCAAACGAGTTGGCTGCACTGTGTCCCAACATGTCAAATCCTCCCTACAAGTGAATTGAACTCTACATCAAGGGTTTAGTGCCAGAGATTCAGAGCATGGTGACTCCAGCTAATCTTCCTACGATCCAGCAGATCATACAACTGTCCCACCGCCTTCCTGATCAGGCAGTCGAGCAGAACAAGTTGCCAAAGTGTATTAGCGCCACTACTTCTGATGCTCCTAGTGACAACAAACGCAAATGGGATGGAAGTTCTAGCAAGGGTTCAAGTTATGTTCAGTCTCTGTCTCAGCAGCGAAGGACTGATGACTACAAAAGCCCCAGTCAGCAGTCTACTGGTAATCAAGGTCAGGGTGGATACAGGGGAAACCACCCTAAATGCAACCGTTGTAACTTGCACCATAGCGGGCCGTGCAGCAAGGGTCGCTGTTATAGATGCAATAAACCCGGTCACGTAGCAAAAGATTGTAGGAGCCCACATCCTGCAAATCAGAATCGCCAGCAGCAACAGCAACAAGCCCCTCAGAACCAGCAGCAGCAGCAACAACAACAGCGGGGTAACAACAGGGGATGTTTTCAATGTGGAGCTAAAGACCACTTCAAGAGGAACTGCCCCCAGCTGAATCATAATCAAAACAACAATAACAACAACCAGGGTAATGGAAACAACAACAGGGACAACAATGATGGTAATGGTGCCAGGGGACGTGCATTCGTGATTGGTCAGGGTGAAGCAAGAAACGATCCCAACGTTGTGACGGGTAAGTTTCTACTGGACGATTACTTTGTTTCTGTTTTATTCGATTCGGGAGCCGATACTAGTTACGTATCCTTAAGGGTTAGTCAGATGCTTAAGCGTACCCCAATCCCTCTAGATTCTAAGCATATTATAGAATTAGCGAACGGTAAAAATCTTGAAGTCACACACATAGTTAAGGGTTGTAATATCGCAGTAGCTGGTCAGACCTTCTCAATCGATCTCATCCCCATCGTTTTGGTAGTTTCGACGTTGTTATTGGGATGGACTGGTTATCCCAACATCGAGCGGAGATACTCTGCAAGGAGAAAATCGTCCGCATCCCTCATTCTGGTGAGGAACCCCTCGTTATTCGTAGTGAAAAGAGCGGTGCTGTTGTGGGTATCATCTCTTTCCTTAAGGCCCTGAAGTGTTTGCGAAAGGGCCACACAGCTATTCTAGCCCTCGTTACTGATGCCTCAATGAAAGAGAAGAAGATAGAAGACATTCCGATCGTACGCGACTTTCCTTAGGTATTCCCTGAGGAATTACCTGGTCTTCCGCCTCATCGTCAGGTCGAGTTTCAAATCGAGCTAGCTCCTGGAGCAGCACCAATAGCTCGTGCACCTTATCGCTTAGCCCCATCTGAACTAGAAGAACTGTCCGCACAACTACAAGAGCTTTTGGACAAGGGTTTCATTCGTCCCAGTTCTTCACCCTAGGGAGCTCCAGTTTTGTTTGTGAAGAAAGACGGTACCTTTTGAATGTGCATAGACTATCATGAACTCAACAAGGTGACCGTGAAGAATCGTTATCCTCTTCCGCGTATCGATGACCTGTTCGACCAGTTGCAAGGGTCGAGCATCTACTCAAAGATTGATCTGAGATCGGGCTATCATCAGCTGAGAGTCCAAGATGAAGACATCTCCAAGATAACATTCAGGACTCGTTACGGACACTACGAGTTCCTGGTTATGCCTTTCGGGTTGACAAACACACCTGCGGTCTTCATGGATCTCATGAACCGAGTGTGTAAACCATACTTAGATAAGTTCGTTATTATTTTCATCGATGACATCCTGGTCTATTCCAAGAGTCAGGAGGAACACGAGCGTCATCTGCGACTCATTCTGGAACTTCTTCGAGCAGAACAAATTTATGCTAAATTTTCGAAATGTGACTTTTGGCTTCGTGAAGTCCATTTCCTCGGCCACGTGGTTAATGAGGATGGGATTCACGTTGATCCATCCAAGGTTGACTCGATCAAGAATTGGCCTGCACCTCGAACCCTAACTGAAATCCACCAATTCTTAGGTTTGGCGGGTTACTATAGAAGGTTTATCAAGGATTTCTCAAAGATTGTGCAACCTCTTACTATTCTAACTCAGAAGGGTGTCACCTACCGTTGTGGTGATGCTCAGGAATCCGCGTTTTAGCAACTGAAGGTGAAACTTTGTAGCGCACCTATTCTCTCGTTACCTGAAGGCACAGACGATTTTGTGGTTTATTGTGACGTGTCAATCCAAGGACTTGGTTGTGTGTTGATGCAATGTGAGAAAGTCATTGCTTACGCATCACGCCAACTCAAGGTTCACGAAAAGAACTACACTACTCACGACCTGGAGTTGGGAGCAGTGGTGTTTGTGCTTAAGATATGGAGACATTACTTGTACGGTACCAAGTGCACCATTTACACCGATCACAAGAGTCTCCAGCATATCTTCGATCAGAAGGAGTTGAACATGCGACAGCGTCGATGGGTCGAACTTCTAAACGACTACGAATGCGCGATCAAGTATCATCCAGGCAAAGCCAATGTTGTGGCCGACGCCCTCAGTCGTAAAGAAAATAAACCTAAGCGTGTACGTGAGTTACAGCTTACCATTCACTCCAGTCTTCCCGCCCAAATTCGTGATGCTCAGGTCGAAGCATTGAAGGAAGAGAACCTCAAAGCAGAGTCCCTGTGGGGCATGGAAAAGAAACTCGAACGTAAGGAAAACGGGTCTTACTACTTCATGGAACGTATCTGGGTTCCATTCTTTGGAAATTTACGAGAACTTGTGATGGACGAAGCACACAAGTCTCGCTACTCGGTGCATCCTGGTTCTGACAAGATGTACCAAGACCTCAGAACTCTCTACTGGTGGCCCCACATGAAAGCTAACATAGCGACCTATGTTAGTAAATGTTTGACCTGTGCGAGAGTCAAGGTTGAATGCCAGAAGCTATCCGGCCTACTTCAACAACCAGAGATCCCGACTTGGAAATGGGAGCAGATCTCCATGGACTTTGTTACTGGCCTACCTAGATCTTAATGGGGAAACGATACCATTTGGGTCATACTGGATCGACTGACAAAGTCTGCACACTTCCTGGCTATCAAGGAAACGGATAAGTTCTCTACCCTAGCAGACATCTACCTAAAGGAAGTAGTCGCGAGGCATTGGGTGCCAACTTCCATAATTTCGGATTGTGACCCGCGTTTTACATCTGATTTGTGGCAGGAAATGCACAAATCCTTTGGCTCACATCTAGACATGAGCATAGCGTACCATCCACAGACGGATGGGCAGACTGAACGCATCATCCAGACTCTTGAAGACATGCTTCGAGCGTGTGTAATCGACTTTGGTAACGGCTGGGAAAGGCACCTACCTTTGGTGGAGTTTTCATATAACAACAGTTACCACATCAGCATCCAGGCTGCTCCGTTCGAGGCTTTGTATGGACAGAAATGCCGATCACCCTTATGCTGGGCAGAAGTTGGCGACAGCCAAATCACTGGCCCAGAACTCGTCGTTGACACAATGGAAAAGATTGCCCAAATACGACAACGAATGGTGGCAGCTCGTGACCGTTAGAAAAGTTATGCTGATAAGCGCAGGAAACCGCTCGAGTTCCAGGTTGGGGATCGAGTGCTACTTAAAGTCTCACCTTGGAAATGTGTGGTTCGCTTTGGTAAATGGGGCAAGCTTAATCCGCGTTATGTCGGACCTTTCAAAATCACTGAGAAAATCGGCAAGGTGGCGTACAGACTAAATCTGCCCGAAGAGCTCAGTGGTGTTCACAACGTATTCCATGTGTTGAATCTGAAGAAGTGTCTGTCAGATGAGACCCTCATAGTTCCTTTGAAGGAACTCACTATCGAAGACCAATTGCGATTCATCGAGGAACCAGTGGAAATTATGGACCGGGAAGTTAAGACCCTCAAGCGTATCGGGATACCCATTGTTCGAGTTCGTTGGAACTCCCGTCGTGGCCCAGAGTTCACATGGGAACGAGAAGACCAAATGAAACGCAAGTATCCCCATTTGTTTAAGAGAAGTGAGTCCACTACTGAAGCTACTGCGGAATTTCGGGATGAAATTCCAAACCAACGGGGGGATGATGTGATACCCCAGGAAAACCAGGAAACCACGCAACCTAACTAGCTTCCTCAGTGACTATGTGCCAAATTTCGGGACGAAAATTCTTTCAACTTGGGGATGATGTGACAACTCGTATTTTAGAACCTTTCTTTGTGTTTGATGTAACATGTATGGACACTATGTGACAAACTGATGTGTAAACTTTAATGGAATGTTATGAGTTTGAACGTTATGTGTCATGTGAATGTATTGTGAGTATGTGTATATAATAACTAAGTTGGGTCGTGTGACACCTGTGCCTCCACGGCCATCAAACAAATACCAAACCAATGAAATATTGTATTTCATACTTGGGATTTGAATAAATATGTGTATCATGCACAAATCAATTCTTGTTCGATTTCGAGCTCTAAATCGCTTTCTGGAAAGTTATACGCGCATTGATGCGTAAACGTAATCAGTTTAACACGACAAACACTCCGGAACAGTGACATAGGCTTAACATACCTTAAATAACCTTTACATAACTTAGAAATAAGTTTTGGAAGGTTTGGTGTGTTGAAATCAAGTTAATTCGCTAACAGGGACTAAAATCGACAAACTGCGAAAGTATGCCGATTCGTACTGTAACGAACATTCCAGAACATAACCATAAGTTAAACATACCATAAATATCCTTTACATAGCTTAGAAATAGGCTTTGAGGGGTTTGGTGTGCTAAAATAAACTTTTTGGTCATTCAGGGACTAATAGCGTCAAAAAGTGCATAAGTTTGCATTTTCGCGCATATCTTACGTTCTGAATACATCCGGACATCCAAAAATTTATGTAATCATTAAAATATTTTATTTTAGTGATTGGCATGATAAAATTCCATTCGTCGCGTAGTTTGGATCGTTTTTCGCATCCGTTCGTGTTTCGTCATAATTAACTGAACAACGCAACCGTACAACCAAACGAACTGACATACGAGATATTTTTGAGCATGTTTCATGTTCCCTATACTTTAACTTCATTTTAGAGCCTTGAAATGGGATTAACGGGGCTTAAACGTGTCAAAAATGCATCAAAAACCATGTTTTGCACATTCAGGGACCAATATTGACAATCTGCCATAGTTATCTTAGGAAGGGACCAGAGTTGAAAATCTGATTTCCAGCTTGTTCCAGCTGTTCCTCTCATTTTCACATAGTTTTAATGAAACTAGGGGCTTGTTTTGGGGTACCCATGGTATTCTAAAACCATGGGCACACATGTAAGGTCCAGATCGAAGCTCGGTTTTCGATGAACGATCTTAACGGTTCTATGAAATCTATAAATACCCCCACCATCTTGCTTCAAACTCACACTTTGATCTGATTTGGCTGTCTAAGTTGAAGTTATACACTTCATACCTGAGAGTAATCGGATCAAAACTCCATAGCTTGGACCCGTTGTAAGTCCTCTTTCGTTCTTTTATGCGTTTTAAGCACAAAAGTCAAACTGTGTTTAACTTTCAGCTTTGACCAGTTTATGGTCAACACGAAGTTCATTTGAACTTCCCAACATGAGTGTAATCACGATGGTTATAGTCCCTAGTGACTATACCTACTGATTACCACGTTGTTTAGGTGTAGTGGCGAGTCGTAGTTTCGGTCAAAATGCGTATTCTTGCGTATTTTGCAACCAAACTATTCTTGGGTATCAAAACCCTTTGTTTTGATATCAAACTTGTTTTCTAAATTCGTTAAACATGTTTTAACATGTTTAACTCGTCACTTTTAGTTTAGTGCTTATATAGGGTCGTAAGATAAGCGGTCTAAACAACCGATTAGACTTTCGAACCAGACCCGTTTGGTCGATCATTAGGATCCGACCAAACACATCAGGTGACCATAGTTGTATAGGGAATAACCTTCCAAGGTTATACCTTATGGTCACGTCGTTTAGTTAGTTGTATGATAGGTAGTTTATATGCCTTAGGAAAATGACCAAAATGCCCTTTTTGCGAATAAATTCATTTTAAGCATATGTAACCTAAATTTTGACATCTAAACTCATTAGGAAACAATATTAGACATGTTAAGGCATATTTTACTTATCATAGGACTAGTTAGGTGGTCCAAACGCGTTTTACGTGAACGACGCGTTAAAGTAGCGTAAGCTACCTAAACGAGTCGTAATGGGTCGTAAGCACTTAGGATAGGTTCCGTTTTAGAATGTAGGCTTTGTTAAGCCATATTACATGAGTTCTTACACTCACTTGGTTTACGAAACCTCATTTTATCCGATCTTCCGATTTAGGTCCGTTTATTTACATAGTTACCTATATCAGGTGCCGTTTGATTCCGTGATCTTTCTAGCATTGCTTGGTGGTTATCCAAAGACTATTGAGCAATCTCAAGTGAGTACATAGTCCCCTCTTTTACTGTTTCTCAAACATTTTGGGGTGAAACACATGTGCCTACTTGTTACTTTCGTGTTTTTCATGTTTTTAATATCATACTTGCTATGTTCATTAGTACACTATTAGTACATGATTTCATTATGTTTTTGCTATGTATGTTCTTTTAGTGCATACTTAGTACATCGTTTTCATTTACATTTCATGCTATGTATGTCCATTTAGTGCATACTTAGTACATTCTTTTCATTTACATTTCATGCTATGTATGTTCATTTGTTGCATACTTAGTACATTATTTTCATTTACATTTCATGCTATGTATGTTCATTTGTTGCATACTTAGTACATTATTTTACATTACATTTCATGCTATGTATGTTCATTTGTTGCATACTTAGTACATTATTTTCATTAAACATCCTTACATTTTGGTATGACATTTGGTTTGTTTAAATGGGATAAAAATACATTCATTAATATTAGCTACGCCGTTCGTTAGTAGGTAGTGGTACCATAGGAATTGACAACTCCCGTTCCTGACATCCTAGGTATGTTTGGATGAAAGGAATGACCGAATTCGATACACATAACTCAAATAAACCTTTAAATTCGTTTAAGGGTTTATAGCCACAGTCTCAAGGCTTGAATGTATGCATTTTAACATTACCGCATAAATGTTTGTATCAGTAAAGCATGCATTATTTTACAAAGCATAACTTTTGATTTATTCAAATACTTCGTTTTGTGCATTTTTACATATGATTAAGTAGTCACTTTTTGCTTAACATACATGACAATTGTTTACACATTTCATGATTTACATTTGACATTAGACATGGTTTTAACACAAACATTTTGACATTTGATTATACATAAACATCTTTACATTGGTGGTTTGTTTGGTAAGTGATTTAAGTAACGAGGCGTGTGTAATATGATACAAGCATGGTGGATACGCCGCTGGTACTTCCTATATATAAGTTCTTGTATGATATTACATATCGTAGCGTTATTTAAATCATTTCAATTTTGACATATTACATTTTACACAAATTAACATATCTTTACAAAACATTGTTTTACAAACAACACATTTGATACAAATTTATTTCACTTGGTTATTTATTTAACCATACATATTTCTTTTATGTCATCTGTTTCCTTATCGATTTTTATATGATTTATAAAACAAAAACATTTTACAAGGTTCATGACTACTTTTGTTAAAACATTATTTTAAACTTATAAGTCATGAATCCTAAATCAATAAAATCTATGTATCTCATAGGCATTTTTATGCTGACGTACCTATTTTCACATGTGTTTCAGAAAATGATGCATAGGATTGATCAAGTTACACATAGGCAGACTCGGACCTTAGTGACAATAAAAGATGCAAGACTAGTTAATTATGTATTGCTTCCTTGTTATTAAGACATTGTAACTTTTTTATTCAATAAAACAAAATTTCAAATTTCCATGTGTTATGAAATAATGATTCTGTTACAACACTCCCCGACGTTTCCGCCACGATTTGTTATTTTACGTGGTCGGGGTGTGACAGGTCGCACAACATATGACCGATCACACAAGCATTTGGGCCGCACACTTTATCCATAACCCCTCACCCCCTTTCGGCCCAATCTTGTCTGTTTTGAACTCGAGACCAAAGGGCAGCCCACGTATGGGTTCGGCCCACTCCTTGTTGCGCATGACATTATGGGGATGTGTGTATTATCCCCATATTCTACAAGACAAGAACACACACAAAACCCTAAGCTCTCTTCTCCTCTCTCTTGTTCGACGGCAGCCCCTTCCCCATACTCGAAGCCCTTTTCCTCTTTGCAACGTGATCTCCCTTGTCTAGCATCACATCGCACACGTCCGGTTAGTGTTTTGTTTGGTTGCATGTTAAATGATGTTGTGATGGCTATGATCTTGTGTGATAACTAGGGTTCATGATAGTAGAATTGTTACTGAAATTATGATTGTAAATCAGGAATATGTGTCGGTTATGATGATAGCAAACTGTTAGAATCGTGTTTAGGGGTGTGGGTTATGTGATGGATTAATGATCTCAAGATTGATAAAACATTTGTTATGAATGAGTGTTTGATGATATGCAAGTGTGTTTTGATCTAAATCGTATACTGTTTGTATTGTTAGTTGCATGTTGATTTAGGAATTAAGAGTTAATGATACTAGTTGCTCCGATTTTGATAATGATGAGTTGTTGTTTATGATTAAGGTTAATTAGGGTTCATGAGAATTAATTGGTAAATGCTTGGTTTGATCGATTAATTGCAAAGATGGAAACTGTTAGTATGGAGTAACTGATTTCCTAAATTCATGGCACCACATAACTGATCGCACAAGTTCCAATCGCACAATAGCAATCGCACAAGCCTTGATCGCACAAGTTCAATCGCACAAGCTAGGATTTGCATGAGGTACCACCATTAAAGCACACTGTACAACCCTTTTATGCATGACCGCACAACAAGGTGTGGATCGCATAAATAAGTGCTGATCGCACAACATGCTGGGCCGCACAAGTAATTGGACTGTTTGATGTTATTGGGCCGCACATTTTATTGGGCTAGGGTAATGGTTGGATTGCACAACCCGGATCGCACAATCCTTGATTGTGGACCGGGCACCCATTGGGCTGTACAAGATAGACTCGCACCGCACTGTTGGGCTCGTACACCTTCATTAGTCCAATAACTTGAATCGCACAATTGGGCATTACATGTAAACTTGAATGTTACTGTTTAACGTGTTCAGTATTGTTTAGTCAGTTGCCATGATACTATGTGTATGCCATGATCCTTCTGTGTATGTGAACTGTTAGTTATGTGTGAAATGTATGTGTGTTACTTGAACCTAGACCTGACCTGTATGATAACCATGATAGGACGTGGTTGACCCCAATTAGCTCAAGTGACCTTCTAATTATCTGCCGAGCTAATCTAAGGTGAGTTCAAACTTTCTACAAGGCGTGGTATTCCCGGTGGTTTGGGAATGGGTTAAGGAACTATAAAGAAACCTGCATATTCTCCTTGGGTAGAATATGTACCTCCATCCTCCTTGGGATGGTTGACAACATTTAAACCTGTGTGTTCTCCTCGGGTAGAATGCGTACCTCCATCCTCCGTAGGAAGGATGACAACATATAACTTACTAGAGAAAACTCTATCATGAAGTCCCTCATTTTTATATCGACTTAATAGCCGGGCCATTGGCGAACGGGTCATTAGTTAAATAGCGCTATTAGGTTTGAAAAGCCTCACACCATGCCGCGGAGGACGGGAGTGGACTAATGTACTTGGGTACTTAGTCAATGATGATAGACATTGACGCAAGGCACATAAACATGACTCCAGTCAGTAGTCGATATTGTAATGGGTCTAGTGGTTTACAACATGGGGTAGCCCCCACTGGTTATGGTTTGGGAAACAAGGAACTGGTTAACTCGTGGTTTTCGAAATAACTTATGGTTTTTGGAACAACATAAAAATGGACAACCAACTGTGAACTCACTCAACTTTGTTGTTGATTCGTTGTTATATGCCTTGCAGGTCATTAGGTACTTAGCAGGAGCTTGCACGGGAGGAGTCGTTGTGGAACATGGACAGTTGTGTGTTCATGACAACCTTATGAACTTTAAACTTATGTTTTGGACTTGAACTAAATGCTTCCGCTGAGAACTTAAACTTTGTTAAATTGCTTGACACCAATTATATTGTTTGATTTGGATTTTATTTATTTATTTATATTGTTCAGTATGATTGGTGGCTGGATCCTGGTCAGTCACACTCCCTGCGGTGATACTCCGTTTGTGGATTTTGGGGGTGTGACAGAAGATGTTTTGAAAAAAAACATGGTACCGGTTTTATGTTTAATTCATGGTGTTCATGTTGTATTAGCGAAGTTTGATCATTTGTTACATTAATGCTAACTATTTTTTTCAATTTTAGTAGTAGTGTTTATCTCTTTCAAAAACTTGGCATGAGAAGATACCAAACAATGATTTTCAAAAGAAGGTTGTAAAATGTGAATTTCTTGAAAGTTTTATTCTATTTTGAAATCATCATTTTTAGACTTACCTTCTTTGTGGTTTGGTTCATGCGTGAGTTTTTCGCTTTGTGGTTCTTCTATTTTTACCTCTTCGATTATTACCTCTTTAGTACAAACGGTCTCCTCCTTTTCGTGAGATCTCTTAAGTAAGAGTTCTAAATTCTTGAGACTTTGTATAAGGCTTTCGGCTTCGGGAAAGATTGTTGGTGGCGTGTCGTATGTTTCAAATGGATTGGTATCCCAGTCAAAGCTTGGCTTTGGGAGCTCAAACCTTGGTTCTTCATATGTGGTGTATGAGGGTGATGGTTGAAAAAGGTAACAACGTTGTACCGAATGAGATTCACCGCAAATGCCACAATATGGTTCCTCGTAATCATCCTCAATATAGTAGTAGTTATAATCTTTTGAGTAGTAATCTATTGCATTGGAAGATACCCAGAAGATTAACGAGCCTTGGGATCAGAAAACAGAAAAATCAAATTTAACAGGAGGATGACCACGACCCTATGTTGTACTGGCACGGGCCCGTGGGCAAGCCTGTATCTGGGCGTTTGAAAAAGTTTTGCTAAATATTTGGAAAAGTTTTGAAAACGGGTGCGCAGTTTTGAAAAATGTACAAAATTTGATTAGACCGTTAATTTTAAACTTTCTCAAAATCCTTGTGTCCCCGGCAACGACGCTAAAAACTTGACGTGGTCGAGTGTGGGCATAATTTTTAGATATATTTTAAGAACTTTTTATTTGTGGATCAAGCTTTAAATTTATAAAACACGATACAATACTACCACTCTACACATGTTAGGGAAAGTGCACCCATCGTAGATGTAGTATAGTGATGATAAGATACCGAGGTCGTCCAAGGACACAAGAGCTTTTAATATCGACTTATCGTTAATGTCTAATCTAACAAAATTTTGATAAAAGTTTTGAAAGTTTTTAAAAGATAAACTAGAAATAAAAATGTAAATGAAAGGAAAAAGAAATAAACAAGAAGAAATCACTTGGTTCCAACTCCTCTTTTGTATATCCTTTGATGATTTCCGCACTTTGGGCTTTTAAAGAGATTATCTTAGTTATAGCGGCATGCCCCTCTTGTGAAGGCGACACTACCCTTAACCATATTGGTCTGAGTTAGTAGGGATATAGTACTGCAAGGTCGGATTATTGAAAGATAATTAAATAAGTTATTAATGCGAAAAGTGGTAGGCCCCTCTTGTGAAGGCGACGTTACCCTCGGCCATATTGGTCTGAGTCAGCAGGGATATAGTCCCGCAAGGCCGGATAAAGTTTTAATAATAGTTTATTTATAAGGGGTTCAAGCCGTTCTTACTTCCCCCGATTTGATGATGTCTGCCTCAAGGGAAGTCCTAATAAGCATGAACCAAGTCCTCGCAGGATCTATACACTGAATGAGGCAAGAACTTTACCCAAACACCCTTCTAACCCCCTTCCAAGTAGTTAACGTGCTTTATATAGACCGTAAAGACACGAATGAGTGAATCAACGAAACATGAAGAAATGTTTAACCAAAGTTCACTTTCAATATAAAAAACTATTTATTAAAGTCATTAATACATACCCAATTAAAAAGTTGCCAAAGATTGGAAATCAAAAGTAATACATAAAAGATTTGTCTTCACCAAGTGATGTAAGAGATTAGCCAAGCATGGCCTTTGATTGACAAGAACTCTTACAATCAATCTTGGATCCCGAGACTACTACACACTCTAAAAGATGAAAGATAAATGATGGTGGGGTTTGTTGGTTTTGTAGTGGTGGTGGACTGATGGCAAGTGTGAGAGAAGTGGTTTGCCAAGGGATGCCTTTCTCTTGAACCAATCACCTCTATTTATAGCTGAAAACAAAGGGCGAGCATGGCCACGTGCCCACCTTGCACGGCCCCGTGGTCTTCTTTTTCTCTCCCTTCATTAACTGTAGATGTCAGGTCTTGTACTAACATGCCCCGTGGTGAATGTACTTGTTGTACTATCACAGATTCTGCGAATCCTAGAGTAGACCACGACCCATGATGAGTTGGCACGACCCCGTGTTGGTTTGTCTTTTGCTGTTGTCTTTTTTGCAGGGAATCTTAACTGGGCACAACCCCATTCCTGGTGGGCACGGCCCCGCGCCTAAGCTTCTGTCTTTGTTATTTTGTTGTTTTGAATGTGCATGGGGGTTCGGCAGGTCGTGTCAATCCTTCTTCTTTGTATTTGTGTTGGTTTATGCTGTTAATTTTTTCCTTTTATTCGTTTAAGCTCTTTTGATCCTGTAAATTAAAAGTAAACAAAGAAACATGCTTTTTCTAACATTAATACCGAAAAAAGGTCAATTTCATACCTTGTTTGATGTAATTTATATGTTGCATTTTGCGCACATCAACACGAATGAGTGAATCAACAAAACATGAAGAAATGATAGAGTAAAGTTCACTTTCAATATAAAAAACTAGTTATAAAAGTCATTAATATAAATCCAAATAAAAAGTAGCCAAAGTTTTGAAATCAAAAGTAATACATAAAAGATTTGTCTTCACCAAGTGATGTAAGAGATTAGATGTCACGGCCCCCGACCCGGTTTGACCCGTTTCAGGAGCCGCGGGACAGAAATCCCGTGGTATTTAATTAACAGCGGAAGTTTTCATCAGGATCTTTTTAAAACTGAAATATTTCCCGATTATTTTATTTCACAACTCGGGATAAAACCCCGGTAATTTACAATCATAAGATTTCACGGAGAAATCTTTTATTTTACAAAACATGTTTCTTTATTTTATATTGAGCCACTTCCTTAAGCTTGTAGTGCTTGGCGGCACTTTTCCTGGATCACAACAGATCACCTGAAACATGTTCGAAAAAGGTTTTGTCAGCGGGAAATACTGAGTGAATCATTCTTTTTAGTAAAATGACCTGTTTGTTATAATTTACAGTATTAAGAGAGATTACAATGTTTCAGATATCAACCAACTACCCACAGTATTTGTCACTCGACATTCACCGGTACCCTCTTAGCCCGATGGTGTCTGTGACTATGGTCATATCACCCCTTGGCTAACTCGTTGTCCAATGGTGAAGTTTATCAAGTAATGTATACAAAACCCCACATACCGGCTGTAACTTGGTGATTACATAAACTTAATCACTGTAATTATAACCTTTGAAAATAAACATGATTTGAAAGTAAATTTGATTAAAAGAGAATGACTCACATTGCAGATTTAATTTGAGCAGAGCCTAGCCTACTGAATAGCCTTTTAACCTAAATTTAATAATATGCACACAATTCGGTTAGTAACTTAATACAGCATTTACGATAACTCACGAGATTAAACGCTCACATCGAATGACAAAGTGCTATACTTAAACATCCATTGAATTAACAACGAATGACAAAGCATAAACCCTAATGTGGGCAGCACTTAAACATCCATTGGATAGTTTAATCGATCGGACATTGAATCGTATCAGCGATCGAGTTATTACCCTATTTGCGGCAGCACTTCGTGAATCGTGTGTGTTTTTATAGGAATTCTACGATATCTCAGTGTATATAACGAATTTCTTCGTCGTTTCAGTACCCAAAATCAAGTCCCAGACACCCCTATTTATACATAAAATTTGGACCCCCTCGCGTGACGCGAGGGGTACCCCCCTGGGCGTCGCGTAGCGCGAGGGGTCACCTATTTTCTATAGGTAGCCACGTCCCTAACTAGGCTTGCTAAATTGACAGTTTCGTAAAATTCGTTTTTGACAGATAGTTATGTGGATAATCGTAACTAGGGTTTTACCCCCCCCCCCCTAAGTTTTAGGGGCCCTGATCCTGATTCTGAAAATTCTGAAAATTTAGGGTTTGTGTAGAATCACTTGGGTGTCTCAATTAGGGTTTCCTATTGGACAAATTAATTTAATAAATATGACTTTTGATGAGAGTTGTTACATTCTCCCCACCTTAATAAAATCTCGTCCTCGAGATTTACTGGAATAATTGAGGATTCTTTCGCTTCATTTCTGATTCCAGCTCCCAAGTGTATTCAGCTCCTCTCTTTGAATCCCATTTTACTTTAACTAGCACTAGTCGTTTATGCTTGAGAAACTTTACTTTTCTGTCTTCTATCTGAAGAGGTTTCTCAACAAATTTTAATTTTTCGTTTACCTCTATATTTTGGAGAGGTACTACCAAAGATTCGTCTGATAGACATTTCTTGAGGTTAGATACATGAAATACATCATGTACTCCGGCTAACTCTTCTGGTAGTTGTAAACGATAAGCAACTGGTCCTATACGTTGGATCACTGGAAATGGTCCTACGTATCTTGGACTTAGCTTTCCTTTTTTACCGAATCGGACAACTCCTTTCCAAGGGGAAACTTTCAACAGTACTCTGTCTCCAACTTGGAATTCTAACGGCTTGCATCTATTGTCTGCATAACTCTTCTGGCGATCTCGAGCTGTCTTCAGTCTTTCCTTGATTTGGGTATTCTTGTCGGTCGTCTCTTGCACTATTTCAGGACCTGACAGTTGACTTTCTCCTATTTCTGCCCAACAAACTGGAGTTCTGCACTTTCTTCCATACAGTGCCTCGAATGGGGCAGTTTCAATACTTGAATGATAACTATTGTTATAGGAGAATTCAATTAAAGGTAAATGGTCGTCCCAATTTCCACCAAAATCTATCACACATGCCCTGAGCATGTCTTCTAGAGTTTGGATCGTCCTTTCACTTTGTCCGTCTGTTTTTGGATGGTATGCAGTACTTAAATTTAGTCGAGTTCCCATTGCTTCTTGGAAACTTTTCCAGAAATGAGAAGTGAAACGACTATCTCTGTCTGATACAATGGAGAGTGGAACTCCATGTAAGGATACTATTTCATCTACATACAACTTTGCTAACTTTTCCATGCTAAAGGTTTCTTTCATTGGTAGAAAGTGAGCAGATTTGGTTAATCGATCCACAATTACCCAGATCGCGTCATTACCTTTTCTGGTTTTGGGTAACTTAGTAACAAAATCCATTGTTATGAGTTCCCATTTCCATACAGGCATTTCTAGTTGTTGTAATAGACCTGAAGGTTTCTGATGTTCTGCCTTAACTTGTGAACAAGTAAGACACTTAGAAACATATTTAGCTATATCCTTCTTCATGCCTATCCACCAGAAATTCTTTCTTAAATCTTGGTACATCTTATTGTTTCCAGGGTGCATGGTATACCTAGATTTATGGGCTTCTTCTAAAAACTTATTTCTTAATTCTCCTTGCTTAGGTACCCATATTCTGCTTTTGTGGAATCTCCAAATTCCATCAGCTCCTTGCTCTAATTCTTTTATTCGTCCCTTCATTCCTTCAGCATCATCCTTGATTGCTGTTTCTTGAATATTCTTTAATTGTTCCATTAAATCTAACTGTAGATTTAACCTAAGAGCACGAACTCGTCGTTGTTTCTCATGGTACTTACGACTTAAGGCATCTGCAACTACATTTGCCTTTCCTTCATGATATTGAATATCACAGTCGTAGTCACTTAGGATTTCCATCCACCTTCTTTGCCTCATATTTAACTCTTTTTGCCCAAATATATATCTTAAACTTTTATGATCTGTATAGATAGTAAACTTACTTCCATACAGATAATGTCTCCAGATTTTCAGGGCAAAAATTACGGCTCCTAATTCTAAGTCATGAGTCGTATAGTTTTCTTCGTGCTTTTTCAATTGTCTTGAAGCATACGCACTCACCTTCTTGCGTTGCATCAGCACACATCCAAATCCTAATTTTGAAGCATCACAATATACTTCAAAATCTTCATTTCCTTCTGGTAAGGCTAAGATTGGAGCATTGGTCAATTTCTGTTTCAAGATTCTAAAGGCTTCTTCTTGTTTAGGTCCCCATTCAAACTTAACTGCTTTACAGGTTAGCTTAGTTAATGGTACAGCTATTTTGGAAAAATCCTAAATAAACCGTCTATAGTATCCAGCTAAGCCTATAAAACTTCTAATTTCCATTGCAGATTGTGGAACCTTCCATTTGGTAATTGCCTCTATCTTAGCAGGATCTACATGAATACCTTCGTGATTCACCATGTGTCCTAAAAATTGCACTTCTTGTAGCCAAAATTCACACTTCGAGAACTTGGCGTACAACTTTTCTTTTCTTAACAAAGTTAAGAGTGCATGCAAGTGCTGGCAATGCTCATCCTGACTTTTGGAATAAATAAGTATATCGTCTATGAAGACAATTACAAATTAATCCAAATATGGTTTACAGATTCTATTCATCATGTCCATGAATGCGGCAGGTGCATTCGTTAACCCAAAGGGCATGACTGTAAACTCGTAATGACCATACCTAGTTCTAAAAGCAGTTTTAGGTATGTTTTCTTCTTGCACCTTCAATTGATGATATCCGGAACGTAAGTCAATCTTAGAAAAATATCTAGCTCCTTGAAGTTGATCGAAAAGATCGTCAATCCTAGGTAATGGGTATCGATTCTTAATTGTAACCTTATTCAATTCTCTATAATCAATACACATTCTCATCGAACCATCCTTCTTCTTTACAAACAACACTGTAATTACATAAACTTAATCACTGTAATTATAACCTTTGAAAATAAACATGATTTGAAAGTAAATTTGATTAAAAGAGAATGACTCACATTGCAGATTTAATTTGAGCAGAGCCTAGCCTACTGATTAGCCTTTTAACCTAAATTTAATAATATGCACACAATTCGGTTAGTAACTTAATACAGCATTTACGATAACTCACGAGATTAAACGCTCACATCGAATGACAAAGTGCGATACTTAAACATCCATTGAATTAACAACGAATGACAAAGCATAAACCCTAATGTGGGCAGCACTTAAACATACTTTGGATAGTTTAATCGATCGGACATTGAATCGTATCAGCGATCGAGTTATTACCCTATTTGCGGCAGCACTTCGTGAATCGTGTGTGTTTTTATAGGAATTCTACGATATCTCAGTGTATATAACGAATTTCTTCGTCGTTTCAGTGCCCAAAATCAAGTCCCAGACACCCCTATTTATACATAAAATTTGGACCCCCTCGCGTGACGCGAGGGGTACCCCCCTGGGCGTCGCGTGGCGCGAGGGGTCACCTATTTTCTATAGGTAGCCACGTCCCTAACTAGGCTTGCTGAATTGACAGTTTCGTAAAATTCGTTTTTGACAGATAGTTATGTGGATAATCGTAACTAGGGTTTTACTGTCACACCCCGACCACGTATAACATACAAAACGTGGCGGAAAACGTCGGGGAGTGTTGTAACAGAATTAATTGTTTCATAACCATGGCATACAAAGTTGTATTTTATTTATCAACATAAGAGTTACATTGTTTTAAACAGGAAATAAAGAGTTCAGAACATAATTAAACTAAGTCTATCTTCATTTTATGTCTCTAAGGCACAGGTCCGCCCTAGTGTCTCGATCATCATCCTATGGAAAAGCTCCTGAAAACACATGTGAAAATAGGTACGTCAGCATAAAAATGCCTGTGAGATACATAGGTTTGTGAAAATAGGATTCATGACTTAAGTTTAAGAAAGTGTTTAATAAAGTTTAGTCATGAACCTTGTATATTGATTTGCTTTGTAAATTGTTTGAAAAACAATAAGTTCATATGATATGTATAGATAAGAGAATAGTGTATGGTTAAATGAATAACCATGTAAAATGAATTTGTATAAGATAAGTTGTTTGTAAAACAATGTCTTGTGAAAGATATGTTATTTGTATAAAATGTTATATGTATAAATTGAAATGATTTAAATAACGCTATGATATGTAATATAATACAAACACTTATATATAGGAAGTACCAGCGGCGTATCCACCATGCTTGTATCATATTACTCACATCTCGTTAATTAAGTCACTTAAACAAACCACCAATGTATAAAGTCTATGTTTAAACCAATTGTCAAAAAGTCCTTGTATAAGACATATCAAATGTTAATAGTCCAAAAGTAGTCAAGTAACAAACGTTATGTATTGTAAGTAAAGTATTGTCACATAATCCAAATGTAGAAATGTACAAAACAAAGTATTTTGAATATATCAAAAAGTTATGTTTTGTAAAGTAATGCATGTTACATTGATACAAACATTTATGTGGTAAGTTAACGCATACATTCAAGCCTTGAGACAGTCGGATAACCCTTTCAGTCAAGGTTATCAAAAGAAATGTTTTCGGATTCAGTCATTCCTTACATCCAAACAAACCCGGGATGTCAGGAATGGGATTTGTCAAGTCCTATGGTACCAGTACTTACTACCGAGCGGCGTAGGTAATGTTAATGAACGTATATAAGTCTCGTTTGTGCAAACCAAATGTTATAGCAGTTGTATACATGTCATATGAAAACAATGTACTAAGTATGCTAAGTTAACATACAAAGCAGAAAAGTCATGTAAATCAATGTGCTAGCATGCTATCAGTCAACATACATAGCAGAAATGTAAAGTAAAACAATGTACTAAGAATGCACACAATGGACATACATAGCATGAAATGTAATGAAATCATGTACTATAATGTACTAACAAACATAGCAGGTATATGATGCGAAAACAGGAAAGCACGAAAGTAACAAGTAGGCACATGTGTTTCACCCCAAAACAGTTTGGAAAACAGTAAAAGAGGGGTCTATGTACTCACTTGAGATTGCTCAGAAGTCCTAAGATAACCACCAAGCAATACTAGAGATCACGGAATCAAACGGCACCTAATATAGGTAACTATGTTAATATACCGGACCTAAATCGGAAGATCGGATAGAATGCGGGTTCGTAAACTAAACGAGTATGGAGACTCGTGTAATATGGTTTAACAAAGCCTACATACTAAATGAAACCTAACATAAGTGCTTACGACCCATTACGACCCGTTTAGGTAGCTTATGCTACTTTAACGCGTCGCTCGCGTGAAACGCGTTCGGACCGCCTAACTAGTCCTATGACAAGTAACATATGCCTTAACATGTCTAATATTGTTGTCAAATCAGTTTAGATGTCAAAAGTTATGTTACATATGTTTAAAATGAATTTTGGCATCAAAGGGCATTTTGGTAATTTACCTAAGGCATATAAACTACCTATCATACAACTACCTAAACGAAGCGACCATAAGGTATAACCTCGGAAGGTTATTCCCTATATACTATGGTCACCTAATGTGTTTGGTCAGATCCTAATGATCGACCAAATGGGTCGGGTTCGAAAGTATAAGCGATTGTTTAGATCGCTTACCTTACGTCCCTATATAAGCACTAAACTAAAAGTGACGAGCTAAGCATGCTAAAACATGCTTAACTAAGTTTAGAAAACAGGTTTGGTATCAAAACAAACGGTTTTGATACCCATAAGTAGTTTGGTTACAAAATACGCAAGAATACGTATTCTGACCGAAACTACGGCTCGTCACTGAGCCTAGATAACGTGGTAATCAGTAGGTATAGTCACTAGGGACTATAACCATCGTGATTATGCTCACGTTATGAAGTTCAACGAACTTCGCATCGACCATAAACTGGTCAATGCAGAAAGTCAAACAATAAAAGAACGAAGGAACACTTACGAAGGGTCCCCGAATGCTAATCTTGTAGGTCCCCTATTCGTATGGATCTTCAACAGAATTGTCTTTCCAATCAAGAGTGCGGAATCCTCTTGATCAGAATATCACAGAAACAAGTAGAAGAACAGAAACAGCAATTCACTTTCAATCTGGGTTTCTATTGATTATCGATTACAAGAATTACAATTAATCAAACCCTAACCAACACTAATTTCGTCCAAGCCCTAGAACTCTCACGAAATTCCTCACACACACTGTTTTGGCTGATTAACCTAAACCCTAAAGCCTAACCTTGTTTATATAACACAAGGTTACTACTTGGGCCAAGGTTAAACATCATGGACTGCGAATTGGACAGGCCCAATTCGCCCCCATCACCCTAATTGGGTTTTGTTTAGCCCAAACTCTATTAACTCACTAATACAAAGCTAAACCCGCTAACTGTTTATCGTTTAACTAATTACAAGATATCCAAAGACCAAATCTAAGCTGTTGTCACAAACATGCACCAACAAACTCCCCCTTGACAATAGCTTCATAAAATAACTTTGTCTTCAGTCTTCTTGCAATCTTCATGTATTCTTGCACGTCTTTGGTCTTTGGATAGCTTCAGCTTCAACAGCTTCTGTCAGCAACAGACTCCCCCTAAGCTGATGCATCCAATCACCAAATCTTCAAAAACTTTAGCGTTTGAGTAAACTCCAGTTCAGCATTTGAATAGCAATCTTCAAACTCTTCAACTTTGTCTGCAATGTAGAAAGGAGGTTCTACCATGCATCCAATCAAACTCTCATCTCTTCACAGCAACTTCTCAGCAACACACTGCTTCAATCTGTATACTATAAAACAAACATCTCGAGAAACCATAAGAATTTTACAACAAAGTTAAATAAATTATTATTTTTCAAGAGATTTGTTAGACTATATCACAGATTAAGCATTTTCAACTTATCACCAACACGCAAAACTTTTTAATCACACACAATAACCCGCATGATTTAAAATTTTGAACTCACTTTCCAACACCGGATCCCCCTATCAGTAACAATTCCTCCAAGAATAACAGTTTTCCGTACGTTAAGAATTTTAAACAGAAAAAGACACTATTTTTGGATTTTTGTATTTTCTGAAAGCAAGTAAATAACAAAAGCAATAAACACTCTATTTTTGTGAGAAACACTCTATTTTTGCAAGTATCTTCCCTACCACATATTTTACAAGTCCAATCCAGATTTCTGAAATCTTAACTGGGAATAGGTTGAGAAGAGAACAGAATAGATCTTTAGCAGAGATGGTATAATATACAGATCAAATGAGTTTTCTCAGTTTGATATAGGTTTCTTGGGTTTCTTTTGGGCACTTGAGGGCCTCTTTCGGGTGTATTAGATCTATAGTGCGACAACGTACAGCTAGGTCAGCATGTATCTAGATGCAGCAGAAGCTGTCGTTGCCTAGCACCTCCAGGTCAGCATATATCTGGATGCAGCAGAGGAGGTACACGACTTTTTTTAGAGAAGATTTCAGAATCAGATCAAAATTGTGTGTATCGGGACAACATACAGACATTCAAATAGAAATGAGCTAATTCCAAGTGACTTTCTTTCCTGGGGTCATGTACAATTTTAGTTCTGAACAGAAAGACAGTCAAGATATCCCCAGATGAAATAACAGTATAAAGACCCAAAACTTCAGATTTTGGCAATCTATCAACGCAAGATTTAAGGTCATTAAACCATACACCACTGATGTGTTCCCCACACATACTCAGTTTATTTAAGTTTATATCACATTGGTAAGTTGATTATTTCATGCTTTTTGCCTACTGGTACATCATATGATGAAGCTGCTATCACACGTAAGCAATTTAAATTTATTTTCAGTGTGACAGTCTAACTTGCTGATGTACTATCATTTCTTCTTTTTCACACAGTGATAACTCATTTTTAATTTTCTATTTTTTTATGTTTTTGATTTTTCAATTTTTTTATTTTTGATTTTTAAGAAAAACAGTAAACTATTTACAAAAATTCTTATGAAAAACCAGTTATTCAGGATTCCTCATCCCGTTGAGTTCGACTAAGTGTTCAAAGCGAGCCCTGTCAAAAGCTTTAGTATAAAGATCTGCCAGGTTATCTTCGGTGTCAACTCGATGTAATTCAATTAATCTCTTTTCAGCACAATCCCGTATAAAATGATGACGTATGTCAATATGTTTTGTGCGACTGTGTTTCACGGGATTATTAGTTATAGAAATTGTGGCATTATTGTCTATCATAATAGGAGTACGAGTGAAATCCAAACCGTAATCGCGCATCTGCTGTTGTATCCAGAGAACCTGAGAGCAGCAGCTACCCGCAGTAATATATTCAGCTTCACACGTAGATGTAGACACACAGGATTGCTTCTTGCATTGCCAAGACACGATCCTGCCTCCTAAGAACTGACAACCACCTGTTGTAGATTTCCTGTTCGACTTGCATCCTCCAAAGTCTGAGTCAGTGTAAGCTACAAAATTCAAATCACTATCAGCTGGATACCACAACCCAAGTTTAGGTTTCCCCTTCAAGTAACGAAGAATACGCTTCACTGCTTTCATGTGTGACTCTTTTGGATTAGCCTGATATCTGGCACACAAGCATACTGCAAAAATAATGTCAGGTCTTGAAGCAGTCAAGTACATTAGAGAACCAATCATCGCCCTGTATTGAGTTGGATCAACGTCTTCAGTACTTTCGTGATCTTGGCCAAGATTGTGATTTTCACATATGGGTGTGTTGAAAGTAGAGCAATCATTCATTTTGAACCGACTCAAAATGTCATACACATACTTTGTTTGATGAATAAACATCCCATCCTCCTTCTGTTCAACTTGTAATCCCAGAAAGTAAGACAGCTCACCCATAGCGCTCATTTCAAACTTGCTCTTCATCACCTGCTCGAACTCTTTACACATATCTTCATCTGATGACCCAAATATGATGTCATCCACGTACACCTGTACCAGCAAAAAATCTTCCTTCTTCCTCTTGATGAACAATGTACTGTCAATCTGACCTCTTTCAAAACCATTCTTGATCAGATGTGTAGACAGTGTCTCGTACCACGCCCTGGGAGCTTGATGTAACCCATACAAAGCCTTATCAAGTTTGTACACCCGATCTGGATAGTCTGGATCAACGAACCCATCTGGTTGTGAGACATACACCACTTCTTGGACTTTCCCGTAAATAAATGCACTCTTCACGTCTAGTTGATAAACTTTGAAGCCCTTGAAAGTTGCGAAAGCTAGAAACAAACGAATTGCCTCCAACCTTGCCACTGGTACAAACACTTCATTGTAATCAATCCCTTCTTGCTGATTGAAACCTTTTACCACCAATCGAGCCTTGTTTCGCGTCACTATCCCTCTGTCATCCTTTTTGCACTTAAACACCCATTTAGTGCCTATTTCTCTTTCACCTTTAGGAAGGTCAACTAACTCCCAAACCTTCAACTTCGCAAACTGTGCCAATTCCTCTTGCATAGCTTCAACCCATGAATTGTCTTTAAGAGCCATATGAATGTTCTTCGGCTCCTCTTGGGAAATAAAACAGCTATACAAGCACTCGTTCACAATCCCAGTCTTCTCAATCGACACAAATAAACCAGAATTCGCTGCTATGCTTCTTCTCGTCTGAACACCTGCATTAGGATCTCCAAGTATCATGTCAACTGGATGATCTCTATTTGCTCGTGTAGTAGCAACTGTATCAACTTCAAGATTATCACCCAGGTTTGATCCAACCTCCCCTTGAATGTTCTGATCCGCAAATGGATTAATGAACTCCTCCCCCTGAATGGGTTCAGAGTCACTATCACTTGAATCAGGATCAGCAGCACCTTTGGAAGTTTCCGCAGCATCTGTCATATCAACATTCGATCTAGGCATGAACTCACCTTCATCGTCTCCACCAATCATTGTCTGAATCAACTGATAATCATCTGCATTTGGAAACTCAGGAATATTAAATGACTTAAAAGTGCTTTCATAATCATATAATATAGCAGGACCACTCGTTGATTGTTGAGGTTTGTATGAAGTAATTTCCACATTAAACACAACCTCAATTTTACCAGTTTTTAGATTAAAAACCCTTTTATTCGGTGTGCCAGGCACGTAACCTAGAAAGTAGCCATCGTCAGCCACTTCACCGAATTTTTGTTTATCTTTATTACGCACAATGGTGCAGGGTAATCCAAATGGTTCAAAGCCTTCCAAGTTTGGCTTTTTGTTAAACATTAATTCATGACATGTTTTGTTAAAACGTTTAACGGTCAAAACTTTGTTCAGGACGTAGCAAGCTGTATTCACAGCTTCTCCCCAGAAAAGAACTGGTAGCTTTGAATCTGAAAGCATCGTCCTAGCGGCTTCAATCAACGTCCTGTTTTTCCTCTCAGCAACTCCATTTTGTTGAGGTGTATAAGGAGCAGAATATTGATGTTCAATTCCTTTTCGAAGATAGTAGAGATCCAGAATTCGATTCTTGAACTCCGTGCCATTATCACTCCTTATCCTCTTGATCCTTGCATCATGAACGTTTTCCAATTTCGTAAAAAGATCTATCAGCATCTCCGCCGTCTCATCTTTTGTACCTAAAAAGAAAACCCATGAATAACGTGAGTAATCATCAGTGACAACTAAACAATAGTACTTTCCACCTATGCTCCTTACATTCACTGGACCGAATAAATCCATGTGAAGTAATTCATAAGGGGCATCTATGGAATTTACTGTTTTAGATTTGTGAGGTTTCTTATGTTGTTTTCCCTTTTGACATGGAAGACATTTATCTTCCACTTGAAACCTCTGCATTGGAACCCCTTTCACTAGCTCATTTTTAACAAGGTAATTCATCTTTCGGTAGTGAATATGGGCCATGCGTCTGTGCCACAACATCGATTCAGCTTCAGATGCTTTTGATAGTAAACACGCCACCACAACAGTTGGATCCTTAGCACCCATGTCCATGACATAAGTTTCATTTCTCCTTGGCGCTCGCATCACTATCCAATCGTCCGGAATCTTCAAACCTGGTTTCAACACTAATGCTTCATTCTTGGTAAAATGGACCGAGTGACCCTTGTCGCAGACTTGTGACACACTCATCAGATTGTGTTTAAGTTGCTCAACATAGTTCACTTTGTCCAGTGTGATCTTCCCATTGGTCACTTTTCCTCGTCCTGTAATTCTACCACCTTTAGCACCCGCAAAATTCACATTTCCACCATCATAATCTTCAAATTCAGTTAACAATCTCGCATCCCCCGTCATGTGCCTGGAGCAGCCACTATCAACATACCACAAGTTGATAATCCTCCTTAGCAGCTCCTGCACACACCAACTAAGAAATTAGTTAGATTGGGGGACCCAAGCCTTAATGGTCTTGGGTCGTCCAAATTCACCAACCACTGGAACATCCATCCAATATCCATTACTCCTAACTGGAGTCTTGGATCTCTGACCTGTTGATGGAATTTGATTTTGGTTTCCACTAGGTCTTTGGTCCTGAGGGTTCCTATACGTATTTGGACTATTTGACCTTTGGAAATTTTGATTTGGGTATCTTGAATTTTGATTCCAAGAAGCATTATTGTTGTAATTTCTAAAGCCATTGTTATAAAAAGTTTGACCACCATTATTTTGGTATCGAGTTTGATATTGACCTTGACTTCTGAAATTATTAGCATTATAATTGTTCAATCTTGGTGAACTGCTTCTAGGTCTCTCAAATCTGCCTGGTGGAGATCTAGGCTGAAATCTAGGTTGATTTCTTTGAAAACGTGGAACTTGTGGAGTTCCTTTTTTCAGCCTTATCTACACCAACAGCAACATTTTCTGGTTGCTTAGGAGCAGATTGCTTTGGAGAATTTGCAACTTTCTCCTGTTTATCACCACTATTCTCTGGTGACTTCTCTCTCTTCCTCTCACTCACTTGTGCTTCACTCTTTTTGTTAGGACAGCAGCTAGCTACATGTCCCTTGGTGTGACATTTGAAGCACGATTTCTTTTTCGAATACTTCTTTTCTGAAGCCTTTGAACTAGATTCGGGTTTTTCTTCTGATGATGCCTTAGAAGGATTTGGTTCAGTTTGCTTAGTTTCAGAATTTTCTATGTTCTTGTTTTTAGCAAACTCTATATTTGATTCATTTTCAATAACAGCTGTTTCGTTTTTCATGTCACTTCCTTGAACAAAATTAACCTTTTTAACAAAAGTTGGATTGTTATTTTTAGGATGTGATGTGTTCTTTTTCAAAACAGGTTTGCTGTTATTATCCTTCTTAGCATCAGCACTCACAAACACATTTCCTTGACTTGATGTGGAACTACTTGGTGATGTTGACCCAAAGTCCATGAGATCATCTTCATCAGGCAAGAAAGAATAGTCATGACTAACAGGAGGTGGAACTTCATTGAAACCATGAAATCCCACACTTGTTTTGTCATTACTTTTCTTCAAGCCACCCATCATATGTTTCATAACAAAAGTAGAGTCCCTGAATTGACCTAATTTCTTTTCAAGTTCAACAATTTTGAGTTGTGCATCTGACAACTCTTTGCATTTTTCAGAAATCTCTTTTGTTTTCTCAGCCATCATTTCATGAGCTAAGTCTATTACTTGAAGTTTCTCGTTTAATTTGCAGGTTAAAGAGTCAATTTTACTTTCATAACCTTTTATTTTCTTCAAGTATGATGATTCATTTCTTTTAGCAAAAAAATTTGCTTCTTTTATGGTAGACATCTCGCCCACCAGACTTTGGTTTTGTGTGGACAACCTGTCAACTTCACCCTGTAATTCACGACATTTTAAACACACAGAATTAGACTTTACCTCTCCTGTTTGTTTATCAAGGTTGGCCATTAGAGCCGCAAGCTGAGCTTCCATTCTTTTATATTTTGCTTCCTTTTCTTCAGCTTCCTTTTCTTCAGCATCTTTTGTCTGATCACCCTTCTCTTCTTCAGCTTTGCTCTCTATCTTGACCTCTGCCTCAGCATCCACTTTTGCTTCAGCATCTCTCACAGTAGCTTCACCATCATCAACTGGAGTTATCTCTGCCATGAATGCCTGTGTGACATTGTCATCTTTTTCCAAGTGAATACTCCAGTCATATGAACCTTCTCTAGCAGTAGAGATCAGCGCTCTTGAGTTAGAGTTGTTTGATGCATTCCTATTGTTTGAACTCTGACTCGAAGTCTCCTGCTTTTATTTTTGACATTCCCTAGCAAAATGCCCATAACTTTGACAGTTGAAGCATCTCACTTTGGTCTTGTCGAAACCAACCGTCTTTCCTATAAACTTTATGCCTGTTCGGTTCATAAATCTCTTCACTCTTCTAGTAATCATGGCCATTTGCCACTGCAAATCCATATCTTCAAGATCATCAGGGTCAATCTGATCATAATCTTCATCCAAAGTGGCAGGATCAGATATCTTCCCCTGAATGTAGTTCTCATAAGATGCCACAAATGAAGCAAGTAGAGCAAGATGCTCTTCAGCAGACTTCACACTCATTGGCATTGACTTAACACCACTACTCTGCTTAGAAGCTGATGTTTTCTTGGCTCCTGTTGATCTTCCTGAAGCAGCTACAAAACACACATCACCATCTTCATTCACTGTGACCTGCTCATTTTCACACGAAAGAAACGCAGTAGCAGAGTCGCTAGAAGCGTTGTGAGATGAAGAAGATGCAAGCCCATTGTAAATCGTTGGATCTTGAACCTGATCATATCCAGTGTCTTTCTTTTTCATACTGAGCTCATAAGCTCTAAGCTTGCCAACTACTTCTTCCAGCTCTTTTGTCTCATAATCTGCTTCACCCTTGATCATGAGAGTGTTGATATCCCACTTGGTAGGTACGGCATCGAGCAGCTTGTCATTCTTTTCTACATCAGTATAGCAATCAATCTTATAGTTTTCCATTTCTGACATCAGATGATAGTAACGAGTGATGATGTCCTCAAGTGACTCATGCTTCATGTGCTTGAAAATAGCAAACTGCTTCTTCAGTAGATCAATCTTGTTTTTCTTAACATCTGCATTTCCTGCATATCGTTTTTCTAATGCATCCCACATATCTTTTGAATTTGTGTACTTTGTGAATGTATGCTTGATGCTATCAGGTAACGACATTTTAATAGCAGCCAATGCTCTCTTTTCAGCCTCATACATCTTTTTATCATTCTCTTCCATGTTTACATAGGCTGTTCTACGAGGTCTGCCCTCAAAGTCGTGAGTAGGGTTTGTGTACCCATCTTCAATACATATCCACATTCGCATGTCTTGATATTCAATGAAGGATTGGAAACGATCCTTCCATGTCAAGTAATTTTCCACCTTCATCATCTTAGGCGGTTTGTTGGTAGTGCCAACCTCATGCTCCATTCTCAACAGCTCATTCAAACTAGACATGTTCGACATTTTTAACGTAACAGACTGATAAAACCGTACAAAATTTCTCCGAAAACAGTGGTTACCAAATTATACCGTTAGAATCGGCTCGAAAAGACGAATCCAATGATATCTAATGTCGAAAACCGAATTCGGGATTTTCCAGAGTCTTTTTTTACCCTAAAAATCCAAGGAATTCAACGGTCCAAACAGTTCTGTCTAACGACCTACGGATCAATTTCTATTTGCAAAACACTGAAATTTTTCTTACGCTCGCCAGAAAATATTCCACCCCTCTGATTATGCTAATTTCGCTAGATAATTTCGCTGGTCAGTTCAAGTTCAATTTCGCTAATCAGTTTAAGGTAATTTCGCTGGTCTAGTTCGCTGAAAGGTCAAGTTCGCAGGTCAAATTCGCTGGTCACGTTCGCTGGACAAATTCGCTGTCTGTTTTCGCTAATACGACGACCAGTAAAGTCGCCGAAAACCGTAGTAATTTCGCTGTGGATAATTACACGGTTACCAAAGTCGCCTTTGGATTTAACTTCGCCGTTCACCGAGATATCAGCACTCAAATTCGCTGATCAGTCTGCGAATCTGTTAAAATCGCCCAGTAACTTTGGAAACTTGATCTGTTTTATATTCTGAAGATTCTCCAACACAATCTGCAAAATCAAAACAGCAAATCAGCACAATAATGTCGAAAATTATCAAGAACAGATGGAAAACCATGAAGAACACGAAGAACAGTCTTCGAATTCCAGCCAAATACTCGTCAAAATCCAACAGAAATCGTCCCGAAAACCTGCAAATCAGCAAACAAACAAATCAGAATATCAAAACAGCCAATAAATCTCGAAAATTTTTATCAAAACAACCAAGAATTTCGAAAATTTTTATCAAACAAACAGAAAATTTTCGAAAATTTCAAAACCCTAGTTTTCAAAAAATCGAAAAACTCCCTGTTTCTGCAGCAACCAATTCTGAACCGAGCCTTCAAGAGCCTAATGCTCTGATACCAATTGTAGGTCCCCTATTCGTATGGATCTTCAACAGAATTGTCTTTCCAATCAAGAGTGCGGAATCCTCTTGATCAGAATATCACAGAAACAAGTAGAAGAACAGAAACAGCAATTCACTTTCAATCTGGGTTTCTATTGATTATCGATTACAAGAATTACAATCAATCAAACCCTAACCAACACTAATTTCGTCCAAGCCCTAGAACTCTCATGAAATTCCTCACACACACTGTTTTGGCTGATTAACCTAAACCCTAAAGCCTAACCTTGTTTATATAACACAAGGTTACTACTTGGGCCAAGGTTAAACATCATGGACTGCGAATTGGACAGGCCCAATTCGCCCCCATCACCCTAATTGGGTTTTGTTTAGCCCAAACTCTATTAACTCACTAATACAAAGCTAAACCCACTAACTGTTTATCATTTAACTAATTACAAGATATCCAAAGACCAAATCTAAGCTGTTGTCACAAACATGCACCAACAAATCTAGATCAAAATAGCTCAGGTATGAAACAAAGGTTTCAACTTAGAGCACAATTGATCAGATTCTAGTGAGAAATGAAGTTGGGGTATATGGGTATTTATAGTTTTCGGTTCACCGTTAGGATCATTTCTTGGAGAAGAGGGAATGATCACATCCCTACACTTGTTGGAATGTTGTGGTTACTGAATTTGGCCACCATAAGAGATTAACATGTGGCACTTTACCTTTGGAGGGTGTTAGGGGATGTTAAATTGTGATTAAAATGACCTTTGCTGATCAGAAGAGGCCTAGCGTGACTCCAAGGGGGCTAGGCGTCGCGCTAGGGTCCCCCTGATCAGCAAACACCTTCAAATGTTTATCTTTCAGTCCTCGTTGCGTATTCAGGTCATTTCTGACGTGTTTAAGGCTCGTTAAATCATTTTCAAGGCTCCACAAGGATGCCTAAACATTGTGGGCATGAAAAATGCTCAAAAATATGTCGGATGTTGGTTCGTTTGGCCGTACGATCGCGATGTTCGCTTAATTACGACGGAATGCGCATAAGCGCGAAAAACGATCCAAATTGCGCGACGAATGGATTTTTCTTATGCCAAACACTAAAATAAAGTGTTTTAGTGCTTACATAAAATTTTGGATGTCCGGATGTATTCAGAGCGTAAGTTATGCGTAAAAGTGCAAACTTGTGCACTTTTTGACACTTTTAGTCCCTGAATGACCCAAAAGTTTATTTTAGCACACCAAACCCCTCAAAGCCTATTTCTAAGCTATGTAAAGGATATTTAAGGTGTGTTTAACTTATGGTCATGTTCCGGAATGTTCGTTACAGTTCAAATTGGCATACTTTCGCAGTTTGTCAAGTTTAGTCCCTGTAAGCGAATAAACTAGATTATGCCATACCAAAGCCTTCAAAACTTATTTCTAAGTTATGTAAAGGTTACTTAAGGTATGTTAAGCCTATTTCACTATTCCAGAGTGTTCGTTGCATTAAACTGGTTATATTTACGCATCAGTGCGCGTATAACCCTCCAGAAAGCGATTTAAAGCTTGAAATCGAACAAGAGTTGATATGTGCAAACGATACACATATTTTTACAAATCCCAAGTATGAAATACAATATTTCATTGGTTTGGCATTTTTTTGATGGTTGAAGTGACACAGGTGTCACAGTCTCCCCTACTTTAGGAAATTTCGTCCCGAAATTTATTCGTAGGAGTCTATTTGTGACTTTGTGTCAAATAATCACCAGAGATATGTAAGGCATAATCCTGTCATTTCCTTAACGGACATTCTTCAGAACGAAAATGAACAGACGGAGTCATTTTCCTCAATGAGTATTCTTCAGAAGCGGAAATGAAGGAATAAACAAGCGGGGATTCATTTCCTCAACGGGAAATCTTCCGAAACTTAAAATGAACTTACGGAGTCATTTTCAACGGGTGCTTCATCAGAAATGGAAATGAAAAGGAGAAACAAACGGATATTCATTTCCTCAACGGATAAATCTTCAGAAACGAAAATGAACAAACGGAGTCATTTTCAACGGGTGCTTCCTCAGAAATGGAAATGAAAATGATAGACAAACGGATATCCATTTCCTCAACGGACAATCTTCAGAAATGAAAATGAACAAACGGAGTCATTTTCAACGGGTGCTTCCTCAGAAACGGAAATGGAAATGATAGAGAAACGGATATTCATTTCCTCAACGGACAATCTTCAGAAATGAAAATGAACAAACGGAGTCATTTTCAACGGGTGCTTCCTCAGAAATGGAAATGAAAAAGGATAGTCAAACGGATATTCATTTCCTCAACGGACAAATCTTCAGAAACGAAAATGAACAAACGGAGTCATTTTCAACGGGTGCTTCCTCAGAAACGGAAATGAAAAAGGATAGTCAAACGGATATTCATTTCCTCAACGGACAAATCTTTAGAAACGAAAATGAACAAACGGAGTCATTTTCAACGGGTGCTTCCTCAGAAATGGAAATGAATAGAATTAACTTCTAGGCACATGACAAGGCTCGCTGTGGTTTCTGTGCACTAAATTCCATAATTATGTATGCATCCATAATTACGTAATTCCTTGCACAGTCCGCACAGTTTGTCTTGTAATGTTTAGGGGAGGAAAATCAAATCTGTGATGAGGTGACTAGACTACCATAGGGTCCTTTTAATTAGATCGACAGATGATCTTATTAATTAGGCCACCAAGGAGTCCTTTCAGCTATATCATCACATGATGTTCCTAACCAGATTTTTGGATCAATCTGTTTAACTAGACCACTCAAGGGGTCTAATTATGGAGTAGTACTTTATAATCCAAAGGACTTAACTACAACGTAGTAGTCCATTAAGGATTTTATGTAGTACCTTTGGGTATCCTACTACGAATCCCTCATATGAAGATACGAAAGGTCCTACGAGGATTTGGATAACAAAACTTGGATTACACAAAAACATATAAAGGAACACACAAGCACATAATCACATAGTTGTTTAACTTGGTTATTAATTTGTTATTAGTTTGTTATCGATTGAGAATGGATATGGAAACCAGTCAATGGACTTCAATGTCCTCTGGGATCTATTTGAAAGGAAGATCTCCCAAAAAATTCGACTTTGTTTTTAAAGAAACGTAATATTCGAATTAAGGAACACAACAATTTTAGGATTTACGGAAATACCCCTAGGTACCCTATTAAGGATTTACAGTGGTACTTTGGGTATTCGTCCAGTGTTGTAACTTGCGCCTTGTACTTCGTTTCCTTAGAAGAAACGGGTACTTAGGAATTTCGTGGAAAATGCAAGAGATCATAAGATGGAAAAAAAAAATTTGGGGGTGGTTTGCTTTTCAAGGAATACGATTCCTTGCTCGTCGGTATTGTAGGGGATATGTTCTTTATACATATAACCACATAAATTTATTGCAATGTAAATAAAAGATTTATTTATAAACAATGATAACAACTGTTTCATGGACCTTGACAACAAAAGAAAATAATACATAAGACGTGATTATTTCTAAACGATGTTGTCTTCTGGTTGGTCAGATGCTCATCCCTGTGCTGGATTTGCATTAGCAAGCTTTGGGCAATTTCTTCGGAAGGATGCCTAAACATTGTGGGCATGAAACATGCTCAAAAATATGTCGGATGTTGGTTCGTTTGGCCGTACGATCGCGATGTTCGCTTAATTACGACGGAATGCGCATAAGCGCGAAAAACGATCCAAATTGCGCGACGGATGGATTTTTCTTATGCCAAACACTAAAATAAAGTGTTTTAGTGCTTACATAAATTTTTGGATGTCCGGATGTATTCAGAGCGTAAGTTATGCGTAAAAGTGCAAACTTGTGCACTTTTTGACACTTTTAGTCCCTGAATGACCCAAAAGTTTATTTTAGCACACCGAACCCCTCAAAGCCTATTTCTAAGCTATGTAAAGGATATTTAAGGTGTGTTTAACTTATGTTCATGTTCCGGAATGTTCGTTACAGTTCAAATTGGCATACTTTCGCAGTTTGTCAAGTTTAGTCCCTGTAAGCGAATAAACTAGATTTTGCCATACCAAAGCCTTCAAAACTTATTTCTAAGTTATGTAAAGGTTACTTAAGGTATGTTAAGCCTATTTCACTATTCCGGAGTGTTCGTTGCATTAAACTGGTTATATTTACGCATCAGTGCGCGTATAACCCTCCAGAAAGCGATTTAAAGCTTGAAATCGAACAAGAGTTGATATGTGTAAACGATACACATATTTTTACAAATCCCAAGTATGAAATACAATATTTCATTGGTTTGGAATTTGTTTGATGGTTGAAGTGACACAAGTGTCACATTTACCCCCCCTAAGTTTTAGGGGCCCTGATCCTGATTCTGAATATTCTGAAAATTTTAGGGTTTGTGTAGAATCACTTGGGTGTCTCAATTAGAGTTTCCTATTGGACAAATTAATTTAATAAATATGACTTTTGATGAGAGTTGTTACATTAGACAAGCATGGCCTTTGTTTGACAAGAACTCTTACAATCAATCTTGGATCCCGAGACCACTACACACACTCTAAAGGTGGATGATAGAGGAATGTGGTGGAATATCGTGTTGTCGTGGTGGTGGAATGGTGGCAAGTGAGAGAGAAGTGGTTTGCCAAGGGATGAGTCGGAAATGAACCAAGCACCTCCTTTTATAACTGGAAACAGACCCTTCACATGGCCCTATGCCCTGGGGCACGGCCCCGTGTCCTTTCTTCTCTGTATTCATTAATTAATCTGTGTCAGTCCGTATGTACACACGGTCCCGTGTGTCTGAGGGCGCGGCCCCGTGGTCAGTACAGTGTGGTCCTTTGGGAGATTCTGCATATATGGAGTTGACCCACGGCCCTGGGACATGGCCCTGTGTCTCTTGTCTGCTATGTTTGTCTTGTTCTGCATGGGGGAGTAGGGCACAACGCCGTGCTTGTCTTCTGGTTTATTGATTTGGTCTTGGGGTGTAGCTTGGAGGGTAGGCATGATGTGTCAACTCTTCTTTCTTGTATTTTGTGTTGGTTTTTGCCATTAATTTGTTCCTTTTATACATTTAAGCTCATTTAGTACTGAAAATCAAAAGTATACAAATAAACGCATTTTTTCCAAAATTAGTACATAAAAAAGGTTGTTTTTATGCCTTGTTTGATATAATTTATATGTTGCACTATGCGCATATCAATAGTCAAAAAATGTTTGTATGGTATGACAAATGGCATATGCACAATCCTTTGGATGATTTGATATCAAATAGGGAAATTCATAGAGCTGGCCTTTCTATCATGAGCAAAGTCAGTGAAGTTAGTGTTAATGGAGAATGGAACTGGCCTGTGGAATGGCAAGACAAATACCCTTTCCTTTATGAACAACCACACCCTACCCTTCTCCAAGGACATCAGGATAAACTACTATGGAAATCAAATGATGGGCGCCAAAACCCCTTCTCAACAAAAACCACTTTTGAAGACTTGTGTTGCAACTACAATGTTGTCCCATGACATAAAACCATCTTGTTTAGCCAATGCATACATGGACATGCTTTTATCACCTAGTTAGTTGTTAAACATATGCCGCTTACACAAGATAGATTAACTAAGTGGGATCGGCAGATTAACACCCTCTGCCCATTCTACAAGGAAAAACATGATAGTCACCAACACTTATTTTTTGAATGTGTAGTATCTGGAAAAAAAACCCAAATATGAGTGGACTTCAAAGATCCTCCGGAATCCAGATTACTAGATAGAGTGTATCTAACACCTGAATAATTCACCTAGAAATAAAACCATCAGCAACATAATCTGGAGACTCTTACTGGGAGCTACAATCTATTTTATATGGCAGGAGAGAAATTTTCAGAATAAAAAAAGAACGGTGGAGGACATTCATAACATTATCATTGAATCTATGAGGCTAAAACTTATGAGTCTTAAAATTAAAGCCAATAATGCATCTATTGTAGCAAGCAAGAAATGGGGATTCAAGCTATTCGAAACACCAAAGCAAAATTATAATCCTGATGAGTAAATGGGAAGACATGGTTAAAATAAGACTGAGGTCTCCTAAAGCTAAACCTTTAGCTGACTCACAAATCTTACATATAGGAATCCTTATTAGGAATTTAGATATGTGTTGTTTGTTGTGCATTTACAGGAAGTGTAGGAAAAGTTGGGACCTGACCTGGATGTTGGTCAATAAAGAGCTTTTAAGGGGTGGGGGACATGTTTGGTACACTTAGCACACGTTGCACCACTATAATTAGAGAGGAGTTTAGTTTTGGTGACTTAAGAGTATGTATGGGGATAATTTTAGATCGGGGTGGGCTGATGAGGATGGACAGGGTAGTCATCTGGTGCTTAACCACCTTCCTTAGTAGTATCTGGTGTTATAAATGTGAGTGCCTTTATTATCTGAGTCATTCAGTAGGGTTTATTTGGTTAAATCTTTTGAGCCTGAAAGGATACAAATTTTGGTCCAAAAAGCTCAAGTATACGTTTATGGATAGGGAGTTAAGGAGAGTGCTTGTGAAGCAAGAGGCATTACACACTATAGAGATAAGGGTGGGGTGTTCCACTGGTTTTTTGAAGCATTCTCTTACGTTTTTACACCATCTGTATTATTTAGAATTTTATTTCCTAGCCAACCAATGTAACCGAACCAATTCCTGTGTCTTGTTAATTTTTGAACCTTTCTTTTTTCATGAGTCTGTTTGTAGAGCGGGTTTTTATTTCGGGTTGGGTTAACCTCTGGTGGTTGTAGGTTGTATATTGACTACAACAAGAACTGGATGAAAAGATATTAAGTGAATGGAATGCCACTAGTGTTATGGAGCAGCCAAAGAAAGCACATGTGGGGAATAGGTTAGTAAGATCTGAGAAGAATAGAGGATATTTGTTGGTTCGTGGGATATATTTAACTTTTGGGTTGTATTTAATTGAGAAACCTGGTCCAAATTTGCAGGCCTATTGTTGGACTAAAATTATTAAATGTAAATATGAATGGTGTATGCAAACTTAGGTCATAATTACAATATTAGTATGTTGCATCTGGGACCTGGAAATAAAGCTCAAAGTCTATGAAGTTCCATGTTTTTGTCATGCGAAATGGGCTAGATCAGGAGGTTCAATGGATAAAGCAAATAATAAGGTAACTTCTTTATATTTATCTTTTTGGGCTGGAAGGTTTAAGGGTGGGCCTCAAGAAAACGGGTTGTCACATTACCTCTTCTATAATCAAGATAGGCATGGAGAATTGGTGAGCACATTCGGGCCCATATCATTAAAAGTCGGATTAGAAAGAGACCGTGGATAAGGATAGAAACTTTATTAATGCCGAAATGTATTTTGCAAAGCCCAAATGGAGGATGAAACGAAACCAGGTAGGCCAAGGCCACCTTAGAAATTTGAGGAAACAAAGGATTCGTGTTGGATCTAGAAAAAGCCATTCGTAGAATGGAAGTATTAAAAGATTGCGGGTCTGAATGCGTGAACTTATGTATTTTAGCCTAAAAAGAGATAAATTGCATCATCGACTTGAGGTAGAGGATTTTTTTAGTGCTAAGATTGGTTTGTGGGGTGGTCCAAGAGTATTAGATAAGCTGAGGTTTCCTTGGGATTGGGGGGATTATCATATTCACTTGGGTCAGGATAACTTTAGGGGCCTATTGATTGAAGTTGAAATTTGGAATTGGATTGAAAGAATGGATTGGAAATTAGAAGTTACAAAGGATGGGTATGACCAAAGATTAAGGAAAAATGAATATGAAGAACAACAACTTTATGGATTTGTGGAGCAATGAAGATCAAGTTCATAACCATGTTTTATTTGTTTAGCACTTCTTTCCTTTCATGGTTATCTAATTTTGTCATATGGATTGGTATTTGTATGTTTTACTTTTGGACAACGTTATTACATAAGTTTATGTTTTGCCCCTTTTCGTGGATTAGGGGTTTGTCCTAGTCTAGCGACTTAGCTTTTTGTATAATTTTATTCTTTCTTAATAAAGTTTTCTTAGGGTACCGTCCCCTTAAAAAAAGGACCTAAAACTAAATCCTAAAGCCAAAATCTAAAGCTAAACACCACAAGTTAAATTTTAAACTCTAAAAGCTAAACTATATATATATATATATGTATATATATATATATGTATATATATAGGTATGAGATCATGAGAAAACGCCCTAAAGTGTGATAATGGTGAGAACGGGTCATGTCCCAACACGTGGCAGGGGGCGCTAATTGATATGCAGGGGTACGATTGTCCTTTTATACGTCCCCTCCTTATTCGCGTTATAAATCTGTTTCAAATTAAAACTCCAAAGATTTCGTGTTAGCTGTTACCTCCTTTCCAAGCTTTCTCAGATCTATAGCGTCTAACATGGATTCTATTCGACAAAGTAAAATTAGATGACGTTTCATATTTTTGTTCCAGCAAATCATGCAACACATATGACGTTTTGTTCTTTTTATGCTTGTTTCATTATTTTTTTAAACTAATATTTTCATAATGTGTTGTATGCTTTTCAATGGCGTTGTTCATGTATCCAATTTATTCGCGTTTTCATTGGTAGTTAAACAATTAGTAAGAACTGATAATTGGAGTTTTCATTATTAATTTTAATTGTCGTTTAGGATCTAGTATATTTCTTATGTTTTTACGATCATTGGCGTTTTACACCTGATTAGTTTTGAATATTATTTAGTAGTATTTGTAAACATCAGTTATTACTATTTGTTAATTTGTGTAAATATCAGTTTTATTAATTATGGCATTTTCATTATGATGTTATATTTGTTAATTATTTATGTTGTTAAATGTTTTTAATTATTCATCTCATGGCGTTTTCATTATCACGTTGCATTAGTATTGTTAATTCATTATTTTTGTTAATCAATAAAGTTATGGTGTGCATATTTTGGCATTTTCATCATGGCGTTTCCAAATTATGTGTTTATTATGTCTTGTTTATTATTCAATTAATTGCGTTTTAATCTATAATGTTGTCGTTTTTCTGAATTTTTTGTTCCTCACTGTGTTTTCTCAGACGAAGTTGCTTCCTCGAGTGAAAGGTTTTACCCCGAAACTTGATTACCATTTATCATTCCTTACGTTAGTGAAGAAATAAAGCCCAGAATGGACATGATATTCACAAGCCTCGATGATTGTTATTCAATGTATGTTACGTATGCCAAGGCTTGTGGTTTTTCAGTCAGGAAAGGGACTGAAAAGATAAACTCCAAAGGTGTATTACATATTAAGTATTACATGTGTACGAGAGCTGGGGTATATAAGGACAAGAAGGTTGATACGTTGGACCCCAATCAAAAGGAACGTTTAGTGCGATCCAACTTTTCAAAGAGGACTGATTGTGGTGCACTGTTATGTGTAATTTTTGAGGCAGGATCATGGAAGGTCAATAAGTTTGTTGAGGAGCACAACCATGATCTTGTTGAACGCCCTGATAAGCATTTTCTTCCAACTGAACGACACCTCACTCAGCTCCAGAAGCATGTTATACGCAACATGTCTAAGTTGAATTTGGGTCCAGTTAAAGCTTTTAATGTTATGAAGACTTGTTTTGGTGGTTTTGAAGACGTCGGTGCAAGTAAAGTTGAATTTAAGAACTACAAGAGGCAAATTAACTTGTTTATAGGGGAATACGACGTCGAGATGGTTGTGAGACATTTGGATGAAAAAAATAGTCCAAGCCTAATTTCTTGTACGATTACTTCACAGACGAAGACAATCGTTTGAAGGGACTTTTTTGGTGCGACGATCAAGCCAAACGTAATTACCACGTGTTTGGTGATGTGATTTCGTTTGACGCCACGTATCGTTCCAATAAGTAATATTTTATAATTCAACTTCTTTTGTTCTTTTGGCGTTTTATGAGTTTACATGCAATGGCATTTTATGAGTTTACATGCAATGGCGTTGTATTATTGTTTTAGTTCTCATGGCGTTTTCATATGCAGATACGCTATGGTGTTTGTACCGTTCACTGGTATAGACAATCATCACTGCAATGTTACATTTGGTGCTGCATTATTGGTGTCGGAAACTGTTGATGCGTATATTTGGTTGTTGCGAGTTTTTCTAAAAGCTATTGGTTCTCAACCAAAAGTTGTTGTCACTGACCAAGATCCAACAATGAAGAAGGCTATTTCTGCTGTATTTGTTGACACGAGGCATCGGTTATGCATAAACTTTCTCTGAAGGTTGTTATGCTTATTTTTACCTTTGGAGTTTTAGGATATACCGCGTTTTAAAATATATGGCGTTCTGTACCTTGATACGATTTTTTAATTATGTTTTGTCTTTGTGTAATATATATGTTTTTTTTGCATGGCGTTTTCGTGTTATACATAGGTTGGTGTTAGGCTATGCAATTCCACCAATTTCAAAGAACGTATTTGTGGTGTTGTGTGGATGGATATTCTTACACCTGACGAGTTTGAATCAGAATGGGAAGTGGTTATCGGAGAGTTCAATTTAGCAGATAATGACTAGCTATCTGATATTTTTGCACTCAGGGAATCTTGGATCCCTGCATACTATAGAATGGAAGAGCTGTCGGGCCTTATGCGAACGACATCGAGGTCGGAGAGTGAGAATCATTTTTTTGGTCAAGTGTGCAATTCAAAAGCTACTCTTGTTGAGTTCATGACTCATTACGAAACTGCAATAGAAGCACGGCGTCATACACACCGGAAAAATGATCATGATTCTCGATATAAACGACCCCAGTTGAAGAGTAATTACCAAGTGTTGGAAGGCCAAGCTGCTGACATATACACAAAAAATATTTTTTATAACGTTCAAGATGAGCTAATTGGAATTGCAGATTGCATAAATCAACGTTACAAAGATCAGCCCGATGGGTTTGTTAAGTTTTACATAAATGATTTCCAGCAGCCTTGTACATCCTTATTTGAGGTAAACAATGGCGTTTTGTATTTTATATGGCGTTTTCTGTACATGGCGTTTATCATATCCAATTGTGTTTTTTTATTTTTTTTAGACAAACATTCTCTGTATAGCGTTATAGAGATATTGTTTTTGGCGTTTTTCTGGTAATGTACTGTAAGTCTGATTGCACATGCAGGCATTTTTAGCAGTTTGGTTTGCTATGTAGACATAAATTCTATGTTTGGGAAGTTTGGACATTAGGGAATTTCCAAAACAATACATTTTGAATAGATGGCGCAAAGATGCTTCCCCTAACTGCTTTCCCGAATACTCAATTAGTCGTGAATATATGACCGAGCTTGATCCCGATGTGCAAAGTATGATGCGTGAGATTATTTTTTCAACGGAGTATACTTTGAACCATTTATCTGGTAATAAAGAGGGGCAATCCTTATACAAGGATCATGTTCAATCTTATATGAAGAAGGTTCAAGATATGCAGATTGTTTCTCCCCCCGCTAGTACTAGGGATAGACTTGCGGAGATAACCGGTCAATATAAAAATGACAAGAATCCGACAAGAGTTTCTGTTGGGTATAAATCCAAAGGTTCTGGATCTCGAAAGTGCCTAAAATCTAAACAGGAAATAGCAATTGAGAAAAAGAAATCAAAGTCGAAACCCGGGGCCAAAGAAAGACAGTGTCAAAACTGCAAAGGCTATGGACACTACGCATCGACATGCAAACAGGCCGTAATTAAAAGAAGATCGACAAGGTCTTTGAGAGCCAGTGAAGAGTAGTTTGGCGTTTTGTATTTTTCATTCTTACAGAACACACACAGATTTCAGTTTGGCGTTTTACATCTCTTATATATCATTTTTTCCATCTTTTTTTTTCTACCTGTTTGTTCATAACATGTTACTGCGAAGTTACATAACAAACAATATAAGATCGGACAAGCAAATCAAACGCCAAAAAAAGAGAACGCCACTAAATAAAACTATCTTAAACCTCTAATTTTGGTCATGCTAAACTCAATAATGTTTTGCTGAACGAGAGGGACAACATTGTTAATCCTCAGTTAAGAAAGATGTCTAATAATGTTGCCCACCCCGTTCAGCTAAACTTTATTGAGAACAAAACTCAATCTCCAAGAAATGACGTTTTTGCAATTTTGTGGTTTTTTGTATGTTTTGGCGTTTATATTGAGGATAGACTCAATAAGATTTTGCTCAATGAGATGGACAATATCCCCGCATAAGGATTTTGGCCATCACATTGAGTGAAAGTTTACTGAGAAAATAGTGTATCTCAAAGAAACGTCGATTGGAATCTTTGATATTTGGGTTTTTTGGCGTTTCTAAGATGAATGGTATATAGGAAAATATGGCGTTTTGGGTTTGGTGTGGTTATTAGAAGGTCCAAGAGGTTGTTTATATAGGAAGTTTTTGGCGCGTATTTTAGGCGCGATTTTTATTATAATAAATGCTAGTAATTAAGTTCCGTCGTTTCAGTTACTGTTTGTTCAGCTTTATCGGTTAAAAACAAAGTTTGGCGTTTTATATCTAATGGCGTTTAGATTTGGATGATGTGTGCTATGTAGATTAAGGCGGGAATTTAATGGCGTTTTATTCATGAGTTTGGCGTTTTGTGTGGAGAAGTCAAAAGACTTTTTTACCCTTAGTGAAGCGCGTTCACTTAATAAAAGTGATGTTATTTACGAAAACGCCACCGCGCCGTCTAGTCCATAGATTGTTTGGATCTGACGATCCATAACCATTCTCACCGTTCTCACACTTTTCACCGTTTTCTCTAAATCCTGACCCTATATATATATATATATATATATATATGAATAAAATTCGACAAGACGGTTCCAACGCCACCGAAATGAGGTCAGTCAGAGTTCGTTTAACCCGATTCCTAGACTTCCTAGGTTACAAATGTTTTGTATTTGATCCTACCCCTATATATATAGGGGAGGGTTCAAACGAAAACTCCTTTTATTGCAAGAACTAGAAACCCCCTTAAAAAAACTTAAAAACACACAATTTTTGTCTTACTTTTTTGGCTTTAAATCTAACACTTTTAAAATACCAAAAAGAACTTAAAAAAAATAATAATTAGTGTTACACAAGTGTAACACAACGAACTACCTAAACCGGCCAACCCCAACCCACCCCTTAAAACCTAAACCTCCCACACGCACACCCTAAAAACCTAAACCCACCCTACCCCCTAAATAAGTATAGAACAAAAATTACATTTCAATTGGATTTTATAGTCCACTGTGTTTTAATTATGTTCATACAATGGTGTTTTAATTGTATTGATTCAAGGCGACATGGATCAAAATCAAAATTAAAATTCAAAGTTTAGATTGTTTTATAAATGTAATCAATGAACCTTCTTCGTCAATGTGTTTTATCAGTAATTGCATCGCATGGTATGAAATCTAATGTTAAAACACCATGACATGAATTGTGTATCACCATCAGCATAACATAAAACACCACAAACTAAGAATGTCAGAAAACACCATGCTAAGAATACATTCTGAGAATGCAGGTTGTCAAACACCATATGAAGAACGTATTATGTAAATATATGTTTATAACATCATGTAGAAATGCGGGTTTAAAACATCATTCTAAGAACGTATCCTGTAAATACAAGGTTAAAACACCATACGAAGAACATCTACTGGAATGCAGGTGTAAAACACTCTGAATTGAACTACGAATTTATTAAAACAACATGTTATGTAGACTTTGATTTATGATGGACTGGTTATAGCTGCAATCATTGTAATTGGTATGAGATATATGAAACGTAAATTAGGATATTCAAAATTCAAACTACATATGAATCTGGCTCCCTATAAATAACATATATGAATTTGGCTCCACATTCAAATTTCCATTTATCTCTCTCACTCATATTTATGATTTTATCTCGCTCACTCAAATGCATAACTCTCATGATTGAGCCGGTTAATCTCCGATTACAGTTCTTTGTTCAAACATTTGTTGACTCTGTTTACACATTATCCTTCCAATATCATTGTTCCAACATCGTTGTTTCATTGAAACTCTGTTTCACACATCAACGTTTCACCTCAGCTTTTCTTATGTCACTTGGTTTTATCTTTTTGTAGAAAGTATAGATAGATTGTTGCAGAATGCAGAATTTCCATATTCAGTTTATTCATCTCCGATTACAGCTTTTTGTACTTTACATAATTTTTCCAACATCATTGTTGCAACATCGTTGAGAGTATGTTTTTTTCTGTAATTTTGAATCTTAAATTTTGAATTGATCAATTCTAATTCTTGCTTTATATTTCAGCCTAATCAGAGTTGTTTAAAAATCAGACAATCAGTTACGGGTTATTTTAGGTTTGTGGATTCTTTTAAACTGTTGATATATGTTGATAATTTTTATTTTAAAGTGTTGATATATTTTAGCTTTGTTTTTTTCGAGCGAGCAGTGGGAAATTCTTCTGCACTGTTCTTGAAGTCTGATGTAGGAGAGTTGAGGACTTCATGAAGCAATCCGATGCTGCTCCAGGTTTTCTTGTATTTATTATCACTGATGATGTCGATTTTATATATTAGTTCTTCATTAGGCCAGTTGTGTTCCAACTTTGTTTTTTGAGAGGACACGTTTTTAAAACACAATTCTTGATGTTTTGAATCAGCCTAATCATCAGCCTTTTATAGTGTCTAAAATGCATCTTTATGATAAATGAAGAAGTTAATGGTAATTATGATAACCTTTTTTTTTAATTTATTTTTGTTCTTTTGGTTTCTTGATATTTAACTTTTTAGTTTTCCCATGAAAACTTATTTATGAAAGGTTTTGCATTAAATGGCTGCTGTTTTGAAATATATGAATTTATATGTTTATATTAAATGTACACGTTTTTGTCTCCTAGATTAGTTTAATGTTGCGTTGAAATTAAGTCTGACCTTTGGGCTGTTAGCTATTTCACTATATAATATGATTGTCAGTTCACCTGGTTTTCATCACGTTTTACTACCATAATATCATTCTTTTACATCATACTTGAAGAAATATACAAGTTAAAATGTCATTATACCCTTCTGCAGACTCTTATGATTTAAAGTATCGCCTTATCAAGCAAGTTGAGGATGAAGTATATGAGGATAGGGCTACTCTTCAAGAGCTAAAGAGGTGTTTTGATGGACTGCATCTTGGTCGGTTTACGAGAGACCATGTGTCCAGAAACCTGATGGCGATGCCTTCAACTGTCGTACGTGACCTTTGTGTTGTCAATAATATAGAGTGCGATGATAGAGACTTGGAGTTCATGGCGAGGCTCAAAAATATACGTAGAGAAGTTCAGTACTCGATGGAGTTGAAGCTAAAATTTCTTAATTTTTGTTGTTAGATTATTAAATTTCGTTGTCGATGTAATCGTTGATCTATCGTCATATGTCATAGATAAATTATAATTCTATTAATCTTTGTGGAACATTTTATTTTTACTAATTTTAGTAACAACAGTTGTTAGAGTTGATATCTGTTATTGTAAAGGTCTGTTAAAGTTAAATTTTGTCAAAAGAGAACCACTGCTTGAAATCATTGTCTTTAGATTATTAAATTTCGTTGTTCAGTACTCGATGTAATAGATAAATTTTAATTCTATTAATCTTTGTGGAGCATTTTATTTTTTCTAATTTTAGCATCAACAGTTGTTAGAGTTGATATCTACTATTGTAAAGGTCTGCTAAAATTAAATTTTGCCAAAAGAGAAGAACCGCTTGAAATCATTGTCTGTTGATGATTAAAGCATTATAATGTCTTCAGAACATCAAAAGTCCATTCTTAAAAATAGCTATTTTTAAAAAATTTGTCAAAAACAGTTGTTAGAGTTGATATCTGCTATTGTAAAGGTCTGTTAAAGTTAAATTTTGTCAAAAGAGAACCACTGCTTGAAATCATTGTCTTTAGATTATTAAATTTCGTTGTTCAATACTCGACTTAATTGTTGATCTATCCTCATATGTCATAGATAAATTTTAATTCTATTAATCTTTGTGGAGCATTTTATTTTTACTAATTTTAGCATCAACAGTTGTTAGAGTTGATATCTACTATTGTAAAGGTCTGTTAAAATTAAATTTTGCCAAAAGAGAAGAACTACTTGAAATCATCGTCTGTTGATGATTAAAGCATTATAATGTCTTCAGAACATCAAAAGTCCATTCTTAAAAAGTAGCTATTTTTAAAAAAAAATTGTCAAAAATTTTTAAAAGTCTGTTGAAAATAACTGTTTTTAAAACATCTGTTTTGCTAAAGATTCATCCACTGCTGAAAGGTATTGTCTGTTCTCATAATTTCTGTTTTATGTAACGACTGTTGAGTTGCTACTGTTGCCAACATTTGTTATTGCCAACAGCGGTTTCCAAAGAATTGTCAACCATTAACACAATAGAAGTTTTGAACATCTGTTATTGCCCAACAGATCTTTGTAAAATGTCTTCAGAACATCAAAACTCCATTCTTAAAAAATAGTTATTTTTTTAAAATATTTTTAAAAACTCTTAAAAGTTTGTGGAAAACAACTGTTGGGCAAACGTCTGTTTCTCTAAAAATTGCAGTGACATAAGAAAAGCTGATGTGGCAGGTAGAGAGGTTGTCCGACAATGCTTTTCTAAGGTTATTATGGCATCATAATCATAAGTCTTAATATATAAATCAATTTAAAACTAATCATAAGTGTTTTCATAGTATTTGTTGATGTTTTGAATCAACTTCTGTTTGGATAAAAATTCATCTACTGCTGAAAGGTATTGTCTGTTTTAATAAGTTCTGTTTATCCTAGCGACTGTTGATTTACCACTGTTTACAATATTTGTGTCCGATGAAGTGGTTGAAGCCAGTGTTTACCATGTAGAGTATTGTTGGTTTTTAAATGAAGAGGTTTTTTTTTTAAATTATGCCAGAGGTTTAAAATTCGTCCTTTCAGTTTCTTGATATTTAATTTTATAGTTTTCCCATGAAAATTTATTTTTGAAATGTTTTGCATTAAATGGCTGCTGATATTTAATATGAATTTATTTGTTTATATTTAAAGTTTGTTGAAAACAACTGTTTTCCAAACCTCTGTTTGACTAAAAATTCAACAGACTGCTGAAGGGTATTGTCTGTTCTCATAGGTTCTGTTTAATCTAAGGACTGCTGACTTACCATTGTTGCCTAACATCTGTTGTTTCCCAACAGTGGTTTCCAAACACTGCTGAAGGGTATTGTCTGTTCTCATAGGTTCTGTTTAATCTAAGGACTGCTGACTTACCATTGTTGCCTAACATCTGTTGTTGCCCAACAGTGGTTTCCAAATAACTGTCATCCACTCTTACAACAGAGGTTCCGACGTGGACAGATGTTAGCCATCAGATCTTTGTAACTTCTGACACGTCAGCATTCACTTTTTCACTTTATAAAACCCTGTTTCATCCCCAAACAGAGGTTTTACTGTCGTCTCGAAAAAAAATCATCAAAGTGGTTTCCACCTTCTTCTTCAACACTTCTTCGTCAACCTCTCGCAAGTTTCAATTCCGATCATGGCTTTAATAATGAAAAAGCAGCATAACTACCTGGCTATTTTTGAGAAAACCGAGAACAATACTCCCTATCATTCAATGATTGATGTTCTTACATCATCAAAATATAAGGCCATTCTTACCGCCGACGCACCCATTTACCAAGAAACACTCCGTGATTTCTGGGCAAATGCAAATATTGAAGAACAAAACAATGTGTCATTCAGTATAACTTCAAAAGTCGGAGGTGAATCGGTTGCTATTACCCCCACTACCATATCAACAACATTTGGGATAAACGACTTGGCAGGTAAGATATCTTTCCCGAAAAATGAGATTCAAACAGAGTTGATTGAGAGGGGATATGATGGACAGTTGAATAAGGCAACTATGTTTAAAGGTAATTTTCCACCACCAATGGAATTCCTGTTCCATACTCTCTTAGTTTGTCTCTCAAATAAAACTACTTCTTTTAATGAAATACCTTTGAAAATTCAGTCATTTGGGTATGCAATTTTGACAAATACTGATTTTAACTACTCCCATGAACTATTTGCTGATTTGGTTGCAAATTTAAAAAACATTAAAAAGGGGAAAACTGCTGCTTTTCTTATGTTTCCTAGACTATTAAGCTACTACCTGCAAAAACATGTTTCTCAAAAAGCTTTTGAAAAAGGTAAAGCTTTTAAAATGAATAGTCTAACATTTTAAACTTTTACTCGCCTTATGGCTAAAAAGTCAGATGTTTCCAAAACTGAAGCAAAGGGGAATGAGGAAATTTTAGATGAGTCCACAACTGCTCCTCAAACCTCTGTTGCTGAGCCCACTACTCTTGGTGATCACAGCACTACAACCACTGATGTGAAACCCCCACCAACAAAACCCAAAAAGACCAAAACAAAATCCAAAAAGCCCACCGAAACCTCAAAAACGGGTCCTCTGGAAGATGAGATCCCAGAGGTTAACCCTGTGACAATACAGATGTCACGACAAACCACTGTTGCTACTTCCTCACAACATGTGGAAAGATCTCAACCCTTAAACCAAACTCCTTATGATTCCTCACAAAAGGAACATGTTGTATTCACAGGGACACCACAATATGATGTCATACCCTCATATGAGAGTATGCTTAAAAGCCCGTCTCCCAGGGCAATGTCTCTTTCGACAGCAATCCCTTCATCTTCTATTCCACCAAAGTTTGTAACACTACTTCAACCTATTGACATTCAAACTCTTAGCAGTCCCTCCCACAAACACTTTACTGAGATTTTAACTTCAACAATAGCTGTGTCTGAACCTGTTCAATTAGCTAACCCATAAACAGTTGAGGAGGCTACACCTCTTGAATTTCAGGAAATTCTTGATGGTATTTCAAGTGGAGTAGTTACTACAACTGTCAACTCCACTGATTTACATTTGGACAGTAGTTTCATCAGTCAGACTCCCTTGAAGGCAACTACTACTATGTCTACCAAGGTATCCACTGGTGAGTTCAAGTTAACCACTGGTGAGATCACTAAGGTAACCACTGATTGTAATAACTCTCATCAAAAAGTACCATTTATTATATTAATTATCCAATTAGGAAACCCTAATTGAGAAACCCAAGTGATTCTGCACAAACCCTAAAATTTTCAGAACAATCGGAATCAGGATCAGGGCACCTAAAACTCAAGGGGGGTAAACCCTAAGTTAACGATTATCTAAATTACTCGCTGTCAAAATTATAAAATTAGAATCTGTCAAATCAGCATAGCTAGTCCCAACCGTGGCTACCCTATAACCTATTTTCAACCCTTACGCACCGTAACAAATTAAGTCTTACGATCCGTAAGCACCCTTATGCACCGTAACAATTTTAGGCTTACGGTCCGTAAGCAAAGTGAAATTTTAACTATAAATAGCAGACATTGGCAATCGAATTTTGGTGTTCAAATGACGTAAAACTTCGCTGCATATACTGAGATACGTTCTGTTTACACAAATTAACACACACGGTTCACTAATCGACGCCGCAATCAGGGTAATAACTTGATCGCTGATACGATTCAATGTCCGATCGATTAAACTATCCAATGGATGTTTAAGTGCTGCCCACATTAGGGTTTATGCTTTTTCATTCGTCGTTAAATCGATGGATGTTTAAGTATCGCACTTTGTCATTCGTTGTGAAGGTTTTAATCTCGTGAGTTATCATAAATGCTGTATTAAGTTACTAACCAAATTGTGTGTCTGTTATTAAACTAGGTTATCAAGGCTAATCAGTAGAATAAGCTCTGTTAAACCTGCAATGTGAGTCATTCTCTTTTTATCAAATTTATTTACAAAAGCATGTTTATTTTCAAATATTATAATTACAGTGATTAAGTATATGTAGTCACCAAATTACAGCCGGTATGTGGGGTATTGTGCACATTACTGTTTTTATCAATTTAGGTGGGCGTACCTAATTAATGATATTCGTTACTATTGGGTGAACGGACTTAATAGTAATATGACCACAGTCACCGAAACGAGTCTATGACAAATACTGTGGGTAGTTGGTTGAAATAAACATTGTAATCTCTCTTAATACTGTGAATTATAATAAATGAGTTGTTTTTAGTAAATAGAATGATTCACTCAGTATTTCCCGCTGACAAAACCTTTTTCAAACATGTTTCAGGTGATCTGTTGTGATCCAGGAAAAGTGCCGTGAAGCACTATCAGCTTAAGAAAGTGGCTCAGTATTAAATAAAGAAATATGTTTTGAAAATAAAAGATTTCTTCGTGAAATCTCAGTATTGTAAATTATCGGGTTTTATCCCGAATTGTGAAATAAAATAATCGAGAAATATTTCAATTTTAAAAAGGATCCTGAAGAAACTTCCACTGTTAATTAAATACCACGGGATTTCTGTCCCGCGGCTCCTGAAACGGGTCAAACCGGGTCGGGGGCCGTGACAGAAATAAGGTGGTATCAGAGCCACTGATCTAAGCCTATTAAGTATTTAGAAATACTTAATTTTATTGATTACCAATTTTGTGATTATGTGTTTTATTAACTGATTATTTGTTAATTACAGTATGGGTAAACAAAAGCTGTCAAACATCTATCTTAAACTAGATAGGTCAACCAATGAGAAGGGAAGTTCATCCCAAACAAAACCTTATGAAATTCCTGAAGAAGGAATATTTGTCCGTAAGGCACATTACGAGGAACCACTTTCTCCTAATAAAAGAAGTTTGATTATTAGGAAAAGTCAGGAGGAAATAAGGAAAAATCGAGAAAGTTAAACAAGAAAACCAGGACTTAATCAATAAATCACCTTGGGAGGACAAATTAGATGAGAAATGGGCAAATCTTTATATGCTAGCCACAGTAGCAGAAAATGCAAATCTCTAAAATACTCAAAAGTTTTAGCACTTTTATTTCCAGAAACCTTGCTTAGTAAATAAATAAATTACAGTAAATCGTAGTATAATTTACTTGTTAGTTGTTTTGTGTATGTAAGAATATTTATGGGTTATCTATAAATTGTTGTTTTAACATTTGGTATGTATTTTGCATATCTGCTAAACAGCATGAATGAGATATCAGAAGGTTTAGAAAATCTTAACCTCTATCCCGTTAAGATAGAAGTTTCCAAAGAATTCACTGGTTACTTTGCTGATAAAGAAAAACCCATGGAATTTCAATCCAAACCACTAGCAAAACCTAAACCTAAGAAAAGAAACAGATTTGTGGGCTGGAGGCGTGTACGAAGGAAAAAGCCAGCAACAAGAAAGGTTACTAAAACTGAAGAACCAAAAGATAAAGGAAAGGGGGTAGAAATTGAGGAAAATATTAATCAAATAGAGATAGAAGCTGAGAATAGTTGTTAGCAAACAGAAAGAGAAGTTGGAGAGAGTTCTAGGCAGAAACAGAAAATGACTCCTTGGGAAGTTTTAGATCATAAACTAGTAATGAGTGACCTCATCGGACCTGCCGATGGAAACCTTGAAGCAGCTAATCCAAACCTTATATTTACTGAAGAAGATCTTTTTAGTTACCCACTAGAAGCTCCAATCCCAATCAATCTGGAACCTGCTATTCCAGATCCTATTGTCCAACCTCAACCATTACCAGTAGAATTAGATGAATGGTGGACAACTGATTGGCAATACCAAAATCTTTTAAACAACCCTGATACATTTTTCCCACAAGTTAACCCAGAACCTCCGCTATACCCAACTATGAGCCCGGAGAATCTGACTGAACTTCGCCTCTGGGGCGAAGAGTTGATTGATGCAGGAAATCGGATTAGGGATGTGGGAGAAAGAGTTACTTGGAAGTATGACGAAAGGGGGCGTCGTTTTTAAGAAATTAGCTAACCAGATAACGGAAGTTTGCAGGAATATATGTGAATAAATAAACATAATAACCAGTATGTGTAAATAACTTAACAATAAAACGTTATATGATAATCGTGTGTACGAGGCATAATATAATATATGAAAATGAAACTTGTGAAATCAATAAATTTTGATTATACATGTTAATGTGAATATGTGCAAACTGTTTTATTATATTTATATGTATACTAATTATTTACATAAAATTTATTATCAGATGTCAAACATTGGTAATGAACCAGTAAATGAGGTTAATCAGTCTGAGCAACATCCAGGAGATCAATATATGACTCGGCAAGATATCGAAAATATTGTTGCTCAAGGGATAGCCAATGCTATTCCAGCATTCGTTGCCGCTATAAAGAATCCAATCGAACCGCAACCAATTGTTCCTAGTAAACGTATTACTGAAGATAACTTCAGTAATAGTGTAAACGGAGGCAATAATAATGTTAATCATAATGGGGAACCACATCAAGCTCCATTACCCAAGAAAATGAAAACTGCAACGCCTGGTTGCACTTTCAAAGAATTCCTTGCTTGTAAACCCACTGAATTTGCAGGAAATGAAGGAGCAACTGCATCACTGCGTTGGTTAGAGAAAACCGAAGCAGTCATTGCAATAAGTAAATGTGCTAAAGATGATCAGGTCATGTACGCATCAAATCTCTTCAAGGAAGGAGCACTCGAATGGTGGAACACTGTGTTACAATCAAAAGGAAGAATAATAGCTTATGCTATGACTTGGGAAGAATTTAAGGGATTTGTAGAAAGAAAATTCTGTCCCGAGTATGAAAAGGAACAAATGACAAATAAGTTCCTAAATCATCGAATGACGGGTGTAGATTGTCGCGGTTATACTTCGACATTCTTTGAATATGCTAGAGTGGTACCAACACTGGCTTCGCCAGAACCGGTACTCATTTCTCGCTACATTTGGGGACTGATTAGTGAAATTCGCAATATCGTTAAAGCTGCGAGACCTCGCACTATTGACGATGCTGTGGAATTAGCTAATACCCTAACCGATGAACTGGTACGCACCCAAGATGAAACAGAAAGAAGGAACTGGCTCAGAAAATTACCCAAGGATTTCTTATGGGTAATAATAACAACTTCAACAGAAGAGGAACGGGAAAATCCTCAACTATGCCATTCTGCAGGAATTGCAAAAAGAAACATTATGGAAGATGTAATATAACCTGCAATTTTTGCAAAGTTGTAGGACATCGGGAAGAGAACTGCAGGAAGAAATCCACAATTTGTTACAATTGTGGAGAAACAGGACATTTCAAAACAGAATGTCCTAAATTAATCAAACCAGCAGACAACAAAACCAAGGCGACCATCGGAAATATTAAGAAAAATGCTAGGGCATTCCAGCTGACCACTCAAGAAGCAGAACTCATTCCAGATGTGATAGCGGGTACGTTCTTAGTTCACAACATTTACGCCAAAGTATTATTTGACTCTGGTGCAAACCAAAGTTTTATAAATACTTCATTCTGCCAAGCTCTTAGTTTACCTTTAACCAATATTAGGCAGATTTTTACAGTTGAAACAGCAGACGGAAATTCAGTTAAAATAGATAAAGTTTTGCAAGAAGAAAACATAGAACTTTTAGGACATAAATTCTCTGCAAAACTATTGCCAATGAATTTAGCTGAATTTGATGTTGTATTAGGAATGGATTGGTTAATAGCCAACCATGCTAAAATCTTTTGTGATCAGAATTCTATAGAAATTCAATCACCCACCGGAGAAGTAATTAGGATTACAGGAGATAAACCACGTAAGCCCATGAAGTTCATATCAGTAATGAAAGTTGCTAATTATGAACGAAAACAAGGAATAGTATATATGATTTCAGTAATCATTAGTACTAAGGGTAAAGAACTTAAGGAAATTCCTATAGTCTCAGAATATCCAGATATATTCCCAGAAGATTTACCAGGATTACCTCCGGATAGGGAAGTAGAATTTAGGATTCATCTAATTCCAGGAACTACACCGATAGCCAAGGCACCTTATCGGTTAGCACCCACAGAAATGTTAGAACTGAAAAAGCAATTAGATGAATTACTAAGTAAAGGATTCATACAACCTAGTTCATCCCCGTGGGGAGCACCTGTGTTGTTTGTTAAGAAAAAGGATGGTTCAATGAGAATGTGTATCGATTATAGAGAATTGAATAAGGTTACAATTAAGAATCGATATCCATTACCTAGGATTGATGATCTGTTTGATCAACTTCAGGGGGCTGGATATTTTTCTAAGATAGATTTACGCTCCGGATATCATCAATTGAAGGTACAAGAAGAAGACATACCTAAAACTGCTTTCAGAACTAGGTATGGTCATTATGAGTTTACAGTCATGCCCTTTGGGTTAACGAATGCACCTGCTGCATTCATGGACATGATGAATAGGATCTGTAAACCATATTTGGATAAATTTGTAATTGTTTTCATAGACGATATACTTATTTATTCCAAAAGTCAGACAGAACATTGTGAACACCTTCATGCACTCTTAACTTTGTTAAGAAAAGAAAAGTTTTATGCCAAATTTTCCAAGTGTGAATTTTGGTTGCAAGAAGTGCAATTCTTAGGACACATGGTGAATCACGAAGATATTCACGTAGATCCTGCTAAGATAGAAGCAATTACCAAATGGAAGGTTCCACAAACAGCAATGGAAATAAGAAGTTTTATAGGTTTAGCTGGGTATTATAGACGGTTTATTAAGGATTTTTCCAAGATAGCCGTACCATTAACTAAGTTAACCTGTAAAGCTATTAAGTTTGAATGGGGACCTAAGCAAGAAGAAGCCTTTAGAATATTGAAGCAGAAATTAACAAATGCACCAATCTTAGCCTTACCAGAAGGAACTGAAGATTTTGAAGTATATTGTGATGCTTCAAAACTAGGATATGGATGTGTGCTTATGCAACGCAAAAAGGTGATTGCATATGCTTCAAGGCAATTGAAAAAGCACGAAGAAAACTATACGACTCATGATTTAGAATTAGGAGCCGTAATTTTTGCCCTTAAGATTTGGAGACATTATCTTTACGGAAGTAAATTTACTGTCTACACAGACCACAAAAGTTTAAGATATATATTAGGCCAAAAAGAGTTAAACATGAGGCAAAGGAGATGGATGGAAATCTTAAGTGACTACGACTGTGATATTCAGTATCATGAAGAAAAGGCAAATGTAGTTGCAGATGCCTTAAGTCGTAAGTATTATGAGAAACAACGAAGGGTTCGTGCTCTCAGATTAAATCTACAAATAGATTTAATGGAACAATTGAAGAATATTCAAACTACAGCAATCAAAGATGATGCTGAAGGAATGAAAGGACGAATCAAGGAATTAGAACAAGGAGTAGATGGAATTTGGAGATTTCACAAAAGTAGAATTTGGGTACCTAAGCAGGGAGACTTAAGACCTAAGATTTTAGAAGAAGCTCATAAATCTAGGTATACTATGCATCCCGGAAACAATAAAATGTACCAAGATTTAAGAAAGAACTTTTGGTGGATAGGAATGAAAAAGGATATAGCACAATATGTTTCTAAATGTCTCACTTGTTCACAAGTTAAGGCAGAACATCAGAAACCTTCAGGGTTACTACAACAATTAGAAATGCCAGTATGGAAATGGGAACTTATAACAATGGATTTTGTTACTAAGTTACCCAAAACCAGAAAAGGTAATGATGCGATTTGGGTAATTGTGGATCGATTAACCAAATCAGCTCACTTTTTACCAATGAAAGAAACCTTTAGCATGGAAAGACTGGCTAAATTGTATGTAGATGAAGTTGTATCCTTACATGGAGTTCCACTCTCCATTGTTTCGGATAGAGATAGTCGTTTTACTTCTCATTTCTGGAAAAGTTTCCAGCAAGCTATGGGAACTCGATTAAATTTGAGCACTGCATATCATCCCCAAACAGACGGACAAAGTGAAAGGACAATCCAAACTCTAGAAGACATGCTCCGAGCATGTGTAATAGATTTTGGTGGAAGTTGGGATGATCATTTACCATTAATTGAATTCTCCTATAACAATAGTTATCATTCAAGTATTGAAACTGCCCCATTTGAAGCACTATATGGAAGAAAGTGCAGAACTCCAGTCTGTTGGGCAGAAATAGGAGAAAGTCAATTATCAGGTCCTGAAATAGTGCAAGAGACGACTGATAAGATTACTCAAATCAAGGAAAGGCTGAAGACGGCTCGAGATCACCAGAAAAGTTATGCAGACAATAGATGCAAGCCGTTAGAATTCCAAGTTGGAGACAAAGTACTATTGAAAGTTTCTCCTTGGAAAGGAGTAGTTAGATTCGGGAAGAAAGGAAAGCTAAGTCCAAGGTACGTAGGACCATTTTCAGTGGTCCAACGTATAGGACCAGTTGCTTATCGTTTACAACTACCAGAAGAGTTAGCTGGAGTACATGATGTATTTCATGTATCCAATCTCAAGAAATGCTTATCAGATGAATCACTGGTAGTACCTCTTCGAGATATAGAGGTAACCGAAAAGCTAAAATTTGTTGAGAAACCTCTTCAAATTGAGGATCGAAAGATCAAGTTTCTTAAACATAAACGATTAGTTTTAGTCAAAGTCAGATGGGATTCAAAGAGAGGAGCTGAATACACTTGGGAGCTGGAATCAGAAATGAAGCAAAAGTATCCTCACTTATTCCAGTAAATCTCGAGGACGAGATTTTTATTAAGGTGGGGAGAATGTAACAACTCTCATCAAAAAGTACTATTTATTATATTAATTATCCAATTAGGAAAGCCTAATTAAGAAACCCAAGTGATTCTGCACAAACCCTAAAATTTTCAGAACAATCGGAATCAGGATCAGGGCCCCTAAAACTCAAGGGGGGTAAACCCTAAGTTAACGATTATCTAAATTACTCGCTGTCAAAATTATAAAATTGGAATCTGTCAAGTCAGCATAGCTAGTCCCAACCGTGGCTACCCTATAACCTATTTTCAACCCTTACGCACCGTAACAAATTAAGTCTTACGGTCCGTAAGCACCCTTACGCACCGTAACAATTTTAGGCTTACGGTCCGTAAGCAAAGTGAAATTTTAACTATAAATAGCAGACATTGGCAATCGAATTTTGGTGTTCAAATGACGTAAAACTTCGCTGCATATACTGAGATATGTTCTGTTTACATAAATTAACACACACGGTTCACTAATCGACGCCGCAATCAGGGTAATAACTCGATCGCTGATACGATTCAATGTCCGATCGATTAAACTATCCAATGGATGTTTAAGTGCTACCCACATTAGGGTTTATGCTTTGTCATTCGTCGTTAAATCGATGGATGTTTAAGTATCGCACTTTGTCATTCGTTGTGAAGGTTTTAATCTCGTGAGTTATCGTAAATGCTGTATTAAGTTACTAACCAAATTGTGTGCCTGTTATTAAACTAGGTTATCAAGGCTAATCAGTAGAATAAGCTCTGTTAAACCTGCAATGTGAGTCATTCTCTTTTTATCAAATTTATTTACAAAAGCATGTTTATTTTCAAAGATTATAATTACAGTGATTAAGTATATGTAGTCACCAAATTACAGCCGGTATGTGGGGTATTGTGCACATTACTGTTTTTATCAATTTAGGTGGGCGTACCTAATTAATGATATTCGTTACTATTGGGTGAACGGACTCAATAGTAATATGACCACAGTCACCAAAACGAGTCGATGACAAATACTGTGGGTAGTTGGTTGAAATAAACATTGTAATCTCTCTTAATACTGTGAATTATAATAAATGAGTCATTTTTAGTAAATAGAATGATTCACTCAGTATTTCCCGCTGACAAAACCTTTTTCAAACATGTTTCAGGTGATCTGTTGTGATCCAGGAAAAGTGCCGTGAAGCACTATCAGCTTAAGAAAGTGGCTCAGTATTAAATAAAGAAATATGTTTTGAAAATAAAAGATTTCTTCGTGAAATCTCAGTATTGTAAATTATCGGGTTTTATCACGAATTGTGAAATAAAATAATCGGGAAATATTTCAATTTTAAAAAGGATCCTGAAGAAACTTCCGCTGTTAATTAAATACCACGGGATTTCTGTCCCGCGGCTCCTGAAACGGGTCAAACCGGGTCGGGGGCCGTGACACTGATGCAGAGGGAAGTCCCCAGAACCAAGAACAAGGGGCATCTGCTAATGAAAATTTGGAGATACCTCCTCTTTCAAAAGCAGATACAACCACATCTGGTGGGAATTCAAATGATCCTATTAAGTTAGGTGATGGATTAAAATACCAGGATTTGACGGAGAGGATATCCAACTTGGAAACAACTGTTGCTGATATGAAAGATCAATTGAAGCAGTTGGTGGATGCTTTCAAAAGTCGACCTTCTCATCAGCAGTTATGCCAAGAGCTTTGGAATTCAGTACAACCCATTCTTGCAGCTCAAAGGGAACTGGCTGAGATTCAACTTAATTCCCACATGAAGCTAATAAGAGTTATGGTTGAAGCAAGATACAAAGACACACAGGCTGACATCAAGGGCATAAAAGAATCCATTGTAAAGTTAACTGGTACTACTCTTGCACCTGTGTTTGAAAAAGACGATGAAGATGATGCTAAAAAGGGGGAAAAGGATTCCATGAAAAACTTTGGCAAACCAACACCAAGGAATCAACCAAAATAAAATCCAAAGCCTGCCAAGCAAACTTCTGCAAAATCTTCTGGAAAATCTGATACTGGTAAGAAAAAGGGAATTGATGACACCCTTAACAAACAGATAGATAAGGAGATTGAACCAAAGCAGAAGAGGAAGGATACAAAAGAGGAAGGCGAAGTGCTCAACATTGGAACCTCAAATAGAAGAAAATCACACAAACACAAAAAATCTCCTATTGTCATATTTCCTAAACCAATATCACCACCAGAAAAACCAACCATTGCTGCGAAACTTAAAACCACTGCTGAACCTAAGAAGCCAGATTCTGATACACCTAAACCAAAACTCTCGCCAGAAAAACCACCTGTCAAAAAGCAGAACACAAAATCCTCATCACCACTACCAACCTCCACTGAAACAATTGTTGATGCAACAAATGCTTTAACAGATGTTAAGACAACAGGGGTTGAGACACCAGTTGTTTCAACAGTTGTTACTCAATCCACTGATTCTACCCAATTTCAATTCCCATCTTAATCAACCCTTACACTCATAGCACGTTCTTCTTCCCAAACTCCTCCTTCTCCAAAATATGTTTACACAAGAAAGAGAAAATTCATGGTGCACGAAGAAGAGAAAGAAGAAAAAGATATACCCACACCAATTATGTTATCATCTGCTCCAGTCATTCAAACTTAACCCAAACCATTCATTCCACCTCTATCAACAAAAATCAACCCATTGGCAGTAAATTTCCCTCTGGAACTACTTGCAGTTCAAGATTAAATGATTCAATTTTACACAGAGGTTGATCCATCCAAAAGAACCTTCCCATCTCTTCATGGATTCGGAACTCCAAAGAATATTGATGAATATCTGAAGCTAAAGGGCAAGCAAGCAGAATATCAGGCAAAAGAAGAGAGTAAAGGGATAGGGGACACCAACTTATCAGGTCGCATGCAACATTGGCTTAGTCAAGTCAAGACGTTAGAAGATTTTGCTAGAGACCTGAGTAAGAAAATGTCAAATCTGTCACCAAATGTTGAGCTACAAAACACATTAACGAATGATTTCTTGAACATTATCATGGATACCTGTTGGACCGTTCTACGACCGTTAACCGTCAGTTAAGGCAGTTAATCTTTGCATACGAAGGCGGAATCAACGTAAACAAAGTCATAACAGCTCTAATCCTTTTAATTCTTCTTTTCTGATTGATATTTGTGCTTGTACAATGTTTTCTGATACAAATCCGGCAGCACTTCGTGTTTCACACAATGACCAAGTTATCAAATGAACAACACACTAACCTATATATAAGATGTAGATTTCGCTTGAGACTGTTCAAGCTAAATCAGATTTCGCTTGAACCAGTTCAAGCTAAATCTGATTTCCCTTGAACCATTTCAAGGTAAATCTGATTTCCCTTGAACCATTTCAAGCTAAATCTTGATTTAGCTTGAATTACATAAGAACACTTTCAAGCGAAATACACACGTTTAAACAAGTAAAACCCTAATGTGTGTTCATTCAAACTATCTAGACACAAGACTTGATTATGACGTAATCAGCAGACATTCAGTGCACCAACAGACTCCCCCTTGGATGTTGATGAAGTCTTTGGCTTCAAGTCTTTGTCTTTAACAATCTTCAAACATTGAAAAAAAAACTCTCATCAATCTTTATCTTCAAGCTTTAAACTTTAAACTTCAATCTTCCCTTTGACCGTTGATCCAGACTCCCCCTTTCACAGACTCCCCCTCTCGATATGCTAGAATCTGAGGTATCTGGTTCAAGCTTTGACAATTAGCCTCCATTGGGAATAATGAAGTCCAAACCTGTTTCTCAACAAACAAACATAACCATTCTATCTTTTCAACAAAAATTCACAAACTTAATCAGTTTTAGAAATCCACTCAAGTATTCAGGTCCAAGTTAATGACCCTGATCACTTGATTAATCTACCAAGTCCAAATTAATGACCTTGGTTGATCCTTTGACGAATCAATACTGATTTTAAAACAACAATTTCGAACATTTTCTGAAAATAACAAGTATCAAGTTAATGAACTTGTTTTTGACTTTTCAAACAATTCAAACTTCTTCAAAGTAAGTTCTCCTCATTCTTCAGTCCAGAATCCCCTGCATCTGCTTCAATCATCTGAGAATCCAACAATCAACTCTCCACTTTGGTTTGCCAAAAAAAAAAATAAAGCAGAAATAAAATCTTTTTGGATTTTATCAAAGTGATCTAAACTAAGAAATGAAATACAGAAAACTTAAATTGCAGAAAATAAACAAAGTAAACTATTTACAAACATATTTTTGGCAAGCGTGTCAGGGAATCATATCAGCTTTATAGACAAATCACAAGTACCGTTAAGCTACATTACATACTCAGACTTAAACAATTCACCTCGATTGTCGATATACTGATCCATCTTAAATTCTCACACAAATTTCAATTTACTCAGGATACGATTTAGATGAATTTAGAACTTAGCTCATTCATGTGTCCCACCTCTTGAATATACTCCCGTATCCAGAATCCCAATAATCAGTCTTACAGGTGAGAATACTACAATGATATCTGTATATAAATTAGGTATGCGAGGGCCGAGGGATCTCAGGTCGATACTTCCGTATACGCAGAGAGATATCAGCTTCGACTTTTCGGTGTGTCCCCTTTAGAGGATCTTTTTGCTTACAACAGCAGCATTTATGCCATCCGACACCGACAGAAGCTTCATACCATTCAGTTTTAACAAATATTTAAACCGATTTTTATCAAAAGCTTTGGTATGTAAATCAGCTTTCTGTTCGTCAGTGTGGATTTTCTCAATTCGTATCAACTTTTTCTCAAAGCAATCACGAATAAAGTGATGACGAATGTCTATGTGTTTAGTTTTAGCGTGATGTACTGGATTCTTTGTTATATTTATAGCGGCCTCATTATCAACAAAAAGAGGTGTGTTAAGAAACTGCAAACCGTAGTCGCGCATCTGTTGCTGTATCCACAAGATCTGAGAGCAGCAACTGCTAGCAGAAACATACTCCGCTTCACAAGTAGATAACGCCACAAACGTTTGTTTCTTACACTGCCAGGTAACCAATCGAGGACCAAAGAACTGGCATCCTGCAGTTGTTGATTTTGAATTGACTTTGCAGCATCCGAAATCCGAATCGGAATACCCTTCGAGCGTAAAGTCGCCTTTCCTAGGATACCACAACCCCAATGAAGGAGTTCCTTTCAGGTAGCGCAATATCCTCTTCACAATAATCATATGCGATGCTCTCGGGTTAGACTGAAATCTTGCTGCGAGGCACGTTGGGTACATGATATCAGGACATGAAGCAGTTAGGTACATTAAAGAACCTATCAAGGAACGATAAAACGTTTCATCAGCCCTGTCTCCGGTGAGATCTGGGTGAATCCCATGATTTGTTGCAAGAGGAGTAGCAGCTGGAGTAGAACTTGACATCCCAAATTTCTCTAGAATATCATGAACGTACTTTGACTGATGAATGAAAATTCCGTCAGGAAGTTGTTCAACTTGTAAACCCAGAAAGAATTTCATCTCCCCCATTGATGACATTTCAAACTTTTGCTTCATCACTGATTCAAAATCTTTGCATAGATTTTCATTTGTCGACCCAAAGATTATATCGTCCACATAAATCTGAACTATCAGAAGATGACCATCGACCTCTTTAGTGAAGAGAGTGGCATCCACTTTTCCACGAATGAACTTGTTGGCTAGTAGGTGTTGAGACAAAGTCTCGTACCAGGCTCTCGGGGCCTGGTGTAAACCATATAGCGCTTTGTCCAATAAGTAGACCTTGTTTTTGTGGATTGGATCGGTGAAGCCCGGTGGCTGACCGACATAAACCTCCTCTTTAACCTTCCCATAAAGAAACGCCGATTTAACATCCAACTGATAAACTTTGAAGTTCTTCCAAGACGCAAATGCTAGGAAAATTCTGATTGCCTCTAGTCGTGCTACAGGAACATAAACTTCGGTAAAATCAATTCCCTCCTGTTGACTAAATCCCTGAACAACGAGTCGAGCTTTATTCCTTACAACAACTCCTCTATCGTCCATCTTGCACTTGAACACCCACTTGGTGTTAATCTTTCTCTGACCATCCGGCAAATCAACTAACTTCCACACTCCCAATTTCTCGAATTGACTAAGTTCCTCCTGCATAGCATTGACCCAAGAGTCTTCAGTAAGCGCCTCTTTGTAAGTTCTTGGCTCAACCTGCGAGATAAAACAACTTAATGAGAATTCAGTTTGCAAAGGAGCAACTTTTGTATAAAAACATGTAAGCCCTTTATCAATCTGATTTCGAGTGCGAACGCCTGTCTGCAATTCTCCTATGATCAACTCCTCTGGATGATATGAAAAAGTTCGCGGCATTACTTCGCTTGGAACATCTACATTTCCCTCCAGATTAGTAACATTCTGCTCTGCATCTTGTTCACCAACTTGGTTTGTTTGACTTGAAATCTGAATTTGCTCCCCCTCAGAATCTGAATCACCATGATCAAATACTGGCATGTTTTCAGCTTCTAGATTATCATTCTGAACCGACTGATTATCCTGAGCAACTTCATTTTGTTGGACATCATCATGTTCACCAGCATTACTCGGACCTGCTTCATCGTCATTTGAAGTTTCCCGTGATCTCCTCGAATACTCAGCTGGGAACCTTAACTGCGACTCATATTCACGCAAAATATCCAACTCATCAAAGAAATCTTCATCATCCTCTGATTCTTCTCTCATGTCAAACGAATCCCAAAGTTTGTCATAATGATAACGCCATGAATCACCAGGATTCTGCGGCGGCATAGTATAACCTTGACATTCAACATTTGCAGCTTCAATAATCCGCTTCTCACTTGGAACGAAGACACGTCGCAACGGATTTGCATAACCAACAAATATTCCCTCAATGCACTTCGGACCAAACTTTCCAAAAGGCTCTATAACCGTACAGGGTGACCCGAACGGTTCTAGGTACTTCAAATTCGGTTTGCGGTTATTGATTAGCTCAAAGCATGTTTTGTTGAACTTCTTGACAGTGAGAACCCTGTTGAGCTTATAGCATGCGGCGGAAACAGCTTCAGCCCAAAAATTTATCGGTAACTTTGAATCTACGAGCATAGTTCTAGCCGTCTCGATTAGCGTCCGGTTTTTGCGTTCTGCGACTCCATTCTGTTGCGGAGTGTACGGAGCACTAAACTCATGCAAAATACCTCTTTCATCACAAAATTCTTCCATCTTGCTGTTCTTGAATTCAGTACCATTATCACTTCGAATTCTCTTGATACGCCTTTGGTACAAATTCTCAATCTTCCTGAACAGCCCCATCAAACTGTCAAATGTTTCATCTTTCGTCTTCAAGAAAGAAACCCACGAAAATCTGGAATAATCATCAGTAACGACCAAACAATAGTAATCTCCTGTAATGCTTTTTACATTCACCGGACCAAACAAATCCATGTGAAGTCTTTCCAGAGGTCTCGAAACTGAATTGACTTGCTTTGTAGGGTGTGACTTTTTCTTCTGCTTGCCTTTGACACAGCTAATGCACTCCCCTTCCAGATGAAAACCTTTGATATTAACTCCCAATACCAAATCATTATGCACCAAGTGATTCATCTTCCTAAGATGTATATGCCCCATCTTTCGGTGCCACAATCTTGATTCTTTCTCAGTTGCTCTAGACACGAAACAATGTGCTTGACCAGTAGTTGTAGTTGCTACAGACATATCTAACACATATAAATCATTCACTCTAGGTGCCCTCATAATAATCCATTCTTCAGGGATAACAAAACCAGGTTTCAAAATCAAACATTCTTTATCAGTGAAGTGAGTAGTATAGTGATTGTCACAAATCTGCGAGATACTAAGCAGATTGTTCTCCAGCTCAGTGATGTAGTTAACTCTCTCAAACGTCACAATCCCATTGGATAACGTTCCTTCACCAACAATTCGACCACCTTCATGACCTGCAAATCCCACATAACCACCATTGATATTCTTCACATCATACAGTAATGCAGTTTTTCCTGTCATATGTCGAGATGCGCCACTATCCATGATCCATCTTGAAATGGCTCTTGGAAGATCCTGCACATAACAATCTTCAAATTAACCAATTTTAATAAAGATGCCGATTCATGCTTCGCGAACAAGGAAGCTCCGGCAATTCAAACTGCTTATTCGAACATGGTGTCCACCCAGGCCTCATCAGCCTTAGGTGTAACCTTGACTCTCGCAATTTGAATTTTGAAATTTTCAGCCTTCAAAGGTGGAAAACTTGCATCATAATCAACCGGAATTGATTCTTCAGCCTTTTTCACTTCAGAAGTTGAAATTTTCATTTCAGTTTTTGGTTTCCAAACTTGTTGAGATAATGCAACCTGTTTATAAAACTTGTCGTTTTTAGTTACCACTTTCTTTACAGGTTCATTTTTCACTTTTATGTTATTATTTTTCACACTCTTTTTCTCAACAACGATTGGTGCTTTACCCTTCACATCAACTTTCTTCTGTTGAATCTTCACATTTTCAATCTTAGGCTTGGAGTTGGTGCAATTTCTTGCAATGTGACCAACTTTGTTACATCTAAAACATGTACGAGTATCAACAACTCGACTTGTGCCTTCAGACTGATAATGTGAAGCTCTTTTCTCAAAGAACTCTTTATTTGATTTTGAAAAAATTTCATTTTCCTCATCAGCAAGTGAACTTGAACTGTTCACAAACACTTTCTTTTCAGCAAACCTCTTGTTTTGAAAACTCTTCTTCTGATAACTATTACCATCCCTATAACCACCCGACCAATTGTTTCGATTGTTATTATAAAACCGTGGTGGAACAACAGGCTTTTTGTAATAAGCTTTATCTTTCTCAAAATTCATTTGCCTTTTTGTTTGACACAAACTGTTCACTTCTGACAACTCAACTTCAACTAACTTGAAAACATTTGTCAATTTTTTCACATTAACATTCTCAATTGGAAACTCAGAATCCGAATACAACTTATCAGATCCAGCCATCTTGTACATCACAAGACCCGGTTCATCACTTAAGTTGTTTTTGGATTTTGATTTCTGAATGTATTTGTCCAAGAAACATTCATCATCTTCAGCTGAATCAGATAATAAAACACTTTTAGCTGTGCTCTTAACAATCTCTGTCTGAACACTATCATCTGATGATGTAGAAAAAGTAACATCAATGTTCTCCGGAAGTTTAACTTCTTTTTCTTCCTCAATTTCAACCAACCCAGATTGCTTTTTCGTGTAGTTATCAAGAACAGGTGGTGGAACTCGATGAAACCCCACCCCAGTTCCATCACAATACACATCTTCGCCCGCTTTGTCTTTCCCGATGGGTTTGGGAATAATATGTTGCAAAACAAAGCTTGCGGAGCTGTAACTGTTAAGCTTCAACTGGATTCGCTCATTTTCGATTACAACCTCTTGAACTTTAATTTTCAATTTAGCGATTTCATCCAGTTGTTGATTGATTGATTCTTCTTTGACTCTAAGCACTGCTCTTAGATGTTCATTTTCTTTAAAAGTTTTACCATTTCGATCATCACAATCTTTCAATGTGCTTTTGAGTTTTTCAAATTTTTCAGAAATCTGACGGTTTTCAAGAATCAACTTTTCATTTTCTTGTTTAATTTTTTCATGATCAATTTTATCATTTTCAATTTGTTTAGTTAATTCTCTTATCCGTTCAGTTGAAGCTTTAACTGTTTTGTCACGATCAAGAATCTGATTCTCAACGCTTCTGACCTTAGCTGTCAAATCATCAACTTTCTTCCCGTTGAGATACGTGACTGTGCTACAAAATTTGCACTCTTTGTTGCAAATTTTGCAATCAACATTTCCATCGATTTTCTTACCTGACGCATTGGTTGACACGTTTGAACTGACCTGGCTTTTTTACTCAGACACGGAGTTAGAGTCTACCTCAAGTGCCTTGGCAGCTAGCACTTTGTCAGCCATTTTTCTTAAGTTCTCAGCATTCAACTCTTGTGTAGTGTCGATAATACCAGCATCAATCTTCTTGAATTCTTTTTCTTCTATCTCTTTTCTCTCTTTCTCTTCTTTCTCCTTTCTCTCTTTCTCTTTCTCTTCTTCAATCATTTTCGAAGTTGGAGTTCCCCACCATTTGTGTTGCCAGTACTCATCATCTTCTTTGTATTGCTGGATTATGGCTTCAATATCAAGCGTACTATCATCAATTGCAATATTTCCATACTCATCAAGATAGCACTCTCTATCTGGATCCCATCTATTAGCTCTCCTTGCTTCCAGATAGATACGAGATATTCTAATGATTTTGTTTTCAGCTATCATTTTTCTGTATCTATACTTTTGCTCTTCATTTCGATCGTCTTTCCACGGAATAGGATCATCATTTTTCGCCATAAATGCGTAACCAATCGCATCTTCTTCTGGTAGAACCTCTTGACTCCAGTCATAACCCTCATCATCGTAAATCACCGCAAGAGCTCTAGATTTCTCTCTGCTGTCTTCAACCTGCTTCAATATAGGCGGCTCAGATTTATTCTGGTGATAAATTGCCTTCTTGTAGTAATCATCTCTGAAAGGGTTCTCCGACTCATCAGCATAAGCGTTTCGGCATTCTCGTTTGAAGTGACCCTTTTGCTTACACTTGAAGCAAGTCACCTTCGATTTATCGAACCCCAGCTTGGTAGATGCACCACCAATTGTTTTTCTGCCAGTAATTTCCATGAATCTTTGTGCACGACGAACAGCACTTGCCATAGCCCAACGAATATCGATCAGTTCCATTTCCTCCGGATCAATCTGATCGTAATCTTCTTTCGTCAGATTTGTATTGCCTATCTTCCCAGCTACCAACCCTTCATACGATTCCAACACCGATGCTAGGAAGATCATCTGCTGCTTGGCCGATTCTTCATCAAAATTTTGAGCATTCTTCAAATCTATTGCGATGTTACATTGAAAACGATTCTTTGCATCAGCATTTCCAGAAGATGAAGATCCACTGTGAAAACCACTGTGACTTCCACTGCTTTGACCACTTTGACTTTCTTTGCCGGCTGTCGACACATTTTCAACAGAAAACGCAGTTTTTGGTGAAGTTGCTTTTGGCATCATGCTTTTTGGATAGTATAGATCCAGATTCTGTTGATAAGATGAATGATTAACTTTGTAGGTCTTCTTCAATTCCAGTTCATGACTTTCAAGTTTCTCAATCACCAAATCTGGTTTCAACAATTCAGAAGGAATAGTGTTCTTAAGCATGAGAGCATAATATCTCCACTCCATCTCGTCTGGCAACGAATCGAACAACTTGTCTACTTGCTCATCATCAGAATATCTGATATCATGTCTTGCTAATTCCAGCTTCAGATGACCGAACCTTTCAATCATTTTACACACTGACTCATTCTTAAGACAACCAAACATATCAAACTCTTTCCTAAGAAGTTTCTTTTTGTTTTTCACGATATCAGTACTTCCTAAACATTTCTTTTCTAACTTTTCCCAAAGATCTTTTGCATTTGAATAATCGATCAATGAGATTATATCTTCCCGGACGGACTGAAATAACAACGCCACACACTTTTGTTCAGCTACAAACGATTCAATTTCCTCAGCTGCTCTTAAAGTTTCACCATGTTTCTTTCCATTGGCATAACCGTTTTTCAAACTTTTCCAGCTATGAAATGCGAATGCCATCAACCAGTCTTCAAATTTTCTGGACCACCGACTATACTCCTCAATAGCCATTAGCTTTGGAGGTTTATTGAATGTTCCAAAAGCACTTTCTGATTCCCAAGCTTCCTTTTTCTTCTCCTTTGGCGGGTTATCATTCACATTGCTTGACGAAGTATCAGTGTTTCCAGAATCTCCAGCGAACGCATACATATCGCTAAACGGGTTCATGAAAATATCATCCATCTTGAATGTACCTGAAAAATCAGTCAAACACTGAGAAAATTTTTAGGTTTTGAAAAATCAGCAAGTTCAAGCGAAATTCTTTGAAATGAAATGACTTCAAGCGAAATCAGCACTATAATATTGTTCAAGCGAAATCTGATCCAAGCACTTTTCAAGCGAAAACTACTATTTCGCTTCAACTGACCAGAAACTTCAAGCGAAATCCCACAAGATCAGATTCAACAGTTTCAAGCGAAAACCAGATAATCTATTTCGCTTCAGATGATTCAAGCGAAATCCAAGAAAGTTCTGATTCAAGCGAAATCCAAGTCAACAGTTTCGCTTTAACTTGTTTCAAGCGAAAACCTCAAATACAAGTCCAGCAGATTCAAGCGAAAACTCACAACACTATTTCGCTTCAAATGTTCAAGCGAAATAGTCCAAATATCAAGTGAAATTGTCTGTTTTTCAAGCGAAATCTATATAAACCTACGAACTCTTTCAAGCGAAAACCTGTTTTAGGTCATTTTTAACATGTTTTAGTCAGAATTTTAGTCCGAAACTTTGTAGGCTTTGTTAAAACTCAGTTTTACACAAGATACTCAAAAATCAGACCATTTCGACTGTTGGAACTTGTTCAGATCAGAAAAATATAAAAAGAAATGAGTAGAAAGAAGAGAATCCGCTGCTATGGTATGAACTCCTCGTCCTGAGCTCTGATACCACTTGTTGGACCGTTCTACGACCGTTAACCGTCAGTTAAGGCAGTTCATCTTTGCATACGAAGGCGGAATCAACGTAAACAAAGTCATAACAGCTCTAATCCTTTTAATTCTTCTTTTCTGATTGATATTTGTGCTTGTACAATGTTTTCTGATACAAATCCGGCAGCACTTCGTGTTTCACACAATGACCAAGTTATCAAATGAACAACACACTAACCTATATATAAGATGTAGATTTCGCTTGAGACTGTTCAAGCTAAATCAGATTTCGCTTGAACCAGTTCAAGCTAAATCTGATTTCCCTTGAACCATTTCAAGGTAAATCTGATTTCCCTTGAACCATTTCAAGCTAAATCTTGATTTAGCTTGAATTACATAAGAACACTTTCAAGCGAAATACACACGTTTAAACAAGTAAAACCCTAATGTGTGTTCATTCAAACTATCTAGACACAAGACTTGATTATGACGTAATCAGCAGACATTCAGTGCACCAACAATACCAAGCCCTACGAAGCCTACAGGTCTGATTTCAAAGACTGGCCCCTTGAAGCTCTTAAAGAGGAAGTTAATAGAATTGAAAAGATGTATAAAAATCCTTAAATGCAAAAATCTGCTCCCAACTAGAAACAATACAAATAGGTTGAAGTGGATGAAGTGTTGAAGTACAAGAGAATGAGGGCAGAACTTGTAGCAGCTAAGTATGGGACTGCTAGACAAATTGGAAAATGGTCTAGGCAGTATATTGATCAAGCTTACAATAAGCTAGAAGAGCGAAGAAAGACAGATCCATCCCTTCCTAAAAAGCCAATATACAAAGATGAAACCACTGTTAGACGTCGGCAGACCATTACCTCTAAAAAGCTATTCTCATCAGCAGATGTATCAATCGCTGTCTTAAACCAAAGAAAAAGACAACAACTGATTGATGAGGAAGATGAAAAGAGAGAAGCTGAAATCAGAAAAGAGTCTATCAGAAATCAGTTACGATATGGATTGGATGATGCTTCATTGCAATTACAAGCTCAAGTTGCTCAAACACTTCAAATGTTGGTAAGCAGGCCTTAAACTGCTTGAAGCTAAATGTTGCGCGGGGAGAGTCGGTGCTAGATTCCTCAGAGGACTTGCTAGCGTTTTCATTAAGTTCGCTGACAATTTGCGGATTGACCTTGGTCATTTCTTTTGCGACTAGAGAAGTGATACGCTTGTCAGCGTGGTTGTGGCGAGTAGCACGGGAGGTATGCGATCCGAATGATGACATTGTCTGCAACAGACATCGCCATAGGACTCAGACACAGGTCGATTAATTCTAGTATAGTCTATAATATCATCTCGCACCTCCCTATATAAAGCACAGGAACATGTCTACACATAGGCACATAGTCACGCAGGCACTTAATTCACGTAGGCACATAAGCACACAAACACATAATCAGCTATATATTGCACGTATTCACCTATCATTCAAGGTCGCGAAGCGCGTTCGAGAGTTGCGAGTGCGAGTAGCGAGTAACACAACAAGTAGCATAACGTAAACGAGTAACATAGCATGCGATTTGCTAGCGTATTGAGATAGTTGTGCAGTGCGAGATATGCGTGTTTATCAAAGCAAACAGTGAAAAGCGTATAAATCTCCAAAATCGAAACACATAAACATATAAAACCACATAAAACACATAAAACTATCATAAAAGCGATAAATCACAGAGTCAGCGGTTGCGAGCTCAGAATCGAAGCACATAACACATAAAATCAACGATCGGAGCATCTGGTTGCGAGACATTGACTACCCAAAGCGATTCGACTATTCTCAAGGACTTCGAGTACACGCTTTGGCCTAATAGACGGGGCTCTCTCACTGGCATACGACGAATGGCACGCATCCTTTCGGTTACTACACGAACTGAGTCGTTGGAATCCATCGAAACTTTGGTGAGAGTTTTGTAAAACCAAAAATAGAGAGCGGAATAAGTCATCAAGATTCCGGTTTCACCCCTAACTTAACGACTTTATTCCTGTTTGTGTGACGAAATCACGAAAGAGAGATAGGGAGATTTGCATCGAAGTATGGATTTCACTCCTGATTCAACGCAAATTCTCGTGTTTATAGTAAAAAGGCGCGTCGAACGAGCGATTTAATCGAGAGTTTACGGCTTTCACACCTAATCTCGATCCCATCACTCGTTTGTTTTTGAAAATTGTGCATGTCGTGTTTGCTTTAGGAAAAGCAAAGTGATAGCGTGTAGTATGTTCGCGAGTCGAGAGAATTATCAGAAATAAGCTCGTGCAGAACCCTTACCAGGTTCGCACAAGGCAGTCTGTTGGTACTTAGACTATAGACTAGGTCGTTCCTAAGACATCGACCCGGACTAGGTCGAGTCTTGCCTAACTCCCTATAGTTATGGCTCTGATACCAATCTGTCACACCCCAACCGATGGCGGAATCATCGGGGCGCGGCACTGAGTGAAACAGATTGTCCAAGAGAATCCATAACAACTATATTTACCAGATATTTAACGTTACGTCCCATACCATAACATATCAAATAAAAGCAGTTATTACAGACATAGTGTTCTCATAGACAAAAATTGTTCCGACAACTCAAATATTATTTAGTTTGTTTCTAGACTCCCCTAGCTCGATTCCATAGAAAGCAAGCATATCACAGCATCCTAAACACCTGTCACATACGTTAAAGTAGGTCAATACACATAATGTAAAGGTGAGCATACAAGTTTAATAGTAATAGTAGCGAAAGCGATTTACGCATAACCAGCATGTAACACGTAGAAATGTGAAGCTAGCAAGTTATCGACAATGAAATATGCACAAACATGACTCCGAGTTGTAGAATGCGCAACACATATCACCACTGTGACACGTGAAGAATTACCCTTAACAACCCCTGTCCACGACAGGTGCTGAGTCTAAACTATAGTACTATCGTTGCTAAGGTGTCAGGAAACAATCACTGTGTAAACATAACATGCAAGCTTTCATCAAGTTACACGTATAACATGCAGAGCGGTTAGCGTATAAAAGTGTTTGCATTGTGTGATAGACGTGATTTAATATAAGTAACGTATGTAACACCCAAAAGTGCGTTAAGCAAAAAGGGATCGAGTATACTCACAGATCGTGTTTAATTAATAAACACAGTCTGGGACTGAAGGGAGCGCTGGGAAGTTAGCCTGATCACAGTACGATAGTATAAGCGTTGAATGGTGCGTTAAACGATGACGAGTGGTGTGGGACAGATAGTGATCCGATCGGATGACCGTCCGGACGGATGACCATTCGGTCGGAGGGTTGTCCGTTTGGGATGGATGTGTTTGTGTATGATGTGAACTTTGAAGTTTTCATTGTAGCATTTTAAAAGATGACAAGTACCACTACCTATCAGGTCGTCTGGTCGGACGGTCATCCGGATGGATGGCCGTTCGCTCGGATGGTGATTCGTTCGAGTGAGATGTTTCAAAGATCCAAGTCCCCTGATAGAACAGTCATTCGATAGGATGGTCATCCGATCGGATGACTATTCGTTTGGAACTAATATTCTTGAAATTTTGTAAATTGTTTAAGTGTTGAAAATCACAAGTCATCCGATCGAATTGTCGTTCGATCGGATGGTGATCCGATCGGTCGGTAATTCGTTCAGTAACCTACTCGTTTGAGAACTTGTAAAATCAGTTAAGTTTAGAAAGTATGCGGTTAAATCGAGACGGTATGATAACGTGTTAAACAACGGAAACCTCATCAAGTCCAACTCATCCGGTCGGACGGGAATCACCCCGTTCGATCCGAACCAGCTGTTCAAGACGGTGTTTCATGTTCAACCCGTGAATCGGTTCTCCTTGATAGTAATCCGTTCTCAGACTGACACTTCACTAGAAAATGAGTGGAAGCCCTGAACGAGCTCAGATTCTATCGGTTTCGAGTAAAAGTGAAGAACGTTTGAAGAAAAGTTTGAAACATAATCCAAGTGTTTCTTATTTAAACGAGTTTAGTGTAAAATCATGTAGAAATCTGTTAGATTCGAATAGTTCTCGCTGAGATAAGTTCATACTCCGGTGTTCATGAGAACCCGTGATGACGTCACCCTTGAACAGCCCAAAATCAGGTGATTTCATGGTGGAAAGTTGTGATTTGTTGTAGAAGATGATGAGAAAGTATGTGCTGATTAAGGAAGTACAAGATTTGGGGTGAAAACTTACAAGAATCACGAGGAATCGAGAGAAAAGTGGCCGAGAATGCGAAGGCTCGGAGGAGAGCTGTCACATCACATGAACAGTGATGTGACAGGTGAGTATTTATAGGGGAAGGAGAGAAAGGCGGTGGGAGTGATTCGATCGGAGGGCCCTTCGATCGGATGGCCATCCGATCGGATGGTCATCCGGTCGGATGACCATTCGATCGAACGGTCGTTCGATCGGACGGCTCAAGTGAGTTGGTTTTCCCACTTTTGTTTCGTGCGTTGAGCGTTGCGATGCGTTTAAGCGAGTGTCGAATAAGCGATGCGATAGTTTTAAATAATAGTTACACAAATAACATAACTAACATATAACAACATAAGTAACCATGCGTTTCCAGTATGAGATCGCGTTGCGATAGAGTTGCGATTGCATTTGCTTTTAACACCTTTAACATAATTAGACATGCACAAGTAACACAAAATAACACACACACGTAAAATAATATCCAGAACTGCGATTCGAGTTGCGATGCGTTAGCGATGAGATAGCGTTAAGTAGATTAGCGTTTAACTGCGTTTGTTGCATTGTAACTTCACATAATACAACTAAAACAACGTAAACTAAAGTATCGATTGTCGAGATTCGAGAGTACAAGTAATAATTAAACAAGGAATGACATATCCAATTAGCAATCTTTTATTTCTTTGACTTTGACTTTGACTTCAAAAAGTCGGGTTGTTACAATTAGGCCATGTCTTATGGATAATTATTATTTTAGTTTAATCTCTTCTAATTAATTATAGATAACTCTCCTACTAAATATTATTTAGTTTAATATCTTATGGATAATTATTATTTAGTTTAATCTCTTCTAATTAATTATAGATATTTTATTTAATCTTTTCTACTTAACTATAGATAATTTATATACTATTAATTTGAAACATTTGTATGCATGTTTGGTTGTAAGTTGAGCTTAAATAGTTGTACCCTAATCAAATATTTGTTTTTATATACTATTAATTTGAAACATTTGTATGCATGTTTGGTTGTAAGTTGAGCTTAAATAGTTGTACCTTAATCAAATATTTGTTGTATGTTGTGCTTAAGTGTTTGGTTGTAAGTTATGCTTAAGTGGTTCTACCTTAATCAAATATTGGTTGTAAGTTGTGATTAAGTGGTTGTACCTTAATCAAGTATTGCTTGTAAGTTGTGCTTAAGTGTTTGGTTGTAAGTTGTACTTAAGTGGTTGTACCTTAATCAAATATTGCTTGTAAGTTGTGCTTAAGTGTTTGGTTGTAAGTTGTACTTAAGTGGTTGTACCTTAATCAAATAATGGTTTCATAATCTTACCAAATTCAATCTGTTTTGTATGCATGTATGGTAGTAAATTGTACTTAAGTGGTTGTACCTTATGTCACACCCCGACCACGTGGAACATACAAAACGTGGCGGAAATGTCGGGGAGTGTTGTAACAGAATTAATTGTTTCAAATCCATGGCAATTGAAGTTTCGTTTTATTGATTAAAAGTGTTACAATGTCTTAACAAACAAGAAACTACAACATAATTAACTAGTCTTGTATCTTTTATTGTCACTAAAGCCCAAGTCTGCCTATGTGTATCTTGATCATCTTATGCAACAGCTCCTGAAAAACACATGTGAAAATAGGTACGTCAGCATAAAAATGCCTGTGAGATACATAGGTTTTGTGAAAATAGGTTTCATGACTTATGTTTGAGAAAATGTTTAGTCATGAACCTTGTTATTTGCTTTGCTTTGTAAATCATTTGAAAATCGATAAGATCAGATGATAAGTATAAATAAATGTAAGGTTAAATGAATAACCAAGTAAAATATGTTTGCATAAGATAAGATGTTTATAAATCAATGTCTTGTGAAAAGTAAGTTATTTGTATAAAATGTTCTATGTCTCAAACTGAAATGATTCAAATAACGCCATGATATGTAATACCATACAAACACTTATATATAGGAAGTACCAGCGGCGTATCCACCATGCTTGTATCATATTACACACGCATCGTTACTTAATCACTTAATCAAACCAAACCAACCAATGTAAGAAGTCTATGTTTAAATCAATTGTCAAATGTATTGGGTAATATGTCAAAGTGTTCATGTCAAGATGTAAATCATATCAAAATGTCTATGTCAAATATCCATGTCAAAATGTCATGTATGGCAAGTGAAATGTCTCAACTAAACCATATGCACAAAAACAAAGTATTGAAGTAAAACTTGGTTTTAAATCAAAGTTATGTTTTGTGGGAGATGCATGATCAAATGTCAATCATGTTAAAATGTCTATGCCGAAATGTCTATGTCAAATGTCTATGTCAAAATGTCATGTAAAACGATGTACTAAGTAATGCACACTATTGGGCACACCTAGCATGAAATGTCATAAAATCATGTACTATAATGTACTAACGAACATAGCAGTATATGATGTTAAAACAGGAAAGCATGAAAGTAACAAGTAGGCACATGTGTTCCACCCCAAAACAGTTTGGAAAACAGTAAAAGAGGGGTCTATGTACTCACCTGAGATTGCTCAGTAGTTCTGGAGTGACAACTAAACAATGCTAGAGATCGCGGATATCAAACGGCACCTAGTATAGGTAACTATGTTAATAAACCGGACCTAGATCGGAAGATTGGGTAGCATTAGGGTTTGTAAACCAAACGAGTGTAGAGACTCGTGTCATTTGGTTTAACAAAGCCTACATACTAAATGAAACTTAACCTGAGTGATTTCGACCCATTACGACCCGTTTAGGTAGCTTATGCTACTTTAACGCGTCGTTCGCGTGAAACGCGTTCGGACCGCCTAACTAGCCCTATGACAAGTGTTATATGCCTACACATGTTACATAATCAGTTATGTGACAAAAGTTTAGGTTACATATGCTAAATTACCAATTATACATGAAAAGGGTATTCTGGTAATTTACCTAAGGCATATAAACTACCTATCATACAACTACTTAAACGATGTGACCATAGGGTATAACCTCGGAAGGTTATGCCCTATACTAGGGTCACCTAATGTATTTGGTCGGATCCTAATGATCGACCAAACTGGGTCGGGTTCGAAGGTATAAGCGATTTATTAGATCGCTTACCCTACGACCCTAGACAACGCGGTAATCAGTAGGCATAGTCCCAAGGGACTATAACCAATGTGATTACACTCACGTTGCGAAGTTCAAACGAACTTCGCATTGACCATTACTGGTCAACGCTGAAAGTCAAACAAAGTTTGACTTTCTGACTCGAAAAGCAATAAAATAAGGAAAAGAACGAAAGAATACTTACGAAGGGTCCCCGAATGCTAAACTCGATTCAAAAATCTCAGGTATGAAACAAATGTTTCAACTTAGAGTTTCTCAAATCAAGTTTCTAGTGATTTTTAGCAATGGGGGTGGTTGGGTATTTATAGGAATACCCGAACCGTTAAGATCGCTTGTCGAATATCGTGCCTTAATCTCACCCGTACACTTGTCGAGATGTTATGGTGACTAAATTGGCCACTCACCATAGGGTATCAACATGTGGCAAGGGATTAAGGAGTGGAAAACAGCTGTTAACAGCTGTTAATACGTCGAATCTGGTCCCGAAAGCGAAAAACTGAGTTTCTGCATGTTTTCTACCCAGAATAGGCAGTCGCGTAGCGCGACTGCATAGGCCCTTAGGGCTCGCGCTACGCCACTGCCCCTCTGTTTCAGAAATGTTTCCAAAATGACAGGTTTAGTCCCTGCAGCCCGTTTAAGCGATTTTTGATGCGTTTGAACCCCGTTAACCTCATTTCAAGGCTCTAAAATGAAGTTAAAGTATAGGAAACTCAAAACATGCTCAAAAATATGCCGGATGAAGGTTCGTTTGGTCGTACGAACGCGATGTTCGCTTAATTACGACGGAATGCGCACAAGCGCGAAAAACGATCCAAATGACGAAACGAATGGATTTTTCTTATGGCGAACACTAAAATATAATATAGTCATGCTTACATAAATTTTTGGATGTCCGGATGTATTCAGAACGTAAGTTATGCGCGAAAGTGCAAACTTGTGCACTTTTTGACACTTTTAGTCCCTGAATGACCCAAAAGTTTATTTTAGCATACCGAACACCTCAAAGCCTATTTCTAAGCTATGTAAAGGATATTTATGGTATGTTTAACTTATGGTCATGTCCCGGAAGGTCTGTTACAGTTCAAATTGACATACTTTCGCAGTTTGTCAACTTTAGTCCCTGTAAGCGATTAAACTTGATTTCACCACACCAAACCTTCCAAAACTTATATATAAGTTATGTAAAGGTTATTTAAGGTATGTTAAGCCTATTTCACTATTCCAGAGTGTTCATTGCATTAAACTGGTTATATTTACGCATCAGTGCGTGTATAACCTTCCAGAAAGCGATTTTGAGCTTGAAATCGAAACAAGAGTTGATATGTGCAATCGATACACATATTTTTACAAATCCCAAGTATGAAATAAAATATTTCATTGGTTTGGCATTTGTTTGATGGTCGCAGTGACACGGGTGTCACACCTTAATCAAATAATGGTTTCATTATCTTACCATATTCAATCGGTTTGATCCATTCAAAGTTGTGTTGTTTTATTTTTAAATTATTATTATTTATAATAATCTAATTAATTTAGTCAGGTTGTAAGTTGTACTTAAGTGGTTGCACCTTAATCAAATAATGGTTTCATTGTCTTACCAAATTCAATCTGTTTTGTATGCATGTATGGTTGTAAATTACACTTAAAGTGGTTGTACCCTAATCAAATAATGGTTTCATTATCTAACCATATTCAATCGGTTTGATCCATTTAAAGTGTGTTGTTTTATTTGTAAATTGTTATTATTTATAATAATCTAATTAATTTAGCCAAAATCTTGTATAAATATAATTTGCAATATATTGATGCAATGGTTGTTGTAATGTATGCAGTATGCTTTGTATAGTGGTAATGATATGTATTATATATAGATTACGATAAACCTGTCAAACGGGAAAAATAGACACGGTTTCATCGTAACGCGCGAGTTCTAGATCAACTTAGTGATTTTATCCTATGTTTTACGTTTTGGTTTAATTTCTTCGCATTAGCACCGCAACTTCAGTGTCGGTGGTCGCTGGCAGTAGTGTGACATTAGTGCTCACCCCCGCCGCAACGCGGGGTGCTTAATACTAGTTATTATTTAGTTTAAATTTAATGTATACTTCTCATTTATAATACTAATATTACTTTATATATAGAATTAGATTTATTATTGGTTTTTTTAAATATGATTTATATTTTATCACTCAAATAGCTGCTTATTTACTTCTTGAATAACATATTTGACCACTATATCTTATTTTCAATAATCATCTCCGCAATCACCATATCTATCGCGTACCAAGTATATCCATTAGTTTTTTTAAATATAATTTTCTTATTATTTGGTATATAAAATCATATTTATTCAAGCCGTGTAATACAGGAGGGTTTTTAAAGATATAACTTTTTTTATTATTCGGTAAACAATATTACATTTATTCAACCCGTGTAATACATGTGGTTTTAAAGATATAACTTTTTTATTATTTGTTATATAAAATTACATTTATTCAACCTTTAAAATACGGCTCTTATAGATATAACTTTTAATTATTTAATATATAAAATTACATTTATTTAACTCGTGCAATAGAGGAAGTTTTTAAAAATATATTATTTTATTATTTAGGATACAAGATTTATTTATTCAGCCCGTAATACACGAAGTTATATCAATACTAATATAATTAAGAGTTAAATGTCATTTTAGTCCCTGTGGTTTGGATCATTTTGTCAGTTTAGTCCAAAAGTTTCATTTTTAACCTGTGGGTCCAAAAAGATTTCACTGTTGCCATTTTAGTTCACTGGGTTAACTTCATCCATTATTTCTGTTAACGAGAAGGGCGGTTCAGTCATTTTGTATGGCCGAATTGCCTTTCTAGTTAACAGAATTACATATAAAATGACCGAATTGCCCTTCTGGTTAACAGAAAAAATGGATAAAGTTAACCCAGTGGACTAAAATGGCAACAGTGAAACCTTTTTGGACCCACATGTTAAAAATGAAACCTTTGGACTAAACTGACAAAATGACCCAATCCACAGGAACTAAAATGGCATTTAACTCTATAATTAAACAAAAGTGTAATATTGTACCAACAAAGAAATCCTGACCGTTAAATTAAAACACAGAAAACAAAAATGGTAGATTGAAATAGCTGTACACTTGTACGTATTCACTACGATTCTCCATAACCTTTCTGTGCGTATATAAATACAAACACACCTCCAGATATTTTCTGGATCCAGAAACTTCAACAATGGCGTCTGGAGCAGCCGGAGACGGAGTATTCGGAAACGTATTTGGAGGATCTATTTCCAGCGACGACGGGGGTGTTTGGGGTTCCTTCTCAAAAAGGACTTTTGAGCTCAAAAGGACTTATTAACCTCCTAAAAGTTAAAAGGAATCCCAAACATCATCTAGAAAAGGACTTATATAGCTAAAAGGAATCCCAAACACTCTTTGAAAAGGACTTATATGCAGTTTTTTGCCTTCAAGAAGGAGAAGTCAATAAGTAAGAATTTCTTACTTATTGCTTCTCAAAAGTCCTTTTGAGTGAAAAGGAATCCCAAACATGCCCGACATCGGCATCCAGCACCGTCCGTACCACCGCAACTGCAGTTGCGCTCTTCATAAATCCGGCGAACACCATTGCTCTCACGCTTCTTCTCTGCACAAAGTCTCGTATCCGATTAGACGATCCTGGAGTGAAGGTTCGCTGGTGGCGATGACGTCCGCCGCCGCGGGTTCTACCGGTTCTTCCCCTTGTTGTCCTTCGTCACCGGCGAAGACGGTTACGGCGAGATTGCCGCCGCGTGGTGCGAATTGTCGATCGAATTGTTAGGTTTGTTTGTAGATCTGTTAGGGTTTCTACGTGGTTTTGGGGAATGTGAAATTAGATCTGATTGGAATTATGTAAATGTTTATATCGCATCTGGTTTTGTTGTTGATCGTCATTTTGGTGCTTTGTTTACTGTTATCGGCTGATTTTTAAGAAGTTTATGAATTTTAGTCTCTTTTTAACATTTTTGAAGTTTTGTATTTGCAATTGATGTTCGTAAAGTATTAGTGTAGAATATTGGATTTGGGGCCATATGTCTAGATCTCGATTCATCTCACGTTGGTTTACTATTTAATAATTTCTTAGTTATAGTTTACTGAAAATTTTGGTTAAAATAAAATAAACTTGGTGTATGAAAACTTAAACTAAAGAGTTAATTGCCAAAATCGTCCCCGAGGTTTGGGCACATTTGCCAATTTCGTCCAAAATGATACTTTTGTACCATTTTGTCCCCCACATTTGTAACTTTTTGCCAATTTCGGGGTAACTTTGTAGAATAGTAACCAACTTTTAATTTTGTTCTAATTAGGTCACTCATTCATATTTCTGTACCAAATAGGTAATTAAACTTTCCAAAGATGTTCTAATGTTATGTTTCTTACCTAGACAGGAGGTTAACATGCCTATGTGGCATTATTTTAAGTTTCTTTTTTTATTTTAAGCTGATGTAGGTTATAAAAGAATTATATATTCAATAATACAAAACAAAAACTCATATCAAAACCCACCTGCAACTTTCCGTCGTTGATGCCGGCATCCCCATTTGATATATATAACTCCATTAATTAATCCAATGCCACTTTTGAGATTCTTTTCCTTCAATTTTCATTCTCCAACAACGATACAACACCCGACATCCCCACACTCAACGTCCATCAACGTGTACCAAGGTTGACTCACCGTTGTTTCATCTCTGTGTCCAATGGCGAAGCTTGACGTTTTTGACGGGGGTCGAAAACGTACATATCTAAAGATTTCTATATGAAAACTACATATATAACACTGCTGAGCGAAAAGTTCGGGGGTCGGGCGCCCCCGGCCCCTTCAAAGCTGCGCCCCTGTCTGTATCGTCTCCGACTCCCGGCGCTAAATTCGTCTCAACCTCCAAACCCTTGAAAAACCCGCCGTTAAACTCGTAGGAGACCATCTCTCTCCACTCATCCAGGTCACCGGAATCGTACCACGTGACGACGTTCTTGATATCAAGTTGATACTGAGGCCGAAAGCGTGTGTTGGTGATCCGAACGATTTTATTTCTAGCGATTAGTTGGCGATTAGGGGAAATGGTAGAAGGTTGAGTTTGAATCATCAGGTGAGGAAGGGTTGGGACCGGAGTTCGGTGTCGGTGGTGAAACAAGGGAGGTCTGGTTAAAAAATAAACGACGGTTTCGGTATCATAGTTCATCAATTTGTTGGATTATCCAATAATATAATTATTATTTTGATAATCCACATAAGCATATATTAAAAAAGAAAAAAAATGTCAAATAGACATGTTAACCTGCTATATAGGTAAAATACATAGTATTAGAACACCACTTGAAAGTTTAGTGACCTGATTAGCACAAATAGAAATATGAGTGACTTAATTGGAACAAAATTGAAAATTGATTACTATACTATAGAATTTTCCCTTTTCATTCAAACCACTAACTTAGTTTATTTTTTCTGTTAAGTTGAATGATATTTGAATGAAACTAACGAATATAAACCACAGGGACGATTTGGGCAATTTACTCAAACTCTTTTTAATTCCTTTTATTTAATTAATTTTGTCACATATATAATAAAAAAGAATATACATACAATTTTTATATGAAAAAAAATAATCGTTTTGTCACATATTTTTTACAAATTTTCATCCAACCACTAACTAAGTTAATTTTTTGAGTAAACTGCCATTTTGGTCCCTGTGGTTTGGGCACTTTTGCTATTTTAGTTCAAATCTCAAACTTTTTACATCCGAGTCCCTGTGGTTTGCATTTTGTTGCCATTTTAGTCCAAAATCCAAAAACCCTTTACTTTGACTGTTGAAAACTGATTATTTTTTCCTTTAGTGCAGGGGCATTTTGGTCATTTCTGTTTAGTTTTTTTAGCAATAAAACCCAAATAAATCATCATCATCCTCAACATAATCAGTTTTCTCTCTCTCTCTTCTCTCTCTCTCTCTCTATAGCACCACCACCACCGCCACATCCTCCCTCTCTCCCTCTTCTCTCTCTCTATAGCACCACCACCGCCGCCACCTCCTCCCCCTTCTCACCACCGCCACTCCGGCGTCGTCCCATCCAACAGTCCACCCACTCCGGCGTCGTCCCCCTTCTCACCACCGACACTCCGATTTCAGGCCTACACACACGTATGTTCAGGAGATCAGAGAGAGAGAGAGGAGAGAGAAAGGAACTCCGATGACGGCGGCTCCGCGACTGATTCTGCTGATGAAGGTGTCGATGATGAAGATGAATCGCTGAAGTTGTCGATGATGAAGATGAACAGCTGATTGATTGATGCTGATGAAGGAGGTTCGAAGTTTCCCCAAATAAATCATCATCATCCCCAAATCTGAGTTTGAGTTGTATTTGTTGAGACATGAAAGTTTTAGATCTGAATTTGTGTTGATAAATTGCAAGATTGTTGTGTTCATCAATCTGAAAGATTTGCAGGTTTTTGTGTTGTTGATCGACTGGTTTTGCAGATTGTTGTTTCTGATTAAGAAGGAGTAGGAAGTCAAATCGATTTGGTTGTTGTTTTGTGAGAATCGTATAGTTTACAGGTTTGATTATTGCAGAAATTTATCGAAGTTACAGGTCAGTATTGTTGTTTGCTGTTGCAACGAAGAAGAACACAAGTTGCAGGTTTTGTTTGCGGCTGATGTACTGAAAAAGACGTAGAATTGCTGAACGTTGTTGTGTTGCTTAATTATTCAGATCTGATATTGAGTGTATTGCTGAATTTTCAGATCTTGATATCATAGAGTGTTACGCAAGTCAATTTAGGGATGTAAACGACCTGAGTCGGGCGGGGGTGGGCTCTGGGAGTTTGTGGTGGTGGTGGTGGCGGTGGTGGAGTTCACGGTGGTGGTGGTGGTGTTCGACAGAGAGGAGGGGGAGAGAAGAGAGAGATGGGTGTTTGGAGAGAGAAAGAGAGAGTGTGTGTGCAGGTTTTAGAGAGAGAGTTCACGGGGATGGTGGTGTTGGCGGCAGTGGGATGGTGGTGGTGGGGATGATGCGGTGATGGGGGTGGTGGTGGTGGTGTGGTGGTAGTTCAGAGAAGAGAGAGTGAGCAGAGTGTATATGTATGTGTGTATATATATATATATATATATATTAATTTTTGAATTAAGAAAATGTTAAACGAAAAGCAAAATGACAAAAATGCCCCTGAACTAAAAGACAAAATAGGAGGTTGCAACAGTCAAAAAATAGGGTTTTTAAATTTTGGACTAAAATGGCAACAAAATGCAAACCACAGGGACCCAAATGTAAAAAGTTTGAGATTTGGACTAAAATGGCAAAACTGGCCAAACCACAGGGACCAAAATGGTAGTTTACTCTAATTTTTTTTATTAAGGGGAAGGATGTTTTAAATTTTATAAATTAATACAGAAATTAATTTCTAATTGTTTATATAGATCAGTTTTATAAAAATAAATCTATTAAAACCTCTATTTTTTATAAAACTAAAATGCTTGTGACCTTATAGAAAAATGTCAAATAAACAAATATTATAATATGTACCAAGTTTGTAATTCATCTTCTACTCTTTTAAATTCTTTCCTAACGGAAAACAAAAGCCAGTGCCCCCCCCCCTTAAACAACGTACCATTACAAAAAATTAAAACTGATATTTATTTTATATATCGTTATATAAATTAGTTTTATTAAGAGAAAACTATATATAAAATAAATATCATTGGCGTACAACACATAACAATCGATTACAACTTTTAGTATTTAATCAATTGTAAAAGATATAAAAAAATTATAAAACGTTACATATTTTTTAAATGTGTTGAGCACTTAGGGAACTAACTAATATTTATTCTGAGTGGTTTAAGTAAAGAAAATTTTGGCTCATGACATTATACTTACTATTTGGTGGGTAATTTTAAAGTTTGGTAACGATACGTTGTTTGATAGAAAAAAAATTAACGGTACGTTATTTTTATAAAACTGATCTATATAAACAATTAGAAATTAATTTCTGTATTAATTTATAAAATTTAAAACATCCTTCGCCTTAATAGAAAAAAATTAACTTAGTTAGTGGTTGGATGAAAATTTATAAAAAAATATGTGACAAAACTATTATTTTTTTTCATATAAAAATTGCATGTATATTTTTTTGTTATATATGTGACAAAATTAATTATATAAAAGAAATTAAAAAGAGTTTGAGTAAATTGCCAAAATCGTCCCTGTGGTTTATATTTGCCAGTTTCATCCAAATATCCTTCAACTTAACAGAAAAAATAAACTAAGTTAGTGATTTGGATGAAAATGGCAAAAAGTTACAAACGTGGGGGGTAAAATGGTACAAAAATGTCATTTTGGACCAAAATGGCAAATGTGCCCAAACCTCAGGGACGATTTTGGCGATTAACTCTAAACTAAAACTTGTTTAGAGGTATCGGATCATGGTTGGGTCATTATTTTCCACATATGATCATTATTCATGCACTACACCATCTCTCTCGTTAAATCATGGTGTTTCCCGTTGATTAAACCACGACAACCACAACCATCCCATTTTAAGATTTTAAGACAAAAATAAATTAAAAAAATAAAGTGGATAGTGGTTTGGTTCATGATCACACCCTTAAAGTAATGGTTTTGGATGGTCAGTGGTTATGACCCTCATGACCACCATTACTCTCCACGTCAGTGCCATGTAACCCACCTATAATCCACCATCCAAAACCACTACCCTAAGGGTGTGGTCATATCCCAAACCACTAGCCTCTTATTTATTTTAATTTATCTTTGTCTAAAGAAAAACAAAATGATTTGTTGAAAAAATGGAAAGGATGACCATGGTTGCCATGGTTTAATCCATGCAAACCATGGTGGATCAAGCAATGGGGGTGATGTAGCCTTCCATTCATGTTCCTAGGTGCCAAATCATGTCCCAACCATGACCCACACACCCTTTAGTCTTGAGATGGATAACATGATGCTTATTTAGAGAGTCATGGTGGTCATAAGGGTCATAATAACACCTATAGTCTAATGGTGTTTATTTAACCATTTTTAATAGTTTTTAACTAAATAATTTCAAACAGTTAATGTATCTAAATTTCTCATACATTTTTTTTAACTTGGAAGTGTTTATATGGTTATTATGATTCTTTACTTCAGATTGGTTATTTAATGAAAGAGCCTATAGGACGGGTAATTGTTAAAAGACTGTATTTGTAAAAGCGTAGGAAGATCCCTGGAGTGTGGACTTGAGATCCAATCTAGAGCTAAGATTTTTGTGATGCTATAATTACGATTAAAAAACGAAGTTAAATACGCCTAGAAGACGTGTTTTTTTCTTTTTTTTTTTGTGAAAGAACAACAAAAACTTTTATTGAGGCAAAATCCAGGGCTGGCATATTATATCGAAACAATGTTACAACGAGGTTACAGGAACATAAAAAAACGAAATATTAACCTGAAAGCTTTTTCATCTCGATCAGCCCAAGTTTCGAACATTAAAGGCTTTCCAGTTCTCCCACGTCAATGTCACCGTTTTAGACCTGTTCTTTACACAAAGAAAACTTGGTGTTTTAATCTCTTCAACAACCGCTTCTACGAGGGAACTTTGGATTCGAACACATCCAAGTTTCTCAATCTCCAAATATTCCATATTGTCATAAGTATAACCGCATGTAGTGCCTTCCTACCTCTTTTCGACCCGCCCGCTACCTTGTGAATTGACAGCAAATCCTTAATATCAAAGGCATAAATGGGGGATATATGGCACCAAAGGCTGATAATACTCTAAATCAATTTGAGGAAAATGGCATGCCGTAAAAATATGGTCCGCCGATTCTAGGATGTCGCCGCAAAGACGACATAGAGTGTTTTGGGTATAGATATTTCTCCTTTGAAGGGTTGCCATAGTAGGAAGTCTTCGAAGCTCCGCACGCCAAGCAACAAACCTCACTTTAGTCGGAACCCAACTATTAGATGGGAATAAAACCTGTGCGCTAGTGCTACTGGTAGTACTAACATTGTCACTTAGCAGACCTTTTATGATTCCCACTGAAAACATTGTCACCCATCGTTTTCCTTAGTCCACACCCAGCCGTCTCAATCATTTAAGATGCTGAAAGATATCAACAACGAAGAGAGATTGTTCAGCTCCGATTGTTCCATTGTATACAAGTATCTACGACTACAGTTCCACGAAAAAACTGGCCCGTTTGGGCCCGACCCAATGCGATGCGCGACCTTTTTAAGACAAAAAGGCAGGGGAAGGCAGTCTTGAAAGGTCCTGGACCAGCCCAAAAATCTTGCCAAAAAAGAACTGTTAACCTATTCCTGACAACCCCTTTTATTAAAGCTTCCAAGTTTACATCCTTGGATAACAGATCTGGCATAATGTTTACAATTTGTTTCCAAGACCCCGAATTGTGACACTTTAGGTTTTCCTGCACGTTTCTTTTATGATTGTAACTATGGGATTTAATAAACAAGGATTATTTGATAATTAACTGATTGATTATATGGTCGTTATGTGAAAATCTGTAATATAATTATTTAAATTAATGTGTGCAAAAGTCTATGTATGAAAGTGAACCGAAACCTCTCGGTTCCAACTCGAAACCCCTTGGTTCCGACTCGGGATTTCCTTGGTTCCGAACACCCCTCTTTCTTGGACAATGGACCGTGTATGCATAACCTGGCGCAACGTATTGAGCCCACTCGAAACCCTAATGTCTGTTGGTCCCAGTTTGGACTTAAAAACTTCTTCTCACGTAATATGGCAAGTGATTTCAAAAGACGTGAAAATAGTGTGCGGAAATAGAAATCAGACTTTCAAGAAACAAGACCTACAGAATTATCAAGTTTATATCACTTTGAAACAAAATGGTTTACAAGGTGATTGTAAGATTATTATCTATTACAAATGAATACTTGAATTCTGAGGGTGAAAGGACAATGGAGTTTGTAGTATGTATTGAATGCTAAGCTTAACTCATTGTCCTCTGCTTGATGAGCCTTCTATTTATAGACGGCTGGATACATGAATAAACATTTGTTTATTCATGTATAAGTCCTGCAAAAAGTAGCTATTTGACATATTCATTGAATCTAACAGTCAAGTTGCCTTTATCATCATGATATCCATTAATGTCAAGTGCTTCGGTTATCATGGCAGGATAGAGCTGATTTTTAGACAAGTGGGGTATTCATCAGAATTTCTGATAAACCACTTCATCAGAAATTCTGGTGAACAAATCATCAGAAAATCTGATGATCAGAATCGTCAGAAACTGAAATATCATCAGATCCATTAGAAATGACCTTCTCTGATAATCTTCTTCAGCTCTTGATCAACTTATGATTCTTTGAAGTAGATGTTGTTCATTTCAGTTGTCCTATCCGATCTTCTTCTTCTTCTTCTTGGGATCTTCAGGACTGTTGTCTTCTTCATAGATCAAGTTGAATATGATTTTCTTCAATACTTACAAATAAAGTTTCCTAACAGTTTCCCCCTAAGTATTGTAAGAAAATGAACTATCTATATCGAACATAAACAACTTTCAACTAATCCTTGAAAATAAAATTCAAACAACTAAGTTCAGAAACTTAAAACATAATCAAACCAACCATTGTTCAAACCAAACAGAAATAAAATATTGTTCTCAAAAACAGAAATTTAATCTCATGAATTCATTAATTGATCTTCACTCCACTTCTGTATTTGTCTACTGGTTTCAGCCTTTTCTTGTGATCAATTGCCTTTTGAGTTTCCTTGTAAAGTTCTTTGTACCATCCTCTGGATTCCATCCACTTTTCAATGCACTCTTCAATTGTTTTTCTCAGCTGTTCATTGTTCTTTCCCTTCTTCTTGAGCTGCTCTTGTTTCTCATTCATGCAGTTCTTTATATATTTCAGAGTTTGATTTGAATACCTGCATATTTCACTGATTCTGAACAGAGCTTTCTCATTATGAGCATATTTGAAGACCACAAACATTTTTGGTTTGTCAAAGATTGCTCCAGTTCTCACTTGTTTAGAAGGAATTTCAGCTGGAATTGTGTTGTTAGGAGGAGGTATTAGCACCTTGTTGCTATACTCAAAATTGATACATAAATCAATGTCAGCCAGTGCAGCCCTTTTATATAACTTTGCTCCTGCTCTTTTGATGCTGTCAAGAGCTCTTCTGATCACAACTGAACCACTTTGCTCTTTATCAATGATATTCTTCATTTTTACTATGCCCATTAGGTGAATATCATCAGCCAGATTTCCATCAGTAACCTTTTCTTCACTGTTATCTTTTCTGATCAAGGTGTACTTGTTCTGTCCACCAGTACCTAAGACACCTTCTCCAGTATGTAAAGTGATGATTCTCTCAATAGAGACTATTGGATTGATCATTGGTTTGTGTAGAATTTCCCAGCTTCCCTCATTCCTGACTTGAACAATATTTTTGCTTATTGGAGAGAGTGACCTTTCTGGGTTATCTTCTGGACCTTTCCAGTAGTAATGCTTCAAGTGTTCTTCAGGATACATGATTGTGTGTATATCACCTTTCAGCACTTCGAATTCTTTGAAGTTTCCATCTGAATCTTCTCCAATCACTTTTCTTGGCCTTTTTGAAGAGGTTACTTCATGTTCCATGCTTCTCTTCTCTTTTGTATCCAACTTTATGCTGGAATATGTTTCTCCTGTGAAAGCTGTGGAAGATGTTTGAACTGGAAATTGTTCTTTCTTTTGGACCCTTGAAGTATCTGGCTTTGGGATGTTTGGTGGAGGACCCATGAGTAACTTTGGCTTACTAGGAGGAGGACCCATGGGCTGCTTCTATTTTTGAGTTGTTGGAGTTTCTGATTGTTTGGTTTGATCTTGTTGAATGATTTCTGGTTGTTTGAATTTTTGTTGAGAAGTTTCTGGTACTCCTGCTTGTTTTTCTTGTGGAATTGGGGCTTTCAGTTCATGAAAATCAACTTTTGCCAGTCTAGCAACATTGTACTGCAACCTCTTTACTAACAGATGAACATCAGCAAGAGCTTGAGTATTTGATTCTTCTTGTTTCTTCATTCTTTGAATTTCCAGTTTATTTTGATCTTTCTATGCAGACAATTCCACTATCAGCTTCTCAAAAGCCTCAGCCATGCTGCTGTTGTTGGCTCTGAGGAACTGAATTTCTTCAAGGATTCTTTCTGAACTTGAGCTTTCCCCTGCACTTGCAACCTCAGTCATCTGTTTCTTGATTTCTTGCAGTTCTTTTAGAGCTTTCTTGAATTCTGATGAGCTCTCTCTGTTTTCTGATGACTCTTGTAGCTTGTTGAGGGCTGCAGTGTTGTCTTCTGTTTGTTTCTTCACAGCTTTGACAGTTTCTGATAATACTTTGGTATCTGATCTTTGATTTCTGATCTCTTCCAATATCAGATCAAGTTTATCTTCTGTGGCTGTTTTCCCAGTACAAACAGCAGTTGTGTCTTCAAGTTCCTTGTGTAGTTGCTCAATTGACATAGATTGCTGTCCTTGGATAATAGGAGGAACAACAGATGTTCCACCTCTAACACCAGAAGAAAACACATTCTCTGCTGTTCTGAGGTTAAGAGGATTGAAATATTCCACATTCTCTATACCCTCACCAGAAAAGTAAAACACATTCAAGTTCTGGTTTTCCTCACATCCTTGAACCTTTTCAGGTTCTCCATGAGTTGTTGAGAAACTCTTAGTTTTCTCATCCAGGTTTCCTTGATAAGTAGACTGATCTCCACCTGTTGCCACCACATTTTCCTCCTCAGAACCTGATTCAGAAAATTGGTCTTTGGTTCCACTCACATCTTGTCTTACAGAAACAGTGCCTTTCTGTGAAATTTCATAATTTCCTTGAATTGAATCATCAGAATCACTCTCAGAATTATGAACTATATTAAGTTTAGAGTGTTGTGCACCTGTTTCTCTCATATGTGAGATTTCAGCATGATGTTCTTCTGCCACAGGACTCATGTTCACATCTTCATCAGCTGGGTGAGGTTCTGATTCACCCTGCTGCTCCATTCTTGGTGTGCTTGACTCTTGTGCATCATGCTCCATGGGGGACACACTATAAAAAACATCCTTGTTTTCTGGCTTCTTGCTTAACATCCTTAGATATTCTGCTCTGTAGGGTGAATCTTCTGGTATCAGATTCATCATTCTTTCTGACAGAACAGGCATATCATAATCTGACTTCCAAGACCCTACAGCAGTCCAAGGTCTCATGATTTCTGTACTCCACATATTTTTTGATGCAGGAATTTCTAGGTTCCTTTCAGATAATATATCAGAAATTATGATTGACAGAAATCTGGGAAAAGGTAGATGTGAATCTATCCTTCCAGAGTTAGTCATAATTGATCTTCTGACCAGATTAATATTTCTGTTCCAAAATCAATATTCAACCCACTAATGAGACTGAACATGATTGTTAGAACATTCATATTTATCTGATCTGTACCTCCAATTTTTGATGATAAGCACTTGTTCAGAATTCCCATTAACACTTGCCAGAAGGCAGGTAGCTGATTCCTCTTGAATTCACTGATTTTTGAAATCTTTGTCTTGTAACCCATTACTGCATCAAGTAGTGGAAACATATCTTCTTTTTCTGGTGCTTCTTCATAGCTTTGGCTTAAGGGTAGTTCCAAACATTCCCTTATTTTCTCCGGTGAGATTGTAATGAAGATATCTCCCCACACATGTGCTGTTAGCTTGATTTGATTTGAGAGTAGGAGAGTTTTTACAACTTATTGTATGAGTTTTTCTGGTACCTCTCTGGTCTTTATAAGAGCTTGAGCTATCGGGCATCTGATCAGAAATTCAAACAGGATTTGACACTTTGTATCATATTCTTCAATGTTATCGTTCATCGCTTCATTGTTGCTCTTTAATGGAAGAAATTCAGCTTCGATGATGAAAGGAACAGAGTGTTCAACTGGTGGCATATTGATGCTGATAGTAGCCATTGAGAATTTGGGTTTTTGTTTCGAAAAAGGGTTTTTAGGGTTTTGAGTTTGAAGGTTGAAGATGGAAGTCTCTGTTTTTGAATGAGGTATTTATAGTGTTTTGAGACAGAGATGTTTGAGTGTTTTTCGTGGGTTGTTTGTATTCAAGGTGGTTAATGACACCTTAATGATGTTTTTAATCCATTTAGGAAACAACCGCTTTTGAAAACCTTTGGTTTATCTCTAATTTAATATCAATCTTTTAATGAAAATCAGAGATTCCAAAGATTTAGCAGATAAACACTAATGTCCAACTTGCACCTTTTCTTCATGTGGGACCCGTTTTGTTTTAAAAAGGTCCAATAGAAACCCTTTTGAGATTGTGTATCTTCCCAAGTTTTACTTTTGATGATTTTTATATCAGAAAATCTTTGAATAAAAGTTTGAGAGTTGGATTTTCTTCATACTTCATCAGAATACATTTGATTCATATATAGAGATTGAATCAGCATATTTTTTTAGATGAGAGAGAATAAGTAGAGTTTGAGGTTTTAAATTACATTGCAATTCTGAACTCCACATCATTGTTCTGATTTTCAGGAAGTGTTGGTTATACAGCTTGTTCCAATCCTCAGAAAAAAATATTTTGAAAGAAACTTATTTCAAAAATTTAGTTAGTTATAAGTTTCTTTGAATTTGGTTTAAAGCAATGTTTCCTGATGTTTCTTTTTGTTGATTTATCAGACTTCCTGGTTGTCAAGAGACTTTTCTGATGAAAATTTTGATTTTCTGATATATTATCAGATTTTCTGGTGAGTCATCAGAATTTCTGATGTTTCACTAGTCTTAACAGATTTCTTTTATTTTACACCAGATTTTTCTTGTTTTTATCAGGTATGCTGTTTTAGTTCCCCCTAGATCTATTGTCATATTTTTGTGTTTTTTTTAAGGAAAAGAAAAAAAAATATACTAAGATAAGAAAATATCATAAAACACTCAAAACAACAAACAAAACAAACAAACAAACAAGACAAACAATCAACACCAACTACTCCTTGAGCACGTTGAACATGCACTTCACATACAACCACAGATAGGTTTTATGACCACTGTGATTTGTTGATGGAACCAGGGTTGGATCACTTATATTCTCTTGAAGCGCCAGCTCGGCCCTTGGATACCAGCTTCTTACTCCTCCAAAGTCCAGCTGTCTGGTAATCACCTTGGTCACGAATCGAGGGTAGATCAGAAAAGGTTGACGGTCGTGTACGTTTGCTTCTAGGTCTCTCATGAGAAACTTAGAAAAGTTGTAAGGTTTTTCCTGTACAACTGCATGAATCATTTCCATCATCCTGTATGACAGCTCGTTGAAGTGTCTTATCTTCTTAGAGAAGCAAACACTAAGCTGTGTCACCAGGTACTGGAAAGGTGGTATAAAACTAGACTTGCTGATCTGCCTTGACACGTTGTATGTATGATAGCCCATGTCCGTCAAGGTTTGTTGTACCATTTCCTTATCCAGGAAGGTGTTTTCCTAATCATCACCCAGCTGGAGGACATCTCTAAGAGTTTCCTCCTTTAGGGTGATTATGACCCCCATAACCTTACTCTCTATCCGCATGGAAGTGCCACTGAAAACGATTTCAGCATTCCACCAGAATTCTTGAAGAAGTTCTGGATAGATAGTGACATGTGTAGATACAGCAAAGCCCAAGGGACTTCGCATGATCATGTTGTACACATACCTGCAATCTTCCCATGCAGGTCCTTCCAGGTTAGACCTCAGTCTAAGATTATGATGTCTGTGAAGAGGGAGAGGAAAGTGTGTTTGTCTCATCATTTTTGGGTGAGCCATTTTAAAATGAGAAATTTCTGATGAGGAGCTTTTGAAGAGAAGATTGTTTGGTGTGAAGAAAAACTTTTTCAGGTTGTTAATATTTATAGATGAAAGTGATAGTTATGCCATAAATGTTATTAACAGCCAAAGATTTTCATTTTCATTTCAATCTCTTCATTTAAGACAATATCTGTTGCAGTGAGAATATGACAGTCTACTAAGCCCCGTGTGTGAGTAAGCATTGAATAGCTAGGCGGCTACTTTTATAGCCCCTAATCATTTTTGTGCCTACGTGTCTCTCAAACTTCTTAAGAAAAAATGACGTTGCATGCATTGGTATTATAAGAAAAAATCAATTGCAAAAATTTACTTGTGACGGTTGATTTTCTCTGCTGTGACATTGAATTTTATCTTAATGCATGTTACTTTTCCCCCTTTTTGTTTTTTTTAATTTAAATAAAAGAAAGAAAAAAAAATACAAAAACAGACTATTCACAATTATAAATTTATACACATGTGAGATATGCATGAAGATGGAAATATTTGATGATCAGTGATCATTCTGATGTTTCAACAAAGTTTCTGATGATTTCATCAGATTTTCTGATACTCTTTCAGATTTTCTGATAAATCATCAGATTCATTGATGATTTATCAGATCTTCTGATGTTCCATCAGTTTGATGGATTTCTTTGTTAGAAACCTGTTGAATTATCTTTTGTTTATCAGAATTTTGATGTTCATCAGTTTGGTTTTCAATTTGTGGCCTTTTGTTTTCTGAAAGATCTTCATCTTTTATGTTAACCATGCCAAGTTTGCTGATTAAAAAGTTGTGTCTCTTTTCATCAAGAGGTTTTGTAAAGATATCAGCAATTTGGTTTTCTGTTGGAACAAAGTACATTTCTATGTTACCTTTTTCAACATGATCCTTTATGAAGTGATATCTGACATCTATGTGCTTGGTTCTTGAGTGATGAACTGGATTTTCTGTTATTGCAATAGCACTTTTGAATCACATAGGATTGGTATCTTTGTCAGATTTACTCCATAATCTTTCAGCTGAGTTTGCATCCACAGCACTTGTGAACAGCAACTTGCTGCTGCTACATATTCTGATTCAGCTGTTGATGTTGCAACACAGTTTTGTTTCTTGCTTGCCCAACATACCAATTTTTCTCCCAAGATTTGACATGCACCAGATGTGCTTTTTCTGTCAATCTTGCACCCTGCATAATCTGCATCTGTATATGCAATTAGTTCAAGGTTTGTATCCTTAGGATACCAGAGACCAAGTTCTGATGTGCCTTTTAGATATTTGAAAACCCTTTTTACAGCTTTTAGGTGGGATTCTTTAGGATCACATTGATATCTGGCCAGAAAGCATGTTGCAAACATAATATCTGGTCTGCTTGCAGTTAAATATAGCAATGATCCTATCACCCCCTATAGGTTTTAATATCTACACTTACTCCATCTTTATCAGAATCTAATTTGTTCCCTGTTGCCATGGGAGTTTTTGAAATTGAGCAATTCTCAAGTGAGTATTTTTGCAGAATTGTTTTCACATACTTTGATTGACTCAAAAATATTCTATCAATTCTTTGTTTTACTTGTAAACCTAAGAAAAAGGTTGACTCACCCATCATGCTCATTTCAAAGTGGCTGGTCATTAACTTTTGAAACTTTTTACAGAAATTTTCATTTGTTGATCCAAATATAATGTCATCAACATATATTTGGACTAACAAAGTGTGACCTTTGTGTGTTTTGAGGAAAAGTGTTGTGTCAATAGTCCCTTTTGTGAAGCCAGAATTGAGTAAGAAGTTTGAGAGTGTTTCATACCAGGCTCTGGGAGCTTGCTTTAAACCATACAAGGCTTTGTTTAATCTGTAAACATGATTTTGAAATTTTGGATCAACAAAGCCTTCTGGTTGTTGCACATAAACTTCTTCCTCAATTCTACCATTCAGGAATGTAGATTTTACATCCATTTGATAAACTTTGAAATCTTTGGATGCAGCATAAGCAAGAAAAATTCTAACTGCTTCTAATCTAGCTACTGGTGCAAAGGTTTCATCATAGTCTATACCTTCTTGTTAACAATAACCTTTGACCACTAACCTTGCCTTATTCCTGGTGATTATGCCATTTTCATCTGATTTATTCCTGAATACCCATTTTGAGCCTATAACTGATTTGTCATTTGGCTTAGGCACCAGATCCCATACCTTGCTCTTTTCAAACTGATCCAGCTCTTCTTGCATAGCTTGAAATCCAGTCTGAGTCATTTAGAGCTTCTTTAACAGACTTGGGTTCTATCTTGTTAGTGCATTTATTTGTCTATCGCCTCCGTCAATCTAGTCCGTAGTGGAAAACTGAAGAAAACGAGAGTTACATTGTTATTTTAGAATTAGTTAGTCAAAAAGGCAAGGTGGCATAACTGTAATTAATGAGATTCCTCATTAAATGTCTTGGCCTATAAATAGATCTCTAGGGCTTCTAGTATAGAACTTTTGCCATTTTCACATCTTGGAGAGCTAGAGGCTAGAGAGAGAAAGTTTATTGTTTGTGATTCAGGTGCTGTACGTTATCAGATTTGTTAATAGAATCACATTTAGATTACATCATGTGTGTTTCGGTCTCGATAGTTCACGGATTCCGCACGTAGAACTTTCGTTTCGCAATCGTTTCGGAGTCAAAACCGGTCCTAACAAGTGGTATCAGAGCTTATGCTGTAATTTACGAGGATGAAGGATATGATTGGAGTGAGGTTCTTCCAATAGATGACATTGTTGATGAACGGTTCAAAGCTGAAGCCAAACAGGAAGAATTAAATAAACATTATGCTTTTGTTGCTGAGATTCAAGAGGAAAACAAAGACAAAGACATTGCTGAAGTCCATGAAGAAAAAGTTGAGATCAAAGAGAAAACTCGGGAAGAGATCTTAAGTGAGAAGACTTACAGAGAAAGAAATGTGGTTTACAATAGAATGGATGATATGCAGGAGGAGTATGAGATGGCTGTTGGTAGCAAAAGATGGGTTAAAAAGAGAGAATGCTACTATAATAGAGAAGGAGAACCGGTTGTTCCCAAGAAAGACATAATCTTCGATGATGTTCTTCTTGCTGTCCCGTTAAGAGCTGAATACTATAGAAGAGTATTGAAAGATGACAAATATGCTAAGCAATATGAAAAGGATATTAGATATGCCATGTTATCGTGTCTGAGAAAAAGGGATGAAGAGAGAATGAAGAAGAATGTTGAAGAAATGGTGAACAATCTGAAGAAAGTTGCTGAAGAGGTTAAAACAGAAACTATTGAAGTTAAAGTTGTGAAGGAAATCAAAAGTGAAGAAGTTGTTGTGAATGAAGAAGTTGAAAAAGCTGTTACTGAAGAACAGCAGATTGAAGAAGAGGTGAAGAAAGAAGAAAAGGACGAGAATGAGGAAGCTGGTAATGTTGGTGATGAAGTTGGTATTGAAGAAAAGCAGAATGTTGCTGAGCAGACAAAGGTTGCTGAAAACATCGAAGTGCCAATCACTGAGGTAAATTCTGATTCTGAAAACTTGAAACTGATTGATCAGTGCAAGAAATGCATGGAACCGTGCAGAGCTTGTACTGAAAAAGATGAGCAATTTAGAACAAGAGATCTTGAGTTCACAAAAATTGAAAAGATTTTCAAAGAAAAATGCAAAGAAATGCTAGAAAAAGAAAAAGTTTTTAAAGAAAATGATGAAAAACTTTCAGAAAAATGTAACAAATTAGAGAAAGAAAATGAAGTTTTGAAAGAAAATGTTTTGAAAATGACAAATGAATGTGAACAAAAGGAAATTGCTTGTCAAGAAATGAAGAAAGATTATGACTCAATGAAATTAGCATATGATATTATGAAAGAGTCATACGACAAAGTGAAAGATGAAATGAAATATGCTCAATCTAGAATGAATTATATTTCTGAAACAACTAAAGAGCTTAAACGAATGTATTCTATAAAACAAGATGTTGTTAATTCCTATATTGAGGATGTTGCTAAGTTAAAGCGACAGATTGCTGATTTAGAACAGGATAACAACAAGTTAAAGAGTTACCACGTGTCGTCATATGTGCTTGAACGAATTTTCAATATAAAACCGGGTGATGGTGAGTCTGAGCAAAACAAGAAAGGTATTGGTTCAGAGTTTCATCAAGTTCCACCACCGGGAAAATTTGCATTTTATGATGAGGAAAAGGTTGAAAAAGCTTTCAACATGGTAGACCAATTGCCAGACAACATTGACATAACCTATTTCAAATCTGATGATTCTCATGATTCAGAGGTGGTAGGTAAAGTCATTGAAAGTGTGTTGAAAGAAGAGTCGGTTGTTACAGGTAAATCTGAATCACAGGATGAAGATGAAGGAAATAATCATGGTGGTTATCTGAAAAACACAAAATCCGAGAAAAAATTGAATGATGATTCAAAAGGATTGGTTTATACCATGATTGGATCGGACAAATTATTCTTAGATGTTGTATTCCCGATTCAGAATGTGATTTCAGAAAAGATTGACAAAGTTTTCAAAATGGTTGAGATTGAGAAGTCTGAGATTTCAAAGTTTGTTGGTAAGAGTCATAGAGGTTCGTATAACAAACCTGGTTTCAAAAAGAAGAACATGAAGGCTGGGTTGGGTTATAAGAAGAAACAACATCGAAACAAAAATGAAATGCCGAATTTTCAGACAAAAATGAGTTTTGTTCAAGGAGGCAGTTTAGAAAAAGAAAAAGAACTCAAAATGAAACAGTCTAATGATGATTTTTTTGCTAAAAAGCAAAAGCAACAACCACAGGTCAAAGATGTGTCCATGAGAACATGTTTCAAATGTGATCAAAAAGGACATCTTGCACGCAAGTGTCCTAATCTAAAACCTGTGGATGTTGATCAAAAGAAGATTGATGCTGAGAAACAAAAATCTAAGAATGTGAGACAAAGATCAACCAAATTTGATTCGAAACAAACTTGGAGGTACAATACAAACAAGTTTGCTTCAAATCAAAATTGGAAATCAAACCCAAACAGGTTCGATTCAAGACATACTTGGAATTCTCACAAACCCAGATTCAGAACAACACAAAGTTGGAAAACCACAGTTGATATGACAAAACCTCAAGAGTTTTGGAAACCAAGAGATGTTGTTCAAAATCAAAATGTTCAAAAAGTTTCACATTTTTACAAACGATGTACACCAAAAGGTCAGACATGGTCTGTTAAGAAACAAGTTGATTTGGTAAAAGATGAGAAAGTTGAAGTTAAAATTGAGAAAGTTTTTGTGAAAAATGACAAAGAATTTCCAGCATTGAATGAAAATTATTGTGTTGAAATGCCTAAGGTTCAACAGACCTGGGCTAAATTGTTCAAGTAATTCAGTTAGTTGAATGTGCAGGTGCTCATGGAATTCAAAGATTGTGAGAATGGAGGTTGGAGCAGCCTGGCACAACAAGGAGAGGAGGCTGCTAGATCCTGTGTTGGTTGAAACAGGAAGTTTATATGTTTTCTGTAAATAAATAAACAATATTTCGAAAACCCTAAAAATTGAAAAATTTGAAAAACCAAAAATATGTTTGTTTTTAATTTTGTTAAAAATAGAAAATACAAAAATATGTGTTGATTGAATATGCCAAAACCCTCACGGCTGAACAAACATGATTACTTTCATCAGATTGAAAAACGGTTTTCAAACTGTTAAGATCAATGGGTTGTAAATCATGGGGGTATGTTATATTTTCTGCAAAACAGAGCACTTTAAGCAGAAAATGGATGGCGAGACAAAGTTATCAGTGTTGGTTGTCAAATTTTCTTTATATGGTTTTGCATTTTAGGGGGAGATATATTGTTAGAAAATACAAAAACATTTGAAAATTTGAAAATGACAAAAACATGATAAAATTCAAAAATTGAGTTTTTGTGTAAAAAGAGGAAATGATAGTACATCAGTAGACAGTTACAGTATGCTAAAGAATTGGAAAGTTTAAATGTGTTAAACGATCTCACCGTGGATGTGTCGGTAGATTTTTATACATTTAGTAAACTTTTTCGGGATATAAACCTAAATTCAAACTTGCTTATTTTGTGGGGAACACTACTTGGATATATAGGTAACCCCTGAAATCTCGTTTGAAAGGTCTCTTAATCTGATATACTAGGTCTTTATACTCTATGATGTCTGGGGTATTATTCCGGGACTTCTGCTGAACGGTAGTTCTGACCTAGTCCCTGGCTAATACTTTCTGCAATGCTTGAAACATAGCATTAAACCCTCAGCATGCCGATGAAACAATAAAATTGATAGTCGCTGCTGTTGTAAGCAAAAAGATCCTCTAAAGGGGACATACCGTAAAGTCGAAGCTGATATCTCTCTGCGTATACGGAAGTATCGACCTGAGATCCCTCGGCCCTCGCATACCTAATTTATATACAGATATCATTGTAGTATACTCACCTGTAAGACTGATTATTGGGATTCTGGATACGGGAGTATATTCAAGAGGTGGGACACACGTATAAGTTTAAGTATCTAAAACACTTAATTCGTATCCTGAATTAGTTGAAATTTGTATGAAAATTTAAGTGGATCAGTATATCGACAATCTAAGTGAATTGTTTAATTCTTACTGTGTAACTAAGCTCAACGGTACTTGTGACTTGTCAAAAACTGATATGATCCTCTGATGCATACTCAAACAAAAATATTGTCTGTAAATATGTTTGTACATATTTCTTTACTGCTTTATATTTTCAGAAAAATACAAAAAGATTTTGATTTTTGCTTTATTTTCGACAATCGATGTCTGAGTGCTGAGTTTCAAAATTTAAGTAAGCTGATTGTGTTTCTGAAAATAAAACAAGTTCATTAATTTGAAACTTGAATTAAAATAAAAATTTCAAAAACAGTTTGTGATATCTCCAAGGTCATTAGTTTGGACTTGGATGATTAACTGTGAGGGATTTGGATGCTTATATTGTTATAGAGCTAGTTTCCGATTCGATTCGATGAAACTGCGAAATTCATGAAAATTGTTTGTTTAGAATGTTTGAGTGAGCCAGGTTACAATTCCTGGATAGTTGAAATTTGAAATGCTGTTACTTATAAATGTTTGAGTGATTGCAGATGAGATTCCAGACTACGATCCCGGAAGCTGAGTCTAAGGGGGAGTCTGAAGACGAGCTCAAAGCAAGGGGGAGCTTGTATACGGAAAGCAAGGTGTCGATCCCAAATCACGGAAGCTTGACGAAAGGGGGAGCCTGATGAAGAAAAGAGGAAAAGCTGAAACTGAAGACAGATCCACCGGGATTCTGTTCGAGAAGATTCAAAGAGAGAAAGAGAAAGAAAAGTCGCTACGAGCTTGACTACAGATTGACTACAGCAATATCCAAGGGGGAGTCTGTTAGTGCATTTATCTGTCTATCGCCTCCGTCAATCTAGTCCGTAGTGGAAAACTGAAGAAAACGAGAGTTACATTGTTATTTTAGAATTAGTTAGTCAAAAAGGCAAGGTGGCATAATTGTAATTAATGAGATTCCTCATTAAATGTCTTGGCCTATAAATAGATCTCTAGGGCTTCTAGTATAGAACTTTTGCCATTTTCACATCTTGGAGAGCTAGAGGCTAGAGAGAGAAAGTTTATTATTTGTGATTCAGGTGCTGTACGTTATCAGATTTGTTAATAGAATCACGTTTAGATTACATCATGTGTGTTTCGGTCTCGATAGTTCACGGATTCCGCGCGTAGAACTTTCGTTTCGCAATCGTTTCGGAGTCAAAACCGGTCCTAACATATCTTGCTTAAGAACCCAGCAAATGCACACTCATGTGCTGTTGCAGATCTTGTTCTTACACCATCTGCTGGATTGCCAATGATGTCAGAATGAACATGTCCTTTAATCCATCTCAACTTGTTGTGAAAAGTTGTTGGTTCGGATGGATTTGAAGTTTCCCCCTGAACAATTGCCTCAGTTGTGTTTAGTGTATCAGAGTTTTGATTATCAGATATATTTTCATTGTTCTGATTCAAGATTTCTGATGCACTATTCATTTGTTCTGCAGGGTTAGTACATGAAATATCTATTGATTTGTTTGTAAGAGATTTATCATGTTCTAAGAAATCTTCTGGTATCATTTCAAAGAGATGTTCATAATTTTCTTGTTTGTCAGAAAAGTTTATTTCTTTCTTGTATTCATCAGAAACCTCTGTTTCTGATGAGTCATCAAAAGATACATACAAACTTTCTCTGATTGTCCTTGTGTTTAGAATAAAAATTCTATAAGCTTTTGAGGACAAAGAATAACCAAGAAAAATACCCTTTTTTGCTTTTCTGTCAAATTTCTCAAGGCTTTCAAAATCATTGAAAACAAAACATCTACAACCAAATGTATGTAAAAATTTTACACTTGGAATTCTTCCATTGATAATGTTGTATGGTGTTTTGTTGAGCCTTTTGTTGATTATGGTTCTGTTTTGGGTAAAACAGGCATTTGCTATTGCTTCTGCCCAAAAATGAGTGGGCATTTTAGCATAAGCAAGCATTGTTCTGGCAGCTTCCACTAAGGTTCTATTTTTTCTTTCAACCACCCCATTCTGTTGAGGTGTTCTGGGAGCAAAAAAATCATGAGAGATTCCTTTACTCACAAGAAAGCTCTCAATCTTTGAATTCTTAAATTTTGTCCCATTGTCAGATGTGATTCTTCTGACTGTTAGTTTTAACAGATTTTCAATTTTTCTGATAAAATTAATGATCAGATCAGGAGTTTCACTTTTCTTCCTTAAAAATTCTACCCATGTGTACCTGGAGAAATCATCTACTATTACTAGTATGTATTTCTTTCCAGAAAAGCTTTCTGTACTTATGGGTCCACACAGATCCATATGTAAAAGTTCCAAATTTTGTGTAATAGAAGACTCAGAAATTGATTTGTGTGAGCTTCTTTTGGATTTTCCCATCTCACAAGCTTCACAAATTTTATCCTTCTTTGAGGATATGAAAGGTAATCCTTTTACCAGGCCCTTGCTTGCTAATTTGCTTAGATTTTTGAAATTTAAGTGGGCTAACCTTTTGTGCCACAACCAGCTACTTCCCTTGTTAATTTTTGAAAATAAACATAATTTTGGATGTTCATTTTCTTCTTTGAAATCAAAATAGTAAAATGATTGTCTTATTCTTTTTCCACTTAAATAAATTTTATTATCATCCATACCGATTAACAAGCATTTTTCTGGTAAAAAGGTTACCTGAAAACCTTTATCACAGAATTGACCACAACTTAGCAGATTGTATTTTAAGCCTTCTACATAGGCTACTTTCTCTATGGTCAAACATCCATACCTTATGCATCCATATCCCATGATCCTCCCTTTTACTCCATTTTCAAAATTTACCAATTTACCCAGTTTTGAAACAAAGTGACTGAGTAAGCTCCTGTCCCCAGTCATGTGCTTGGAGCTTCCAGAATCGCAGTACCAGATCTGCTGCACATGATGGTCCTGAAATGAAAAAATTAGAGGGTTTTTGGTACCCAGACTTGCTTGGGTACTCTTTCTGATGAGATTTTAATCAGACTGTTTTCTCTTGATGGCCTGTCATCAGAATATCTGTTATATGCTGAGCCATAAACAGATTTTTCATTTTTCTTTTGGAGATGGTGTTGAACAAGCTTCAGTATGTCAACACACATACAAGGTTCTTTATCAGAATTTTCTGATATTCTTTCTTGTGATGGAATGAGTGGATAATTTTGAAAAAAATGAGTGAACTGCTTCTGGAATCTTTAAAGATTTTTGTTTGCATTCACTCCTTTTTGCTTCAAAGTTGGGTTTATCAAAAGAGTGTTCAGAACTGGTTGATTTGCATGATTCAAAATCAGATTCTGATGAAAATTTATCAGAAATCTGATGTGTTGCTTTTACAAAGACAGTGGGTTTAACTTCTCTTGTTTTTACATATCCTAAACCCTCCCCTTTCTTCTTTGGTGTGGACTCAATGAAATTTATGAATTTCTTAGCTTGTTGAAAACCTCTTACATTAATTTCCTTATCATTAATTTTCTTGTAAAGATCTTTTCTTTCATTTTCATAGAACTCAATTTTAGCTCTGTGATCTAAACTTTCTTCTATTAGTAATTGGTTTTCAAGTATGATTTTATTCATGGTCCTTTGCAACTCATCAGATTTTTTACTATCTGATTGCTGTTTATCTTGCAGATTTAGAAAATCTGACATGAGCTTGTTTAGCTTGTGTTCAAGATCAAGATTGTCTAAATTTACATTCTGTCCTGAAGTTTCTGGTAGGTCTTCAGAAAGTGCCATAAGGCAGAAATTAGCCATTTCTTCTTCTTCTTCATCAGAAGAATCATCAGATAGCCATGTATCGGTCCCTGCAATTAACCTGACTTGTTGCTGCTTCTTTGCTTCTTCCAGCTTCTTCTCATAATAAGCAACATCTTTCAGTTTCTTGGTCTTGCATTCAGATGCATAGTGGCCTCTCTGCTTGCACTTGTAACACACAACTTCAGCCTTTCCCTTATCCTTAGATCTACCTTCTTCCCTAGATCTTCCATCCATCCCCCCTCTATCACTTTTCTGGTATCTTTGGCCTCCTCCCCTCAACCTCTGCTCAAAGGTTTTGGTGAGCAATGCAATTGCTTCAGCAAAAGCTGAAAAATCTGATGATGTATCAGAAATTTCAAGATTTTGATTGTTTGAAGGATGTGGTCATTGGTAGGTGGAGTTCTTTGTGAGTTTGAGATAAGAGCTAAAGATCCCCCTCTTTGAATAGATTCTTCAAATATTTCTTATTCTTCTCTAGGGACCAGAATGCTGTATAAGTCATGAAGACTCATATTACCTAGTTCTAGGGTTGAGGACAAAGTCATTGTTAGACTTCTCCATTCTCTAGGTAAGGCATCCAGAAATTTTATGTTTCTTTTGTCATTTGATTTTGTTATTCCAAATTTCTTTAGCTCGTTCAAAAGTTTTGTAAATCTTTGATATGTTTCATTTAATCTTTCATTAGGTAAACTTTTGAATCTCTCATATGAGGAAACGTTGTTTGTTCTTTTGTTTCTTTTCATCCTTTCTCCTCCTTCACAAAGATTTTCAAACTTGATGAAACAATGGTTAACACCGTGGGTGAACTAGCTGGTTCATCTCTTTTGTGGGTTCAATCTCCTTCCTTACTCGCCAAAAGACCAGGTCCTGTAAAACAGCAACACCGTTAGCTCATTAAGAGGGGAATATGGGGGTTTCCCTCTTAACCAGGCTCCGGCGTGAGAATAAGTACTGTTTTGAGGAATGAAATAGTGTGTGTTAAGAGTGAGAGTGTGAGGAATCGAATAGAATTAACCTGAATGATGAAGGGTCCTGTTTATAGCCGGAGGATGGAAGAGGGAGGAGCAACCTTGCCAGCTGCTATAGGGCGCCAGCTGTCCAACCAAGGGGAATATCCTCTTGGTCCCCTCTGCTATGGTCAGGGTGGTGGTACACGTGGCGCGCCTATATTCGTCCATGCTGGAAACGTCGTACTGCTACTGTCGGTCTGCTCCTGGATTTGCTGCAGGCCTACATGGCGCTTGAAGACTGGTGACATGTGTTGTCCTTTCTGTCGGAAGGAGCATCTTTGGTGGCACCTTGACGTCTTCCAGAAGCTTCTGGATTCGTTTGCTGATGTAGGCGCCATGTTGGATGAAAAAGTGGTGTGGTCCTTGCCATGTAGGCAAAGAATTGGGACCATACCTCTTCAAAACTGATCCCATATTTCCTTAGCTGATGCACATGCATCAACTTGTGAAAATATGTCATTTGGGATAGCCATTATTAAAAGTGACTTTGCCCTTTCATCTGCAGCCACCTTATCCTTGTCTTCTGGACTCTAAAGTATTTCACTTTTGGGAGCCCGGGAGGCAGGGATAGCAGGTGATTGATCAGTTGCTGGAATAACTGGTATTTCAGTCATTGGTATATGTAGACCCCTTTCAATGGATTGAAACAGAGCTCGGTTATGACCATTGAGGAGATTGACCATCTTGATTTTCCACTGGGGATATTCCTCTATGACCACAGTCGGAGGTTTGGACATAGAACCAATGTTAAAAGCATTATTCCAAGTTTGAAAGTTGGCCATATTTAGAGAAAAGAAGATGAGCGATTGATCGTTTGAAAATGATTTATTCAATCTGCTCTGATACCAATTGTTGGTCCCAGTTTGGACTTAAAAACTTCTTATCACATAATATGGCAAGTGATTTCAAAAGATGTGAAAATAGTGTGCGGAAATAGAAATCAGACTTTCAAGAAACAAGACCTACAGAATTATCAAGTTTATATCACTTTGAAACAAAATAGTTTACAAGGTGATTGTAAGATTATTATCTATTACAAATGAATACTTGAATTCTGAGGGTGAAAGGACAATGGAGTTTGTAGTATGTATTGAATGCTAAGCTTAACTCATTGTCCTCTGCTTGATGAGCCTTCTATTTATAGACGGCTGGATACATGAATAAACATTTATTTATTCATGTATAAGTCCTGCAAAAAGTAGCTATTTGACATATTCATTGAATCCAACAGTCAAGTTGCCTTTATCATCATGATATCCATTAATGTCAAGTGCTTCGGTTATCGTGGCAGGATAGAGCTGATTTTTAGACAAGTGGGGTATTCATCAGAATTTCTGATAAACCACTTCATCAGAAATTCTGGTGAACAAATCATCAGAAAATCTGATGATTATAATCGTCAGAAACTAATGATATTTCATCAGAAATATCATCAGATCCATCAGAAATTACCTTCTCTGATAATCTTCTTCAGCTCTTGATCAACTTATGATTCTTTAAAGTATATGTTGTTCATTTCAGTTGTCCTATCCGATATTCTTCTTCTTGTTGTGATGTCCAGGACTGTTGTCTTCTTCATAGATCAAGTTGAATCTGATTTTCTTCAATACTTACAAATAAAGTTTCCTAACAATGTCACCACACACTTGATGTGTGTATGCGGAATTTTGGGAATGCTATAAAACCCTCACATCAGCCGACATAATGAAAGAATTTGGCAGCAATCATTCAAGCACAAATCCCTAAAACATTCCCTTATCCTCTCACTTTCTCTCTCCCCTTATCCACTTTCTCTCTCTAAAAACCCTAAAACACACAACATCTCCTTCCTTCTTCTTGATCTCGATGACAGCCTTCAAGACATCATCAACTCGACACTTTGGAAGCTTTGTAAATTGATTTTCTACGCATTCTCACTCTCAATCGAACCGGTTAGTGAACCACCTCCATATTTGTCAGATATACTTGTTAAAGTTTGGATCTTTACGAATAATGATAATGAACTTGTGTACCAAACTGTTATGATGCTTGTTTTAATAAAGAACATGGCTTGATGTGGGTCCGTATGATGGTGATTCAGTAAAAAGATTAGATCGAATGGTCAATGTTGTAATGATTCATATGATAAATAGTTATATGCTCTTGATTGATGAAATGAATGAAGCCGTGTTAGAATAATGTGTTAGATCTATTTTGATGAATGACGAAACCCTGATGAACTGTTTGAATAGTCTAAAAATATTTGAAATATTGTGCTTTTGATCTGATTTAGGGTTTGTACGGATAAAATAAGTGTTAGTGGATTTTGATTGGTTTATGCTAAAACAGATAAAGGTTTATGAGGTTCCGACTCAGTTTTCGAGTCGAGATCCTGTCCGATTGTAACTCGGGATCTTCTTGCTTCCGACTCGAAACAAGACACCACACATCAAGGGACTCGAGACCAGCTTGGTTGCGAGTCCAAACCTATCCGGTTCCGACTCAAGGCCCGACTCAAAACCTTGAGGTTTCAACTGATGACTTAGCAACTCGAGACCTCATGGTTGCGACTCGAGATCCTTTTGGTTACAACTCGAGATCTCTTGATTTCGAGTCGAGACCCTTTGGTTTTGACTGATGTCTTCTTATCTGCTCCCACTCACAACCCACACTCATTGGGTCGCACACTTGGTTAATGGACTGATGGGTCACACACTCACACACCAGACCACTTAGCTTATTGGGCCGCAAACTGTTGGACTATTCATGTTACTGTTCAGTTATTGGCTTTAGAATCTAATTTGTATGCTTTGTTACATGGTACGTGATGCTCACGTGCTAATTGTTAGTTATGTGTACGAATACGTGAGCTATTTGCATAATAAAAATGTGACCAATATCGGTAACCATAATAGGACGTGATTGACCTACTGTTTAAACAAGTAAATTACATGCCGAGCAAACCAAGGTGAACTCACAACTTTTTTCTAAAAGCATGCGTTCCCGGTGGTTGGGAAACGGAACAAAAAACACTATCTCCTTGTGTGGGATACAAACTACATTATCTCCTTATGTGGGATACGGGTAACACTATCTCCTTGTGTGGGATACGGGTACATTCTCCCCTTGAGTGGGGCGCTCAGTTAATTACTATTTATATTAGATGCAACATGTGTACTAAACGAAACTCTATCACAAAAGTCCCTACTTATGATACTGATTAGTCGCCGGTGCCTGGCGAACGGGTAATTAGTTGATAGTGCTATTTAGGTCTTACCAACCTCACACCGTGCCTGGAGAGGATCGGTCGTGAACTAATAGACTCAGGCAAAACTGTCAACGATGATAGACATTGACAAAATGGGGGCAAACAAGCATGTGATCGCAGAGTATTCGGTATAACGCAGTTTAGTAGCTTACATATGGGGTAGCTCCCCATGGCATGATATAAATGAGTAACTTAACAAATTAAATAAGTTTTATGGAATTAAAACTAGACAAACTCGTGAACTCGCCAACTTTATGTTGATACCCTACTGCATGCTTTGCAGGTACTCAGTAATGGAAAGGAGCTTGCAGTTTGTGAAGTGTAGTGGTCGCCTTAACCCGTGTTGGGTTCTTTTAATAATTATGATTGTGAACTTATGTTTGACCATTTAACTTATGCTTCCATTGTTCTCTTAAATTGCCATTTTGAACTTAAAAACTTTGGGCTTAAACTTTAATTGTCACTAATCATATTGGTTTGGGGAAACTATTTTACTATTATTATAATTGTTCAATATGATTGGTGGCTTGATCCTGGTCAGTCACACTCCTCGCGGTAGTATTCCGCATGTGGAATTTGATGGTGTGACAGATTGGTATCAGAGTCATTGGTTATAGTGAACTCGGTTTAAAAAAAAAGTATTTTTGAGAAAAAACCAGACTATAACCCGTTTTATATCAAGCGACCCGCAACTACACTACACTCCAAGTGCAAGGCTCAAAGTATTAGACCTCATGGCTCGGGTATGTTTTTATTTGTTAATTGTATGGTGCATATGTGATGTTATACATACTAGTGTGCTTAGTTATATATGTGTATATATATATATATATAAATGTATATGTATATATGTCTGTGTACTCGTGTACAATGGTCAATCCCCCTTCTAGTTATTCTCACGACAATGGTCGATCCTCATACCATGTTTTCTGAATATGAAGACAATAATCGGACGCGGAATAGGCAACGTTAACATGACTCAGGATTAGTTTACAAACCTGATCAACACTGTGGTTGTGGCTTTTGCAGCCCATCCCGGAGGACAACCTGCACATCCTCAACCACGTGTTTGCACTTTCAAAACTTTCATGGATTACAAACCTCTCCTTTTTAATGGCACTGAAGGTGCCATCGGTCTCCTACACTGGATCGAGAAGGTCGAATCTGTGTTCTATGTGTGCGAAAGTCCTACTGCTAACTGGGTAAAGTTTGCTACTGGCACCTTGGACGAAAACGCGCTTTCTTGGTGGAAAGCACAAATTAAGATGCTTGGATTGGAGACGGCCAATGCTACACCTTGGGGAGACTTCAAGGACTTAATCAAGGAAGAATTTTGTCACAGGGATGACATCTACAAGCTCGAGACCGAGTACTGGATCTGGAATCGGGACGTACACTAAGCGATCCAACGACTATGCTGTTCTTTGTCCCAACATGTCCCAGCCTGTATACAAAAGGATCGAGCTATACATCAAGGGTCTGGTTCCCGAAATTCAGAGTTTTGTAACTTCAGCTAATCTCCCCATGATCCAGCAAGTTATTCGACTAGCTCACCAACTCACCGATCAAGCTGTGGAACAAGGCAAGCTGCCCAAACGAATCACTGCTACTGCTGAAACTTCCGGTGATAACAAGCGTAAGTGGGATGGTAACCAGGGTAAAGACACTAACCCCACTTAAGCACCAACTTAACAAAGGAAGTTTGAAAACAACAAGGGTCCTCAGCGACAGGGTGGTGACCAAGGAAACCGGCCCAAGTGCAACAAGTGCATTCGACATCACAACGGACCATGTGTTAGGAACCACTGTCAAAGGTGCAACAAAATGGGGCATGAGGCTAAAGACTGTAGAAGCCCATACCCAGCAAGGCAAAACCAACCACAACAACAGCGATAACAACAACAATAACAGGGAAAGAACCGTGGCTGCTACCAGTGCGGAGCGATGGGGCATATGAGGAAGAATTGCCCCTAACTGAACCAGAACATAACAACAACAATCAGGACGCTGGAAACAACAACAACACCAATAACAACAACAACAACAACAACAATGGCGACAACAGTTCAAGAGGCAGAGCATTCGTGATTGGAGCTGGTGAAGCAAGGGATGATCCCAACGTTGTAGCGGGTAAGTTTCTACTTGATGATCGTTATGTTTCTGTACTATTTGATTCTGGAGCTGATGCTAGCTATGTATCCCTACGTATTAGTAAGATGCTTAAGCCTACGCCAACACCTTTAAACACAAAGCACGTTCTCGAACTAGCTAATGGTAGAAACATCGAGACCTCACACGTTATCAACAATTGTAAACTCGTACTATCTGGTCAGACTTTTCTCGTCAATCTCTTTCCCATCATTCTTGGAAGCTTCGACGTCGTTATTGGGATGGATTGGTTATCCAAACATTTAGCCGAAATACTATGTCAAGAAAAAGCCGTCCGCATTCCTCGTTCTTTCGGTAAACCTCTTATTGTTCAAGGCGACAAAAGGGGTGCTATCACATGCATCATTTCATTCTTAAAAGCCCAAAAGTGTTTGTGAAAAGGGTATACTGCTATTCTAGCACTTGTTATTAACACCTAGGAGAAAGAAAGGAAGATTGAAGACTTTCCCATCGTGCGCGACTTTCCCGAGGTATTTCCTGAGGAATTACCTGGGCTTCCCCCTCATCGACAAGTTGAATTTCAAATCGAGCTAACTCCCGGAGCAGCACCTATAGCCCATGCACCTTATCGACTAGCCCCAGCCAAACTGGAGGTACTCTCTAAGCAACTGCAGGAACTATTGGATAAAGGTTTTATCCTTCCTAGCTCGTCACCCTGTGGAGCCCCAATACTCTTTGTCAAGAATAAAGATGACACTTTTCGTATGTGCATCGACTATCGTGAGCTGAACAAAGTGACTATCAAGAACCATTACCTACTCCCACGCATTAACGATCTGTTCGACCAGCTGCAAGGTTCGAGTTATTATTCCAAGATTGATCTACGATCAAGCTATCATCAGTTGAGAGTCCGGGATGCGGACATCTCTAAAACAACCTTCAGAACACGTTTCGGTCACTATGAATTCCTTGTTATGCCTTTTGGAATGACAAACGCACCTGCGGTTTTCATGGATCTCATAAACCGAGTGTGCAAACAGTATCTTGATAAATTCGTGATCGTATTCATCGACGACATCCCGATCTACTCGAGGAATCGAGAAGAGCACGAGCAGCACCTATGTCTTATCCTGGAACTCTTACGCAGCGAACAACTCTATGCTAAATTCTCGAAATATGACTTCTGGCTTCGATTGACTCTAAGATTGACGTTGATCCAGCTAAGATTGACTCTATCAAGAACTGGCCTACACCTAAGACTCCAACCGAAATCCGTCAATTCTTGGGATTAGCGGGATACTATCGTAGATTCACCGAGGGGTTTTCGAAGATTGCTCAACCCCTCATGACTCTTACCCAGAAGGGTATTGCTTACAGGTGGAACGATGCTCAGGAATCTGCTTTCCAGAAGCTAAAAGAGAAACTCTGTAGTGCCCCTATTCTTTCACTACCTGAAGTACCGACGACTTTGTTGTCTACTGTGACGCGTCTATTCAAGGGCTTGGTTGCGTGTTGATGCAACGCGAGAAAGTTACTGCCTACGCTTCTTGACAAATCACGATCCACGAACGAAATTACACAACACACGATTTGGAACTGGGAGCAGTGGTCTTCGCACTCAAGATTTGGAGACATTACTTGTACGGTACCAAGTGTACGATTTACACCGATCACAAGAGTCTCCAGCACATATTGGACCAGAAGGAGTTAAACATGCGGCAACGCCGATGGGTCGAACTTCTAAATGACTACGAGTGCGCAATCAAGTATCATCCGGGCAAGGCAAACGTTGTGGTTGAAGCCCTAAGCCGGAAAGAAATCAAACCCAAGCATGTTTGTGCTTTGCAACTTTCTATCCACTTGAACCTCCCTAACCAAATCCGAAATGCTCAAGTCGAAGCATTGAAAGCGGAAAACCTTCTAGCCGAATCTATGCGGGGCATGGAAAAGCAGCCCGAACTTAAAGACGACGACATCTACTACTTCATGGACCATATTTGGGTCCCATCTTACGGAAATCTCAGAGAGCTTGTGATAGATGAAGCACACAAGTCTCGCTACTCGATACATCCTGGTTCTGATAAGATGTATCACGATTTCAAGACCCTGTATTGGTGGCCTAACATGAAATCTATTATTGCTAAGTACGTTAGCAAATGCTTGACTTACGCTAGAGTCAAGATTGAATATTAAAAGCCGTCGGGCTTACTGCAACAACCAGAGTTGCCAACCTGGAAATGGGAACATATTTCCATGGACTTCGTTACTGGCTTACCGAGGTCGCAAAGCGGAAACGATACCAATTGGGTGATCGTAGACAGTTTAACCAAGTCTGATCACTTCCTCGTGATCAAGGAAACCGACAAGCTTTCAAAACTTGCAGCCATCTACTTGAAGGAAGTAGTCGCTAGGAACGGAGTGCCAACATCCATTATCTCTGACCATAACCCATGTTTTACCTCTGAATTGTGGCAAGCTATGCACAAATACTTTGGCTCACAGTTAGACATGAGCATCGCTTACTACCTGCAGACCGACGGTCAGACTGAACGTACCATCCCAAAGCTTGAAGACATGCTGAGAGCATGTGTTATCGACTTTGGAAACGGGTGGGAACAACACCTACCTCTGGTAGAATTCTCTTATAACAACAGCTACCACACTAGCATTCAGACAACACCATTTGAGGCATTGTAGGGTCGAAAATGCCGGTCACCTTTGTGTTGGGCGGAAGTTGGCGAAAGCCAAATTATCGGCCCAGAGCTTGTACTTGACACTACAGATAAGATTGCCCAGATCTGACAGCGAATGGCGGAAGCTCGTGACCGCCAGAAAATCTACGCTGGTAGGCGTAGGAACCTCTAGAATTCCAGGTCGGGGACTGGGTTCTACTAAAAGTCTCACCTTGGAAAGGTGTGTTGTGCTTTGGCAAAAGGGGCAAGCTTAATCCGCGATACGTTGGACATTTCGAAATTACCGAGAGGATCGGTAAGGTAGCATATAGATTGAACCTGCCTGAAGAGCAGAGTGGGGTACATAACGTTTTTCACGTATCGAATCTGAAGAAGTGTCTGTCAGATGAAACACTCGTTGTTCCTTTCAAGGAACTCACAATAGACGATCAACTATGCTTCGTTGAGGAACCGATTGAGATCATGGATCGAGAAATCAAGACCCTCAAGCGTAGCAAAATACCTATTGTTCGAGTTCATTGGAATTCGCATCGTGGCCCAGAGTTTACCTGGGAACGGGAAGACCAGATGATGCGCAAGTATTCCCAGTTGTTTGCAAACAATACTTCCAGCACTGTGGCTACAGTTTTTGAATTTCGGGATGAAATTCCAAACTAACAGGGGGATGATGTGACACCCCGCGAAAACGTTTTAACACATTAGCTTGTTAGTGGCTGCCTCTAAATTTCGGGATGAAATTTCTTGAAACTTAAGGATAATAAGACCCTTCAGGTTTTCCTGCACGTTTTTTTATGATTGTAACTGTGGGATTTAATAAACAAGGATTATTTGATAATTAACTGATTGATTATATGGTAGTTATGTGAAAACGTGTAATATAATTATTGAGTTAATTGCCCGAATGGTCCCTGTGGTTTAACATTTTTTCACATTTAGTCCCCACCTTTTGAAAATAGCAGGTATGCTCCCTATGGTTTGTTATTTTGTTACTCGGATAGTCCCTGAGTAGATGTTAGTTAGTTTGGAAATAGCAGGTATGCTCCCCATGGTTTGTCATTTTGTTACTCAGATAGTCCCCTGACATTTACTCAAGGGACTATCCGAGTAACAAAATGACAAACCATAGGGAGCATACCTGTCATTTTCAAAATGTGGGGACTAAACGTGAAAAAACGTGAAACCACAGGGACCATCCGGGCAATTAACTCATAATTATTTAAATTAATATGTGCAAAAGTGTATGTATGAAAGTGAACCGAATCCTCTCAGTTCCGACTCGAAACCCCTTGGTTCCGACTCGGGATTTCCTTGGTTCCGAACACCCCTCTTTCTCGGACAATGGACCATGTATGCATAACCTGGCCCAACGTATTGAGCCCACTCGAAACCCTAATGTCACCACACACTTGATGTGTGTATGTGGCATCTTGGGAATGCTATAAAACCCTCACATCAGCCGACATAATGAAAGAATTTAGCAACAATCATTCAAGCACATATCCCTAAAACATTCCCTTATCCTTTCACTCTCTCTCTCCCCTTATCCACTTTCTCTCTCTAAAACCCTAAAACACACAACATATCCTTCCTTCTTCTTGATCTTGATGGCAGCCTTCAAGACATCATCAACTCGCCACTTTGGAAGCTTTATATCTTGATTTTCCACGCATTCTCACTCTTAACCGAACCGGTTAGTAAACCACCTCCATATTTGTTAGATATACATGTTAAAGAATGATGTTGGTTAGTGATTTATGTGATACATGATAACTATTTCTGTGCAATATATTGGTATGCAAATAAAAGTTATTTGATGCTAGAATGTAAAGGTTGATATAGGGATCAGGAGTTTGCTGTAGCAAAAGTTTGGATCTTTACAAATAATGATAATGAACTTGTGTACGAAACTGTTGTGATGCTTGTTTTAATGTAGAACCTGGCTTGATTTGGGTCCGTATGATGGTGATTCAGTAAAAAGATTAGATCGAATGGTTAATATTCTGATGATTCATATGATAAATTGTTATATGCTCCTGATTGATGAAATGAATGAAGCCGTGTTAGAATAATGTGTTAGATATGTTTTGATGAATGATGAAACCCTAATGAACTGTTTGAATAGTCTAAAAATATTTGAAATATTGTGCTTTTGGTCTGATTTAGGTTTGTACGGATAAAATAAGTGTTAGTGGATTTTGATTGGTTTATGTTGAAACAGATAAAGGTTTATGAGGTTCCGACTCAGATTTCGAGTCGAGATCCTGTCCGATTGCAACTCGGGATCTTCTTGTTTCCGACTTTAAACAAGACACCACACATCAAGGGACTCGAGACCAGCTTGGTTGCGAGTTGAAACCTGTCCGGTTCGGACTCAAAGTCTGACTCGAAACCTTGAGATTTCGACTGATGACTTAGAAACTCGAGACCTCATGGTTGCGACTCGAGATCCTTTTGGTTACATCTCTAGATATCTTGATTTCGAGTCGAGACCCCTTGGTTTTGACTGATGTCTTCTTATCTGGTTCCACTCACAACCCACACTCATTGGGCAGCACAATGTTGGACTGTTCATGTTACTGTTCAGTTATTGGATTTAGAATCTAATTCGTATGCCTTGTTACATGGTACGTGATGCTTACGTGATAATTGTTAGTTATGTGTACGAATACATTAGCTATTTGCATAATAAAAATCTGACCAGTATCGGTAACCATAATAGGACGCGATTGACCAACTGTTTAAACAAGTAAATTACCTGCCGAGCAAACCAAGGTGAATTCACAATTTTTTTCTAAAAGCATGTGTTCCCGGTGGTTAGGAAACGGAACGAAAAACACTATCTCCTTATGTGGGATACAAACTACATTATCTCCTTGTGTGGGATACGGGTAATACTATCTCCTTGTGTGGGATACAGGTACATTCTCCCCTTGTGTGGGACGCTTAGTTAATTACTATTTATATTAGATGCAACAAGTGTACTAAATGAAACTTTATCATGAAAGTCCCTACTTATGATACCGATTAGTCATCGGTGCCTGGCGAACAAGTTATTAGTTAATAGCGATATTTAGGTCTCACCAACCTCACACCATGCCTGGAGAGGATCGGTCGTGAACTAATAGACTCGGGCAAAACCGTCAATGATGATTGACATTGATAAAACGGGGCAAACAAGAATGAGCTCGCAGAGTATTCGATATAACGCAGTTTAGTAGCTTACATATGGGGTAGCTCCCCATTGCATGATATAAATGAGTAACTTAACAACTTAAACAAGTTTTATGGAATTAAAACTGGACAAACTCGTGAACTCGCCAACTTTATGTTGATACCCTACTGCATGCTTTGCAGGTACTCAGTAATGGAAAGGAGCTTGCACTTTGTGAAGTGTAGTGGTCGCCTTAACCCGTGTTGGGTTCTTTTAATAATTATGAATTGTGAACTTATGTTTAACTATTTTACTTATGCTTCCGCAGTTCTCTTAAATTGCCATTTTGAACTTAAAAACTTTGGGCTTAAACTTTAATTGTCACTAATCATATTGGTTTGGGGAAACTATTTTACTATTATCATAATTATTCAATATGATTGGTGGCTTGATCCTGGTCAGTCACACGCCTCGCGGTAGTACTCCGCATGTAGAATTTGAGGGTGTGACACAGATCGTGAGCTATTTAGGGATGAAAGACCGTGATTGGGAACTACTATGGATCGACCATACAACTCTCCTCCAAAGGGTGCATTGTTCCGATTTATACCGCCACCACCACTTAGCGAGCATTGCTAAATTAGCGTCTCTAAGCGAACCGACCCCAATGCCTCCTTGATCGACCAGTCTCATAATGTTAGCTCACGCCACCCAACTCATCTTGTCCTTTTCCTCGCAACCACGCCAAAAAAACATGTGCCTCAACCTTTCCAACGTTTGATAACTTGAACAGGGGCCCGATACATAGAGAATTAATACGTTGGCAAGGCATTTTGAACGGACTTTAGTAACATAGTTCGACCCCTAATAGAAAGTTGACGAGCTTTCCAAAAATGTAACCTATTTCAGAATTTATTTATTACCGGTGTCCAGTTTTGAGCCAAGTTCATGTTGCCACCGACCGGGAGCCCGAGACGAGTAAATGGAAAAGTAACCAGTTTATGCCCAAACAAAGATGCCAAGTTGGAAAGTTCCACTTGGGATACCCCAATACCGAAAAGGCTGCACTTTTGAATATTAATCTTTAGCCCTATGGCCAATTAGAAACACCTAAGAATACGCCTAAGCATTAACGCATTCCTAGATGACCACTAGCCTATAAAAATGGCGTCATCGGCAAAGAGGAAATGAGAAAAAGACGGGCATTCGGATCCAACTTTAATACCTTCAAAAATACCATTAGAACAAGCCTTCTTCATGATACATGTTAAGGCTTCCATGGCAATTATAAAGAGATAAGGCGATATAGGGTCGCCTTGTCGAAGGCCCCGAGAGCAATTAAATTCACACGAAGGTGGTCCATTCACTAATACCGAGGCCCGAGCCATAGAAAGGGTAGAAGAAATCCACCGACTCGGGAAATTCATTTGCTCCATTACTGATAATAAAAATCCCCAACTAAGCGAGTCATATGCTTTTTCAATATCAACCTTCAATAACAAACCTTTCTTCTTTACCTTTCACATCTAAGCAAGAACTTCATTAATAATTAACAGGCCATCCAGAATGCTATAATTAGACAGAAAAGCCATCTTCTCTTCCGACACTAAACACCCAATAATGCCTTTTAGGCGGTTAGCCAAAACCTTGGACAAAACCTTATTTATGCAACCCACGAGGCTTATTGGTCTTAAATTGGAGACCCGCTGTGGATCTTTAACTTTCGGTATAAGGGCTATGAAGGAAGAGAACGTACCAGCCGATATATCAGACCTATGGAAAAATTTGTCAAACAGTTTGACAAAGTCCACTTTTAGACACTACCAAAACCGTTTCATGAACTTAAAATTGAAACTGTCGGGGCCCAACGCTCAGTCACTAGCGCAATCCTAAACGTCCCTATCTATTTCCACCACCGAGAACAGAACTTCCAATTTATCACTATCATCATCAGACAATCGATTCAGATTTGCACCCGTAAACTTCAACCTAACCGCGAGCGATTCTGTAAGTGTCTCCGTGAAAAACTCAACAGTGACAACCCGAGATCTCAGGAGGTGTTTCACCAGGAGGTGTTTCGCCAGGAGGTGTTTCGCCAGGAGGTGTTTCGCCAGGAGGTGTTTCGCCAGGAGGTGTTTCGCCAGCAGGTGTTTCGCCAGGAGGTGTTTCGCCAGGAGGTGTTTCGCCAGGAGGTGTTTCGCAAGGAGGTGTTTCGCCAGGAGGTGTTTCGCCAGGAGGTGTTTCACTAGGAGGTGTTTCCCCAGGAGGTGTTTCACCAGGAGGTGTTTCACCAGGAGGTTTTTCACCAGGAGGTGTTTCACCAGGTGGTGTTTCGCCGTGTGGGATTGTGGCCCAGGTGAGGCCCAAGTACAAAGCAGTTATATTTACCTTATATTCACATAAACTTACGTAAGGAAATAATCAACAAAACCCTAGGCTCTCTCTAGTCTTCGACGGCAGCCATTCCTCAAGATCAAAGCTTTCTCCTTGGTTCTAGCACGCTACACTTTGCTCTGTAATTTGGTTAGTATTATAATAACTGTTTTAATTCTGGTTAACCGTAATTGTTTATGTGCAAACTTAATTTGATTAATACTCGATACGTGATTTCGTGTAGTGATGATTCTGTGTGAGGATTTGCCTAGAATTGTTATACATAAATTAATGATGATGACCTAGAATTGTTATGCATAGATTGATGATGATTGGAAAGTAGAAATCAATTATTGCTGTAATTTGTATGTTACATAAGGAACTAGGGTTGCCTGTTAAAGTTGTAATCATGATGTAAGTGACTCGGATCTGAATAATAAGTCTTGTGTTAATCGAATGATTGCCACGATAATGATCACATGTTTATGGTAAAAGTTAAGATGAGTTTAGGGTTCCATGATTAGGTGATGTTGTGCTATACGATCTGAGTTGATAATTAGTCAGGATGCAAAATACTGTTGATGATTATGAGGAATTCACGATTAATGATAGTTATGATAATTGCAAAGGAATTGTGTAATGTGCAAAGTAACGGCTGTGATTCAATGGCTCCACAGAAATGGTGTAAATGTTAACTGTTGTTATGTGATCACAGTTCTGTAACTGATCTCGACGAAACATAGGGATGTTTCGTCATATGTAACTTGACAAAACATGGGGGTGATTCGTCATGTGAAACTCGACGAAACATGGTGGTGTTTCGTCGCCTGGGTTTTCGCCGTGCTAGTAGACAGTACAGTAAACAGTTTGAGGTGTATGTGAAAATGAATACTTGTGCTTACAGATACTAGTTGATGCAGGATAACATACTAATTAAGAATAAGGAATCTAACTTGTCTTGTGAGATTAGAACATTCATCTGTTATGTGTTTCCTGGTAACATTTACATGAGATGTGAACTTGGATAAGGAAATGTGTATTCGTTGCATGTTATACTGTGACCTTGTGATAGATGCAAATTGTGTGGGATAAGTAACTGATGACTGATTGTAAAACTGATGTTGATGGTAACCATTGTTGGAAACATGAACTTGTGTTATAAACTTGCATGAGATCTAAATGCTTGCCATGTGTAATGTGACAATGGTATTACGTGTGACATGTTGTATACATGAATTGGATACGTGTTTACGAAACTGACTATTCTTGGTAACCACGGTAGGGTATGGTTGACCAACTTGGAACGGGTAATGTAAGATAACATACCGAGCAATCTAAGGTGAGTTCACTGCTCTTTTTCCAAGCATGCGTCCCGGGGAGGGACATCTGGTAAACGTTCCGGGGAGGAATGTCGGGTAAATGGGTTTGACTGGAATGTCAAACCTGGGTTGTTGGTTAATACACGTATATCTATCACTCAAGTCCCTTCTACTGATTGTTGCCAGGGAGGCAACGAGGTATTAGTTAATAGCGCTATTTAGGTTTGGCATCCTCACACCGTACCGGGGAGGACGGGAGTGAACTAATGACCCCAATCTTGACCATTGCTACGATAGAGGCAATGGAGGTCAGGGGAAATAATCTGGAGCCATTGGCGGTAAGCATGTGATTAAAAACGAATCATTGAAATGTTTTAAACTGGAATCTGGTAACTAAACACGTTAACAAAACTTTGAACTCACCAGCGTCGTCTGACATACTTGTCTGCATGCTTGCAGGTCTGTAGGGTTATATCATGGAACTTGCTGTCTGGAAGGCTGGAGTGGTCATGGGTTGAGATACATGGAATCGCAACACAAGTCTAATGGTTTACGTACGTGTGGTTTATGAAACACTTAACAAATGAGTTATGCTTCCGCTGTGTACAATAAATTACATGTAACGTTTTGTATCACTTTATGATAATGAATGGAAGTTTTATTTAAATATATTTATGAGTTCAATGTGATTGGTGGCCAAGATCCTGGTACGTCACACGCTCCGCGGTGTTTCCGCAAGTGGTATTTTGGGGGTGTGACATCAACAAACTTGTCTCTAAGTAGGATTGGATCCGTCACCCATTGATTCTGACACATAATACCCGAAATACGGTTGGAAGACATATTTAAGACGACCGTATTTTCATCCCCATCAACCACCCACCTTACACGAGATTTTTGTCTAGCGTCTAAGGCATTCAATCTTTCAATTTCCATTAGTATTTTCTTCACTTTGAAAGGGAATTGTATTTCATCATCAGTCAATTTTCTTGCCTCAACCAAACTATCAAAAGAAGACAAACGAATTGCATTTGACTTTTAAGAGCATCCTGGTTCCTTTTTTAGCCTCTACCCAAGATTTAATTGATGTGTGCAAAATGCAACATATAAATTACATCAAATGAGGCATAAAACTAACATTTATTTAGTACTAATGTTGGAAAAAGCACGTTTCTTTCTTTCTTTTGAATTTACAGGACCAAATGAGCTTAAAAAACAAAAGGAACAAATAAGCAGCCAAATACCAACATAAATACAAGAAGAAGGAATAACGTGACATGCTTGACCCCTCGGTAGCATCTCCCAAAGCAAAAATAAGAAGACAGAAGCTGACCACGGGGCTGTACCCAGCTCACCACGGGGCGTGGTCAGCCCTTACACAAGAAGACAAAGCCTGCAGAAGCTTCTACGCCCACCAGGGGCCGTGCCCAGCTTACCACGGGGCATGGTCAACTCTAAGATTTGCAGAATCTTGATAGTACAGCAAAGAGTTGACCACGGGGCCGTGTCCAGAGGCCACGGCGGGCGTGTGGGGCACTCTCCTGACAGCTGCAATTAATGAAGGAAGAGAAAGGAGTGACCACGAGGCCATGCCCAGCGGGCACGGGGCCATGGTCAGGGCTCTGGTCTAACTATAAAAAGGGATGCTTAGTTCCTTTCAAAGGCATCCCTTGGCAAACCACTACTCTCCCAGTTTGCCACCACTCCACCACCACTACAACACCAACACCCACCACCACCATCCACCATCCATCTTTAGAGTGTGTAGTAGTCTCGGGATCCAAGATTGATTGTAAGAGTTCTTGTCAATCAAACACCATGTTTGGCTAAGCCTCTTACATCACCTTTGTGAAGACAAGTTTTTAATGTATTACTTTTGATTTTTAATCTTTCGGCACTTTTTAATTGGGTTTGTATTAATGTATAACAACCCTCCAAAATAAATTTCGACACCCCTAATATATTTAGAATGTCCCTATATGTCTTAAAATACACCCCGTATACAAAAACCGAGCCTAAAATACCACATATAATTAAGAATAAAATAAAAACAATTAAAACAAGCCTGTCGCGGTCCGCGACAGACTGCCTTTGCTCTTACGCGGGTCGCGAGCGCTCATCAACGAGGCGGCACCCTGAGCTGCCACGTGGCAGCATCGTGTCGAGCCTATATGTGTGACCAGTCAAGGCTAAGGGCTACCCGACCTACGTCGCGGGCCGCGAAGACCCCGTCTTCGTCCATCGCGGGGCGCGAGGAAGTGCTGTATCAGCACTATAAATAGGGTCGATCGGTTTCAGTTGAAATCGTTCAAAACTTTCATATTCTCTCTACAAATTCTGAATATTTAGAATAGTATCGGGCATTATACCCCCTAATTAGCTAAGCCCTGCCTCGTTGTAAGTATCATAACCCCGGTTACGTGTTAGATACGCTGCCCGATTGATCTAGGGTTCCGTAACGGCTGTCGAGGTTCTGCCCGACGTAGTCGTTGGAATACCATCTCGGGGAGGGTATTACTAATGTAAATATTGGGTTATCATACTAACGCGTGTGAATTTGTGTAATTAATAGATAATCATCAGGAAATCCTTAAAGAAAACCTTAAGCCAGCAATGTGAGTAATCCTCCTTTTTGCAAACTGTTTTTACAAAACCTCATATGATTAACATTATATTAAACAGTGATTGAGTATTTGTATTCTACAATTATCGTCGGTATGTTGGGGTTTTGTATACAAAATTTGTTACTACATTGTGAGTAGTAACATGACCACAAGTCGGGTTGACAGTACCGTGGGTGGTAATTAAAGTATATGGAAACAAATGTAATTGCGCGACCACCCTCAATACTGTACAACGGTTTTTACATGTCTTGATTAAACTGGGATTCACTCACCAGTATTTCCCACTGACAAAATGTTTTAAACGCGTTTCAGGTAACAAAATGTGATAGCCAAATAGAAGCCAGCTGGACAGCACTGAAGGCTTGGAAAAGTGGCTATAAAGTTACCTAAAATAAAGAGATTTTTTGTTTAAATAAAATAGGGTTTATCCCTATAAAGATGTGTGTACTTGAAATTTAGGATTTTCCCATCTGTTTAATATCATAAAAGCGTGGTATTTTACTCTGATAAAATATTTCCTAACTATGGTCCTGATGTAATTTCCATTGCCAAAAATGATAAACACCGATACCACCAAAACTGGCCGCGGCCACCCGTTCCCGGGTAAATTAGGGGATGGGGGGTTGCGACAGAAGGTGGTATCAGAGCTAAGCCCTTGATTCAGCCACAGAAGTGTTCTTCTGACACCAAAATTTATTTAATATGTTAGGAAATTTTCTACGGAACTACGTGCATATTTGTATTTTATTGTTGTGTGTTATTTGACTATTTGTTAGTTTACAGTATGAGCGACCAAGGACCTTCCGATGCTTACCGTCAGTTGTCCAGCTCACCTAGAGACGAAGGCACCTCTTCACAGCCTACCCTCACAGGGTATTCAGCTGACAATGAAGATGGGATATTCGTGTTTAAGGCCCAATCTAAAGAGCCATTCCCTCCGAAGAAGAGAGGATGGTTCAGCAGAGGAGCACATGAACGTAGGAAAAGGATGAAAAAGTTACAACAACAGTGTGCTTTAGCAGCCGTTAAGAGAAAAACAGATGCTCACACTCAGGATATGCTCAATAGGAGTCTAGCAAATTTCCATATCTTAGCAACTACAGCTGCAGACCCTAATCTAGAGCAACTCATAGCACCCCAACCATTATCACTGTTTCCCACACAACCAATGGAAATTGAAGTCAACTCAGAAAATCAAATCCCAATGCCTGACCTTGACCCAGCAGAGATACATAGAGTACCAGCACCCAATCCCTTAGACCCAGATTACGACCCGTGGTTTGATGACCATAGGGATTACCAACAACGTTACCCAATACCAGAAGACGAACCCATGCCAAACCTAGCAGCTTACCCAGACCTGGACCCTCTAGATCCATATTATGATAATGACCAATACATTAGGGAAATTCTAGAGAACCCTTAACCTTACCAAGAACCCATGCCTCAGTTCCCAAACCCAGTACCAGCCCCTGCACCCCTAATGAGTGCAGAAAATGTGCAAGAACTCCGAACCTTTGGTGAGGAGATTTTAGAAGGTAGTGAGAGGATGAGGCAGATAGGAGAACGACTCGTCTGGAAGTATGACGAGCATAATATGGAGTTCTGGATGAACCCATACCAGTGATAGTAATAATAATAATAAAATAATAATAATATATAACATGTGTGTATGTTTGAAAAAAAAACTAGACAATATCTACTGATGCCTAATAGTATTGTAATTTTAAATTCCAGTTCAAGTTTGTATTAGATGCATAATATATAAGAAATAGTAAAAGTCGCAATGTTCGACGATTTTGATCAATATGTATGTTGTGTGATTGTTTGCATTAAATATTATCTTGTGATATTAATAATGGGCAAATGTTTAAAATTCAGATTGACAACGAAGTGAACTAGGAAAACCAGAGTAACAATAACCCGAATAACGATAACCCGAGCAACAATAATAATGGAAACCAAGTGGATAACAGTGCCATCCAACACATAGTGGCATAAGGAATAATAGATGCAATGCTATATATTATCAAAACGGTTAAGGAAGCGGATAATAAAAGTAACCATGGTAGTAAACGACCCACTGAACTAGAACACAGCGTAAACAATGGACCCATACTTCAAGTGCCCATTCCCAAAAGAAGAAGAACCATGTCTTATGGTTGTTCTTATAAGGAATTCTGGTATTGTAAACCAATGGAATTCTCGGGAAATGAAAGGGCCGTTGCAGCCTTACGCTGGATAGAAAAGACTGAGGCTGTCTTAAAAATAAGCAATTGCGCGGAAGAGGATAAGATAATGTTTGCCTCCAATCTATTTAAGAACTCAACACTAGAATGGTGGAACACTATCCTCCAGTCCAGGGGAAGTGATAGGGTTTACAATATGGAATGGGAGGAATTTAAGAACATGGTGGAAAGGAAATTCTGCCCTCCCAATGAAAAAGAACAGATAGCAAATAAATTCTTAAACCTTAGAATGACTGGAGTGGATAGTAAGGGCTACACTACTACATTCTTTGAGTATGCTAGAATAGTGCCGACCTTGCATCACCAGAACCAGTATTAATCTCCCGTTACATATGGGGATTAATCAGTGAAATTAGGCATGTAGTCAAGGCAGCTAGACCTCAAACTATAGAAGAAGCTGTAGAACTAGCAAATACCTTAACCGATGAATTAGTGCGTACACGAGAAGAAGACCAGAGGAGGAACCTAGCTCAAAGGCTTACCCAAGAATTTCGTTATGGAAATTCCAACCGTGGGAAAAATGTAGGTTCTACCTCTGCACCTTATTGTAAGGCCTGCAAGAAGAAGCATTCAGGAAGATGCTCCACCTATTGTAATTTTTGCAAGATACCAGGACACAAGGAAGAAGATTGTAGGAAGAAAGCTAATAATGGAATGTGCTTCAACTGTGGAGAAAAGGGTCACATCAAACCGAACTGTCCGAAACTAGCTCCAGCCATGAACAACAAGACTACTAAAAATGCTAGAGCATTTATTCTGACCGCATAAGAAGCTAAGATGATTCCAGACGTGATAGCCGGTACGTTTTTAGTTAATGATGTTTTTGCTAAAGTATTATTTGACTCTGGTGCAAACCAAAGTTTTATTAATACTTCATTCTGCAAACTTCTCAATCGACCATTAACTAAACTCCCACAAGAATGTCTAGTAGAGACAGCAAATGGGGAAACCATTAAGATTTCTGAAATCTTGCAGGGAGCAAGAATAGAATTTTTAAATCAAAAGTTTATTGCAAACCTTTATCCTATGAATCTGGTAGGATTTGATATTGTACTAGGAATGGATTGGTTAATAGCCAATAAAGCCAGTATTTTATGTGATCAAAAGTCGATTCAAGTAAATTCACCAAAGGGTGAAAAGATCACAATTAAAGGAGATAAGCCCTCTAGATCCACAAAATTCATCTCTGTGATGAAAACAGCAAGTTATATAAGAAAAGGATCATTAGTGTATTTGATTTCCATAATCACTAACACTAAAGGAAAAGAATTGAAAGATATTTCTGTAGTATCTCAGTTTCCAGATGTGTTTCCAGAAGAATTACCAGGACTACCGCCAGACAGGGAAGTTGAATTCAGAATCCACTTGTTACCAGGAACAACACCAATTGCCAAAGCACCTTAACGTTTGGCACCTGCAGAAATGCAAGAATTGAAGAAACAGTTAGACGAACTATTAGAGAAGGGATTCATACAGCCAAGTTCATCGCCATGGGGAGCGCTGATTTTATTCGTTAAAAAGAAAGACGGGTCAATGCGAATGTGCATTGACTATCGCGAATTGAACAAGGTCACGATTAAAAATCGGTATCCATTACCAAGAATCGATGATCTGTTCGATCAATTGCAAGGAGCTCGATTTTTCTCAAAGATCTATTTACGGTCAGGATATCATCAATTAAAGGTACAGGAAGAGGACATTCCTAAGACCGCTTTCAGAACAAGGTATGGCCATTATGAATTTACTGTCATTCCATTTGGTTTAACCAATGCCCCAGCTGCATTTATGGACATGATGAACCGAATATGTATGCCATATTTGGATAAATTCATAATTGTCTTTATAGATGATATTCTAATTTACTCTAAAAATAAAGAGGAACACGCAGCGTATCTGCATGCACTTCTAAGTTTATTGAGAAAAGAAAGGCTTTATGCAAAGTTTACGAAGTGCGAGTTTTGGTTGGTACAGTTTCTTGGGCATTTAGTCAATCATGAAGGAATTCATGTAGATCCCACCAAGATCGAGGCGATTACCAAATGGAAAACCCCTGAGTCACCAACCGAGGTTAGAAGTTTCTTAGGATTGGCCGGTTATTATAGAAGATTTATTCAAGATTTTTCTAGAATAGTCATTCCCTTAACTAAGCTAACCTGTAAATCTGTTAAGTTTGAATGGGGACCAAAACAAGAAGAAGCATTTAGAATTCTTAACCGAAGATTAACCAACGCACCCATACTAGTGTTACCAGAAGGAACTGAGGACTTTGTAGTTTATTGTGACGCTTCTAAATTAGGTTATGGATGTGTGTTGATGCAACGTCAAAAGGTTATAGCCTATGCATCTAGACAACTTAAGAATCATGAAGAGAATTATTCAACTCATGATTTACAATTAGGAGCTATAATTTTTGCCCTTCAGATTTGGAGACATTTCCTTTACGGTAGTAAGTTTACCATTTTCACTGATCATAAGAGTTTAAGATATGTCTTCAGGCGAAAGGAGTTGAATATGAGACAGAGACGTTGGATGGAAATTCTTAGTGATTATGATTATAATATCCAGTATCATACTGGAAAGGCTAATGTAGTGGCTGATGCTTTAAGTCGAAAGTATCATGAAAAGCCAAAAAGAGTACGTTCTCTTAAATTAAATCTACAGGTAGATTTAAATGAACAGATTAGAAAGGCACAAGAATCAGTAATCAAGAATGATACTGAGAAATTGAGAGGAATGATTAAGGAACTAGAATAAGGGACAGATGGAATTTGGAGATTTCATAAGAAAAAAATGTGGATACCCAAATTAGGAAACCTACGCCACCGTATATTAGAAGAAGCCCATAAGTCTAAGTATACGATGCATCCAGGAAGTGATAAGATGTATCAAGATTTAAGAAAGAATTTTTGGTGGATAGGAATGAAAAAGGATATAGCAACTTATGTTGCCAAGTGTTTAACCTGTTCACAGGTCAAAGCTTAAAATCATAAACCCCCAGGTTTGTTGCAGCAGTTAGAAATGGGAATTGATAACAATGGATTTTGTTACTAAATTACCCAAAACAAGAAAAAGTAATGATACAATCTGGGTAATTGTAGACAGGCTAACTAAGTCAGCTCATTTCCTACCAATGAAGGAAACTTTCAGTATGGAACAATTAGCTAAGTTGTATGTAAATGAAATAGTTTCATTACATGGAATTCCTTTATCAATTGTTTCTGATAGAGATAGCCGTTTTACCTCTCATTTTTTGGACAAGCTTCCAAAAAGCCATGGGAACCAAGTTGAATCTGAGCACAGCTTATCATCCTCAAATGGACGGACAAAGCGAAAGGACAATTCAGACAATGGAGGACATGCTTAGAGCTTGTGTAATTGATTTCGGAGGTAATAGGGATGACCACTTACCATTAATAGAATTTTCTTATAATAACATCTATCATACCAGCATCAATGCTGTACCATTCGAAGCACTTTATGGATGAAAGTGCCAAGCTCCAGTCTGTTGGGCAGAAATTGGAGAAAAGCAACTATCTGGACCAGAAATAATACAAGAAACAACCGACAAGATTATCCAAGTCAAGGAACGACTGAAAGCAGCACGTGACCGACAAAAGAGTTATGCTAATAACAAACGAAAGCCACTGGAATTTCAGGTAGGAGACAAGGTGTTATTGAAACTCTCTCCTTGGAAAGGAGTGGTAAGATTCATCAAAAGGGGAAAGCTAAGCCCCAGGTATGTTGGACCTTTTGAAATCATTAGAAGAATAGGACATGTAGCCTATCAGCTACAACTGCCAGAGGAAATGGCAGGAATACATGATGTATTTCATGTATCTAATCTCAAGAAATGCTTAGCTGATAAATCACTGGTAGTACCTCTTAAGGATATAGAGGTAAATGAAAAGCTTAAGTTTATAGAAAAGCCTCTACAAATTGAAGATAGAAAGGTCAAGAACCACAAACACAAGAGATTAGTTCTAGTCAAAGTAAAATGGGATTCCAAAAGAGGACCAGAATACACTTGGGAGCTTGAATCAGAAATGCAAAGGAAATATCCACACCTATTCCAGTAGACCTTGAGGACGAGTTCTAAAACAAGGTGGGGAGGATATAACAACCCTCCAAAATAAATTTCGACACCCCTAATATATTTAGAATGTCCCTATATGTCTTAAAATACACCCCGTATACAAAAACCGAGCCCAAAATACCATATATAATTAAAAATAAAAAAAACAGTTAAAACAAGTCTGTTGCGGGCCGCGACAGACTGCCTTTGCTCTTACGCGGGCCGCGAGCGCTCATCAACGAGGCGGCTCCCTGAGCTGCCACGTGGCAGCATCGTGTCGAGCCTATGTGTGTGACCAGTCAAGGCTAAGGGCTACCCGACCTACGTCGCGGGCCGCAAAGACCCCGTCTTCGTCCGTCGCGGGGCGCGAGGAAGTGCTGTATCAGCACTATAAATAGGGTCGATCGGTTTCAGTTGAAATCATTCAAAACTTTCGTATTCTCTCTACAAATTCTGAATATTTAGAATAGTATCGGGAATTATACCCCCTAATTAGCGAAGCCCTGCCTCATTGTAAGTATCATAACCCCGGTTACGTATTAGATACGCTGTCCGATTGATCTAGGGTTCCGTAACGGCTGTCGAGGTTCTGCCCGACGTAGTCGTTGGAATACCGTCTCTGGGAGGGTATTACTAATGTAAATATTGGGTTATTATACTAACGTATGTGCATTTATGTAATTAATAGATAATCATCAGGAAATTCTTAAGGAAAACCCTAAGACAACAATGTGAGTAATCCTCCTTTTTGCAAACTGTTTTTACAAAACCTCGTATGATTAACATTATATTAAACAGTGATTGAGTATTTGTATTCTACAATTATCATCGGTATGTTGGGATTTTGTATACAAAATTTGTTACTACATTGTGAGTAGTAACATGACCACAAGTCGGGTTGACAGTACCGTGGGTGGTAATTAAAGTAGATGGAGACAAATGTAATTGCGCGACTGCCCTGAATACTGTACAACGGTTTATACATGTCTTGATTAAACTGGGATTCACTCACCAGTATTTCCCACTGGCAAAATGTTTTTAAACGCGTTTCAGGTAACAAAATGTGAAAGCCAAATAGAAGCCAGCTGGACAACATTGAAGGCTTGGAAAAGTGGCTATAAAGTTACCTAAAATAAAGAGATGTTTTGTTTAAATAAAATAGGGTTTATCCCTATAAAAATGTGTGTACTTGAAATTTGAGATTTTCCCATCTGTTTAATATCATAAAAGCGTGGTATTTGACTCTGATAAAATATTTCCTAACTACGGTCCTGATGTAATTTCCGCTGCCAAAAATGATAAACACCGATACCACCAAAACTGGCCGCGGCCGCCCGTTCCCGGGTAAATTAGGGGACGGGGGTTGCGACATAATGACTTTAACAACTAGTTTCTTATGTTGAAAGTGAATTTTCTTTACCATTTCTTCATGATGTCTTGAGGTTACTTTACTGTCTATATAAAGTAAATGATGTCATCATTTGTTTCTTTACGGTCTATATAATGTACGTTAACTACTTGGAAGGGGGTTAGGAGGGTGGTTTGGTAAAGTTCTTGTCTTGTTCAGTGTATAGATCCTGCAAGGACTTGGTTCAAGCTTACTAGGACCTCCTTCAATGCCCAACGGTATTGGATGGCGGGGGTGCGAATAGCTTGAACCCCTCATATGTAAACTACTATTAATACTTTAAACCGGCTTCTTGGGATTGTATCCTTGCTGACTCAAACCACTTATCCGAGGGTAACATCACCTTCAAAAGAGGGGCCTACCACTTTTCGCATTAATAACTTCCTTAATTGTCTTTCAATATTCCGACCCTTTGGGATTGTATCACTGCTGACTCAAACCACTGGGTTGAGGGTAACGTCACTTTCAAAACAGAGGCCTACTACTACAACTAAGAGAATCTATTAAAAAGTCCGAAAGTGCGAAAATCATCAAAGGATACATTAAAGATGAGTTGGATCCAAGTGATTCTATCTTGTCTATCTGTTTTTCCTTTTTATTTATCTTTTCATTTTTAGTTTTATTTTTATGTTTCAAAACTTTCATCAAAATTTAGATCGATTAGACGCTGAGGATAAACCGGTATTAAAAGTTCTTGTGTCCTTGGACGACCTCGGTATCTTACCAACACTATACTACGCTCATGATGGGTGCACTTGCCCAAGTGTGTGTTTAGTGTTAGTACAATATCATATTTTATAAATTCAAAACTTGACGAATGCGTAGAATGGGCTCAAAATATTAATAAAATCATATTGCACTCGACGCACACCATTAATCCTATTTTTGAGCCATCTTAATTTTGTAGCAAGTGCCACGTCTGGTCTGCCTACAAAAACAAAATTAATACACAACAATTTCACCGCACCTGATGGGGTATGGTATTAGACCCAACCCGAACGACCGGACATATCTGTTACTTATCGCCTTTTATTATAATATTTATTATTATTGCGTACTAACCCGCGAAGCCTAGCGCGTTTTAGTTCACACTACACTAGGTTGTGGGCCTTTAGAGATAACCCCTAACTGGGCTTGGCCCATTGAGGTTAGGGTTGCCCATATCTCCTATATAAGGAGGTCTTCACCTCATTATTAGGGCAAGATATATGGGGCAAACACACTTTTTGTAGCTGGAGAAAGGGGATTCTTCCCCTACCGGTTGTCTCTACACCCCTACTTTTCTCTCTTCTCCATTGCAGATCTAAGTTCAAGAGGAAGAACATGATGTGATTCTCCATCCTCTCAGAGAAAGCGGTTTGAATCCTTTTTCAGGTGAATCCGTGTTTCTTCATTGACGCCCACCGTATATATGTTATACATTTGTTGATCACGTCTCGTTCTATCCTCAGATCTTCAGATTTGTGTTCTTAGAGTCACTCTCTCGATCTTCGAATTGAGAAACCCCACAGATATTTTCATTCAAACTCTTACAGAGTTGACAACTGTTGGATCTTTGTTCACACACGGTTCTCAATAAAAAAAACTCCAGATCTGGGGTTTATTTAAGTTCTATGTGGGTTTTCTTATCTACAATCTTAGATATGTGCTCACCCAAGCTTTAAGCATGGATTTCAATCAAAAACCTCCATAGCTTGTCGACAACAAACCGCATCTTGCTACTTTTATCTACCTGGCATTCTAGATCTGTTTTTCTCAAAAGATCCATACACGAGTTCTGTCTAAAAAACCATTCAGGATCAACGAACTGCAGATATGAGGTGGCATAACGCATAACTTCTGGATCTTTGCTTCGTGGGGCTATAAGCCGTGACTAATACGGTTTTCGTCAAAACCTAGGTACGGCAAAATCTTCTGAAATGTCTTTTCGGTTTTTCTTTAAACAAAAGGAGGGAAAGAAAAACAAATTCCGAATTCTTTTACATCACCTCTAAAAATCCCACATGCTCTATTAATTTAATATTTGTTGACTATGAAGAGCTCACGGGATATGTGATTATAACTTTGAATTTGGTCTTGGGAAAAGGGAGCTCTTTCAGCTTTGTTATTTTAAAATATTCTTAAATATTAAATAACAAAGGTTACAATAGCTATCATCCGTCCTTTTTAAAGAAACGTATATAGCTGTAAACAGTAAGTAAAGCTGCCAACCACGTGGCCCAAAACTTCCGTTAAATAAAGGTCTCCGCCCTTATCGTTTTTCATTTACAAAGACATGGCTATTTTTAAAGCCATTAGTGACCACGGCTCATAAGCGCATGCTAAAGGAAGTCTCGTGCTCGTCGTCGCAGTCTGCCACCTCGGATGAACTCTGTCAAGCGAGCACTCTTTACTCCTGGACACGCTCTGCGCGCGCACGTACACTAACTGTCAGTCATACAGTGTCGTGCGAGTACACTAATTACCAGTCTTACTGTGTCGGCCGTGCGAGTACGCCGCCTGCCAGACACACTATGTCGCACGAGTACACCGCCTGACAGACACACTACGCCACGCGAGTAACTCTGCTACGCGGGTACACCGCCGGCCAGACACAATACGCCCCGCAAGTAACTCTCTTTCATGAGTAACTCTATCGCGCGAGTACACCGCCTGCCAGACACACTATGGCACGCAAGTAACTCTGCCGCGCAAGTACACCTTTTGCTAGACACTACCCCGCGTGAGTAACTCCGCCACATGAGTACATTGCCCGCCAGTCTCACTATGCCACGCGAGTAACTCTGTGGGTGTCTATTTCTTGATATTCTAAATCATTTGCTTCTATATTTAAATGAATTTGGACTTGTGTTTTTTATAGCACCCTGTTTTCAGAAGGCATTGGAAATCATTTAATATAACGAATAAAGGGACAAGGCGTCTTCTATATACAGTTTATTGTTTTTGTGATTCTCATCATGAAGTCACTAACTGACAAACTTGAGGGACACATTTTATACTCCCTAAATAATTTAACAGATATGTTAAAAGATGAAATGACTTGCAAACTGTTTCTTATATATACGTCTATTTTTGAAAATGTCTCTTTTAAAAAAAACATGCCATAGACTCATTACGTATGGCATATTTTTGAAACTTGAGCTTCAACTCAAGACATTTTGTCCCTACAAACATTAACATTTGTATCTCTCACAAGTAAAAAGAATATAAACGATAAATTATTGCTATGAGTGAGCAAACATGCGCCGGCAGACACATGCTCCTCTACATACGAGCAGGTAAGTGGCCATACGTGCATGCTCCTTTACATACGAGCATGTAAGTCGCTATGCACATGCTCCTTTACATGCAAGCACGCCGGTCTCCATACGAGTTTGTTGCTCTACATATGAGCATCTCAGTCTCCATGCGAGCCTGCTTCTCCACATACGAGCACGTAAGTCGCCATACACGCATGCTACTTTACTTACGAGCACGTAAGTCGCCAGACGTGCATGCTCCTTTACATACGAACATCTCAGTCTCCATGCGAACCTGTTGCTCCACATACGAGCACGTAAGTTGTGACAACCCTCAAAATTACAGGTATCCGTACGATTAATTAATATTAATTTTGTGCTTAATGACTGTGCTTGATTACAACTGATGACGTAAACTGCTTTATGATTTCTGTATCATACATACATGTGCATCACATTTCATACTGTCACATTATTTATTACACACAAACTTTAGTGACATACATGATGCACAAAGCACAGTTAGCACGGTTAGCGAATAACCCAGAAATATACCTATAGTGCCAGTACATAGACAGACAGTGTTTTGAGGCCCAGTGTGAGCCAGAGACAAGGTACTACACTAGTATGGAGTGTAGGGAATTAAGGACCATTAAAATGCGTCACTAGGTGATAGTTTAAGTGCCGAAAAGTTCCTAAAACCCACTCAAAGTGCAGAATTCTGCATTAATTAACAAAATTCAGCATTTTAACATGCTAGTAATGTGCAAAAATATGGCAAAGTGGTCCTGTATGTTTTCCTAAGTGTCGGGAATTGAAAGTGTCACAAAAAGTTACATAAAGGACACTATACGGTGTAACTTAGCACTTTAACGGAACGGTATCTAACCGAACAGCCGGACATTACCCGGAACACTAAAATATTGCAAAAAGCATTGTTTTTATTTTTCTGAGCTAGTATTGGTTCCCGAACACTTAAACATTCTACATAAAGCATCCTACACCTTAAACACTAGACTTTTACCACTTAACCTCCACTAATTAACCTTTACCATTTAAACTTTACAACTTACCCCCTCTCCCTTCTTGTAATCGGCCCAAAGGGGACCCCACACTCAAGATCATCTAAATATCCTCTAAATCTTTCCATTGATCTTCTTGGATTGTGTTAAGATTTGTGTGTACTATAGGAAACATTGTAACCACTGGGTATTAGAGAATGAGATTATAAGAACCAACATACATCTCCATCTTCACTTCAACCCAACTCTCCTCTCTCCCTCTCTATACCTTCGGCCGAACACCCCTCTTTGCACATCACCCTTTTCGATTTTCATTCATCCAATCCAAGGCTATCTCAAGGTGTTACAAGGTGAATTAGAAGGTGTGGAACACTCGGATCTTGAAGGACCTCTCTTGTGTGCTATTATCCACTCCATTTTCATTTGTCCTCTTCCCTAGCTTTAAGCTAGTAGTAAGACTTCTTGTTAACTCTTGTTTACTTCATAGTTTAGTGGTTAAAAGATGTTGTTTAATGATTAACACTAGAACACTAAAAGACTTGATCATAAATCTTGAATCATGAGATGAAATGAGATGAAACATGATGAAATAATGTTAAAATGTGGTTATCTTGAATGTTGATGATTGATTATTGATTTCTTGGTAATGTGATGTTAATCATCATATGGAACTTGTTACATTATGATTAAAAACATGATTTAACAAGTTAGGAGGTGATTATGGGTTTACATAAAGTGATCACCTTCATACTTAGACATGAACTTGATAATAAAGTTGATTTCTTGAAATATAAGTAAACAAGTAGGTTGATGATCATGTAAATCTGAGATTTAGAAATGACTTTTCTAAACAAACCAAGTTCAAGAGACGGTTTTTGAAAGATCATAACTTTTCTTGCACTTACATTATTTTTGGAAATAAAATAAGTGTAGGAAGGCTAGTAAAACAAGAAGATGTTGTAAACAAATATTTTTGTAAAAAGTATTCACAAGTTGTGAACATCTAGAAATTCCGAGAATGAGATTTTAACAAAAGTAAATATATTTTGGGAAGTAACTAAGACCACTAAATACTTTACCAAGTTACTACACGTTTTTGAGAAAAATCAAGTTCATGTTGTATTGTAAGTGGAGTAGTTGTTGCACTTGGTAAGTGTAATATGGTTTAGTGAATTGTTGTTGATTATTTGAATGGTTTTTCGAAAAGAAAATGATATGCTAAATAGCATGGACACCTCCATTTACAAAGGAAACTATGGCGAAATTTTCTAAAAATTCCAACAAAATATTTTCTAACAAGTGTTTACTAGTGTATTTAAACTATGTTTTCCAATATAAGCTTTGCCATGAATTTTATTACAAAAATACAAGTATTGGAGGTTGATTTTTGGTGAATAAAAATGGATAAATATATATTTAGAATATATATTTTATATTAAGACACTTGTGTGAATATTTGTATATTTGGTGGGATAGTTATATTATTTTAGGGTAAAATAATATAACTTAACGAATACCATAAATTTACGACACCAAAATAATACCAAAAATCACAAGGAATGAAATATAAGTTACACACTTGATATTGTGAAACCGAACGCAAACACGTAACTTATGGAATATTCCGGAAAATACTTTTACGAATATATTTTTGGTAAATATTGTTTTGGATACAAGAAGTGAAAATATATTATTTTGGGAAAATATATATATTTTGGAATACTTTATTTTGACAAATAAGTTATATATATATATTTTCTAGTGGGACTTAAAAATATATTATCCAAGACTACAAATATACATGTATAAAATACCCCCCATCCTTGGGAAGGAAATACGAAAATTAAAATACTTGAGAAGTATTAATACCAAAGATATTGATTAAACAATCAATCCAAAATTAAATATAATTTAAAGTTAAAATAATTATTATTTTAACGAATAATTATAACTTGGAATAATATTCGGAGACATAAGAAACGCAACTCAAAGCAATAAACTCTAAGCCAAGGCACGGCCCGTTCGTCTAATAGACGTTAGTACACTGTAGGTAGTCGTGATAGCTGCGGAGATTTGAGTTGACGGTACTGAAGACGCACTACTGTGAGTTCATGTCCCCCTTTTCTTTAAACTGTTTTGTTTACTTACTTCGGGGGTGAAATACATGTTACAAAGGGATACTTACAATACTATTGGTATGATTAGCCTAGGAAAGAACCATAGATCATGTGATAGAGTAGGCGGATACTCGGGACCATTAATCCTCGTATCAGGACCAAGGGGCATGAGTGATAGATCTATTTGGGTGTAGCGAGCCCACACCCATGAGGCCAGGGCGGCCCATAGTGGTGACTATGTCTTCCAGCCGGGAGCCCGGTACAACTTTGCTAGGTTTGAGTCTTCCTACACCGTCACACATATCAGTGGCCTTGCAAACCATTGGTGATCTTTTCCTTGTTTGCAATCATACCGGGACATACATACATTCACTGTTTACAAAGGTTTATACATACTCACATACACATGAACTCGCTCAACTTTTGTTGATTTTTCAAACTACATGTATTTCAGGGAACTAATGGATCTGGCAGGGTATGCATGTGTCTTCAAGCTGCGTAGTGAAATAAAAGATGTTGTCCATGGTTGTCGAGTTTAGAGGGTGTATCCTAATCCTGGACGGGATACATGATTCTAAACTCAGGTTTTATTTAAGTACTTTTGATGAGTCCTTGTGAACTCATTTAAACACGTCATGGTTTGTAACTTAATTTGGTATTGATGTTTTTAGACAATGGGATTGTGGTATTTTCTAAACCCTTTAATGGATAAACATCTCATTTTTTTTATCATATAGAATTGTTATGATTGATTGCTATGGTATTAAGAAGTCACACCAAATAACCATGCTTCCGCAAAAGTCAGGGTGTGGCAGCTTGGTATCAGAGCCTAGATCATAGCGAACTAGGATTCTTTCTCGAGTCTAGACTATGATCATCAGGGCTCTCACGAAAATGTTTTAAACATTTTACATTGCATACACTAAACGTCCAGATCCAGTGAACACACATTTTTACAAACAAAAGGGCACAAATACACATTTCAAAATTTATGTTTATAATTCAGTCTTAGAGACTGAGGGAGTTCAGTCTTTGAGACTGAGGGAGTTCAGTCTTTGAGACTGAGGGAGGTTTAGTCTTAGAGACTGAGGGGTTCAATCTTAGAGATTGGGGAGGTTTAGTCTTAGAGACTAGGGAGGTTTGGTCTTAGAGACCAGGGAGTCAGTCTTAGAGACTGGGGAAAATTTGGTCTTAGAGACCAGGGAGTCAGTCTTAGAGACTGGGAAGGTTTGGTCTTAGAGACCAGGGAGTTAGTCTGAGAGACTAGGGAGTTCAGTCTAAGAGGCTGGGTGGGATAGTCTGGGGAAGACCAGGATGATTACATGCTTACACTGTCATTACTTACGTGCTTATTTGATGTTTATTGACATATGTGCATATGTGTGGTTGTTTTGTCACAGACACCATGTCATCATCCTCCGATAGTGGAGTGTTAGACACCATAGACCCGATAGCTATAGTATCAGAAGACGAGATCCTTCCAGAGGGCGAGGTTCACACTTCAGATACTACGAGTAGTGACGACGATGACTTCCAGCCCTTCGCCTTACCGGATTTCGGAGATGATTTACCTTTAGCTGATGGTTTTCTCGATGGGGATCTACCTCTTGCTCAGATCCCTGCACCTATTCCTCTTGCTGCTTTTCCTGTTGAGGATCTACCTCTCGACGATATGTCGGACGATGACGTCGATCTCTTCATCGAGGGTCCCCCTGAGGATGACTAGGATGGCGGGGCTCCGATTGATGATGACGTTGCTATTCCTGTTGATGAGGTTCCAGTTGTTGATGCCATTGTTTTTCCTATTGATGAGGTTCCTGTTGTTGATGTCATTCTACCTGTCGAGGTTCCTGTTATGGATGTTTTATCTGACCCGTCTGGTCCCGACTCGTTTGAGTCCGTATCTTCTGCCACCTTACATGCGCAGGGCGTGCAGCACTATCCCACTGACATTGATTCAGACACCGCGATGTCTGCTGCAGCTGTCCCTCCTTTGTACTTCGAGTTTGACGATGATCCCATCTTTCCACATGATTTTGATCCAGACCATGAGATGGAGTTTGTACCTGACGAGCAGCCTTTTGAGGCACCTGTTTTTCCTGATGATCAGCACCTTGATGTACCCGCTGATTATGAGCTTGCTCCCACTGATCCAGAGCTTGAGATAGCACCAGAGCCCATTTTTGCTCACGACCCTTTACCTGTGCATGACCCTATCCCTGCTGATGTCCCAGGTATTGCACCACCAGTTGTTGATGTCCTAGTTATTGCACCTCTGCCTGACCCTATACCTGTATTTGTTGATCGCGCCCCTTTTGCTACACACGTTGACCCTAGATATGCTCACACCCGCAATGGGTGGATTGAGGATGACGATGACTATCCTCCTTTTGCCAGACCAGTTACTCCTCCTGCTGCACTTGTTCAGGCACCCTTTGATGTCACACAGTTTCACCCGCACATGTCAGATGCGCACCGCACAGATCTACCAGTTACATTTCTTCAGGACATTCCTCCTCCCCGTCTAGGGGAAGGACCTTCGAGTCAGTAGCACACACACATACCTTTCGTGTCAGCAGCCGATCAGTTCATGCCGCAGTTTCCACACGCTGCTTCTTCTTCTGCACCCACGGGCGAGCCATTTATGTGGTCTTCGCCCAACGTCATGCCCTTATCTGATCCATACCATCCCTTCCACGTTGGATACTCTAGGGATGACCTGCTTTTATCCCTGCAGCTCAAGTAGGATATGTTGAGTCGTAGAGTCGCTTAGCTCGAGAGGATCCCGCGTCCTCCACCTGGTACTGGTCCGTCACAGTCTGTTTTTCCACCTGCTCCACTGTTTCCTTACCCGGATTTTGATATCCGTTTTCTCACGATGGAGCAGCAGATTGCCTGTTTGTTGCAGCTTGTTCATACGCTCGAGGAGGAGCTAGCGCGTATGCGCCGCTTGCTTTTCATTCCTCCACCTCCACCTCCTCCCCCACCAGCTTAGAGGTTTTTTGGTTTGATGCAGGTAGCATTACTTTTGATGAGAGTTCAACTATTGAGCCTGATTGCACAGCATTTTGAAGACCACGTTATGACTTTTGACATTTGACTTTTGGTTGTTGTAGATTGTAGACGATTCAGACAAGGGCGATGTGACCCTTAGTCTCTTTTGATGTATGATACAATTATGAAACTTGTAAACTGTACTTGTGGTCTTGTTATATGATAGCTCAATCGCAGTATTCTCATTACATGCATTGTTGGATTATTTGTTTTGTGTTATGACATGGGATGTTATGTGTGTTGATGAATGTTATTACGTGCGCGTGTTACGTACCCATTATACATATTATGACCTGACCAATACAATATTCTTATAGAAGATGCCACCACGAAGGGAAAATCGTTTACCTACTACTGAGGCCGAATTGCAAGCAAGGATCTCCCAAGCAATAGCTGATTACGAGGCCTCATGCGCCGAAACTAGCGGGAATTCTTCAAGGAACAACCCACCAAATGGTAATGTTTAAGTCATTTGAGACACATTACATTACATTTGGACATTCCATGTGCAATTGCTAATGATTCCTGTAAATAACGTTACTTGTACAGGCTGTACCTTCAAGCAATTTTTAGACTGTAAACCGCTAAACTTTGACGGTACCGGGGGTGCTGTGGCTTTTGTTCGATGGGCAGAGAAGACCGATTCGGTGTTAAGAATGAGCAAATGCGCACCAGATCAGCAAGTTACCTACATCTCCGGACTGTTCATAGATGGAGCACTTTCGTGGTGGAATCTCCAAGTCCAAACCCTAGGGGAGGCAGCAGCTTACGCTTTGACTTGGAACGAGCTGAAGGAGCTCATGCGTAAAAAGTATTGCTCCAGGGCCGAAATTCAGAAGTTGGAAACTGAATTTTGGAACCTTAAGATGGACGGCCCAAAGATCGCCGAATATGTGCAAAGATTCCATGATCTGTCTCACTTGGTACCATACATGGTTTCTCCTGAATTCAAACGCGTGGAGCGTTTCATCTAGGGGTTGGCACCTCAGATTATGAGTATGGTCACATCGTCAAAGCCTGCAACCATTACTGAGGCTATCGACCTGAGCCTGTCACTGACTGAGGAAGCCATCAGACTAAACAAGATTTCGAATTCCGACCAGAAAAAGAAAGAAACTCATGTTGAATCCTCAGGAGAGAACAAAAGGAAGTTCTCCAATTTTAAAAAGGGTACCAGCAGTTCGAACAAGAGAGATAAGACGAGCGCACCGGCCAAGGCCAAAGGAAAGGGGTATATGGGCACCTTGCCCAAGTGTAACGCGTGTCAGTTGCATCATGAGGGACGATGCAGATCTGGAAAATGTGAATCTTGTGGAAGAGTTGGCCACTCAAAAGAAACATGCTGGGTTGGTACTGGCTGTGGCGGCCAAAGGGGTTTTGGTAACAACAACCGTGGAGGTAATGGGAATGGGAACCGTCCGCAAGGAGGGAATGGCGGAAACGGGAATCATGGTAACTTTGCTAATCAAGCTGGGAATCGCAACCAAAACAACGCTCATGGTGGTAATGGAAATGGTAACGGTCGAGGACCGGGATGTTTTAACTGCGGAGACATCGGGCACTTCAAGCGTGAATGCCCAAAACTCAATCAAGCACAAGGAAGTGTTTTCAATATTGGAGCGAGGGAAGCTCACCAAGATCCTAATGTTGTCACTGGTACGTTCCCTATAAATCAACGCTTTGCATTTGTACTATTTGACACTGGTGCCGACTATAGTTTTGTATCGCTAGAGTTTAAGAAAATGCTTGGGTTAACTGCTAGTAAATTAGACATTCCGTATTCAATTGAACTGGCTAATGGAAAGCTAGTTGAAACAAATGAAGTCATCAGAGGATGCGTAATAGAGCTCGGAGAACACGAGTTTACACTGGATCTACTGCTAGTCGAGTTGGGAAGCTTCGACGTGGTAGTAGGGATGGATTGGTTGTCAAGAAACAGAGCTGAGATTGTTTGTCACGAGAAGACCATTCGCATCCCAATGGCGGATGGAGAAACGATTGTGGTACACGGAGAGGAGCGCGATTTGCCCTTAAGAATCATTAGCTGTTTGAAGGATAGAAAATGTTTGAAGAAGGGATGTGTTGCCTTCTTGGCACACATCGTGGATAAAGAAGCCGCCGGGCCAAAGTTAGAAGACATTCCAGTCGTAAAGGAGTATCCTGAAGTCTTTCCAGAAGACTTGCCAGGATTTCCGCCACAAAGGCAAGTCGAGTTTCACATTGACTTAGTTCCAGGCGTCGCGCCTGTAGCTAAGGCACCTTATCGACTTGCACCTTCAGAGATGCAAGAGCTATCAACACAACTTCAGGAGCTACTGGATAAGGGATTTATCAGACCAAGCTTCTCGCCTTGGGGAGCTCCGATTTTGTTCGTTAAAAAGAAAGATGGTAGTTTCCGCATGTGTATAGACTACCGCGAGCTGAATAAGTTGACTATCAAGAATAGATATCCTTTGCCAAGGATCGACGACCTGTTCGATCAACTACAAGGTTCGAGTTTTTACTCAAAGATCGATCTACGATCAGGCTATCACCAATTAAGGATTCAAGAGGAGAGTATCCCAAAGACTGCTTTCAGAACTCGCTATGGACATTACGAGTTCCTGGTTATGCCATTTGGTTTGACAAACGCGCCAGCTGCATTCATGGATTTGATGAACAGAGTTTGTAAGCCGTACCTCGATAAGTTTGTGATTGTGTTTATTGATGACATTTTGATCTACTCAAGGACGAAAGAAGAACATGAGCAACATCTAAGAGCCATTCTAGAGCTGCTTAAAAAGGAGAAGTTATACGCGAAGTTCTCGAAGTGCGAGTTCTGGTTACGCGAAGTCCAGTTTCTTGGTCATGTAGTTAACGGAAATTGAATTCATGTGGATCCAACAAAGATCGAAGCGATTAAGAACTGGGAAACTCCGAAGATGCCAACCGAGATTCGACAGTTTCTAGGTTTGTGTGGGTATTATCGCAGGTTTATTGAGGATTTTTCGAAAATCGCTCAACCGTTGACCTCCCTCACACAAAAAGACAAGAAGTTTGATTGGGGAGACAAGCAGGAAGAAGCTTTTCAGTTGTTGAAAAACAAGCTTTGTGACGCACCCATTTTATCTCTACCCGAAGGCACGGACGACTTCGTGGTATATTGCGACGCCTCGCGTCAAGGGTTAGGCTGCGTGTTAATGCAGCGTCAAAAGGTCATACCCTATGCTTCTCGCCAGTTGAAGGTCCACGAGAAAAATTACACCACGCATGATTTGGAATTGGGCGCGGTGGTATTTGCATTAAAAATCTGGTGACATTATTTATATGGCACGCGATGCACCATCTATACTGATCACAAGAGCCTGCAGCACATTTTTGATCAAAAAGAGCTTAACATGAGATAGAGACACTGGGTCGAGTTGTTGAATGATTACGATTGTGAAATTAAGTATCACCCAGGGAAAGCGAATGTGGTCGCCGATGCCCTGAGTCGGAAGGAAAGAATCAAGCCTATAAGAGTTCGAGCTTTGGACTTGATTGTATAAACAGACCTCTCATTGCGCATTCGTGCCGCGCAGAGAGAAGCCCTCAAGGAAAGGAATCCTGGAAATGAATATCTCCGTGGGATGGAGAAGCAGTTGGTACCAAACGAGGAAGGAACATTGTGCTTCATGAAACGAATTTGGGTTCCCTTGTTTGGTGATTTGAGAAATGTTATTTTTGACGAAGCTCATAAGTCACGGTACTCGATCCATCCAGGATCGGACAAAATGTACCAAGATTTAAAGGATTTCTATTGGTGGCCAAGAATGAAAGGCGATGTTGCGATATATGTTGGCAAATGTTTAACTTGCGCCAAGGTAAAGGCCGAATACCAGAAGCCTTCAGGTCTCTTGCAACAACCTGAAATACCCAAATGGAAATGGGAACATATTTCCATGGATTTTATAACGAAATTGCCAAGGACGCCCAGAGGTCATGATACGATTTGGGTAATCGTAGACCGTTTAACGAAATCGGCACACATTTTGGCAATCAAGGAAAAAGACAACACGAGCAAGCTAGCTGAGCTATACATGAGAGAGATTGTTGCACGACATGGAGTGCCTCTCTCAATTATTTCTGATAGAGATGGAAGATTCGTGTCAAGGATTTGGCAATCCTTTCAAGAAGCTTTGGTTCTCAGTTGAATTCGAGTTCTGCCTTTCATCCGCAGACAGACGGACAGAGCGAACGAACGATTCAAACGCTGGAAGACATGTTGCGAGCTTGCGTAATGGATTTAGGTGGAAGTCGGGACACTCACCTACCATTGGTTGAATTTTCATACAACAACAGTTACCATGCAAGCATCCAAGCCGCACCGTTCGAAGCTCTCTATGGACGCAAGTGTCGATCACCGATTTGTTGGGCTGACGCGGGTGATAGACAGCTTGTTGGTCCTGAATTGGTCCAGGAGACGACATACAAGATTGCACAGATCCGAGAGCGCATCAAAGCAGCTCGTGATCGAAAAAAGAGTTATGCGGACCTAAGAAGGAAACCTCTGGAATTTGAGGTGGGAGATATGGTTTTGTTGAAGGTTTCACCCTGGAAGGGTGTGGCACGCTTTGGGAAGCGTGGGAAGTTGAATCCCAGATACATTGGTCCATTTAAAATCCTGAAAAGGATTGGTCTTGTAGCATACAAGTTGGACTTACCGGCTGAACTGAATGGCGTTCATGATACATTTCATGTATCAAATCTGAAAAAGAGTCCAACTCAAGAAACAGTGGTCATTCCTGCCGACGAAGTACATATTGACGACACACTCCACTTTACTGAAGAACCGGTTGAGGTCACTGATTGGAAGGTTAACAAAACACGCCGGAGTAGTGTCAAACTCGTCAAGGTTCAATGGAATGCGCGACATGGCCCAGAATTCATGTGGGAGCGTGAGGATCGCATGAAAGAAAAGTACCCACATTTGTTCCCCCAGACCCCTGCATCTAGTAGCAGAACTTAAATTTCGGGATGAAATTTTCTTAACAGGGGGAGAATGTGACAACCCTCAAAATTACAGGTATCCGTACGATTAATTAATATTAAATTTGTGCTTAATGACTGTGCTTGATTACAACTGTTGACGTAAACTGCTTTATGATTTCTGTATCATACATACATGTGCATCACATTTCATACTGTCACATTATTTATAACACACAAACTTTAGTGACATACATGATGCACAAAGCACAGTTACCACGGTTAGCGGATAACCCAGAAATATACCGACAGTGCCAGTACATAGACAGACAGTGTTTTGAGGCCCAGTGTGAGCCAGAGACAAGGTACTACACTAGTATGGAGTGTAGGGAATTAAGGACCATTAAACTGCGTCACTAGGTGATAGTTTAAGTGCCGGAAAGTGCCTAAAACCCACTCAAAGTGCAGAATTCTGCATTAATTAACAAAATTCAGCATTTTAACATGCTAGTAATGTGCAAAAATATGGCAAAGTGGTCCTGTATGCTTTCCTAAGTGTCGGGAATTGAAAGTGTCACAAAAAGTTACATAAAGGACACTATACGGTATAACTTAGCACTTTAACGGAACAGTATCTAACCGAACAACCGGACATTACCCGGAACACTAAAATATTGCAAAAAGCATTGTTTTTATTTTTCTGAGCTAGTATTGGTTCCCGAACACTTAAACATTCTACATAAAGCATCCTACACCTTAAACACTAGACTTTTACCACTTAACCTCCACTAATTAACCTTTACCATTTAAACTTTACAACTTACCCCCCTCCCCCTTCTTGTAATCGGCCAAAAGGGGACCCCACACTCAAGATCATCTAAATATCCTCTAAATCTTTCCATTGATCTTCTTGGATTGTGTTTAGATTTGTGTGTACTACAAGAAACATTGTAACCATTGAGTATTAGAGAATGAGATTATAAGAACCAACATACATCTCCATCTTCACTTCAACCCAACTCTCCTCTCTCCCTCTCTATACCTTCGGCCGAACACCCCTCTTTGCACATCACCCTTTTCGATTTTCATTCATCCAATCCAAGGCTATCTCAAGGTGTTACAAGGTGAATTAGAAGGTGTGGAACACTCGGATCTTGAAGGACCTCTCTTGTGTGCTATTATCCACTCCATTTTCACTTGTGATCTTCCCTAGCTTTAAGCTAGTAGTAAGACTTCTTGTTAACTCTTGTTTACTTCATATTTTAGTGGTTAAAAGATGTTGTTTAATGATTAACACTAGAACACTAAAAGACTTGATCATAAATCTTGAATCATGAGATGAAATAAGATGAAACATGATGAAATAATGTTAAAATGTGGTTGTCTTGAATGTTGATGATTGATTATTGATTTCTTGGTAATGTGATGTTAATCATCATATGGAACTTGTTACATTATGATTAAAAACATGATTTAACAAGTTAGGAGGTGATTATGGGTTTACATAAAGTGATCACCTTCATACTTAGACATGAACTTGATAATAAAGATGATTTCTTGAAATATAAGTAAACAAGTAGGTTGATGATCATGTAAATCCAAGTTTACAAATGACTTTTCTAAACAAACCAAGTTCAAGAGACGGTTTTTGAAAGATTATAACTTTTCTTGCACTTACATTATTTTTGGAAATAAAATAAGTGTAGGAAGGCTAGTAAAACAAGAAGATGTTGTAAACAAATATTTTTGTAAAAAGTATTCACAAGTTGTGAACATCTAGAAATTCCGAGAATGAGATTTCAACAAAAGTAAATATATTTTGGGAAGTAACTAAGACCACTAAATACTTTACCAAGTTACTACGTGTTTTTGAGAAAAATCAAGTTCATGTTGTATTGTAAGTGGAATAGTTGTTGCACTTGGTAAGTGTAATATGGTTTAGTGAATTGTTGTTGATTATTTGAATGGTTTTTCAAATAGAAAATGATATGCTAAATAGCATGGACACCTTCATTTACAAAGTAAACTATGGCGAAATTTTCTAAAAATTCCAACACTTAGAAAATATTTTCTAACAAGTGTTTACTAGTGTATTTAAACTATGTTTTCCAATATAAGCTTTGCCATGAATTTTATTACAAAAATACAAGTATTGGAGGTTGATTTTTGGTGAATAAAAATGGATAAATATATATTTAGAATATATATTTTATATTTAGATACTTGTGTGAATATTTGTATATTTGGTGGAATAGTTATATTATTTTAGGGTAAAATAATATAACTTAACGAATACCATAAATTTACGACTCCAAAATAATATCAAAAATCACAAGGAATGAAATATAAGTTACACACTTGATATTGTGAAATCGAACGCAAACACGTAACTTATGGAATATTCCGGAAAATACTTTTACGAATATATTTTTGGTAAATATTGTTTTGGATACAAGAAGTGAAAATATATATATTTTGGAATACTTTATTTTGACAAATAAGTTATATATATATATTTTCTAGTGGGACTTAAAAATATATTATCCAAGACTACAAATATACATGTATAAAATACCCCCCATCTTTGGGAAGGAAATACGGAAATTAAAATACTTGAGAAGTATTAATACCAAAGATATTGATTAAACAATCATTCCAAAATTAAATATAATTTAAAGTTAAAATAATTATTATTTTAACGAATAATTATAACTTGGAATAATATTCGGAGACATAAGAAACGCAACTCAAAGCAATAAACTCTAAGCCAAGGCACGACCCGTTCGTCTAATAGGCGTTAGTACACTGTAGGTAGTCATGATACCTGCGGAGATTTGAGTTGACAGTACTGAAGACGCACTACTGTGAGTTCATGTCCCCCTTTTCTTTAAACTGTTTTGTTTACTTACTTCGGGGGTGAAATACATATTACAAAGGGATACTTACAATACTATTGGTATGATTAGCCTAGGAAAGAACCATAGATCATGTGATAGGGCAGGCGGATACTTGGGACCATTAATCCTCGTATCAGGACCGAGGGGCATGAGTGATAGATCTATTTGGGTGTAGCGAGCCCACACCCATGAGGCCGGGGCGACCCATAGTGGTGACTATGTCTTCCAACCGGGAGCCCGGTACAACTTTGCTAGGTTTGAGTCTTCCTACACCGTCACACATATCAGTGGCCTTGCAAACCATTGGTGATCTTTTCCTTGTTTGCAATCATACCGGGACATACATACATTCACTGTTTACAAAGGTTTATACATACTCACATACACATGAACTCGCTCAACTTTTGTTGATTTTTCAAACTACATGTATTTCAGGGAACTAATGGATCTGGCAGGGTAAGCATGTGTCTTCAAGCTGCGTAGTGAAATAAAAGATGTTATCCATGGTTGTCGAGTTTAGAGGGTGTATCCTAATCCTGGACGGGATACATGATTCTAAACTCAGGTTTTATTTAAGTACTTTTGATGAGTCCTTGTGAACTCATTTAAACACGTCATGTTTTGTAACTTAATTTGGTATTGATGTTTTTAGACAATGGGATTGTGGTATTTTCTAAACCCTTTAATGGATAAACATCTCATGTTTTTTTTATCATATAGCATTGTTATGATTGATTGCTATGGTATTAAGAAGTCACACCAAATAACCACACTTCCGCGAAAGTCAGGGTGTGACATAAGTCGCCATACGCACATGCTCCTTTACTTAAGAGCACGTAAGCCGCCACACGCGCATGCTCCTTTGCATACGACCACGCTGGTCTCCATACGAGTCTGCTGCTCTACATACGAGCATCTCAGTCTCCATGAGAACCTGCTGCTCTACACACGGGCATGTAAGTCTCCATACGCGCATGCTCCTTTACTTTTGAGCATGTAAGTCGCTACACGCGCATGCTCCTTTGCATATGAGCACACCGGTCTCCATACGAGTCTGCTGCTCTACATACGAGCATCTCAGTCTCCATACGAGCCTGCTGCTCCACATACGAGCACGTAAGTCGCCATACGCGCATGCTCCTTTAATTATGAGCATGTAAGCCGCCACACGTGCATGCTCCTTTGCATACGAGCACGCCGGTCTCCATACAAGTCTGTTGCTCTACAAACGAGCATCTCAGTCTCCATGTGAGCCTACTGCTCCACATACGAGCACGTAAGTCGTCATACGCGCATGCTCCTTTACTTATGAGCACGTAAGCCACCACACAAGCATGCTCCTTACATACGAGCGCGCCAGTCTCCACACGAGTCTACTACTCTACATACGAGCAACTCAGTCTCCATGCGAGCCTGCTGCTCCACATACGAGCACGTAAGTTGCCATACGCGCATGCTCCTTTACTTATGAGCACGTAAGCCACCACACGCGCATGCTCCTTTTACCTACAAGCACGCTAGTCTCCGTGTGAGACTGTTGCTCTACATATGAGCACGTAAGTCACTATATGCGCATGCTCCTTTAGATATGAGCACGCTAGTCTCCAGGCGAGCGTGCTGGTCCACATGCAAGCACGCTAGTCTCCATGTGACCCTGCTGCTTCACATACGAGCGAGTAAGTCGCTCGCTCGCGCACGCATGCTTAGTTACATACGGACACGCTTACAAAATATAAACTGTACTACAAATGCATGCACCACTTTGGGTATACGCAAACACACATTGGCTAAAACAAAGCTTCGTTTACACCTACAATCTTCAAGGCAAGCCACAACTCCATGCTCCACGCTGGATTGTTATTGTGGCACACCTAAGGATCAGCGCAGGCTCATGCTTCCACTTCATTACCCTGACACGACTTTACGCCAATTCTCATTCGCAATAACCTGCACAAAGTGGATTAACACGTGCAAAATATTATAGACAACAATTTACAAAGATTCAAACACTAGGTATACGTATTCCTCAAGGCTAATGACACGCGCACCATGCGCTAACCAATAGAAGTCACACCAAAGGGTGAATATTTTACAGTAGCCACATGACTGTGTGCGAACCGCTAAAGCCGGGCCACACTCGAAAATCACCCGAAGGGAAGACACTCATCTATTCCAGAATTCCATCCACTTGCCATCCGCGCATGGGAGAAACACTGGACTGGGGATCTGAAGGGGTATGGTCCCAAATGCTGCATAAGTCATATGCGCGTTGAGGCCTTAACCACACTCAACCGACAAAACTCAGCTTGTTCCAATACTCATGCACGAGATCTAACCACGTACACGCAACTTTGACAAGCTCATGGTAATGCACCAGTACAAATGGCAACTGAATGCAACCAATCAGCGTGTGCCAGGTTTGCCGAACCAATTTCCACGATGAACAATTGTGGGATATTCACTGCTCCATTATCTCTACTCACAGCTGAAGACAGACGCAACAAGTGTGGCCAGCAACTTTCCCGCACCCGGGCGACAGGTAAGCCTAAAACTCAACCTTTACTTCCGAGCACTCCTAATAAGTCTATTACTCCTCCCACGCTTGCACGCAGGAGCAACACTAGACTGGGGGACATGATGGGGTATGGTATTAGACCCAACCCGAACGACCGGACATATCCGTTACTTATCTCCTTTTATTATAATAATTATTATTATTGCGTACTAACCCGCGAAACCTAGCGCGTTGTAGCTCACACGACATTAGGTTGTGTGTCACCCCCCAACCGATGGCGGAAACATCGGGGTGAGGCAAAGAGCGAAACAGATTGTCCAAAAGAATCCATAACACTATTAGTGTGACAACTGTGTTCTGTAATCATCGTATAATGTAAAACAATGTTGATTATCAATAAAAAAATGTGCTTTGGTGTTATTATATGTGTTATTGTGTTTGATGATTTTACAATTTGATTCGATTTCGATTTCAAGCTTTAAATCGCTTTCTGGAAGGTTATACGCAAACTGGTGCGTAAAACGTAATCAGTTTAACGCGACGTACACTCCGGAACTGTGACATAAGCCAAACATACCCTAAAAACCCTTTACATAACTTAGAAATAAGTTTCGAAGGATTCGGTATGGCAAAAACATGTTTATTCGAACTTTAGAACTATTTACGACAAAACTGCGAAACGAACGTTGGTGACCGCCCGGATAATATTTAAATCCCAAAAATAATCTGTTATGATTAAAATTTTATTTTTAATCAGGTTCGTGTTGAAAAATAAATTAAAATGCTTAAAACGTTATTTTTCAAGTTTAAGCGCGTACCGCGTGTTACTGCGCAACACAGTGCTTATACTGCAAAACGCAGACAACACAGCCAGTCTCGGCAACTGAAATTTATATCAGTAATAATTTGGCGATTTTATTTTTATAGAATAATAAAAATAATTTAGAACGCCATAAACCAAGATTTAAACGCTAGATAAAATACCCGGTACCCAGTTAAATACCTGTTTTTATCTAATTTACCAAACAAAATTACATTTAACCCCCCCCCCCCCCCTCTCAAACTTACGGTCACCATAAGGGGACCCCACCAATATATTTTCCAAGATCTTACATGATTCACTTTGATATTTCTTGGATCCTTTTTGATATTATGCAATCTTTACAAATATTTCAAATCCTTATAAATCTTACAAGATCACTCAACACTCCACTCACCTCCTTCTCTCTCTCTCCCAACCGTCCACACCACCATCACTCCCATCTTCAAATCTTCAACTTTGTTCTTCAAGATCCAACCCCCTTTTCAAGCTAAATTCAAGTTGGTGTGAAGATCCAAAGGAGTTTCCAAGGTGCTTTCAAGTGATTTCAAGCTCCATATCATCAAAACCTCATCCAACAACTTAATTGAATCTTGAAGGTATAAAGTTTATGTTTAAATCATACTCTTGGTTCTTGGTTGTTCTTGATGATTTGAAGTTTCTCTTGAATCTTGGAATTTTTCACAAACTTGAAATCTAAAAAGAAATGGGTCTTGATACAAAATAAAAATGGTGGTGTATATGTGTGTATGTATGACCGTACATATATATATATATATATATATATATATATATGTGTGTGTGTGTGTGTGTGTATGAGATTTGAGCTTGATTTTTGATAAGTGCATGGTTAAGTTGATTGCTTAATAGTTAAAATGCAAGTGTTTGTTGATTTGTGCATGATATGATAAATGTTCAAATACATCAGCAAATAAACATGAATAAGTTGCATATTTGATGCATCTAAACTCATATAAAATGATGATGATATGATAGTATGCTTTAGGCACTTGTACAAGAGAATACATGTTGATTTAAAGCTCAAGAAGTGATAAAAATGGTTATATGACAAAAATGTTTTAGAACAGGTTATAAACACTAAAAATAACATTATTTGGTATATTATAATGGCATGAAACTTTGACATAGGTTTGATAGCTTTGCATGTTGTACATATAGCTTAAAAAGTGGTAAAATATGTGAAATTTGCATGATTTATGTGCTTTATGTGAGACCTGCACTATCATGAGTATAACCACTATTTTATTCAGTAAATAACATGGGTTATGTTAAAATATCAATTCGTTTCGATTTGGGATGGTTAGGGTGACGTTTGATGCAAAACTATGCGGTAAAACGGTTAAAAATCGGCTTTTCGGAGGATTTTTATAAAACTGTTTTAGATCAGTAAGTAAACTGATACTTTTGATATAAAAATAAGTATTTTAACCTATATTAAATTTACTTGGTGTTTGGTTAGTCATACGTGACTTCCGACGCCCAAAAATGTTACCGAATCGCTAAAATAAGTGTTTTTCGACATACACTATAATGGGATTGTTCATGAGTAAATTTTATGTGTTGTGTGTTTTATAATATGTGTATGATGACATGATAATACTTGACAAGATTATGTGTATTACTCTATTATTAGTATGTTACATTTGAGTATATATCTTACGACTCGCAAATCGTAGATATATTGCTTATAACATGATGAGGGTCACCAATATAATCGTTCGAGTCGCAAAGTTTTTAAAATATATATATGTGAACTCATATATATACAAATACACCAATATAATAAAAAATAATAACTTTTCGAGAAAATCTCAAAGTTATGTGAAAATTCTAAGTATCGGAGAAACTTATGTATTTTTGTGGGTTTTTGATTATTAAATCATTCTTATTTAATTTAGGACGAATAAACAATTTGAGGGATTATGTTAACATATAAAAACGCACCCAAAGGTGAGTACATAGATCCCCTCTTTTACTGTTTTCGATTGTTTTGGGGTTATTCATATGTAGCAAAACGATTTCGATATTTTAACGATGGTTTCAAAAACGATTACGATGGTTTATACTAAACTAATAACGATTTCGATAATGTGAACGAGCTTTTTGGTTGTAGTTACATAACGAATGACATTCATTAATTTTGGCCGAACCGACCAGTATTAGGTTATGGTACCATAGGATCTGACAAATCCCGTTATCAGACTGCACCCATGGTTATGTGTGGGTTATGTGGGTAACGACTGAACCTGATGATTGTTAACTTACCCTTTGGTGGTTTGTTAATACGATTTGGACAAGTTGAACGATGAACGAGTCACGAAGGTTTGAATGTTATTAGCGAGACGACCAAAAGTAGTTTTTCACAATTAAAACGAGAACGATTTGGAACGAGAACGATATTAAACGATTGTACGATTTTGAGCGATTGAACGATTATGAACAATTTTAACGAATGAACAATGATCTATAACGAGAACGAGTTAAACGATGTCACACAACGATGTTTACGAAACTATATAAACCATACGAGTTTTATTACGAGAACGATTTATGATTTGGTTTACATAAACAAATGTTTTGGGTTAAGATTCATGGCATCGAGGTTTATAAATTATAACCAATCTGTTTTGACTTGGTTATTCATTTTACAATACAAATATTTTACAAAACAAGGTTTCAAATATCGATTAACGAAGTTGTACGAGATATTTCAACGAGCCATGAATCTGACACTCACACAAAAACTATGTGCTCGCCAGCATTTCTTTGCTGACTTTGTTTTTACATATGTTTCAGGTAATGTTGCTTAATGTTGATTGCGAATAGGATGCATGCTCACTTAGGACTGGACAAGGCCTTAGTGATTTAATAACGATGATAGACTATGTTTGACTTGCTTGTTAAACTTTAAGACAATGTATAATATTTAATAAAACGAAACTCTTTGTATCCATGGTTTGAAACAATAATTCTGTTACAACACTCCCCGACGTTTCCGCCACGGTTTGTTGTTTTACGTGGTCGGGGTGTGACAGAAGAGTTGGTATCAGAGCCAATGGTTATAGGGAATTAGGTTATTAGTAATATTTTGACCTAGACTATAACTTTCTAGGACCCCAACGCAAGTTGATTTGCGTTTAGATTTTTAAAAACAAAATCCGAATCTGCTTCGAAAATTAATCATCCGTTCTAGGATGATTGACTACTAGGTTTTGAACCCTCTGTTGTAAGGTTTTGAACCCTTCCAGTTTGACTCATTTTTGGCTTAGTGCCTTCTGAGTTTTCAAAATCTCGTCAAAGTTTGGGTTTAAATAATGTGAACACGTGCAAACTGGAAGAGTGAATGCCTGTACCCTGAGTTTTCTGTCTAAGGCTAGAGTGTTCGTACAAATCCACATAATCGGACCAGTCACTCTTACTTGGGAACTCTTGGGGTGAGTGTTCACTTATAGGCGAGCATGTCTTCGTGATACATTATTTTGATTCATTACTGTGATTAGTCACTGCGTGTCGTTTGTTTGTTCGAGGTAACGAACAAATGACCGCCTTCCTTATATTTCGTCGATATTTTCAATACCTCTTTTGTTTTTCCTAATTGTCAACCTCACTCATTTCTCATATTTCCTTGTTAGACAATGCCTCCTCGACGTGATGCACAATCTTTAATTGCTGAAGAAGTCGCAGCCCTTGTCTCTCAGCAAATGGCTGCTGTGCTTCTAGGAGTTGTGACCTACAACAACAATAATAACAATGCACAATGTAATTTCAAGAGTTTCAATTCTGCTAAGCCGCTAAAGTTTTCTGGGTCGCAAGAAGCAACTGCGCTCCTTCAATGGTTCGAAAGTATCGAGAACACATTCAGACATGTGCAATGTCCGAAGGGGCGTAAGGTTGAATTTGCATCAAGTGTGTTTGAGAAGCGTGATCTTACATGGTGGAACGGAGTGATGCGCGATAGGGGTGCCGAGGTGGCATTGGCACAAACATGGGAAGAGCTTTGAACTCTCATGTTGACAGAGTTATATCCCCGTTATGAAATTCGAGCTTTGGAACGAGAGTTTGACGATCTAAAACAAGATGGGGGAGAACACCGTGCGTATACGGATCGATTTGAGGAACTCAGTCTTTTGTGCCCTACTATGGTTACCCCGTTGGAGAAAGCGATAGAGAGGTATATCGATGGTTTACCCGATTCCATACAGGATATTGTGACTGACGTTAATCCTACTACTGTTCGTCAAGCGATCGAGTTATCTGCAACCCTGACTGAGTCGCAAGTCAGGAAGGGTAAACTTACCTGCAAGGATGATAAGAAGAAGTCGACCGAATCTGTCAAGGAAAAGGGTAAGGGTAAGAAAGGTGAGTCGTCGAAGAAGTCGAGAAAGCGAAAGGGTGCTCAGAACTTTGCAGTTACTGCTCAGAACCCTCAGAACCCACCAGCTCAACCACCTGCGAAGAAAGCGTATGCTGGTACCGCACCTCATTGTGCTCGCTGCAACGGTCATCATGTTGCACAACAAGCGTGTAGGCAATGCACAACGTGTGGTAAGCTTGGGCATCTGGCCAACGTCTGTCGTTTGGGTCAGAATCAGATTGTTCAGAATCAAGCTCCAGTTCAGGGGAATGCTGCTAGATTCCCACCGGGTTCATGTTTCAATTGTGGAGAGTTTGGTCAATTCCGCAACAACTGTCCGAGATTGGCGAATGCAAATGCGAATCCGAACGTGAATGTCAACGCGAATGCAAATCCCGCTCGTGGACGAGCATTCAATCTGAATGCTAATGAAGCGAGGGCTGACAACGATGTGGTTAATGGTACGTTTCTTGTTAACAATCGACCTGCATCTATTCTTTTTTATTCCGGTGCCGATAGAAGTTTTGTTTCTTTATCTTTTGAACCTTTGCTTGCGATACCTAGAACTAAACTGAGGAAACCCTTATCTGTCGAAGTTGCTACTGGTAAACCTCTTGTTCTCGATTCTGTTATTCGTGATTGTCAGTTAAACCTTGATAACCATCTTTTTCCCATTGACCTCACGCCGATGCAACTTGGAAGTTTCGATATTATCGTTGGGATGGATTGGTTAACCAAACATCATGCTGAGGTGGTTTGTTTTGATAAGATTGTTCGTATTCCTCTTCCGTCTGGCGATGTTCTGGAAGTTCGTGGTGAGAAACCATCTGGTGATTTGAAGCTTATGTCGTGTACAAAGGCCCAAAGTTATTTGCGAAAAGGATATGTTGCTTTCCTGGCACATGTCACCGAGGAGAAAGGCAAAAGCAAGAGTATTCAGGATATTCTGATTGTTCGGGATTATCCGGAGGTGTTTCCCAATGAACTGCCTGGTTTGCCTCCAGTTCGTCAAGTCGAGTTTCATATTGACCTTGTACCCAATGCCAACCCGATTGTGAAAGCACCTTATCGTCTTGCACCGTCGGAGATGCAAGAGTTATCAAAACAGCTTCAAGAGTTGTCTGATAAAGGATTCATCCGTCCGAGCTTTTCGCCTTGGGGAGCTCCTGTCCTCTTTGTGAAAAAGAAAGATGGATCTTTTCGAATGTGTATCGATTATCGTGAGCTTAATAAGCTTACCATCAAGAATCGATATCCCCTACCTAGAATTGATGATCTCTTCGACCAGCTGAAGGGTGCTTCATGCTTTTCCAAGATCGATCTGCGATCTGGGTATCATCAACTTCGTGTACTCGAGGAAGATATTCCCAAAACTGCTTTCCGTACAAGATATGGGCATTACGAGTTCACTGTCATGCCTTTTGGTTTAACAAATGCCCCAGCTATCTTCATGGACTTAATGAATAGGGTCTGTAAACCTTATTTAGATAAGTTCATCATTATGTTCATCGACGATATTCTCATTTATTCAAAGTCTCGAGCTGATCACGAACAACACCTTCGTTTGACTCTGGAACTCCTGAAGAAGGAACAACTTTTTGCTAAATTCTCCAAGTGTGAATTTTGGCTTAGAGAAGTTCAGTTCTTGGGTCATATTGTCAACGAGCAGGGTATCCATGTGGATCCTTGCAAAATAGCAGCTATTAAGGATTGGAATACACCGAAGACACCTACAGAGATTCGATCATTTCTTGGTCTTGCTGGTTATTATCGTCGATTCATTTCTAATTTCTCAAAGATCGCGGTTCCACTCACTGCTTTGACTCAGAAAAATAAGCCTTTTGAGTGGGGACCTAAGCAAGAAGAAGCGTTCCAAACGCTGAAACGGAAGCTCTGTGATGCTCCTGTTTTATCTCTACCTGAGGGAAACGATGATTTTTTGTCTATTGTGACGCATCGAATCTAGGACTTGGTTGCGTTCTTATGCAACGAGGTAAAGTCATAGCTTATGCGTCTAGACAGCTGAAAATTCACTAGAAGAACTATACGACTCATGATCTTGAATTAGGAGCTGTGGTTTTCGCACTTAAAATCTGGAGACACTACCTCTATGGAACAAAGTGTGTGGTTTTCACAGACCACAAAAGTCTCCAGCATATTCTCAATCAGAAGGAGCTGAACATGAGGCAACGACGTTGGGTTGAACTCTTAAACGATTACGATTGCGAGATCCGCTACCATCCTGGTAAGGAGAATGTCGTAGCCGATGCGCTTAGTCGAAAGGAACGAGTCAAGCTTCATTCTGTTCAAACTCTATCTGATATTCAATCTCGTGTCCTTCAAGCTCAACGATCTTGTGTGATCAAATACTTATTGAAGTATGAGCTACCGCTTCAACTTGAACTTAAACTTGAAACGAAAGACGATGGGTTGCTATATTCAAGGATCGGTTGTGGATTCCGAAACAAGACGATCTTCGCACTTTAGTGATGGACGAATCTCACAAGTCTCGATATTCTATCCATCCTGGTGCTGATAAAATGTACAAGGATCTTCGTACTCAGTTCTGGTGGCCTGGTATGAAGAAGGATGTTGCCTTGTATGTATCGAAATGCCTAACTTATCTCAAAGTCAAGGCTGAACATCAACGACCTTCTGGTTTGCTTGTACAACCAGAGATACCGGTTTGGAAGTGGGAGAACATTGCAATGGATCTCATCACTAAGTTACCGCGTACGTCTAAAGGTCACGATGCTATTTGGGTTGTTATCGATCGATTAACGAAATCAGCTCATTTTATACCGATTCGCGAGGATCTATCTGCTGATAAACTTGCAAAGATTTATGTTGATGAGATTGTATCACGACATGGTGTTCCTTTGGATATCATTTCCGATCGTGATGCTCGGTTTTCATCTCATTTTTGGAAGACCATGCAATCTGCTTTGGGAACCCAACTAAATCTAAGCACTGCTTATCATCCCCAAACAGATGGTCAATCTGAGAGAACGATTCAAACTTTGGAGGATATGCTTAGGGCATGCGTGATAAACTTTGGTGGAAATTGGGATTCTCATCTTCCACTGATTGAGTTCTCTTACAACAACAGTTATCATGCTAATATTAATATGGCACCATTCGAAGTTCTCTATGGTCGAAAATGTCGTTCACCTGTCTATTGGAATGAGATCGGTGAAGCCCAGCTTACTGGACCTGAACTAATTCTGGAAACAACAGACAAAATCAAGAAGATCCGCGGTAATCTTGTGACAGCTAGAAGCTGTCAAAAGAGTTATGCGGATATGCGATGCAAGCCCTTAGAATTTCAAATCGGAGATCGTGTCCTACTCAAGGTGACACCTTGGAAGGGAGTGGTGAGATTTGGGAAGAAAGGAAAACTTGCACCCCGATATGTTGGACCATTTAAGATTGTTGAAAGAATTGGAAAGGTTGCCTATCGACTAGAGCTACCTCCAGATCTTGGAAATATTCATCCGACTTTTCACATGTCCAATTTACGAAAGTGTTTAGCTGACGCTGATCTTCACATTCCTCTTGACGAGATTCAAATCGATGAAACGATGCACTTTGTCGAGAAACCTGTGGAGATAGTGGACCGTATATTCAAACAGTTGAAGAACAAACGGATTCGATTGGTCAAAGTTTGCTGGGAATCCAAACGTGGCTCCGAGTTTACTTGGGAACGTGAGGACCAGATGAAGACAAAATATCCACATTTGTTTTCACAAGTTTCCTCTTAATAAAATTTCGGGACGAAATTTCCTAAAGTAGGGGAGACTGTGACAACTGTGTTCTGTAATCATCGTATAATGTAAAAAAATGTTGATTATCAATAAAACAATGTGCTTTGGTGTTATTATATATGTTATTGTGTTTGATGATTTTACAATTTGATCCGATTCCGATTTCAAGCTTTAAATCGCTTTCTGGAAGGTTATAAGCAAACTGGTGCGTAAAACGCAATCAGTTTAACGCGACGTACACTCCGGAACTGTGACATAAGCCAAACATACCCTAAAAACCCTTTACATAACTTAGAAATAAGTTTCGAAGGATTTGGTATGGCAAAAACATGTTTATTCGAACTTTAGAACTATTTACGACAAAACTGCGAAACGAACGTTGGTGACCGCCCGGATAATATTTAAATCCCAAAAATATTCTGTTATGATTAAAAATTTATTTTTAATCAGGTTCGTGTTGAAAAATAAATTAAAACGCTTAAAAACGTTATTTTTCAAGTTTAAGCGCGTACCGCGTGTTACTGCGCAACACAGTGCTTATACTGCAAAACGCAGACAACACAGCCAGTCTCGGCAACTGAAATTTATTTCAGTAATAATTTGGCGAGTTTATTTTTATAGAATAATAAAAATAATTTAGAACGCCATAAACCGGGATTTAAACGCTAGATAAAATACCCGGTACCCAGTTAAATACCTGTTTTTATCTAATTTACCAAACAAAATTACATTTACCCCCCCCCCCTTCTCAAACTTACGGTCAACATAAGGGGACCCCACCAATATATTTTCCAAAATATTACATGATTCACTTTGATATTTCTTGGATCCTTTTTTATATTATGCAATCTTTACAAATCTTTCAAATCCTTATATATCTTACAAGATCACTCAACACTCCACACACCTCCTTCTCTCTCTCTCTCCCAACCGTCCACACCACCATCACTCCCATCTTCAAATCTTCAACTTTGTTCTTCAAGATCCAACCCCCTTTTCAAGCTAAAGTCAAGTTGGTGTGAAGATCCAAAGGAGTTTCCAATGTGCTTTCAAGTGATTTCAAGCTCCATCTCATCAAAACCTCATCCAACAACTTAATTGAATCTTGAAGGTATAAAGTTTATGTTTAAATCATACTCTTGGTTCTTGGTTGTTCTTGATGATTTGAAGTTTCTCTTGAATCTTGGAATTTTTCACAAACTTGAAATCTAAAAAGAAATGGGTCTTGATACAAAACAAAAATGGTGGTGTATATGTGTGTATGTATGACCGTACATATATATATATATATATATATATATATACATATATATATGTGTGTGTGTGTGTGTGTGTGTGTGTGTGTGTATGAGATTTGAGCTTGATTTTTGATAAGTACATGGTTAAGTTGATTGCTTAATAGTAAAAATGCAAGTGTTTGTTGATTTGTGCATGATATGATAAATGTTCAAATACATCAACAAATAAACATGAATAAGTTGCATATTTGATGCATCTAAACTCATATAAAATGATGATGATATGATAGTGTGCTTTAGGCACTTGTACATGAGAATACATGTTGATTTAAAGCTCAAGAAGTGATAAAAAATGGTTATATGACAAAAATGTTTTAGAACAGGTTAAAAACACTAAAAATAACATTATTTGGTATAATATAATGGCATGAAACTTTGACATAGGTTTGATAGCTTTGCATGTTGTACATATAGCTTAAAAAGTGGTAAAATATGTGAAATTTGCATGATTTATGTGCTTTATGTGAGACCTGAACTATCATGAGTATAACCACTATTTTATTCAGTAAATAACATGGGTTATGTTAAAATATCAAGTCGTTTCGATTTGGGATGGTTAGGGTAACGTTTGATGCAAAACTATGCGGTAAAACGGTTAAAAATCGGCTTTTCGGAGGATTTTTATAAAACTGTTTTAGATCAGTAAGTAAACTGATACTTTTGATATAAAAATAAGTATTTTAACTTATATTAAATTTACTTGCTGTTTGGTTAGTCATACGTGACTTCCGACGCCCAAAAATGTTACCGAATCGCTAAAATAAGTGTTTTTCGACATACACTATAATGGGATTGTTCATGAGTAAATTTTATGTGTTACAATGTGTTATGTGTTTTATAATATGTGTATGATGACATGATAATACTTGAAAAGATTATGTGTATTACACTATTATTAGTATGTTACAGTTGAGTATATATATCTTACGACGCGCAAATCGTAGATATATTGCTTATAACATGATGAGGGTCACCAATATAATCGTTCGAGTCGCAAAGTTTTTAAAATATATATATGTGAACTCATATATATACAAATACACCAATATAATAAAAAATAATAACTTTTCGAGAAAATCTCAAAGTTATGTGAAAATTCTAAGTATCGGAGAAACTTATGTATTTTTGTGGGTTTTTGATTATTAAATCATTCTTATTTAATTTAGGACGAATAAACAATTTGAGGGATTGTGTTAACATATAAAAATGCACCCAAAGGTGAGTACATAGATCCCCCTTTTACTATTTTCGATTGTTTTGGGGTGATTCATATGTAGCAAAACGATTTCGATATTTTAACGATGGTTTCAAAAACGATTACGATGGTTTATACTAAACTAATAACGATTTCGATAATGTGAACGAGCTTGTTGGTTGTAGTGACATAACGAATGACATTCATTAATTTTGGACGAACTGACCAGTATTAGGTTTTGGTACCATAGGATCCGACAAATCCCGTTATCAGACTGCACCCATGGTTATGTGTGGGTTATGTTGGTAACGACTGAACCTGATGATTGTTAACTTACCCTTTGTTGGTTTGTTAATACGATTTGAACAAGTTGAATGATGAATGAGTCATAAAGGTTTGAATGTTATTAGCGAGATGACCAAAAGTAGTTTTTCACAATTAAAACGAGAACGATTTGGAACGAGAACGATATTAAACGATTGTACGATTTTAAGCGATTGAACGATTATGAATGATTTAAACGAATGAACGATGATCTATAACGAGAATGAGTTAAACGATGTCACACAACGATGTTTACGAAACTATATAAACCATACGAGTTTTATTACGAGAACGATTTATGATTTGGTTTACATAAACAAATGTTTTGGGTTAAGATTCATGGCATCGAGGTTTATAAATTATAACCAATCTGTTTTGACTTGGTTATTCATTTTACAATACAAATATTTTACAAAACAAGGTTTCAAATATCGATTAACGAAGTTGTACGAGATATTTCAACGAGCCATGAATCTGACACTCACAGAAAAACTATGTGCTCGCCATCATTTCTTTGTTGACTTTGTTTTTACATATGTTTCAGGTGATGTTGCTTAATGTTGATTGCGAATAGGATGCATGCTCACTTCGAACTGGACGAGGCATTTGTGATTTAATAACGATGATAGACTATGTTTGACTTGCTTGTTAAACTTTAAGACAATGCTTAATATTTAATAAAACAAAACTCTTTGTATTCATGGTTTGAAACAATAATTCTGTTACAACACTCCCCGATGTTTCCGCCATGGTTTGTTGTTTTACGTGGTCGGGGTGTGACAATTAGCGACAATATATTTAACGTCATGTCCCATACCATAACATATAAAGCATAAATAGTTATTACAGATATTGTTCTCAAAGACAAATATTATTCCGATAACTCAAAATTATTCGTGGGTTTCTAGACCACCTAAACTTGATTCCATGACATCCAGCAAAGAAAAGCATCCTAAACACCTGTCACATACGTTAAAATAGGTCAATACACATAGTGTAAAGGTGAGCGTACAAGTTTAATATCATATAGTAGCGAGAAGTAATTTACGCATAACCAGCATGTAACATGTAGAAATGTGAAGCATGTAAGCTATCAACAATGAAATATGCACAGACAAGACTGCGAGTTGTAGAATGCGCAACACATATCACCACTATGACACGTGAAGAAATACCCTTAACAACCCCTGTCCACGACAGGTGCTGAGTCCAAACTATAGTACTATCGTTGCTAAGGTGTCAGGCAACAATCATTGTGTAAACATAACATACAAGTATTCATCTAATAACACGTATATCATGCAGAGCGGTTAGCGTATAAAAAGTGTTTGCGTTGTGTGTCGTTGTGATTTGAAATAGGTAACGTATGTAACACCTAAAAGTGCGTTAAGCAAAAAGGGATCGAGTATACTCACAGTTCGTGTTTAATAAATAAACACAAGCTTGGATTGAAGGGAGCGCTTGAGAGATTAGCATGATCACAGTATGACAGTATAAGCGTTGAACAGTGCGTGAAACAGTGTGACGGTGAGATGAACAATCGGATGGTGGTTTGATTGGATGGCCATCCGGACGGATGACCATTCGGTTGGATGGTCATTCGCCTGGGGAAAGTGTGTTTGTGAACTTTTGAAGTTTTCGTTGTAGTATAAATAAAGTCATTCGAACGGATGGTCATCCGGACGGATGGCCGTTCGATCGGATGGCTATTCGATTAAAACTGATGATCTTTGAAAATTTTTGTAAAATTTTAAGTGTTGAACTTTGAAAACAGCTGTCACCTGACTGGATAGTCATTCGATCGGATGGTGGTCCGATCGGACAGTAATTCGATCAAGCAACTGTTTGTTTGAAACTTTGGAAAAACATTTAACTTGAAAAGTTTGCGGTTTGACGGAGACGGTGTGACAATGTGTTAAACAACGGAAATCACATCAAGTCCAGCCCGTTCGGTCGGACGAGATACACCCCGTTCGATCAGAACCAACTGTTCTTGACAGAGTTTCATATTCAACCCGTGGATCGGTCGTCTCTTTGATAGAAATCCATTCTCAGATCGGTTCTCCACTAGAGAATGAGTAGAGAACCCGAACGAGTCCAGATTCTGACGGTTTTGAGTAAAAAGTGAAAGATTGTTGAAATCGGTGTAAAAACATGTAGAAATCCATCAGATCCGAACCGTTCTTGCTGAGATGAGGTCACACTTCAAAGTTCATAAGAACTCCATGATGATGTCACCCTACAACAGCCCAAACCAGATGATTTCACGGTGAAAAGTTGTGATTTAATGGAGAAGATGATGGGAAAGTGTGTGCTGATTGTGAAAGTACAAGAGTTAGGGTGAAAACTTACAAGAATCGCGAGGAATCGAGAGAAAAGAGGCTGAGAGTGCACGGGTCAGAGGGAGCTGTCACATCAATGAACAGTGATGTGACAGGAGGGGTATTTATAGGTGAAGAGGAGAAAGGCGGTGCAAGTTAGGTGGGTCGGACGGCTGTTCGACCGGATGGCCATCCGATCGGATGGTCATCCGGTCGGATGTCCATTCGATCGAATGGTCATTCGATCGGAGGGCCTTCACGAGTTGGTTTTGTGACAACCGTCAAATTTGCATGCATCCGTACAATTAATTAATATTGATTTATGCTTAATGACTATGCTTAATTACAACTGATGACTTAAACTGTTTTCTGATTTCTGTATCATACATACATGTGCATCACATTTCATACTGTCACACCATTTGTTACACTGAAACTTTAGTGACATACTTGATGCACAAAGCACAGTTAGCACAGTGAGCGGTTAACTCGAAAATATACTGACAGTGCCAGTACATAGACAGACAGTGTTTTGAGACCTAGTATGGGTCAGGGACAAGGTACTACACTAGTATAGTGCGTAGGGAAGTGAGGACCATAAAACTGCGTCACTAGGTGATAGATAAAGTGCCGGGAAGTGCCTAAAACTCATTTTAGGTGCAGAATTCTGCATTTTTCAGCAAAATTCAGCATTTTAATATGCTAGTAACATGTAGAAAATTGACTAAATGGTCCTGAATGCTTTCCTAAGTGTCGGGAATTAAAAGTGTCACAAAAAGTCATATAAAAGACACTATACGGTATCACCTAGCACTTTAACGGAACGGTATCTAACCGAACAACCGGACATTACCCGGGACACCAAAATTTTGCCAAATACATTGTTTAATTATTTTTGGACTAGTCATGATCCCCGAACACCCTAACACCCTTCACATTCTCTAGTAACTAATATATGAAATCATATACTTGGAATTTAAATTCTATTTACTAACTTCCATCAAGATGTTACAATTAACCCCCCCCCCATGCCCATCTTCGGTCACAAGAGGACCCACAAAAATCCCCACCATACTTCCAAGATTTCAATCTAATATTTTATTGGATCCTTGCTTGAGAATTTGAACAAGATATAAGGTGAATCTTTATAAGCATGGCTCATAATCTTCCATCATCACTTCATATCTTCACCAAGATCACACCATCTCTCACTCACTCTCTCCCTCTCCTCTCGGCTCACCATAACCGCCACCATCACCACCCTAACACCACCATCTTCATCCATTTTCAAGCTTGACTCAAGTATAAGAAGGTGTCTTGAGAAGATGGAAGCTTGAAGAACTTGTAGAAACTTCATACATTGCTTTCATTCACCACTTTTCCTCATCTTTTTCACTAGAGATCTTCCCTAGCCTTGTGCTAGTTGTAAGTTCTTGTTTAACTCTTGTTCATCTTATTTTTATGGTTAAAAGATGTAGTATGATGAATATTACAAGAACACTAAAGAACAAGAACCAAAAACATGAACATAAAGCTTTACATAAAGTCTACATGAGGATGAAATGTTGTTACTAGGATGTTGTTAATTTCTTATTGATTCTTGGTTATGTGTTGGATCGTCGTGTGACCCTAACGAGTCAATCTGAAGAGTTCAATGTCAAAATCAAATGCGGAATCAATGAAATCAACGTAACACGACTTGTTTTCCTCTAATTATCTTCTTATTAACCAATTCTGAGCTTTTACAGATTCAAATGACAAACGGACAGCACCTCGGCTCAGAAACTATGGTCTAATTCTGTTTTAAATGAACTAGACACAACCCTATTTATAGAGTGAGTGATTCCGTTTGAAGGTGGCATGGACCATTTCAAACGGAATTAACTTGGTTAATTTCGTTTGAACTTGTCAATGTTACTTTCAAACGAAATTACCCACCTAAACACAAACTAACCCTAATTTCTACCCTGTTGTGTGCTAGTTTATCATATCTAGACATAAGACTCGATAAAGACGAAGTTAACAGACATTTGATGCACCAACAGATTCCCCCTTGGATGTTGACGAAGTCTTTAGCATTCAATCTTCAGTCTTTAGTCTTTGTCTGTCTTTCTCTGCCCTAAATTGTCTTGACACTGTAAAGTCTCCTTCAATCTTTTATCTTCAAACTCCCCTTTGAATGTTGATCCAGAATTTTGACTCCCCCTTTCGAAGACTCCCCCTCACGATAAGCTGGGACTTAAATTCTGGTTCAAATTTTGACATTTTTCTTTGCCATGGGGATATTGACTCCTGTTTCCTACACAATCTCTACCTAACTATAAGATTTATGATTATGACAATTTCAATCCAAACTTACCATTTAACTTCATTTGTTGGTTTTGTCAAAAATTAGAAATCCACTTAAGTATCCAGGTTCAAATTAATGACCCTAAGTACTTAATTTGTCTACCAAGTTCAATTTAATGACCTTGGTTGACCTGAGACAAATCACACTGACAATTTGTTCAACTTTGTTCAAACAATTTTCTGAAATTTACAAGTTTCAAATTAATGAACTTGTTTTAACTTTTCAAATTTCTCAAGTTTAACATTTTAAGCTCACGACTCATCTTCCAGCTGAGAAACCTCCTGCATCTGTTTCAAATTGAGAATCTGAAGATAAACTTTCCACTTTGGTTTGTCGGAAAATAAAGCAGAAATGTAAAATCTTTTTGAATTTTTAATAAAGTTTCTAAACTAGAAATGAAATACAAAAATAAAATGCAATAAATGTAAACTATTTAGAAACATATTTTTGATGAGCGTGTTAGGGAATCATATCAGCTATTCGACAAGTCACAAGTACCGTTAAGCTTTAATTTCATACTCATAATTAAACAATTCACTTAGATTATCGATATACTAATCCATTTAAATTCTCACACACATTTCAATCTGTCCAGGATACGAGTTAGGTGTTTTATAGACTTAAACTCATTCATGTATCCCACCTCTTGAATATACCCCCGTATCCAAATCCCAATATTCAGTCTTACAGGTGAGTATACCACAGATGATATCTGTAAAGGGGTTAAATTGCGACGGCCATGGGAGCTCAGGTCAGAACTTCCGTTCAGCAGAGAGATGCCGGCTTCGACTTTTAGTGGGTCCCCTTTAGAGGATCTTTTTTACAACAGCAATGATTATCATTTTTAATGTTTCATCATTTTTGTGCTGAGGGCGGTGCTATATTTCAAGCAAGCGGTAAAGTATTCTCCGGGGACTAGGCCATTGCTTCCGCAAAATCAGAAGTCCCGGGATAATACCCCAGATATCACTGAGTATAAAGACCTAGTATCTCAGAAAGAGGGATCCTTCAAACGAGATTTCAGGGGTTACCTATATATCCAAGTAGTGTTCCCCACGAAATAAGCAAGTTTGAATTTAGGTTTATATCCCGAACAAACCTACTAAATGTGTAAAAACCTATCGGCACATCATCAGCGAGACTGTTTAACTCTTTTAAACTTTACATATCTTTAGCATACTGTAACTGTCAAGCCGATGTACTATCATTTTCCCTTTTTACACAAGCCCATTTCTGGTTTTCTATTGTTTTTGGATTTTTGAAATTTTTACTGTTTTTGTATTTTCTGAAAATATTACCCTATACTCCCCCTAAATACCAAAACAAGTAAAAAATCGACAAACCATTGCAGATTGCTTCTCAACATCATCTACAATGTTTCCTTCATCAACGCCAAGAATCTCCTCCAACACCGATAAAAACTTCATACCGTTCAATTTTAGCAAATACTGAAAACGAGTTTTATCAAACGCTTTGGTATGTAAATCAGCTTTTTGCTCGTCAGTGTGGATTTTCTCAATTCGTATCAACATCTTCTCGAAACAATCCCGGATGAAGTGATGACGAATTTCAATGTGTTTCGTTTTAGCGTGATGAACATGATTTTTAGTAATGTTTGTCGCTGCCTCATTATCAACAAAGATAGGGGTGTTAAGAAATTGCAAACCGTAGTCGCGCATCTGTTACTGGATCCACAAGATCTGAGAGCAGCAACTGCTAGCAAATACATACTCAGCTTCACATGTGGATAAAGCCACAGAGGTCTGCTTCTAACACTGCCAGGTGACCAATCGTGATCCGAAAAACTGACATCCCGCTGTTGTTGATTTAGCGTTAACTTTGCAGCATCCGAAATCGGAATCGGAATACCCTTCGAGCGTGAAATTGCCTTCTCTTGGATACCACAACCCCAATGATGGTGTTCCTTTCAGGTAGCGTAATATCCTTTTCACAATCACCATATGCGAAGCTCTTGGGTTAGACTGAAATCTAGTTGCGAGGCAAGTTGGATACATAATATCGGGTCTTGAAGCTGTCAAATACATCAGCGATCCGATCATGGAACGATACAGCGTTTCATCTACCTTCTCTCCGGTGAGATCAGGGTTTATCCCATGGTTCGTCGCTAACGGGGTGGAGGTTGGAGTAGAACCTGACATCCCAAATTTCTCTAAGATATCATGAACATACTTCGTCTGATGTATGAAAATTCCCTTAGGCAGTTGATCAACCTGAAGTCCCAAGAAGAATTTCATCTCACCCATCGATGACATTTCAAATTTTTGCTTCATAACTCTTTCAAAATCTTTGCACAGATTCTCATTTGTAGACCCAAATATGATGTCGTCCATGTATATCTGAACTATCAGAAGATGTCTGTCGACTTCTTTGGTGAAGAGAGTGGCATCCACTTTTCCTCGGATGAAGCTGTTGGCTAACAGGTGTTGAGACAATGTCTCGTACCAAGCTCTCGGGGCCTGGTGTAAACCATACAACGCTTTATCCAGCAAATAAACCTTGTCCTTGTGGATTGGATTAGTGAAGCCCGGTGGCTGTCCGACATATACCTCCTCTTTTACCTTCCCATAGAGAAACGCCGATTTAACATCTAGCTGATAAACTTTGAAATTTTTCCAAGATGCAAATGCTAGGAAAATTCTGATCGCTTCAAGTCTAGCAACTGGAGCATACACTTCAGTGAAATCTATCCCCTCCTGCTGACTAAAACCCTGAACTACGAGTCGAACTTTGTTACGAATAATAACCCCTCTATCGTCTCTCTTGCATTTGAACACCCACTTGGTATTTATTTTCCTTTGACCATCAGGCAAGTCTACCAATTTCCACACACCTAACTTCTCAAATTGACTCAACTCTTCTTGCATAGCATTGACCCAAGAATATTCAGTAAGCGCCTCCTTATAAGTCCTCGGTTCAATCTGCGAGATAAAACAACTAAGTGAAAACTCAGTTTGTAAAGGAGCTACTGTAGAATAAAAACAAGTAAGCCCTTGGTCAATTTGTCATCTAGTGCGAACGCCTGATTGTAATTCTCCAATGATCAACTCTTCTGGTTGGTACGAAAGAGTTCTCAGCATCACCTCGCCTGGAACATCTACATCGCCTTTCAAATTTGTGACATTCTGATTTGCACCTTGTTCACTGACTGGAATAGTTTGACTTGAAATCTGGATCTGCTCCCCCTCAGAATCTGAATCACCACGATCAAATACAGGCATATTATCAGATTCTTGATTATCATTGACTGCCGTCTGATTATTATGAGTAACTTCATCTTGTTGAATATCATCATGTTCTCCAGCATTGCTTAGACCGGCTTCATCATCATTAGAAGCTCGATTTTGACGTCTAGAATACTCAGCTGGGAACCTTTCCTGCGATGACTCATACTCTCTCAGAATATCCAACTCATCAAAGAAATCTTCTTCTTCTTCCTCTTCCATGTCAAATGAATTCCACAAAGTATCATAGTGAAAACGCCTTGAATCCCCGGGATTTTGCGGTGGCATTGTGTAGCCTTGACATTCAACATTATGTGCCTCAATAATCCGTTTTAAGCTCGGAACAAAGACTCTTTTCAAAGGGCTTGAGTATCCCACAAATATTCCCTCGATACTCTTTGGACCAAACTTTCCAAAAGGTTCTAGAACTGTGCAGGGAGACCCAAACGGTTCTAAATACTTCAGGTTCGGTTTGCGGTTATTGATCAGCTCGAAACATGTCTTGTTGAATTTCTTTACTGTGAGAACCCGGTTGAACGTATAGCATGCGGCTGAAACTGCTTCTGCCCAAAAATTAACAGGTAGTTTGGAATCAGCAAGCATCGTCCTGGCCGTTTCAATTAGCGTCCTGTTCTTTCTGTTGGACCGTGTCGTGTCTCTAAACGATCAGTCAAGGTAGTTCAACATCACGTATAAAGGCGGAATCAGAATACGTAACGTAACAACAGCTTATCCTTTCAATTCCTTCACTTTATTAGCTTTCTGATATCAATTTGACAGAGTTTCAGTACCGTAACAATGACCTGATCTCGCTTCAATAGTTACCATGAATGAACACAAACTAGGTATTTATACTATTGCTGATTTCGCTTATGTGTCAGTGACACTGAAGCGAAATCCCATGTGTCCATTAAAGCGAAATCACCTGCTGACCATTGAAGCGAAATCAACTATAAAACATGTACATTAAAGCGAAATTAACCCTAAAACCCTAATCTTGACTTTTAAGATCCAATCTTGACTTTCATGATTTAAGACTTAATGAAGATGCAGTCAACAGACATTCTTGTGCATCAACAGACTCCCCCTTGGATGTTGACGTAGTCTTCAGCTCCTGAGTCTTCATTCTTAGTCTTTTCTCCAACTCTCTGTCATTTCATCATAAGCACTCTATCTTCACACTCCCATAGATTGTTGATCCAGACTCCCCCTTTCACAGACTCCCCCTCTCGATATGCTAGAATCTGAGATATCTGGTTCAAGCTTTGACAAATAGCTTCCATTGGGAATAATGAAATCCAAACCTGTTACTCAAACATCATTCATTACAAACTTATCTTTTCACATATAACTCACAAACTCAATCAGTTATAGCAATCCACTCAAGTATTCAGGTCCAAGTTAATGACCCTGATTACTCAATTAATCTACCAAGTCCAAATTAATGACCTTGGTTGATCTTTTGACGAATCAAACTGATTTTAAAAACATTTTCAAACATTTTCTGAAAATAACAAGTATCAAATCAATGAACTTGTTTTTGACTTTTCAAACAATTCAAACTTTATCAAAGTAAGCTCTCCTCATTCTTCAGTCCAGAATCTCCTGCATCTGCTTCAAACATCTTGAGAATCCAACAATCAACTCTCCACTTTGGTTTGTCGGAAAATAAAGCAGAAATAAAATCTTTTTGGATTTTATAAAGTGTTCTAAACTAAGAAATGAAATACAGAAAACTTAAATTGCAGAAAGTAAACAAAGTAAACTATTTACAAACATATTTTTGGTGAGCGTGTCAGAGAATCATATCAGCTTTTCAGACAAATCACAAGTACCGTTAAGCTTCATTTCATTCTTAGACTTAAACAATTCACCTCGATTGTCGATATACTGATCCATCTTAAATTCTCATACAAATTTCAACTTACTCAGGATACGATTTAGATGAATTAAGAACTTAGATCATTCATGTGTCCCACCTCTTGAATATACTCCCGTATCCAGAATCCCAATAATCAGTCTTACAGGTGAGAATACTACAATGATATCTGTATATAATTAAGGTATGCGAGGGCCGAGGGATCTCAGGTCGATACTTCCGTATACGCAGAGAAATATCAGCTTCGACTTTTCAGTGTGTCCCCTTTAGAGGATCTTTTTGCTTACAACAGCAGCATTTATCAATTTTATTGTTTCAGCATGCTGAGGGTTTAATGTTGTGTTTCAAGCATTGCAGCAAGTATTAGCCAAGGACTAGGTCAGAACCACCGTTCAGCAGAAGTCCCAGAATAATACCCCAGACATCATTGAGTATAAAGACCTAGTATATCAGATTAAGAGACCTTTCAAACGAGATTTCAGGGGTTACCTATATATCCAAGTAGTGTTCCCCACGAATTCACAAGTTTGAATTTTAGGTTTATATCCCGAATAAATCTACTAAATGTGTGAAAACCTATCGACACATCATCAGTAAGATTGTTTAACTCTTTTATACTTTACAAATCTTTAGCATACTGTAATCGTCTAGCTGATGTACTATCATTTTCCCTATATACACAAGCTCTTTTTCATTTTATCATGTTTTTGTATTTTTGCATTTTTTACTGTTTTTGTATTTTCTGAAAATAAACTATGTACAAACATCTACTCCCCCTAAATACCAAAACAAGTAAAAATTCGACAAACCATTGCAGATTGTTTCTCGTCTTCATCCGCAACAGTACTCTCATCAACGCCAATTATGCCATCCGACACCGACAGAAGCTTCATACCATTCAGTTTTAACAAATATTTAAACCGATTTTTATCAAAAGCTTTGGTATGTAAATCAGCTTTCTGTTCGTCAGTGTGGATTTTCTCAATTCGTATCAACTTTTTCTCAAAGCAATCACGAATAAAGTGATGACGAATTTCTATGTGTTTAGTTTTAGCGTGATGTACTGGATTTTTAGTTATATTTATTGCGGCCTCATTATCAACAAAAAGAGGTGTGTTAAGAAACTGCAAACCGTAGTCGCGCATCTGTTGCTGTATCCACAAGATCTGAGAGCAGCAACTGCTAGCAGAAACATACTCCGCTTCACAAGTAGATAACGCCACAGACGTTTGTTTCTTACACTGCCAGGTAATCAATCTAGGACCAAAGAACTGACATCCTGCAGTTGTTGATTTTGAATTGACTTTGTAGCATCCGAAATCCGAATCGGAATACCCTTCAAGCGTAAAATCACCTTTTCTAGGATACCACAACCCCAATGAAGGAGTTCCTTTCAGGTAGCGCAATATCCTCTTCACAATGATCATATGTGATGCTCTTGGGTTAGACTGAAATCTTGCTGCGAGGCACGTTGGGTACATTATATCAGGACGTGAAGCAGTTAGGTACATTAAAGAACCTATCATGGAACGGTAAAACGTTTCATCAGCCCTGTCTCCGGTGAGATCTGGGTGAATCCCATGATTTGTTGCAAGTGGGGTAGCAGCTGGAGTAGAACTTGACATCCCAAATTTCTCTAGAATATCATGAACGTACTTTGACTGATGAATGAAAATTCCCTCAGGAAGTTGTTCAACTTGTAAACCCAGAAAGAATTTCATCTCCCCCATTGATGACATTTCAAACTTCTGCTTCATCACTGATTCAAAATCTTTGCATAGATTTTCATTTGTCGACCCAAAGATTATATCGTCCACATAAATCTGAACTATCAGAAGATGACCATCGACTTCTTTAGTGAAGAGAGTGGCATCCACTTTTCCACGAATGAACTTGTTGGCTAGTAGGTGTTGAGACAAAGTCTCGTACCAAGCTCTCGGGGCCTGGTGTAAACCATACAGCGCTTTGTCCAATAAGTAGACCTTGTTTTTGTGGATTGGATCAGTAAAGCCCGGTGGCTGGCCGACATAAACCTCCTCTTTAACCTTCCCATAAAGAAACGCCGATTTAACATCCAACTGATAAACTTTGAAGTTCTTCCAAGACGCAAATGCTAGGAAAATTCTGATTGCCTCTAGTCGTGCTACAGGAGCATAGACTTCGGTAAAATCAATTCCCTCCTGTTGACTAAATCCCTGAACAACGAGTCGAGCTTTGTTCCTGACAACAACTCCTCTATCGTCCCTCTTGCACTTAAACACCCACTTAGTGTTAATCTTCCTATGACCATCCGGCAAATCAACTAACTTCCACACTCCCAATTTCTCAAATTGACTAAGTTCCTCCTGCATTGCATTGACCCAAGAGTCTTCGGTAAGTGCCTCTTTGTAAGTTCTTGGTTCAACCTGCGAGATAAAACAACTCAATGAGAATTCAGTTTGCAAAGGAGCACCTTTTGTATAAAAACATGTAAGCCCTTTATCAATCTGATTTCGAGTGCGAACTCCAGCTTGCAATTCTCCTATAATCAACTCCTCTGGATGATATGAAAAAGTTCGCAGCATCACTTCACTCGGAACATCTACATTTCCCTCCAGATTAGTAACATTCTGCTCTGCATCTTGTTCACCAACTTGGTTTGTTTGACCTGAAATCTGAATTTGCTCCCCCTCAGAATCTGAATCTGAATCACCATGATCAAATACTGGCATATTTTCAGCTTCTAGATTATCATTCTGATCTGACTGATTATCCTGAGCAACTTCATTCTGTTGAACATCATCATATTCACCAGCATTACTTGGACCTGCTTCATCATCATTTGAAGTTTCCCGTGGTCTCCTCGAATACTCAGCTGGAAACCTTAACTGCGACTCATATTCACGCAAAATATCCAACTCATCAAAGAAATCTTCATCATCCTCTGATTCTTCTCTCATGTCAAACGAATCCCAAAGTGTGTCATAATGATAACGCCATGAATCACCAGGATTCTGCGGCGGCATAGTATATCCTTGACATTCAACATTTGCAGCTTCAATAATCCGCTTCTCACTTGGAACGAAGACACGTCGCAATGGATTTGAATAACCAACAAATATTCCCTCAATGCACTTCGGACCAAACTTTCCAAAAGGTTCTATAACCGTACAAGGTGACCCGAACGGTTCTAGATACTTCAAATTCGGTTTGCGGTTATTTATTAGCTCAAAGCATGTTTTGTTGAACTTCTTGACAGTTAGAACCCTGTTGAGTGTATAGCATGCGGCGGAAACAGCTTCAGCCCAAAAATTTATCGGTAACTTTGAATCTGCGAGCATAGTTCTAGCCGTCTCGATTAGTGTCCGGTTTTTGCGTTCTGCGACTCCATTCTGCTGCGGAGTGTACGGAGCACTAAATTCATGCAAAATACCTCTTTCATCACAAAGTTCTTCCATCTTGCTGTTTTTGAATTCAGTACCATTATCACTTCGAATTCTCTTGATACGCCTTTGGTACAAATTCTCAATTTTCCTGAATAGCCCCATCAAACTATCAAATGTTTCATCTTTCGTCTTCAAGAAAGATACCCACGAAAATCTGGAATAATCATCAGTAACGACCAAACAATAGTAATCTCCTGTAATACTTTTGACATTCACCGGACCAAACAAATCCATGTAAAGTCTTTCCAGAGGTCTCGAAACTGAATTAACTTGCTTTGTAGGGTGTGACTTTTTCTTCTGCTTGCCTTTGACACAGCTAATGCACTCCCCTTCCAGATGAAAACCTTTGATATTAACTCCTAATACCAAATCATTGTGCACCAAATGATTCATTTTTCTAAGATGTATATGCCCCATCTTGCGGTGCCACAATCTTGATTCTTTCTCAGTTGCTCTAGACACGAAACAATGTGCTTGACCAGTAGTTGTAGTTGCTACAGACATATCTAACACATATAAATCATTTACTCTAGGTGCCCTCATGATAATCCATTCTTCAGGGATAACAAAACCAGGTTTCAAGATCAAACATTCTTTATCAGTGAAGTGAGTAGTATACTGATTGTCACAAATCTGCGAGATACTAAGCAGATTGTTCTCCAGCTCAGTGATGTAGTTAACTCTCTCAAACGTCACAATTCCGTTAGATAACGTTCCTTCACCTACAATTCGACCACCTTCATGACCTGCAGATCCCACATAACCACCATTGATATTCTTCACATCATACAGTAATGCAGTTTTTCCTGTCATATGTCGAGATGCACCACTATCCATAATCCATCTGGATACCAGTTGTGGAAGATCCTGCACAAAACAAACTACGACTTAAACAACTTCAAGAAAGATGCCGATTCATGCTTCGCGAACAAGGAAGCTCCGGCAATTCAAACTGCTTATTCAAACATGGTGTCCACCCAGGCCTCATCAGCCTTAGGTGTAACCTTGACTCTAGCAATTTGAATTTTGAATTTTTCAGCCTTCAAAGGTGGAAAATTTGCATCATAATCAACCGAAATTGATTCTTCAGCCTTTTTCACTTCAGAAGTTGAAATTTTCAATTCAGTTTTTGGTTTCCAAACTTGTTGAGATAATGCAACCCTCTTGTAAAATTTGTCATTTTTAGTTACCACTTTCTTTACGGGTTCATTTTTCATTTTGATGTTGTCATTTTTCACATTCTTTTTCTCAACAACGATTGGTGTTTTACCCTTCACATCAACTTTCTTTTGTTGAATCTTCACATTTTCAGTCTTAGACTTGAAGTTGATGCAATTTCTTGCAATGTGACCAACTTTGTTACATCTAAAACATGTACGAGTATCAACAACTCGACTTGTGCCTTCAGACTGATAATGTGAAGCTCTTTTCTCAAAGAACTCTTCATTTGATTTTGAAAAAATTTTATTTTCCTCATCCGAAAGTGAACTTGAACTGTTCACAAACACCTTTTTTTCAGTAAACCTTTTGTTTTGAAACCTTCTTTGATGATAACTCTTACCATCCATTTCGATTGTTATTATAAAACCTTGGTGGAACAACAGGCTTTTTGTAGTAAGCTTTGTCTTTTTCAAAATTCATTTGCCTTTTTGTTTGTTTCAAACTGTTCATTTCTGACAATTCAACTTCAACCAACTTAAAAACATTTGTCAACTTTTTCACATTTACATTCTCAATTGGAAACTCAGAATCCGAATACAACTTATCAGATCCAGCCATCTTGTACATCACAAGACCCGGTTCATCACTTAAGTTGTTTTTGGACTTTGATTTCTGAATGTATTTGTCTAAGAAACACCCATCATCTTCAGTTGAATCAGACATCAAAACACTTTCAGCTGTGCTCTTAACAATCTCTGTCTGAACACTATCATCAGATGATGTAAAAGTGACATCAATGTTCTCCGGAAGTTTAACTTCTTTTTCTTCCTCAATTTCAACCAACCCAGATTGTTTTTTCGTGTAGTTATCAAGAACAGGTGGTGGAACTTGATGAAACCCCACCCCAGTTCCATCACAATACACATCTTCGCCCGCTTTGTCTTTCCCGATGGGTTTGGGAATGATATGTTGCAAAACAAAGCTTGCGGAGCTGTAACTGTTAAGCTTCAACTGGATTCGCTCGTTTTCAATTACAGCCTCTTGAACTCTAAGTTTCAATTTAGCAATTTCATCCAGTTGTTGATTGATTGATTCTTCTTTGACTCTAAGCACTGCTCTTAGATGTTCATTTTCTTTAAAAGTTTTACCATTTCGATCATCACAATCTTTCAATGTGCTTTTTAGTTTTTCAAATTTTTCAGAAATCTGACGGTTTTCAAGAATCAACTTTTCATTTTCGTGTTTAATTTTGTCATGATCAATTTTATCATTTTCAAGTTGTTTAGTTAATTCTCTTATCCGTTCAGTTGAAGCTTTAACTGTTTTGTCACGATCAAGAATTTGATTCTCAACGTTTCTGACCTTAGATGTCAGATCATCAACTTTCTTCCCGTTGAGATACGTGACTGTGCTACAAAATTTGCACTCTTTGTTACAATTTTTGCAATCAGCATTTCCATCGATTTTCTTACCTGACACATTTGTTGACACATCTGGACTGACCTGGCTTTTTGACTCAGACACGGAGTTAGAGTCTACCTCAAGTGCCTTAGCAGCTAGCACTTTGTCAGCCATTCTTCCAAGATTTTCAACAGTTAACTCCTGCGTTGTGTCAATAACTCCAGTATCAATCTTCTTTGCTTTCTCAATCTCTTCTTTCTCTTTTCTCTCTTTCTCTTTCTCTTTCTCTTTTTCTTCTTCAATCATTTTCGAAGTTGGAATTCCCCACCATTTGTGTTGCCAGTACTCATCATCTTCTTTGTACTGCTGGATTATGGCTTCAATATCAAGTGTACTATCATCAATTGCAATATTTCCATACTCATCAAGATAGCACTCTCTATCTGGATCCCATCTATTAGCTCTCCTTGCTTCCAGAAAGATACGAGATATTCTAATGATTTTGTTTTCAGCAATCATTTTTCTGTATTGATATTTTTGCTCTTCAGTTCGATCGTCTTTCCACGGAATAGGATCGTCATTTTTTTTCCATGAATGCGTAACCAACCGCATCTTCTTCCGGTAGAACCTCTTGACTCCAATCATACCCCTCATCATCGTAAATCACCGCAAGAGCTCTAGATTTCTCTCTGTTGTCTTCAACCTGCTTCAATCTAGGCGGCTCAGATTTATTTTGGTGATAAATCGCCTTCTTGTAGTAATCATCTCTGAAAGGGTTCTCCGATTCATCAGCATAAGCGTTTCGGCATTCTCGTTTGAAATGACCCTTCTGCTTACACTTGAAGCATGTCACTTTGGATTTATCGAACCCCAGCTTAGTAGAAGCACCACCAATTGTTTTTCTGCCAGTGATTTCCATGAATCTTTGTGCACGACGAACAGCACTTGCCATAGCCCAACGGATATCAATCATTTCCATTTCCTCCGGATCAATCTGATCGTAATCTTCTTTTGTCAGATTTGTGTTGCCTATCTTCCCAGCTACCAACCCTTCATACGATTCCAACACCGATGCTAGGAAGATCATCTGCTGCTTAGCCGATTCCTCATCAAAGTTCTGAGCATTCTTCAAGTCTATTGCGATATTGCATTGAAAACGATTCTTTGCATCAGAATAACTTCCAGAAGATGAAGATCCACTGTGATAACCACTGTGACTTCCACTGCTTTGACCACTTTGACTTTCTTTTCCGGCTGTCGAAACATTCTCAGCAGAAAATGCAGTTTTTGGAGAAGTTGCTTTTGGCATCATGCTCTTTGGATAATACAAATCCAAATTCTGCTGGTAAGATGAATGATTGACTTTGTACGTCTTCTTCAACTCCAACTCATGACTTTCGAGTTTCTCAATCAGCAAATCTAATGTCAACTTTTCTGGTTCTTTGATGGTATTCTTCAGCATCAGCGCGTAATATCTCCAATCCATCTCGTCAGGTAACGAATCGAACAATTTGTCGATAAGATCTTCTTCAGGAATGTCGATATCATGTCTTACTAATTCCAGCTTCAGATGACCAAACCTTTCTATCATTTTACAAACTGACTCATTCTTTAAACATCCGAACAGATCAAACTCTTTTCTAAGAAGTTTCTTTTTGTTTTTCTTAATTTCTTGACTACCTATACATTTCTTTTCTAACTTTTCCCAAAGATCTTTTGCATTTAAATAGTCGATCAAGGCAATAATGTCTTCCCGGACTGACTGGAATAACAATGCCACACATTTCTGTTCAGCTACAAACGAATCAATCTCCTCGGCTGCTCTTAAAGTTTCACCATGTTTCTTTCCATTTGCATAACCGTTTTTCAAACTTTTCCAGCTAGTAAATGCGAATGCCATCAACCAGTCTTCGAACTTTCTGGACCACCTACTGTACTCCTCTATAGCTGTAAGCTTTGGGGGTTTATTGAACGTTCCGAATGCGCTTTCAGATTCCCAAGCTTCCTTCTTCTTTTCTTTCGGAGTATTCTCGTTCTTGTTCGTATTATTGTTGTTTGTAGAAATATCATCTCCCGAGTTTCCTGCGAATGCGTACATATCGCTAAACGGGTTCATGAAAAGATCATCCATCATGAATGTACCTGCAAGATTATCAAACACTTAGAAAAATTTTTCGAAGTTTTGTCAAATACTGACACTGAAGCGAAATCAGTCAGATTGACTGATGAGCGAAATCACTTAAAGTGACACTAAAGCGAAATCAAGTACAATGTTCACTCGAGCGAAATCACAATGTTCACTTGAGCGAAATCAGACTTTGTCCTTTGGAGCTAAATTAATTTTGTCTCTTGGAGCGAAATTAACTTTGTCCTTATGAGCGAAATCAGAAGTCCGTATGAGCGAAATTAACTTTTGTCTGAATGAGCGAAATCAACTCAGACCGTATGAGCGAAATCAGCAGATTAACTCTCGATGTACACTAAAGCGGAATCACGAGTTTACTCATTTTTACACAGAATTTCAATCTGAAACTTTCAAGGGTTGTAATACTCTTAAAACCGATCACAATGATATGATTATTGTTCAATTTTGACCGCTAATTCGTTCCAGATCTGAAGATGAAGTTCCGGTTCGAAAACAAATCGAGATTTTGTTAAAATTGATTGAGTTTTAGTATGTTTTAAGATCTGATATTGTTAAGGATTGATTAACAACTAGTTTCGCTCACAATACTTGAGATTCAACTCATTTTGTCGGTAGGAACTTGTTTAAACCGAAAAATTTAAAAGAAAAAGTGAGTAGAAATGAGATAATAGTGTCGAATCAGCTGATGTAGTATGAACTCCTCGTCCTGAAGCTCTGATACCACTTATTGGACCGTGTCGTGTCTCTAAACGATCATTCAAGGTAGTTCAACATCACGTATAAAGGCGGAATCAGAATACGTAACGTAACAACAGCTTATCCTTTCAATTCCTTCACTTTATTAGCTTTCTGATATCAATTTGACAGAGTTTCAGTACCGTAACAATGACCTGATCTCGCTTCAATAGTTACCATGAATGAACACAAACTAGGTATTTATACTATTGCTGATTTCGCTTATGTGTCAGTGACACTGAAGCGAAATCCCATGTGTCCATTAAAGCGAAATCACCTGCTGACCATTGAAGCGAAATCAACTATAAAACATGTACATTAAAGCGAAATTAACCCTAAAACCCTAATCTTGACTTTTAAGATCCAATCTTGACTTTCATGATTTAAGACTTGATGAAGATGCAGTCAACAGACATTCTTGTGCATCAACACTTTCTTTCAGCTACTCCATTTTGCTGCGGAGTGTAAGGCGCACTAAATTCATGCAATATACCTCTTTCATCACAATATTCTTCCATTTTGAAATTCTTGAACTCAGTACCATTGTCAGTACGTAATCTTCTGATGCGGGTTTGGTACAAGTTTTCTATCTTCTTGAAAAACGTCATCAAACGATCAAACGTCTCATCTTTTGACTTCAAAAATAATACCCATGAAAATCTTGAATAATCATCTGTAACTACTAGACAATAGAGATCCCCTGTTATGCTTTTGACGTTCACTGGACCAAACAGATCCATATGGAGTCTCTCTAAAAGTTTCATAATTGAATTTTCTTTCTTCCCAGGGTGAGATTTCTTCTTCTGCTTGCCTTCGACACAGCTAATGCACTCCCCCTCAAGATGAAAACCTTTCACATGAACACCAATTAATAAGTTGTTATGTACCAGGTGATTCATTTTTCTCAAGTGAATATGACCCATTTTTCGATGCCATAACTGTGATTCTTTTTCTGTTGCTCTTGACATAAAACAATGAGCCTGACCCGTGATAGTAGTTGCTACACTCATGTCCAACACGTACAGATCATTAACTCTGGGCGCTCTCATGATAACCCATTCTTCGGGAACAACAAATCCTGGTTTCAAGATCAAACATTCTTTGTCTTTAAAGTGCGTTGTATACATACGATCACAAATTTGAGATATGCTCAGAAGATTATTTTCAAGCTCGGCGATGTAGTTTACTCTTTCAAACGTGACAATTCCATTCGATAAAGTTCCTTCACCAACTATTCGACCACCTTGATTCCCTGCAAATCCCACATAACCTCCATTAAACCCTCGAACATCGTAGAGTAGGGTTTTCTTCCCCGTCATGTGCCGAGAAGCTCCACTATCCATAATCCAACGTGAAACGGATCTTGGAAGCTCATGCACATTTCACAAACACTTAGTTAGAAGTTGATGCCACCCAAGCTTCTTTTGACTCGGGCAACTTGACATTTAAGTGAGTTTTTGCAATGTAAAGTGGCGGAAAATTTTTGTCATTCATCTTTAAGCTCTCCTCAGACCCAATTTCAACCTTTTTGTATAAAAAGAAATCATTTTGAGAAGGTTAACCAGATGATTGGTCTTTCTTTGGAACATCTTTCTTCTCAGAAATGATAGACTCATGTTTTTCAAGTTTCTCATAGTAATCCAAAGGAACATCCATCTTTACCGGTGTGGTAGAAGACGATTGTTTTTCTTTTTCAGAAACCTTTGGTTTTGAAGAACTTGACTTCTTTTCAACTGATTTTGGCTTCCATGCTTGTTGAGGCGAAGCAACCCGTTTGTAAAACTTGTCAGTTTTAGTTACCACATTCTTTACAGGTTCAGTTTTGATTTTGGTGTTTTCATTTTTCAAAACTTTCTTCTCAACAACCATTGGAGCTTTTCCTTTCACATCAACTTTCTTTTTCTGAATCTCAACAACTTCAGTCTTAGGCTTCAAGTTGGTACACTTTCGTGCAATATGTCCAACTCGATTGCATTTAAAGCATGTTCGGGTGTCAACAACCCGACTTGTGCCTTCGGACTGAGGCTGTGAGGCCTTCTTCTCAAAGAATTCTTCATTTGTTTTCGAAAAAATCTTAGATTCTTCATCAGAAAGTGAACTTGAACTCGAAACAAACACCTTTTTCTCAACAAATTTCTTGTTTTGAAAGTTCCTTCTTTGATAATTCTTACCACCCTGATATCCACCCGACCATCTGTTTTGATTGTTGTTATAAAAACGTGGTGGAACAACTGGTTTCTTGTAGTAAGCTTTATCTTTTTCAAAATTCATTTGCCTCTTTGTCTGTTTCAAACCTTCTATCTCAGACAGATCAATTTTAACCAATTTAAACACGTTTTTCAATTTGTTCACATTAACATTCTCCAACGGAAAATCACGATCCGAATACAACTTATCAGATCCTGCCATCTTGTACATCACAAGACTAGGTTCATCACTTAAGTTGTCTTTGGATTTTGATTTTGAAATGTATTTATCCAAAAAGCATTCATCATCCTCAGTAGTGTCACTTTCAGACTTTAAAACATTCTCAGCCATACTTTTAACAATTTCAGATTGGACACTATCTTCATCAGATGATGTGGTAAATGTGACATCAATCGTATCTGGAAGCTTAACCTCATTTTCTTCTTCATCATTAACCAACCCGGATTTTTTCTTGGAAAAATTGTTTAAAACCGGTGGTGGAACCTGATGAAACCCAACCCCAGTTCCATCCGAGTAAACATCTTCGCCTGCTTTGTTCTTCCCAATTGGTTTAGGCACGATATGTTGTAAAACAAAGCTTGCGGAGTTGTAACTGGTTAATTTCAACTGGATGCGTTCATTTTCAATTTTAGCTTCTTGAAACTGAAGCTTCAACTTAGCAATTTCATCCAGTTGCTGGTTGATTAACTCCTCTTTCACTCTAAGAACTCCTGATAGTTGAAGATTTTCTTTGGTTGTTTTACCATTTCTTTCATCAGAATCTTTTACCGTTCGTTTTAGCTTCTCAAAATTTTCTGAAATGTGACGATTTTCAAGAATCAACTTTTCGTTTTCTTTCCTTATTCTTTCTATGTCATTTTTATCATTTTCGATTTTCTCAGTTAATTCTTTTAATTTGTCATTCGAAGCTTTCAACAATTTATCACGGTTTAAGATCTGATCTTCAACACTTCTGACTCTACCAGTCAGTTCTTCAACTTTCTTACCACTGAGGTAAGTAATTGTACTACAAACTTTGCACTCTTTCATGCAATTTTTGCAGTCGTTCTCAGATTTAACTTTCTTACCTGACTCATGTGTATCATTTGAACTGACCTTGTTTTTGGACTCAGTTCCAGAACCAGAAACTACCTCTAGTTCTTTTGCAGCAAGAACTTTGTCAGCCATCTTCTTCAAGTTTTCAACGGTATATTCTTGTGATGTATCAATGATCCCATCATCAATCTTCTTTGTCTGCGACTCTTTTTCTTTCTCCTTTTCTTTTTCTTCTACTTTCTCTTCTCCACCTCCCCACCATTCTCTCTGTCTAGCTTCTTCATCTTCAGCAAATTGCTGGATGAGAGCATCAATACTAATGGAATCTGGATCAACCGCAATGTTTCCTTGTGGATCAAGGTAACATTCTCTGTCGGCATCCCATCTTTTTGCTCTTTTAGCTTCTTTGTATGTGTTATAGATTCTGCTCATCCTGGTTTGTGCTTTCATCCTTCTGTTGACAAATTTTTCTTTTTCTATTCTGTTTTCTTTAAAAGGAACAATCTTTGCCACAAATGCATATCCAACCGCATCTTCCTCAGGCAAAACATCACTTCAATCATAACCTTCATCATCATGAAAAACAACAAGTGCCCTGGATTTTTCTCTGGGTACCTCCTATATCTGCTTCATTCTGGGCGGTTCTGATTTGTTCTGATGATAGATCGCTCTTTTGTAGTAATCTTCACGAAATGGATTTGCAATATCATCAGCTGGTGTGTTACGACATTCTCTTTTGAAATGTCCTTTTTGTTTACACCTGAAGCACGTGACTTTTGATTTATCAAAGCCAAGTTTTGTGGACGGCCCTCCGATAGAATGTCTACCAGTAATCTCCATGAACCGTTGTGCTTGTCGGACTGCACTAGCCATACACCACCTAATGTCGATCAACTCCATCTCTTCCGGGTCGATCTGATCATAGTTCTCCTTGGTGAGGTTAGTGTTTCCAATCTTGCATGCCACAAGACTCTCATATGACTCTGGCACAGAAGCTAAGAACACCATCTGCTGTTTTGCTGATTCTTCACTGAATTTTTTAGCATTCTTTAAATCCACAGCAATGTTGCATTGAAACAAGTTCTTTGAGGCTGATTGGCTTGAAGTTGACGAAGAACCACTATGAAAACCACTGCTTGAACTCTCTTTGCTTGATGTGTTAGAATTTTCAGCAGAGAAAGCTGTTTTAGGAGACACATTCTTGGGAATCATACTTTTTGGATAGTACAGCTCCACATTCTGCTGATATGAGGAATGATTAACTTTGTTTGATTTCTTGATCTCCAGCTCATGACTCTCTAGTCTTTCAATCAACAGATCAACCGTCAGTTCCTCCGATTTTATCGTATTTTTCAACATCAAAGCAAAGTATTTCCAATCCATCTCATCCGACAGCGAGTCAAACAATTTGTCAACTAATTCTTCTCGAGAATATACAACCCCGTGTCTTGCCAGCTCCAACTTCAAGTGCCCAAATCTTTCAATCATCTTAGAAACAGATTCGTTTTTCAAACAGCCAAATAAATCAAACTCTTTTCTTAGCAGTTTCTTTTTGTTTTTTACTATTTCAGCACTACCCACACATTTCACTCTCAATTTTTCCCAAAGATCTTGAGCATTTTTGTACTCAATTAAAGATATTATGTCATCTCTCACAGACTGATGAAGCAATGCAATGCACTTTTGTTCAGCAACAAAATTCTCTATATCTTCAGTTTCTGTCAAATTTTCACAATCTGGTCTTCCATTATTGAAGCCATTCTTTAAACTTTTCCAGCTTGGATACGCAAACTCTTTTAACCATTCTTCAAATCTTTTGGCCCACCTATTGTATTCTTCAATCGCCATTAACTTTGGAGGTTTGTTATATGTACCATATGCACTTTCCACACTTAAAGCATCGGACAGAGTTTTCTTCGCACTTGGAGTGTTCTCATTTGTGTTGTTTGAAGTATCATCTCCGGTGTTTCCCGCGAAAGCAAACATATCACTGAAAGGATTCATAAACTCATCCATCTTTACGTATCTGAAACAATCAACAAACACTTAGAAAAATTTTTGGTTTTAACAAGAACAGTTCAAACGGAATTACTTCAAGCGAAATCAGCTTTCCAAACGAAATTACAACTCAAACGGAATAGCCACTCAAACAGAATCAGGTCCTTTGAAGCGGAATAAGTGATTTCATTTGAAAAGACAATATTTTCAAACGGAATTAGTGATTTCGTTTGGAATGGCAGAACCTTCAAACGGGATTAGTCACTTTGAAGCGAAATATCTAATTTCGTTTGAACTTTCAAACGGAATTAAGATGACATCAGCATATTCGAACAGATTTTCAAGCGGAATTAGCAATTTTATCCAATTTAGATCGAATTTTAGTCCAGTTCTTTCAAGGATTAGTTAACACTATGTTTCACTTATTATATGTGAAAATCAGGCCATTTTGTCCGTTCAAACTCGTTCAAATCAGAAAAGAAAGAGTAGAAGTGAGAGAATCCGATGAAATCAAGCTGAATTGGTATGAACTCCTCGTCCTGAGCTCTGATACCACTTGTTGGATCGTCGTGTGACCCTAACGAGTCAATCTGAAGAGTTCAATGTCAAAATCAATGGCGGAATCAATGAAATCAACGTAACATAGCTTGTTTTCCTCTAATTATCTTCTTATTAACCAATTCTGAGCTTTTACAGATTCAAATGACAAACGGACAGCACCTCGGCTCAGAAACTATGGTCTAATTTCGTTTCAAATGAACTAGACACAACCCTATTTATAGAGTGAGTGATTCCGTTTGAAGGTGGCATGGACCATTTCAAACGGAATTAACTTGGTTGATTTCGTTTGAACTTGTCAATGTTACTTTCAAACGAAATTACCCACCTAAACACAAACTAACCCTAATTTCTACCCTGTTGTTTGCTAGTTTATCATATCTAGACATAAGACTCGATAAAGACGAAGTTAACAGACATTTGATGCACCAACATTATGTGATGTTAATCACCATATGGAACTTGTTAAATGATGTTTAGAAACATGATTTAACAAGATTAGGAGGTGATTATGTGATACATGAAACAATCACCTTCTAGTTAAATATGAACTTGATAAAAATGAATTTCTTGAAATATAAGTGAACAAAGTAAGTTGATGATTATGTAGATCCGAGAATTACAAGAGACTTTTCTAAGCAAACCAAGTTCAAGAATCGATTTTTGGAAAATCATGACTTTTACATACACTTACACCATTTTTGGAAATGAAATAAGTGTAAAAACCTTTTATTTACAAGAAGAGTTCAAAAGATTAATTTTTGTAAAAAATGTTTACAAGTTGTAAACACTTAACTCTTTTAAGAAATGATTTTTAAAGAAATGAATACACTTTGGAAAGTAACTAAGCCCACTAGACGCTTTACCATGTTACTACGCGTTTTTGTGATATATCAAGTTCATGATTAATATGAAACGCATATAGTTTTGCTCTTGGTGATGTAAAGTTGTTTAAAGGATGATTGTTGATGATTATTGTGATGATTTTGAAAAGAAAATGATATGCTTTAATAGCATGGACACCTCCGTTTTTAGGGGAAACTATGGCGAAATTTTCTAAAAATATAAACCCTTGGAAAATATTTTCTAATAAGTGTTTACAAGTGCGTTTTAAACATTGTCTTTCAAAATAAACTTTGCCATAAGTTTTGTTACGAAATTTCAAAGTCTCGGAGGTTGGTTTTCATAAATAAAAGCGGATAAATATATATTTAGAGTATATATTTCATACCAAGACGCTTGTGTGAATATTTGCATGATTTGTGAAGTAGTTATATTATTTTGGGGTAAAATAATATAACTTACAAATACCATGAAATTACAACTCCAAAATAATACCAAAAGTCTCGCGGAATAAATATTTAAGTTACACACCTAGTATTGTGAAACCGAACGCAAAAACGTAACCTGTGAAATATTCCGGAAAATACTTTTACGAATATATTTTTGGGCAAATATTGTTTTGGATACAAGAAGTGAACATATAGTATTTTTGGGAAAATATATATTTTGGAATACATTATTTATGGGACAAAATAAGTTATTATATATTTTCTAAAGTGGGACTTGAAAATATAAGTGTTTTGGAAATATATATTGGGAATATTTTGACGTATCTTTATTTGGAATAATACACCGGAATACGACGCCAATACATGGCAAGTTATACGAACACAAGAATACGAATACACAAGTATGAGATACTCCCATCCTTGGGAAGGAAATGCGAATAACAATACTTGAGAAGTGTTATTACAAAAATACTGAAAACACTCTAAAACGTAACTCAAAGGCACTAATTAATACTAAGACAAGGCACGACCCGCTCGTTTAACGGACCGTAGTACGCATGTAGGTAGTCGTGCGTTCTAGAGGAAGCTTCGAGTTACATTGGATACGAAGACGCAATACAGCGAGTTCATGTCCCATTTTCTCTTAACTGTTTTCAGTTTTATAACTTCGGGGGTGAAATACATGTTACAATTATTACAAACATATTTACACATGGTATGGTTAGCTTAAGGATGGTATACTACTTAGATCATGTGAGTGGGTAGGCGGATACTTAAGACCATTAATCCTCGTTGTAGGACTGAAGGACATGAGTGATAGATCTATTCGGGTGTAGCGAGCCCCACCCTTGAGTCCGCTGGGTGGACCATGAGGTAACTATGTCTTATTGACGAAATCTGCTAGGTTTGAGTCTTCCTGAATCACTTCACACATACCATTGGCTTTGCAACCCATTGGTGATCTCTTTTTCCTTATGTCTACATACCAGGGACTTTTATACATACAGACTTACTTTAACGGTTTATACACACAGACATACACATGAACTCCCTCAACTTTTGTTGATTTTTCAACTACATGTATTTCAGGGAATTGATCGGATCTTGCAAGTGTCTGCATATGTGTCAAGCTGCGTACTAAATAATGATGTCACCCATGGTTGTAGGGTTTGGGAGGTGTAACCCTTTCCTGGACGGGTCACACGTCTCCAAACCTCGTTTTATTTAAAGTCTTTTGTTGAGTCCTTGAGAACTCATTTTAAACAAGTCATGGGTGTAACTTATTTTGGGTTGATGTTTCAAGACAAGCATGTTATGGTATTTTCTAAACTATTTTAATGGATGAACATCTCGTATTTTATCATATAGCATTGTTATGATTGTTGCTATGGTATTAAGAAGTCACATCAAATAACCCACGCTTTCGCAAAAGTCAGGGTGTGACAGCTTGGTATCAGAGCCTCGATCGTAGCGAACTAGGATTCTTTCTCGAGTCTAGACTACGATCATTATGCTCTCACGAAAATGCTTTTCACAACATGTTTTCATTGCATGCACAAAACGTCCAGGTCCAGGGAACAAATATTTTTACAAACAAAAGGCACAAATACACACTTGAAAATTTATGTTTGTAATTCAGTCTTAGAGACTGAGGGAGTTCAGCCTTAGAGGCTGGGGAGGTTCAGTCTTAGAGACTGAGGGGGTTCAATCTTAGAGATTGGGGAGGTTCAGTCTTAGAGGCTGGGGAAAAATTTAGTCTTAGAGACTGGGAGGTTTGCTCTTAGAGACCAGGGATTTAGTCCTAGAGACTGGGGAAGTTGGTCTTAGAGACCAGGGAGTTGGTCTTAGAGACCAGGGAGTTAGTCTGAGAGACTAGGGAGTTCAGTCTAAGAGACTAGGTGGGATAGTCTGGGGAAGACTAGGATGATTACTTGCTTACATTGTTATCACATACATGCTTAATTACTGATTATTGATAAACGTGCATATGTGGAAACTGTTTGCATACGCTAACTGATAGTGATTACTATGGAAACACATACTATGACTACCATATACCGATACACATGCAGCCTTGATCAAAAAGCGGGTTGTCAAACCTTGATGACCCTATGGCCGCCGCCACAAATGATGAGACTGTACTTGCGCCAGAGATATTTACGGCAGACACTGAGAGTGATCCTGATATGCCGACCCAGGGCAAGGACGACTTACAACGGTCCGCGCTACCAGATTTTGGGATGATTTATCCTTGCTGAAGGCTTCTCTAACAAGAATCCTCATGTTACTCTTGTTTCAGTCCATGACCACTTCATCACTGGTCACCCCGATGGTGAACACACCATGGCTCCGATCCTCGACAATACACCTCTTGTGGACATTCCTTCCGAAGGTAGGCTACTTAACGAATAATTGACGATGACATTGGCGTGTTATTGATGGTCCTTCCGATAACACTTACGAGGATGGAAAGTTAGACGAGAACGTTGTTACTAATTTCACTTTTTGAGACCCCTGTTAACAAGCTATCCTCTGATTCTAGCATGCATTCAGACTCCTTTGAGTCTGTGACATCTGCAGCCTTACAAACAGCTGGATTACAGCTTTCTACTACTGACGCAGACGACGATGACATGGCTGCTGCACTATCACCTGCTCGAGGCACCACACCGTTACACGGCCCAGAGACTGCCCCTGAGCTAGCTTCTGCACCTTTGTGGGACAGCTTGATGCTGCACCTGCTGATCCTGCACCCTTGCTTGATTATGACCCTGTTTCTTTTGGTATACCGTACATTACACCCCTTATATCTGACCCAGTACCTGTGTTTGATGATCTCCTTATCGGTCGAGACGTTTGTTCGTGCACCTTCACCGCTGATATCGCTCCTATGAAGACCGACGTCCATTGCACTGACATGCCTATCGCTTCCTTTTAAAACATACCCACACCCCGGGAAGGTACTCCAGGTCAGCACCCGCATAACGATCCTTCCGCTACAGCAGCATTTTCCCCAACCTCACATGCCGCACTGTTTGCTACTTTCACCTCTACATCGCTGGATGAGCCATTTCGATGGTTCTTATCATACACTACGCTAATGTTAGACCCTTACACTATGGAGGCTACACCAGGGATGAATTGCTCCTATAACATCAGCTACAGTTTGAGAATAGGAGTCGCAGAATGTTGGAGCTTGAGCTGACACCACGTCCTCCACCTTGTCTATTGCCAGCATACTTTGATCCCCCACATTTATCAAGAGCGGTAGAACAGATAGTTACTTCGACGTGTACACAAGCCCGAGGAGGAAGTCCACGCATGTTAATAGTTTACTTTTCTTTCCTCCTCCACATCAGACACCGGTATAGTGGTTTCTGGATTATGTGGATTGCATTACATTTGGGGTAAAGACACTAATGATAAGCCGGGATTGTGGATACTTTTAAAGACCACTTCAGACTATGTGATTTTGATACACTGATATACTTGCTGGGCAAGGGTGGGGTGACCCTGTGTCCCTCTTGATGTGATACATTTTGAAAGACGATACAATTGTGGTCGGAGAATAATGAGAGCCCAGTCAACATTAAACATGCGACAATACTTTGTGGCCAATAACCGACGAAAGCTCAGTCGTTATGTCTTCGTTAAGCACGTTATTGATCTATATGTGTGTGCTATAATTATAACGCTACGTGCTTGCTTACTATGCTCTCATTAAACAAAATTACCAAATTACTTGGTTATGCTATGATTATACTATTGCTTGATTGGTTGATATAAAATACATGTATGTACATATGACCTCGAAACAACTATATGCATCCCCTGAACAAATATAACCTGCCTAACCAGTCTTCGTCTTAGAAGATGTCGATACAAGGGAACGTCGCTACCAACAACCCTCCGCCAACAACAGCGGCATAACTACAAGTGCGCATCTCACAGGCCATTGCACAGCTCGAGGCCCTTCACCCCAATCGTAGCGGAGGTACCTCAGGAAATAACCCACCCAACGGCTGCACCTACAAGCAGTTCTTGAACCACAAACCTCGAGAATTCGATGGCACTTGGGGTGCCTTAGCTTTTGTGCGTTGGGTTGAGAAGACAGATTATGTTTTGCGACTAAGTAACTGCGCCCCAGAACATCAGGTCACGTACATAGCTGGACTATTTGTAGATGGGGCTCTGTCATGGTGGAACCTTTAGGTTCAGACAATGGGCGAGACCATTGCGTATGCTTTGACGTGGGTCGAACTGAAGGAACTAATGCACAAAAGATATTGTTCTAGGGCAGAAGTCCAGAAGTTGGATACTGAATTGTGGAACTTGAAAATGGAAGGTCCAAAGATAGCTGAGTATGTGCAGAGATTTAACGGCTTATCACAAGTTGCTACGCTCCTGGTGGGACCAGAGTTTAAGAGAGTCGAACGTTTCATAGGGGGATTGGCACCCCAGATTCTAAGTCTGGTAACCACATCTAAACCTTCAACGATCACCGAGGTTATCAACGTGAGTGTGGCGCTCACTGAAGAAGCAGTTAGACTAGGAAAATTTTCCATTATGGAAGAAAAAGAGGAGAATCTTGTAGAGTCATCTGGAGATAACAAGAGAAAGCTCGCAAATTTCAAAAAGATTACTCGGGCGAGTAACAAGAAGAAGGCCAAAAAGGGAAAAGACTACATGGGTATCCTACCTAAGTGCCACAATTGTTTACGTTATCATGTCAGGCGATGTAAATATGGAAAATGTGATAACTGTGGCAAGAGGGGGCATCCTAAAGAAACTTGTAGGCAAGATACGAAACATAGTAATAGAGACCAAAAAGGTAGCGAGAATCACGGAGGAAACAACGGCAATGACAACTATCCAGGCAGGACGAGTGACAAACAAAAACGTGCTCAAGGTTGTCTTAACTGTGGAAGCAAAAAGCATTTCAGAAAATACTGTCCTAAGGAGAACCAGGCACAAGGATGAAAAGCCCAACACCGGAGCTAGGGAGACACGCCAGGAATTCAAGTATCAGTACGTTCCATATTACTCAACGTTATGCATCTATGTTGCCAGATACTGTTGCAAATTCTAAGCTTCACATCTCTAGAGTTTGAGAGTATACTTGGGTTAGTAGCAAGTAAGTTAGATAACTCGCACTCGATGGAACTAGCTAGGTAAAGCTAGTGGAAGCCAACGTAGTAACTAAAAACGGCAAAATAGAACCCGGAGAGCGTAAGTTTACGGTTGCTCTACTACCAGTTGAGTTGGGAAGCTTCGACGAGGTAATTGGGATGGATTAGTTGCCAAGCGATCGAGCGGAGATTGATATCCGCATCCCGATGGCAAATGAGGGAACGATCGTGACTCATGAAGCAGGATACGCCTATACAATTTACCAATTGCTTGAAGGCACGGAAATTGTTGCGAATAGGATGAGTTGTTTTCTTGGCTCATGTCGGGGACAAGGGAGCCGAAGAACCAAAACTTGAAGATATCCCTGTGGTAAGGAAATATCCTGAAGTCTTCCCCGAAGACTTACCAGAATTATCTCCTCAACAACTAGTCGAATTTTGCATCAATTTGATTCCAGGCGTCGCGCCTGTAGTCGATGCACCTTAGCGACTTACACCTTCGGAGATGCAAGGATTGGCAGTGTAACCTCAGAAGTTGATAAAGAAGGAAGATAACAGACCAAAATTCCCTTCTGGGTAACCCCAATTCTGCTCGTCAAGAAGAAGGATGATGATTTTCAAATGAGCATCAACTACCAGGAGCCGAACGAGCTAACCCACAAGAGTCAGTAACTCTTGCTGAGAATTAACGAATTTCTTACTTGACTAACTGTGAGGATCCAACTACTATTACACAACTGATCAATGATCGAGTGTCATTAGCTGTGAATTCGGGAATAAAGTATACTGGGAAATTGTGGGACAATAATTGTTTTTAAACATACACAAAAATGGTGTTTCCTATACAATGCACAAAACAGATCTACACAGAATACGAAACCTTGAGGATCTAGAAAACATATACTTAGGACCTTTGGGAACCCAGGTCCAAACTCGTAAAGGCTGTTATTTAGGAACCATATCTGTTAACCCAATCAAACACCATTAACCTGACATATATGCCATTTCAGTTAACAAAACAGAAAATACTTAAATTTCGTTTGTTGAAATCTTCACTTTTTCTTCTAGCGAGTAGATGTTTGCATCTCTACTCCCCTGAATGGTAGTTGCATCGCGTTAATCTTCTTCGCTGAGAGCGAACACACATTTGCTTCGATACTTGGTCATTTCTTCATACTCATTGTTTCATTACTTGAAAACTTATATGTTACGCATGCACCAATTGCTACGCACGCGGTTTCATTTCGAATAAACGCTTCATTGAAGTCCAAATATTATTTCACTAAAGCTATCTATTGGTTTGTGATTCGAATGGCCTACATTATTGTAATTGTTGGCTCTTTTGTTATCGAGTCAACACACTTTCTTGAAACTTCTTTTCTTTCAAGTTATATTCATGGTTTATTTTTGTAACCATGCTGAGATTCCCCTTGTTGGTACATACGTTTATTGTCAGGATACGCTGAAACCCAGTGCAATTGCTTGAACTTATCCATTTCGCATATTCAGTTTAAGACATCATATGATGTATTGGGAGCATCATATTCAAATATTCTTGCAAAGATTCTTTCATTACGAGTCGTAGTAGATTCGGTTGGTCTACGACTCCACTAAATCGTTTGATTGGTTTCGATACATTACGGTGATACCTTCACGAGAGTGAAGCTTGTGCTAATTTGGTTACTTACTTCTTCCACGGATTTAATTGATTATTTGATAACTTGCTCTAAATCCGTCTTGCTTATCACGATTAAATCGGTCTCAACACAGTTGTGTGTTGAGGCAAAGGTACATAGATTCATTTCATATCACAATGTACCTCCTAACGATCCTTTCATGGTCGATCGAATGCCTTGTGGTACATATTACTTTTCATCTTCGATCGGAAACAGTGATTCTTTGATGATCCGTATTTAGTTGGAAACTTTATGACATTGTGTAGATCAAATCTTCAGGCTTGTTTCGGTACATTTCCATTTGATTTCAAACACGGGGAAACTTGTTCAGGTCACCACTATTACTGAATTATGTCGTTACGACACCTTGTGGTGTCATTACAAACTTGTAGCTTATGCTAATCATGGTCAACCGTCTCACACGAAATTACACATGCTTTTGTTTGACTTATCGCTTAAACATTTTCTGATGCAACTACAAATTAAGACAATGATACACCAGATTCGCTTGTACTTCATTCGATGTATTTTCACAATTCGAGAATGACAACACACTAAACCTTACCATTCATCTATTCGGAAGTTGACATATCATTTCTATGTTACTATAGCGGATGCTCATTTGAGTTGTTGATTATGAATTCATATAGCGGATGCTATGATTTGTGAAAATTTGCATACGGTGACCAATCGCTTGAGAATCCTATTGGACCAAACTCCTCTTTTGTGGAACCCCTGTAACTGGATTACACTAAATTATACGTTGATACGTCTTGTACCTTCGACACCAAATGCTAAAAGCACATACCTTTTAACCATTGGATTCGTGTTGTTATATATTCTTGGACTCACCTAATGTGAATAAGGCTTGATTCGGTTTGGTGATTATCTACCTCGGTATTATTCATATACATACACGCATAATGAAACCCTAAGGAGATAAGGTAGTACAAATTTCGAGGACGAAATTTTCTTAACAGGGGGAGAATGTGACAACCGTCAAATTTGCATGCATCTGTATAATTAATTAATATTTATTTATGCTTAATGACTGTGCTTAATTACAACTGATGACTTAAACTATTTTCTGATTTCTGTATCATACATACATGTGCATCACATTTCATACTGTCACACCATTTGTTACACTCAAACTTTAGTGACATACTTGATGCACAAAGCACAGTTAGCACAGTGAGCGGATAACTCAGAAATATACTGACAGTGCCAGTACATAGACAGACAGTGTTTTGAGACCTAGTATGGGTCAGGGACAAGGTACTACACTAGTATAGTGCGTAGGGAAGTGAGGACCATAAAACTGCGTCACTAGGTGATAGATAAAGTGCCGGGAAGTGCCTAAAACTCACTTTAGGTGCAGAATTCTGCATTTTTCAGCAAAATTCAGCATTTTAATATGCTAGTAACATGCAGAAAATTGACTAAATGGTCCTGAATGCTTTCCTAAGTGTCGGGAATTAAAAGTGTCACAAAAAGTCATATAAAAGACACTATATGGTATCACTTAGCACTTTAACGGAACGGTATCTAACCAAACAACCGGACATTACCCGGGACACCAAAATTTTGCCAAATACATTGTTTTATTATTTTTGGACTAGTCATGATCCACGAACACCCTAACACCCTTTACATTCTCTAGTAACTAATATATGAAATCATATACTTGGAATTTAAATTACATTTACTAACTTCCATCAAGATGTTACAATTAACCCCCCCCCCCCCATGCCCATCTTCGGTCACAAGAGGACCCACAAAAATCCCCACCATACTTCCAAGATTTCAATCTAATATTTTATTGGATCCTTGCTTGAGAATTTGAACAAGATATAAGGTGAATCTTTATAAGCATGGCTCATAATCTTCCATCATCACTTCATATCTTCACCAAGATCACACCATCTCTCACTCACTCTCTCCCTCTCCTCTCGGCTCACCATAACCGCCACCATCACCACCCTAACACCACCATCTTCATCCATTTTCAAGCTTGACTCAAGTATAAGAAGGTGTCTTGAGAAGATGGAAGCTTGAAGAACTTGTAGAAACTTCATACATTGCTTTCATTCACCACTTTTCCTCATCTTTTTCACTAGAGATCTTCCCTAGCCTTGTGCTAGTTGTAAGTTCTTGTTTAACTCTTGTTCATCTTATTTTTATGGTTAAAAGATGTAGTATGATGAAAATTACAAGAACACTAAAGAACAAGAACTAAAAACATGAACATAAAGCTTTACATAAAGTCTACATGAGGATGAAATGTTGTTAATAGGATGTTGTTATGAATATGTTGTTAATTTCTTATTGATTATTGGTTATGTGATGTTAATCACCATATGGAACTTGTTAAATGATGTTTAGAAACATGATTTAACAAGATTAGGAGGTGATTATGTGATACATGAAACAATCACCTTCTAGTTAAATATGAACTTGATAAAAATGAATTTCATGAAATATAGGTGAACAAAGTAAGTTGATGATCTTGTAGATCTGAGAATTACAAGAGACTTTTCTAAGCAAACCAAGTTCAAGAATCGATTTTTGGAAAATCATGACTTTTACATACACTTACACCATTTTTGGAAATGAAATAAGTGTAAAAACCTTTTATTTACAAGAAGAGTTCAAAAGATTAATTTTTGTAAAAATTGTTTACAAGTTGTAAACACTTAACTCTTTTAAGAAAATGATTTTTAAAGAATTGAATACACTTTGGAAGGTAACTAAGCCCACTAGACGCTTTACCAAGTTACTACGCGTTTTTGTGATATATCAAGTTCATGATTAATATGAAACGCATATAGTTTTGCTCTTGGTGATGTAAAGTTGTTTAAAGGATGATTGTTGATGATTATTGTGATGATTTTAAAAAGAAAATGATATGCTTTAATAGCATGGACACCTCCGTTTTTAGGGGAAACTATGGCGAAATTTTCTAAAAATATAAACCCTTAGAAAATATTTTCTAACAAGTGTTTACAAGTGTGTTTTAGACATTGTCTTTCAAAATAAACTTCGCCATAAGTTTTGTTACGAAATTTCAAAGTGTCGGAGGTTGGTTTTCATAAATAAAAGCGGATAAATATATATTTAGAGTATATATTTCATACCAAGACGCTTGTGTGAATATTTGCATGATTTGTGAAGTAGTTATATTATTTTGGGGTAAAATAATATAACTTACAAATACCAAGAAATTACAACTCCAAAATAATACCAAAAGTCTCGCGGAATAAATATTTAAGTTACACACTAGTATTGTGAAACCGAACGCAAAAACGTAACCTGTGAAATATTCCGGAAAATACTTTTACGAATATATTTTTGGGCAAATATTATTTTGGATACAAGAAGTGAAAATATAGTATTTTTGGGAAAATATATATTTTGGAATACATTATTTTTGGGACAAAATAAGTTATTATATATTTTCTAAAGTGGGACTTGAAAATATAAGTGTTTTGGAAATATATATTGGGAATATTTTGACGTATCTTTATTCGGAATAATACACCGGAATACGATGCCAATACATGGCAAGTTATACGAACACAAGAATACGAATACACAAGTATGAGATACTCTCATCCTTGGGAAGGAAATGCGAATAACAATACTTGAGAAGTTTTATTACAAAAATATTGAAAACACTCTAAAACGTAACTCAAAGGCACTAATCAATACTAAGACAAGGCACGACCCGCTCGTCTAACGGACCGTTGTACGCATGTAGGTAGTCGTGCGTTCTAGAGGAAGCTTCGAGTTACATTGGATACGAAGACGCAATACAGTGAGTTCATGTCCCCCTTTTCTCTTAACTGTTTTCAGTTTTATAACTTCGGGGGTGAAATACATGTTACAATTATTACAGACACTTTTATACATGGTATGGTTAGCTTAAGGAGGGTATACTACTTAGATCATGTGAGTGGGCAGGCGGATACTTAAGACCATTAATCCTCGTTGTAGGACCGAGGGACATGAGTGATAGATCTATTCGGGTGTAGGGAGCCCCACCCTTGAGTCCGCTGGGTGGACCATGAGGTGACTATGTCTTATTGACGAAATCTGCTAGGTTTGAGTCTTCCTGCATCACTTGACACATACCATTGGCTTTGCAACCCATTGGTGATCTCTTTTTCCTTATTGCTACATACCAGGGACTTTTATACATACAGACTTACTTTAACGGTTTATACACATAGACATACACATGAACTCGCTCAACTTTTGTTGATTTTTCAACTACATGTATTTCAGGGAATTGATCGGATCTGGCAAGTGTCTGCATATGTGTCAAGCTGCGTACTAAATAAAGATGTCACCCAGGGTTGTAGGGTTTGGGAGGTGTAACCCTTTCCTAGACGGGTCACACGTCTCCAAACCTCATTTTATTTAAAGTCTTTTGTTGAGTCCTTGAGAACTCATTTTAAACAAGTCATTGTTGTAACTTATTTTGGGTTGATGTTTCAAGACAAGCATGTTATGGTATTTTCTAAACTATTTTAATGGATGAACATCTCGTATTTTATCATATAGCATTGTTATGATTGTTGCTATGGTATTAAGAAGTCAAATCAAATAACCCACGCTTCCGCAAAAGTCAGGGTATGACAGGTTTTCCCACTTTCATTTCGTGTGTTGAGCGTTGCGTTGTGTTTAATCGAGTTGCGAGTAAGCGATGCGATAGTATTACACATTAGTTACAACAATAACATAACTCCTAAAAGACATAAAAACTAAACTTGCGTTTCCAGTTCGCGATGAGATTGTGTTGCGATAGAGTTGCGATTGCGTTTACGAATAACACCTTTAACATAAATAAACATGCACAAGTAAAGCATATAATGACACACACACATATAGAAAAATCAAATAACTGTGATTCGAGTTGCGATGCGATAGCGATGTAATAGCGTTAAGTAGATTAGCGTTTAGTTGCATTTATCGCATTGTTACTTCACATATTTACAAATTGTAAATCAAAATAGTGATAACTAACATACATCGATTATCGAGTTTGAGAGTACAAGCAATAATTAAGCCAGAAATGACATATATGAATAGCAATCTGATCTTCCATTGACTTTGACTTTGACTTGTACTATGACTTTAAAAGTCGGGTTGTTACATTGTGGGCCTATTGAGACAACCCCAAACTGGGCCTGGCCCATTGAGGTTAGGGTTGCCCACATCTCCTATATAAGGAGGTCTTCACCTCATTATTAGGGCAAGAGATATGGGGCAAACACACGTTTTGTAGCTGGAGAAAGGGGATTCTTCCCTACCGGCCGTCTCTGCACCCCCACTTTTCTCTCTTCTCCATTGCAGATCTAGGTTCAAGAGTAAGAACAAGATGTGATTCTCCATCCTCTCAGAGAAAGCGGTTCGAATCCTTCTTCGGGTGAATCCGTGTTTCTTCAGCACCTTTTTCAAAAACAAAATTATTTATTTAATACATAAGTATGTAACGGTATATCTAATGCCTTCAATGTTGTGTCTATATTCGTATAACGGTGTGTTAAATTTCAAAAAAGTTACTCCCTGATTATAATTGTTGTTGATGCATAAGTTTATAAAAACTACGTCTAACACATTTAATAGTGTGTCAAAATTCATAACAATGCATCCAGTTTTCAAAGTTATCATGTGATGTAAATTGTTTAGACACATAAGTTTATAATTTTGCGTTTAACACCTTTAATATTGCATCCACGTTATACAAACTATGTAGAGGAAGTTGAGGTTTTGGTCCCTGTGGTTTATTAGCTATTGTAATATTTTACAATTTTGAAAAGTCTTGCAGTTTTAATACTAATGTTCCCATGTTACTACAATTTCAATCCACCTTACTAACTCCATTCATAACCTAACTAAAACCAAGTCACATGTTAGTCATGTGCCAGGGTAAAATCATAAATAGTTAAAAGAAACAAAAATAACAAAAATCAACTTTCTACCGGTTACGTGGTTGTTCTCTACGATCTTCTTCAAGGGTTTCCCATGAATGACCAAAATCTGTATTCGTCTTCTTCAAAATCAGACGTGGTTCTCCAGCATAAGTAGGTGTTTCGGAAGCATAATGAACCATTCAAACCCAGTGTTGTATGTGGTATGCATTAAACCTTCTTAATACCCATTAAAGTGTGTTCATTTAATGTTCAATATGTACATTTAAGTATGTCTGTGATACATCTACTTCTACATTAAAGTCTTTAAAAGAAAACAACATTAAAGTCATAAAATTCTGTACATTTAGTTCTTGTTTCAGAGGAGGAAAAATGAAAAAAATGATATATTGTGTTCAATAGTTCTTTTCTCAGTAAACACACGTGAATACATGCAATTTCAGTTAACGTTTTAATTTTAGTTTTGTTGTTTTTGTATTTTAGATCAAAATCCCTTGTACTTTACCTTGAAATTCAACCATCGTGGAGAGTTCACAATAGATCCTGGTAGAACATACGTTAAAGGGGAGGTAATGTTTGTGGATAGGGTTGATGATAACACGTTATCTATGCATGAAGTGGATCAAATGGTACTAGAGTTAGGATATCAAAAGAACAAACCGTTTCTTATCGTTTAGGGTTCCGGAAGGTGACATGGATTCTGGTTTACAAGCTCTAGTTATTGATGATGATGATGATGATGATGATGATGATGTTAGAAAGTTATTGCAATATGTTGACGTCACAATGATTATTGAAATTTACATTGAGCACTATGCTGCTCGGTTAAGTTCAAGTATGGTATTTGAAGATAATGCAGTAGATGATGCATATGTACCAAGTATGGTAGTTTATCAACGAAGAATACCCGATCAAGTAGAAGGTGAAGATATTACAGTAGATGAACAAGTTTTAAGAGAGTTCGAGATTGATCAGTTTATGGAATGAAGATGATAATACTATGGAAAATCAAAGGATTGAGTTGGTTGAGTATGCTGTGGAAATGGGTTTGACTGAAGATGAGGATGAAGAACAAGAATACATTTATGGTGATACTCGGATCGAGATGTACTGACGTGAGCGGAGGGTGTACGATTCTTAATATATTTAAGCACTTTTTACTTGTTTATCAAGCTTTAAATTTATAAAACACGATATAACACTATCACTCTCTACAACACGCTAGGGCAAGTGCACCCATCATTGGCGTAGTATAGTGATGGTAAGATACCGAGGTCGTCCAAGAACACAAGAGCTTTTAATACCGGACTATCGTCAACTTCTAATCTATCCAAATTTTGAGAAAGATTTTTAGCAATCAAAAATAAAGAAAGAAACTTGATGTGCGTAAAATGAAACATATAAATTACGTCAAATAAGGCATTAAATAAACCTTTTTTCGGTACTAATGTTGGTAAAAACATGTTTCTTTGTTTACTTTTAATTTACAGGATCAAAAGAGCTTAAACAGATAAAAGGAACAAATTAACAGCAAAAACCAACACAAATACAAAGAAGAAGGGTTGACACGACCTGCCAAACCCCCACCCACATCCAAAACAACAAAAATAATGAAGACAGAAGCTTAAGCACGGGGCCATGCCCAGTCAAGATTCCCTGCAGAAAAAGACAACAGCAAAAGACAAACTGACACGGGGCCGTGCTAAGTCAACATGGGCCATGGTCAACTCTAGGATTCGAAGAATCTGAGATAGTACAGCAAGTACACTCACCACCGGGTCGTGTTCTGTCACCATGGGGCGTGCTAGTACAAAGATCTGACATCTGCAGTTAATGAAGGGAGAGAAATAGAAGACCACAGGGCCGTGCCAGGTGGGCACGGGGCAGTTCCAGACATTTGTTTCCAACTATAAATAGAGGTGCTTGGTTCAAGAGAAAGGCATCCCTTAGCAAACCACTTCTTTCACACTTTGTCATCAGTCCACCACCACTACAACACCAATACACACCACCATCATCCATCTTTCATCTTTTAGAGTGTGTAGTAGTCTCGGGATCCAAGATCGATCGTAAGAGTTCTTGTCAATCAAAGGCCATGTTTGGCTAAATCTCTTACAGCACTTGGTGAAGACAAATCTTTTATGTATTACTTTTGTTTCCTAATCTTTGGCAACTTTTTAATTGGGTATGTATTAATGACTTTAATAGCTAGTTTTTTATATTGAAGGTGAACTTTATTTAATCATTTCTTCATGTTTTGTTGATTCACTCATTTGTGTCTTTATGGTCTTTGTAAAGCGCGTTAACTTCCTGGAAGGGGGTTAGAAGGGTGTTTTGGTTAAGTTCTTGCCTCGTTCAATGTATAGATCCTACGAGGACTTGATTCAAGCTTATTAGGACTTCCCTTGAGGCAGATAGCATCAAATTGGGGGAAGTAAGAACGGCTTGTAATCCCTTATAAATTAACTACTATTAAAACTTTATCCGGCCTTGCGGGACTGTATCCCTACTGACTCAGACTAATATGGCCGAGGGTAACGTCGCCTTCACAAGAGGGGCCTACCATTTTTCGCATTAATAACTTATTTAGTTATCTTTCAATAATCCGACCTTGCGGGACTGTATCGTTGCTGACTCAGATCAATAGGTTGAAGGTAACGTCGCCTTCACAAGAGGGGTCTACCACTATAACTAAGATAATCTCTTAAAAAGCCCAAAGTGCGGAAATCATTAAAGGATACACAAAATAGGAGTTGGAACCAAGTGATTCCTTCTTGTCTATTTTTTTTCCTTTCATTTACGTTTTTTATTTTCTTGTTTATCTTTTAAAACTTTCAAAACTTTTATCAAAATTTGGTTAGATTAGACGTTAACGATAAGCCGGTACTAAAAGCTCTTGTGTCCTTCGACGACCTCGGTATCTTACCATCACTATACTACGTCTACAATGGGTGCACTTTCCCTAACATGTGTAGAGTGATATTATTGTATCGTGTTTTATAAATTTAAAGCTTGATCCACGAGTAAAAAGTGTTTAAAATATATCTAAAAATTTATACCCACACTCACATCAGAACTAAAATAATAAAAGAAACAAATAGACAAGATAGAATCACTTGGTTCCGACTTATCTTTTACGTATCCTTTGATGATTTCCGCACTTTGAGTTTTTTAAAAGATTATCTTAGTTATAGTGGTATGCCCCTCTTTTGAAGGCAATGCTACCCTCGGCCATATTGGTCTGAGTTAGTAGGGATATAATCCCACAAGGCCGAAATATTTAATGCAAAATGTGGCATGTCCCTCTTTTGGAGGCAACGCTACCCTCGGCCATATTGGTCTGAGTCAGCAGGGATACAGTCCTGCAAGGCCGGTTTAAAGTTTTAATAGCAGTTTATATATAAGGGATTCCAACCGTTCTTAATTCCCCCGATTTGATGCTATCTGCCTCAAAGGAAGTCCTAATAAGCTTGAATCAAGTCCTCACAGGATCTATACACTGAACAAGGCAAGAACTTTACCCAAACCACCCTTCTAACCCCTTCCAGGAAGTTAACACGCTTTATATAAACCGTAAAGACACGAATGAGTGAATCAACAAAACATGAAGAGATGATAGAATAATCTTCACTTTCAATATAAAAAAACTAGATATTAAAGTCATTAATACAAACCCAATTAAAAAGTTAACTAAAGCCTGGAAATCAAAAGTAATACATAAATAACTTGTCTTCATCAAGTGATGTAAGAGATTAGCCAAGCATGGCCTTTGTTTGACAAAAACTCTTACGATCCATCTTGGATCCCGAGACTACTACACACTCTAAAGATGGATGATGGATGAATGTGGTGGATGATGATGGTATTATGGTGGTAGAGTACTGGCAGGTGTGAGAGAAGTGGTTTGCCAAGGGATGGGTTGCAATGGAACCAAGCACCCTCTATTTATAGCTGGAAACAGACAGTTTACACAGCCCCATGCCTCCTTCTTCTCTGTCTTCATTTAATGAGTTGTGTCAGTTCGTATACTTACACGACCCCGTGTGTCAATGGCACGACCCCGTGGCCCTTTTACTTGATGTACTTTCCAAGATTTTGCATATCTGGGAGTTGACCACGACCCGTGTCCATGGGACACGGCCCCGTGTCTCTTGTCTGCTTCTGTTTGTCTTTTTCTTTATGGAAGCTGGAGTGGAGCATGGCCCCAAGCTTGTCTTCTGATTCGTTGTTTTTGTTCTTGGGGTGAAGGTTGGTATGATGTATCAACTTCTCTTCTTTAGTATTTATGTTGGTTTTTGCCGTCAATTTGTTCTTTTTGTACATTTAAGATCTTTTAATCCTGAAAATCAAAAGTATACAAAGAAACACACTTTTTCCAAGATTAGTACTAAAAAGGGTTGATTTTATACCTTGTTTGATATAATTTATATGTTGCATTTGGTGCATATCAAATACCCCCACACTTGAATCTTTGTTTGTCCTCAAGCAAAATTCTTTAATATTGCTTACAACCCAAACAGAATTGGCAGAGAAGAAGTTTTTGGCTCTTGTTTTAGAGTGTTAGGAATCCAAGTTCTCTTTATTCTTGTTTTTTTTTTATTTACAATTCTATTCGACATGATTTATTTAGAACTCTTTTTAAGAAAAATAAATATTTTTAGGTATAACATGCCCTTTAAAATTTCATTAAGCTATATACAAATTCACATACCTCGCAAGTGATTAATCAACTCTCGGTCGAAGATGTATAAGTGAAATGCTCGGTCCCGGTATGGAACTTACTTCTACCATATGCTTGACAAGTAATCAAACCTCCTCGTTTTTTATATAATCTTTGAAAATATCAAGAAGACTTTAAAGAGGGTAGGTTTTGGTTAGGGGTAGGGTAGTTTTATTTGAAAAGTGGCTAAAGGCGTAAAATGTCGGTTTTCTTTTAACATTTTATTTATTTGTGACTTAGATATAAACTAAAAGCTTATAAGCAATAAGTTTGCTTATTTTATTTCAAGCAACTAGAGATTTTTTTTGAATATTCACAAGATAGCTAAGTCACATATTTTGTATATCTCAAAAGAACCGAATTTTACTAAAATAAAGGGTGTAAAAATATAAAGGTTTTTGGGTGATGGGTGATTGTTGCAAAATTTGTATTTTGCGGGTTTTGAAACGAAGGGTTTTAGGCTCAAAAGGGGTTAACTAGGGCATTTTGTTTATTTTTTTGGTGGGGATATAAAAAAGGAAAATAAAGTTGAAGTGAAAAGGTGGTTTATAGTCCTAATGGCTCAATCATTTACTTACTTGGATTAATCGGTAAGGACTGGAAATGTATTGTCTTATCAAGTTCTAAATTTGTAAGAACCGTAAGAGCTATTCACACAAGAAATGAAAAATGAGCATTTAGTAAAGATATGATATTGAATGCTCGTAAAGGCTCAAAACTCACAATTTGTGGAAAGGGTAAAAAGTGTGAACATATATATACAATCAAATTTTAAAAAGATTGTCATGCCTTTTTATATTTTTTTCTTATATGGTTCTTTTTATCACGGCACTATTGGTTGTAAATTTGTAAAAACAAAATTTTTAGAACTTGGTTTTCTAACTTAAACAAAATACAAGACAAAATAAACTAAAAAATGTTTTTGAAGAAGATTTGGGGTGTTTTAGCGGTTCCAAGTAGAGTTTTGTGTAAGGGTTGTTTTAGGACAAACTATTCAAGTCCCCCCCCCCCCCACACATACTTAAATTACACATTGTCCTCAATGTGTCAAAAATGGGTTAGATTTGATTAAATGTGTAAATATGGGTTAGAAACAGCAAATTTTTCAAAATTCAGATACTGGGCATGTGGGTGTGCTTGGGGGGCATGGCCCCGTGTAAAAAATGCCAATATCATAACTTCTGTGAAAATTTTCAGAAGGAAGGCACGAGGGCGTGCCAGGTAGGCACCACCACGTGTAAAAAGTGACAATAATAAAAATTTTCTAGAATACGGGCACGGCCCCGTGTAATAGTTCCAGAAACAAAATTGTTTTCTAAAGACTTGAGGCACGGGGCGTGCTTACCTTACACGACCCCGTGCTGCACTTACTGTTTTGAAGATTTTGAGTCGGGGGACTTCTGTTTACGTGCATTGGGTTCTGTTACAACATCTTTTGATCTTTCATACCATAACACAAGTTTTTAAACACTAAATATCATTCCATTAAAACCATTCATCATCCGGCTGCAACTAAAAAGAAAAAAAACAAACTAGATAGATAGATTTTAGTAGATATCACTAAAGATTTAAACCCAAATAGATCTTCCCTAAATAAAACGATAAAGGATCAATAAGAACCTGAAACTAGTTTTTGGTTTAGCAAGGGCTTCGAGCTATCTTCGGGTGTGCCCCCTCAAAGATCGTTGAGCATCTCCTCAATCTCCCTAGGTAGGAAATGAAGGGCTCATCATCAATGTCCTCTTGCGGGGGAGGAGCAGCGGCTACCGGAACCTCATAAAAGGAGGCAACGGGAGGTTTCGTGGGTATCTCATCCCACCTAGTAGGGTTGATAACCTCATGAGCGAGGTTCTAATCATCCCACTAACCTCATGAGCGAGGTTCCAATCATTTTGTGGGATGATTGGATCCATAGGGGGTACCACCAAAATGTTCAACCTTTGGTGAAGGAGGTTGATTTCCCTGAAGCTTCTCTCCAAGGTAAGTGTGAGGTAGTTCACTTGGTCTATGACGACATCCTCCACCGTCGTTATCTCCTCAATGGACTCTCAAAGCACGCAAACGTAGCGGACAAGGGTGGCTTCAAGTGAGAGTCGTCTTCCTCTACGGTTGTTACGTGAGCTTGTTGATGAAGTACCACTATGCTGGCTCGACATGCTAGTTAAACAAGACAATCCATCAAAGTTTGACTTGCAGACAAGTCACATGGCCCCATGCTTGTGAGGCACGGCCCCGTGTTGTTCCAACAGTACATATATTTTAGCCCAAGAACTTTAATTTTAAGTTAAAACTTTTGGTTTCTTACATTTCTGAATGTAAATAATTTAAAACAATGTTAAGAAATAGTAGTGTTACAAAAGTTTGGGCTAAAAATCATGCTTCTCATCCAACAATTAAAGCTTCAAAGCTTTGAAGCTTGAAACTTCAATGGAGGTTGTTAGAGGTTGAAGAAGGAGAATATGACTAAAAGTGGTAAAACCAAGAAGGTTTAAGGAAACCTTTTTAAGAACCTACCTTTTTTGGTATGTGTGTGAGATCTGGAAGGATCTTGGTCTTTTAGGAATGGGTCCGAACATTCTCCTCATGGCTGACTTTATAGAAAATGACAACACGTTAACACGGCCCCGTGTCTGGGAGCTACGGCCCCGAATCGCTTGCAGTGAGTCAGAGAATGTTGTCCGTTAGTGAGCACAGGCCATGTCGAGGAAGATATAGTCCCGTGTTTGTCTAACACGCCCCATGTAAGGAGAGTAGGTGAGGCACGGCCCCGTGTCTGTTATAGTTTATGAAGTGTTGTCTAGTTATTAAGGATTTATTTTATTATCAAGGGGGTTCTTTACTGGTCAGGACAATACCGAAGTGTCGTATGAACCTTAAGCTCTTGTGCGGGATACGAAAACGCAAGAGGTTATCGGAAAGGAAGAAACCTAAGCTACGAATAGGTGGGTGGAATCAACCTTTATTTTCCTTATCCGGGCTCTTGTTAAGGAAGGTGTGAGTCGACTCGCTCTGGTCTATAAAGTCATTGGCACGGGCCACTGATGAGTCCTTCATTGCTTGGTTGATACAGGGATGACTATCTCTTTTGTTTTCACAAGGATTTAAGGTAGATGCGAAGAGTTTGGTGTTGGCCTTTCCTGAATGCGTTTCCATCGATTCCTCTCCTTCTTTATTATCCTTAGATGGATATTGTGCCTTCATCATGGATTCTATTTCTTTGAGTATTTGGAGGATTCTATTTTCAATTTCATATAGATCTTCTAAAGTTATGTCTGTTTGAAAAAAAATTTGATGGCATTCAGGTGGATGGTAGGTATTATTTTTACTCCCGCCCATCTTAAGGTGATCGTTACAGGAAAACGATGGGTCCATGTAGTGGGGATTAAAATTTAGAATGGGACATTTTAAATCTTGATGAAGTCCACCACATAGTTGGCACCATTCACCGTAAAAGTGGCGAGGGTAAAAATAATCATTAACATCCGTATTCGTCGGACGAGGACTTGACCGTCGGGAAGAGACGGTCCTGTTTCCTATAAACTGTTTGATAGACATGGCCCCGTGTGGTTATTACACGGCCCCGTGCTACAGCTTATGTCTGGTAGAAAACAATTATATGTTACTGGTGATCAGGCACGACCCCGTGCGAAATTTGCAGAAAGTAAAAAATTGCAGAAAAGAAGAAAAACCTAAAAAGAAAAATTAAAGAAGAGAAAAAAATGATTAAGCCGTTGATTTTAAACTTTCTTAAAATCCTTACGTCCCCGGCAACGGTGCCAAAAGCTTGACATGAGTGGAGGGTGTACGATTTTTAATATATTTTTAAGCACTTTTTGCTCATTTATGAAGCTTTAAATTTATAAAACACGATATAACACAATCAATCTCTACAACACGCTAGGGCAAGTGCACCCATCGTTGGCGTAGTATAGTGATGGTAAGATACCGAGGTCGTCCAAGGACACAAAAGCTTTTAATACCGAAATATCGTCAACGTCTAATCTAAGCAAATTTTGAGAAAAGTTTTTTATTAATTAAAAATAAAAAAAGAAACTAAAATAATAAAAGAAACAAGTAGACAAGATAGAATCACTTGGTTCTGACTCATCTTTTACGTATCCTTTGATGATTTCTGCACTTTGGGTTTTTTAAGAGAGTATCTTGGTTAAAGTGACATGTCCCTCTTTTGGAGACAACGCTATCCTCGGCCATATTGGTCCAAGTCAGCAGGGATACAGTCCCGCATGGCTGGAATATTGAAAGATAATTAAGTAAGTTATTAATGTAAAATGCAGCATGTCCCTCTTTTGGAGGCAACGCTACCCTCGGTCATATTGGTCTGAGTCAGCAGGGATACAGTCCCGCAAGGCCGGTTCAAAGTTTTAATATTAGTTTATTTATAAGGGATTCAAATCGTTCTTACTTCCCCCGATTTGATGCTATCTGCCTCAAACGAAGTCCTAATAAGCTTGAATCAAGTCCTCGCATGATCTATAAACTGAACGAGGCAAGAACTTTACCCAAACCACCCTTCTAACCCCCTAACAGGCAGTTAACGCGCTTTATATAGACCGTAAAGACACGAATGAGTGAATCTACAAAACATGAAGAGATGATAGAATAAAGTTCACTTTCAATATAAAAAACTTGATATTAAAGTCATTAATACAAACCCAATTAAAAAGTTAACCAAAGCTTGGAAATCAAAAGTAATACATAAATGACTTGTCTTCACCAAGTAATGTTAAAGATTATCTAAGCATGGCCTTTGTTTGACAAACACTCTTACGATCAATCTTGGATCCCGAGACTACTACACACTCTAAAGATGGATGATGGATGATGGATGAATGTAGTGGATGATGATGGTATTGTGGTGGGGGAGTGGTGGCAGGTGTAAGAGAAGTGTTTTGCCAAGGGATGGATTGCTATTGAACCAAGCACTCCTATTTATAGCTGAAAACAGACGGTTTACACGGCCCCATGCCTCCTTCTTCTCTGTCTTCATTTGATGAGCTGTTTTAGTCCGTCACGAGACCTGTGTCAATGGCATGGCCCCGTGTCCCTTGTACTTGCTGTACTTTCCAAGATTTTGGATATCTAGGAATTGACCACGGCCCGTATCCATGTGACACGGCCCCGTGTCTCTTGTCTACTTCTGTTTGTCTTTTTCTTTGGGGAATCTGGAGTGGGGCATGGCCCCATGCCTTGGTGGCACGGCCCCGTGCTTGTCTTCTGATTCATTGTTTTTGGTCTTGGGGTTAAGCTTGGAGGGTCAGTATGATGTATCAACTTCTCTTCTTTTGTATTTATGTTGGCTTTAGCCGTCAATTTGTTCCTTTTGTACATTTAAGCTCTTTTTAATCCTGAAAATCAAAAGTATACAAAGAAACACACTTTTTCCAACATTGGTACTAAAAAGGGTTGGTTTTATACCTTACTTGATTTATATGTTGCATTTGGTGCATATCATGTACCCGTTGACATGACACTATTTAGAAGAAATATGGACATGGTGCTACATGGTGAATCTACAGGTAGTGTTAGTGCAGTACCTTTCTTTGAGTTTGATCTTAATGGCTTTGATAGCCATGATGATTCAGATGACGAACTTCCATTGGATAAGGCTGTTAGAGAAATGAGGATGAAGAACCAATGGATACGTGATTCTGTCTCTACTACTTTTTTATGTGGGTTAAGTGTTTGCAAGTAACATTGATATAAGGCATTTGGTTAAAAAAACTATTGGTTGATAGTAGAAGACAATTAAGCATAATAAGAAATGATACAAAAAGGTGTAGTGCTGTTGGTTGTGGTTGTGATCCAGGTTCTCTAGTGGTTGGTAAAATAGATGACCAAGTTGGTCCATCAGAGAAGGCTAAAAAAGTAATTTCAAAAAAAAGAAGGTGGTCCCCTAGATGTGGAGTGTTCAAGTACTTCAAAAAAAAAAAAGAATCTAAAGCCAACATGTCCTTAGGTATTACATGTTTCAAGAAAGGAAAATGTGGAGTCTTGGGTGGTGAAACATTCATAAATAACCATAACTGCCTTCACACTTGAGAAGTCAGATTGTGCATTTTAAGTTGGATTGCCAAAGATATTGAAGAAACACTCTTGATAAATCCAACCATACCTTTGTCAGCGCTTCAAGATCAAGTTCAGAAGAAGTATCAAAAATTTATGTTTCTAGGTAAGTCTTTAGAGCTAAGTTAATGGCTCTAAAAAAGATTCAAGTAGACTATGCATTATAGTATACAATCCTTAGGGATTATTGTTAAGAACTTTTGAGATCTAACCCTGGCACTACAAAAAAAAATTGAAGTGGAGAGTTGTTGCAACCCAACTAGCTCAACCAGGCAATTCAAGAGGATTTACAACTGCTTGGGGGCTTTAAAAGAGGGTTTCAATTTGTTAGGGAGAGAACTACTAGGCTATGATGGTTGTTTTATGAAAGGGCCCTTTCTTGGATAGATTCTAACTTGTGGGAATAGATTCAAACAATGGGATATACCCTATAGCTTATGCATTTGTTGAAGCAGAAATCCTTATCTTGGAACTGGTTCTTAGAATGTCTAGGAGATGATATTTGTTTTTAGTCCAACTTCACATTCATCATTGACAGACAGAAGGTAAACAGAGCTAATTTAACTTATTTCCATTATTAGCTTAATAAATATGTGACTGGCTAACTTTGTTTTATGGAAAAATTGCAAGTTTTGTCCTTTATCTTGATACCCTTTTTCAGGCGGTATCCTTTTCAACGAATCTTGACAGGTTTTGCCCTTTATAGGAAAAATTGTTACACGTTTTTTTCCTTTAGCCCTAACTCAGTTAGGTTTTCTTGTTAAATCTGGTTACCCAAGGGTATTTTAGTCTTTTTATTTTTCTATTTTTTTTACTTTATTTAAATATTTTACTCTATTTCTAATAAACAAAATATTTTTTTTGTTATATAAAACCCACCTCAACCAGTTTTTTCTCTCTCTCATCTCTCTTCAATCTCTCTCTACAACCCCACCACGCACCACCACCACCACACATCACCACCACCATGTCACAGATCCACCCCCATCTCCACTTCTTTCTATAACACCACCACCACACTACCATGGCACCATATGCACTCTCTCTCTCTCTCTCTCTGTTTCTCTCTCTCAGCTTTTATCTACCACCACCACCATCTCCCACCTCCCACCACCACAACCATCTGCCACCCTTCCCAGCCATCATCCACCACCACCTCCCAGCACAACCATCTGCCGCCGCCCACACATCTACCACCAAAACCGAACAAGAATTCAAGTAATCATACCGCTTCCTTAAGATCTTCCCCATGTAAATCCTGAAGAATGTCAAGAAACTTATCCAAAAGAAAAGCATCATATTCAATAATCTTATCATCCTTAGATACTTTCCCAGGAACCAAAAGCCTCAATTGAGCATCAATCGATGCCAATTTCTCCAAATTTCGAGTAGCCATTACACATTCCACACTTCCCCAATCCTGAATAATTAAACAAAAACAACCCATTTTAGTAAATATGACCCAACTGAAATTAAGCACACATTTATGTAGTTTCAGAACCTAAATATGAAATTGATGAGATTTGCTGAGTGGTTAGAGTTTTAACGGACCTCCATCGCCGCCCCAACCTCAACCAAACACCCAAGCACCACCGTCCACCCAATCGCCCAACATCATCATTGTTATCACCCTGCGCCATCGCCCACAACTACCCGCCACCACCCACAACCACTCCTCCACAACCGAACTCCTCAGATCTTGTGTTATAGAGAGAGAGAGAGAGATTAAAGAGAGAAGGGAGAGAGAGAGAAGAGTTCAGATGTTTGATAGAGAGAGAGAGAGAGAGAGAAAAGAGAGAGGGGAGACTTTAGAGAGAGAGATGGATTTATTTTATTTATTTATCTTTTTTTATTTTTTACAAAATAATCCCTAAGTATAACTTATTTATACAATAGTCCCTTGAGTGGTGAAATGCTAAGAATGCCCTCATGTGCTTGCACATGACCATACTTGACAAAAAAAAAAAAACCTAACTGGGTTAGGGTCAAAGGACGTAACGTGCAACAATTTTGCCTATAAAGGGCAAAACTTGTCAGAATTCGTTGAAAAGGACACCGCATGAAAAAGATGTCAAGATAAAGGACAAAACGTGTAATTTATCCTTGTTTTATCATAGAGACTTATACTAGCTTTAACAAATGTGTTTCAAAGTGCTGAACATGGATATTGCTTAAGGCACATCCACTAAAACATGACCAACTGGAGGAGGCAACTGTTCAAAGACATGCTTTGGTAATGTGCTAGTGCAATAACACCACAACAGTATGACGCTGCAATGAATGCGATTCAAGAGCCGGACCAAGGTCTATATGATGGTTGACAAAGATTCCACCAAAATACTGGTTTAGAGCTCACTTTAGTGGTATGTTTTTAATATTAAACGATCATTATACTAAAGATATTTATAATTCATTATTAAATTTTTGTGTAGGGAGGGAAAAAAGTGATGTGTTATTGAACAATTTATTACTCGCTTAGAGTTCATTAGGGAATACATAATGAAAAGAATTGTGAATGTTCAACAAGATATTGAAAAAAGTTCACTTCCATTGACACCTGGAGCGACAGAGGTTTTTGAGCAAATCAAGAATGAAGCTTCAAATTACATAGTGATCTTCTATGGATAAGACATGTATTAGGTTACTAGAGGAACTAGATTGGATGGACGTGTAGCAAATATGGGTCAAAAAACTTGTTCATGTAAATGGTAGAAATTGACTAGGATGTCATGCAAGCATGCACTGGCAGTGATATGGAATATGAGAATGAATGGTATTAATGCTAGAATTCCGGAAGCATGGGTTGATCCTATTTATTCCCTTAACACTTGGAAGAGTGTGTATGCACACTATTGCACCAATAAATGGAAGGGAAATGTGGACACCCTCTACATGTCCAACAACATTAATACCTCCCAAGCATCACACTCAAGTTGGTAGGCCTAAGAAAAAGAGAAAGAGATCAACACTTGAGTTGAGCGAGCATATAACAAAGGCAGATCACATGGCAAGGAAAGGTAATAATATAATGTGATATCTGCACAAAAAAAAAGGACACAACAAAAGGACATGCAAAGGTCAAGTTCAAGCATTAATACAAAACAAGCTTGTTTCAAGGGATTCAAAGAAGGTTGCTTCAACTGCTTCCAATGGTTCAAAGAAGGCTGCTTCAAGTACTTCCAAGAAGGTTGCTTTCAGTGGTTTAAAGAGGGCAGTTGGTTCAAAGAAGCTTGTTTAACTTAATGGTGAATGTTGAATGTTTAACTCTTGAAAATGTTTTTGGCGTTATACTTTTGAAACTAGACGGTGAATGTTGAATATTTAACTTTATGGCTATTTTTGCATGAATCAGTTAAATTGTTATGAATATGTGATAAACTGCATTGAATGGGTTATAAACTGCTCTGAATATGTTAAGATGTTATGAATATGTTATAAAATGCAGTGAATCTGTTAAATTGTTATGAATCTGTTATAAAATGCAGTGAATCAGTTAAACCGGTTGTTGTTAAAACAATTAAACTATTAGAACAGTGATGTTGTTGTTAATTGTAAATTGTTTTACAATTTATGTGAGTGCACACACAGCAGTGTCGTCAGACGCGCACAGTAGCGTTGTCGAGTGCACACGCAGCAACGACACCGGCCACGCGTAGCAGCGTAGTCAGACGCGCATAGCAGCGTCGTCAGACATAGTGCAACAACATGTGTTGAGATATTTGTTGGTGCCATTGCTATTAATCAGCATGTGTTCCGAAGATTCTTGAAGCAGATAACCCTGTAGTAAGATATTTGCTCGTGTCCTTGTTGTTAATCATATAGAAATTGGATGAATGATTAAAGTCAAGATTTGTAAACTTGTCAAATAATTAGAAACTAACAAGAAAATTTTTTAAATAAAAAAACAAGACATGAGAATATCATTCTTTTTTTTTCTTTGACATATTGTTCGGATCGAATAGAATAAAAACCACAAGCTAAAAAGGCAATAAAAAAGTGAAATTTATAGATACGAATCATGAATAAGAACATAATGTTAATAAATCATTACAAAAATATATAAACTAATCACACATGTGCACATCGTGTAATTGTAATCTCTCCACATAAAGAATGTTAACTTTTAACTATCAATATCTAGTAAAAGAAAGCTAAAGCAACGACCAAAAAAGTGGCCAGAACCACCGCAGTGAATGACCGAGCGGCGGTGCTAGGTGCCGGTGGAGGAGGGCTAGTTTCGCCAGCCGGAGATGCGCCGAAAGTGGTAGGTGACGTCGGATGCAGCATGGCGTCATCGTCTCAGCGTAGCGGCGTTGTCAGCTCAGCGCATTGCACAACACAATAGCGCATTGGCTGGCATCGGTTACATGAAACAACAGCGCATAGGATGCAACGCAACAGGAGCAGTTGAACGCAACAGTAGCAGGTGCACACGCAACACTAGTCATCGTTATGACAATCAGTCGTTTAGAGCAGCTGATGTATACGTTTTACATGCTATGAATAATGTATACGTTTTACATGATGCGACCATTGTATACGCTTTACACAGATTAGTTTAACATCAGTAAGGTATACGCGTTACATAGACCCGTTGTAAGATTACCCAAAACGACCCATATCCATTCAATACCCTTAAAAACCAAACAACTGCATCTACCCGTTTACATCAGCAGATGTTATACGATTACTCAAATCGACGTATCCATTCATTCATTACCCACAACACATGAATGCACATAAAAATCAAACAATTGCATCATTGACTTAATAAAATAGTCAAAAATAGGGGAAATTGACTTTATAAGATAGATAGAATTGATACAAAATACAATGATAGATCAGTAAAAAAACAACGACCTTTACAAATTTCTAGGTCAATTAAACAAGAAATAGACAATGAATATCAACCAACTAACACCTAAAACAATCTGCAGCCTCTTATTCTGGATTCTTGAGTTTCTTATCAGATATTAGTGATGGTTGTTTTTTTGCAATAGTCCCACAATGGGGGATCAAGCCAACGAAAAAACCGCAATTTCTCCCTACTTTGTCACCGCAAAAGAATCTCCTCCCGGGATGTTCAGTCGTCCATGATGTTTTGATGATTGTTGGTGAACCACAAGCACATAGAACCATTGTTGTTGGAGGTGTCTTTTTTGCAGGTGGTCATATGTTACAAATTAGGGTTTGGGATGTGAAGAAAATAGAAACTTGAGTTAAATAACATTATTTCTTTAAATTTATGGATATTTACAATTTTACCCATGTATGTCATACCCCAACCGATGGCGGAATCATCGGGGCACGGCACTGAGCGAAACAGATTGTCAAGAGAAATTCCATAACAACTAAATTACCGGATAGTTAATATTATGTCCCATACCATAACCTATCAATCAATCAATTATTACAGACATAGATATTCTCAAAACAAAACATTGTTCCGACAACTCAGATTTAAATACATAAATTGTCTTTGTTTCTAGACTCTCCTACTCGATTCCATGAAAGCAAACAACATCCTAGCATCTCTGTTGGTGCATAGATGTCTGTTAACTTCGTCTTTATAGAGTCTTGTATTAGAATTAATAGATCAGGGCACGTAGTACGAGAAATATATCAAAAATAGGTTTGGAGGTAATTTCGCACGAAATTACATGTTGTAATTCCACACGAAATTACATGATAATTTCGCATGGAATTAGTAATTTCGCTTGAAAGTGATTTCGTGTGAGCAGGTCCATGCGAAATTACTCAGCCTATAAATACTAGGTGTGCCAAGTCATTTGTAATTTTTTTGATTCAGAGCCGAGGTGCTGCCAGTTTGTCAAACGATCTGTAAAAGCTTTGGATTCATTAATAAGAAGATTATTAAGAGAAATCAAGCTGTTTCACATCTATTTCTCTGATTCCGCCTTTGAAATAGATCATAAACTCTTCTGATTGACTCGTTAGGGTCACACGACGATCCAACAAGTGGTATCAAAGCTCAGGAAGAAGAGTTTATACCAATTCAGCTTGTTTTCATCACTTCTACTCCTTCTTTTCAAAATTAAACGAGATTTTACGGTTAAAATGGCTTAATTTTCACACATTACATGCGAAACATAGTTTTATTGAATCCTTGAAAGAATTGGACCAAAATTTGAACAAAAACCGGATAAATTTGACAAAATGGTGGCCGACATGCTGATGTCATCCTGATTTCGCATGAAATAGCTTCTTAATTTCGCACGAAATTACAGTTTGGGATTAATTTTGTTTGAAATTGCTGATTAATTTCGTACGAAATTAGATTTCGTTTGAGGATTTCAAACGAAATTGCTATTTCGCACCAAAGAGGCTATTTTTGTTTGAAATCAAGCTAATTTCGCACGAAATCATATTTCATTTGGTCAGTTCGAACGAAATCACTATTTCGTTTGAAAACTCATTTCATTTGAGTTGGTATTTCGTGTGAAAGCTTATTCCGTTTGAAGGTTGTTATTTTGTTTGAGTTCATATTTCGTTTAAAGTCATTTCATGTGAAGTAATTTCGTTTGAGATTTTTGTTAAAATCAAAAAATTTTCTAAGTGTTTGTTGATTGTTTCAGATACGTGAAGATGGATGAGTTTATGAATCCATTCAGTGACATGTTTGCTTTCACGGGAAACACCGGAGATGATACATCAAACAACACAAATGAAAATGTTCCAAATCCGAATGCAAAGAAAACTCTATCTGATGCTTTGAGTGTGGAGAGTGCATATGGCACATATAACAAACCTCCCAAACTGATGGCGATCGAAGAATACAATAGATGGGCTAAAAGGTTTGAAGAATGGCTAAAAGCGTTTGCGTATCCAAGCTGGAAGAGCTTGAAGAATGGTTTCAATATGGGAAGATCAGATTATGAAAATATAACAGAAACCGAGGATATAGATAGTTTTGTTGCTGAACAAAAGTGCATTGCATTACTTCATCAGTATGTGAGAGACAACATAATATCGTTGATTGAGTACACAAATGCAAAAGATCTATGGGAGAAATTGAGAGTGAAATGTGTGGGTAGTGCTGAGATAGTAAAAAACAAAAAGAAGTTATTAAGAAAAGAGTTTGATTTGTTTGGATGTTTGAAAAATGAATCTGTATCTAAGATGATTGAAAGATTCGGGCATTTGAAGTTGGAGCTGGCAAGACATGGAATCATTTATTCTCAAGAATATTTAGTTGACAAACTGTTTGACTCGCTGCCGGATGAGATAGACTCGCAGTACTTTGCTTTGATGTTGAAGAACACAATCAAGTCGGAGGATCTGACGGTTGATCTATTAATTGAAAGACTGGAGAGTCATGAGCTGGAGATCAAGAAATCAAACAAAGTCAATCATTCCTCATATCAGCATAATGTGGAGCTGTACTATCGAGGAAGTATGATACCGGAGAATATGTCTCCTAAGACAGTTTTCTCAGCTGAAAATTCTAACACATCAAATCAAGAGAGTTCAAGCAGTGGTTTTCATAGTGGTTCATCATCAACAACTCCAAGCCAGTCAACCTCAAAGAACTTGTTTCAATGCAATATCGCTGTTGATCTTAAAAATGCTCAAAACTTTAGTGAAGAATCTGCCAAACAACAAATGGTGTTTTTAGCATCTGTTTTAGAATCTTACGAAAGTCTTGTTGCAGGTAAAATCGGAAACACTAACCTCACCAAGGAGGACTATGATCAGATCGACCCAGAAGAAATGGAGTTGATAGATATTAGGTGGTGTATGGCTAGTGCGGTCCGACGAGCACAAAGGTTCATGGAGATTACAGGCAGACATTCGATGACCTTCTACAAAACTTGGTTTTGATAAATCAAAGGTCACGTGCTTCAGATGTAAACAAAAGGGACATTTCAAACGTGAATGTCGAAACGCACCTGCTGATGATACTGCAAATCCATTCAGAGAGGATTATTACAAAAGAGCAATCTATCATCAGAACAAATCAGAACCACTCAGAATGAAGCAGCTTGAAGATGCCCCCAAAGAAAAATCAAGAGCTCTTGATGTTATTCATGATGACGAAGGTTACGATTGGAGTGAACTGCTACCAGAAGAGGATGCAGTGGGCTATGCGTTTGTGACAAAGATTGTTCCTTTCAAAGACAATAGAACAGAAGAAGAAAAATTCGTCAATAGAAGGATGAAGGCCCAAAACAGGATGAGCAGAATCTATCATACATACAAAGAAGCTAAAAAGGAAAAGAGATGGGATGCTGATAGAGAATGTTACCTTGATCCCAAAGGAAACATTGCTGTGATCCAGATTCCATTAGTGTTGAAGCTCTCATCCAGCAAATTGCTGAAGAAGAAGAAGCCAGACAGAGAGAGTGGTGGGGAGGAGGAGAAGCTGATAAAAAAAAGCAGAAGAAAAAGAAAATGAGAAAGAGCCGCTGTTAAAGTAAGTGGATGACGGGATTATTGATACGTCACAAGAATTTACTGCTGAAAATTTGAAGAAGATGGCTGAAAAAGTTCTTGCAGCAAAAGAGCTAGAGGTAGTTTCTGGTTCTGGAACTGAGTCTAAAAGCAAGGTCAGTCAGAATGATGCAATCAATGAGTCAGGTAAGAAAGCTAAAACTGAGAGCGACTGCAAAAATTGCATGAAAGACTGCAAGGTTTGTAGTACGATTGCTTACCTTAACGGTAAAAAGACCGAAGAACTGACAAAAAGAGTCATAGACGTTGAAAATCAGATCTTAAACCGTGACAAAATGTTAAAAGCTTCAAATGAACGATTAAAATAATTAACTGAGAAAATAAAAAATGATAAAAGTGACGTAGAAAGAATTAGGAAAGAAAATGAAAAACTAATTCATGAAATCGTCAACTTTCAGAAAATTTTGAGAAGCTAAAACGAACGGTAAAAGATTCTGATAAAAGAAATGGTAAAACAACCAAAGAGAATCTTCAACTCTCAGGTGTTCTTAGGTTAAAAGAAGAACTAATCAATCAGCAACTGGATGAAATTGCTAAGTTGAAGCTTCAGTTTCAAGAAGCTAAAATTGAAAATGAGCGCATCCAGTTGAAACTGAACAGTTATAACTCTGCAAGTTTTGTTCTTCAACATATAGTTCCTAAACCAATTGGAAAGAATAAAGCAGGCGAAGATGTATACTTTGATGGAACCGGGGTTGGGTTTCATCAGGTTCCACCACCAGTTCTAAACAATTTTTCAAAGAAAAAATCAGGGTTGGTAACCGATGAAGAAGAAAGTGAAGTTAAGCTTCCAGACACAATTGATATCACATTCACTTCATCTTCCGATGAAGATAGTGTCCAAACTGAAGTTGTGAAAAGCATGGTTGAAAATGTTTTAAAGTTTGAAAGTGACACTACTGAGGATGATGAATGTTTTCTGGACAAATACATTCCGAAATCAAAATCCCAAAACAACTTAAGTGAAGAACCTAATCTTGTGATGTACAAGATGGCGGGATCTGATAAGTTGTATTCGGATCGTGATTTTCCTTTGGAGAATGTGAATGTTGGTAGATTGAGAAATGTGTTCAAGTTGATTGAGATTGATGTGTCTAAAATCGAAAGTTTAAAATGTTCCAAACGGCAATTAAACTTTGAAAAAGATAAAGCTTACTACAAAAAACCTGTTGTACCGCCGCGTTTTTCTAAAAACAATCAAAACGAATGGTCGGGTGGATATCAGGATGGTAAGAATTATCAAAGAAGGAACTTTCAAAACAAGAAGTTTGTTGAGAAAAAGGTGTTTGTAAAAAGCTCGAGTTCTCATTCCGAGCAAGAATCTGAAATTTTATCAAAATCAAATGAAGAATTTTTTGAAGAAAAGGCCTCACAGCCTCAGACCGAAGGCACAAGTCGGGTAGTTGATACTCGTACATGCTTTAAGTGCAACAAAGTTGGACATATTGCACGAAAGTGCACCAACTTAAAGCCTAAGTCTGAAGTTGTTGAGAGTCAGAAAAGGAAAACTGATGCAAAAGGCAAAGTTCCAATGGTTGTTGAGAAGAAAGTTTTGAAAAATGAAAACACCAAGATCAAAACTGAACCCGTAAAGAATGTGGTAACTAAAACTGACAAATTTTACAAACGGGTTGCTTCGCCTCAACAAGCATGGAAGCCAAAATCAGTTGAAAAGAAATCAAGTTCTTCAAATCCAAAGGTTTCTGAGACAGAAAAACAATCGTCTTCTACCGCTCCGGTAAAGATGAATGTTCCTTTGGATCACTATGAGAAACTGGAGAAACAAAAGTCTACTACTTCTGAGAAGAAGTATGTACCAAAGAAAGACCAATCATCTGGTCAACTTCTTAAAAATGATGTTCTTTTATACAAAGAGGTTGAGATTGGGTCTGAAGAGAGCTTAAAGATGAATGACAAGAATTTTCCGCCACTATACACTGCAAAAACTCACATCAATGTCAAGTTACCCGAGTGGAAAGAGGCTTGGGTGGCATCAAAATCTAACTAAGTATTTGTGATATGTGAAGGAGCTTTCAAGATCCGTTTCACGTTGGAATATGGATAGTGGAGCTTCTCGGCACATGACGCGGAAGAAAACCCTACTGTACGATGTTCGATGGTTTAATGGAGGATATGTGGGATTTGCAGGCAATCAAGGTGGTCGAATAGTTGGTGAAGGAACTCTATCGAATGGTATTGTCATGTTTGAAAGAGTAAACTACATCGCCGAGCTTGAAAAAAATCTTCTAAGCATATCTCAGATCTGTGATCGTATGTATACAACGCACTTTACAGACAAAGAATGTTTGATCTTGAAACCAGGATTTGTTGTTCCCGAAGAGTGGGTTATCATGAGACCACCCAGAGTCAATGATCTGTACGTGTTGGACATGAGTGTAGCAACTACTACCACGGGTCAGGCTCACTGTTTTATGTCAAGAGCAACGGAAAAAGAATCACAATTGTGGCATCGAAAGATGGGTCACATTCACTTGCAAAAAATGAATTACCTGGTGCATAACGACTTAGTTATTGGTGTTCATGTGAAAGGTTTTCATCTTGAGGGGGAGTGCATTAGTTGTGTTAAAGGCAAGCAAAAGAAGAAATCACATCCTCAAAAGAAGGTTAACTCAGTCTCGAGACCGTTAGAGAGACTTCATATGGATCTTTTTGGTCCAGTGAATGTCAAAAGTATAACTGGTGATCTCTACTGTCTAGTAGTAACAGACGACTACTCGAGATTTTCGTAGGTATCATTTCTGAAGACAAAAGATGAGACATTTGAAAGTTTGATGATGTTGTTCAGAAAAATTGAAAACTTGTACCAAACTCGTATCAGAAGAATCAGGAGTGACAATGGTACAGAGTTTAAGAACAACAAGATGGAAGAGTATTGTGATGAGAGAGGTATACTGCAAGAATTTAGTGCTCCTTACACTCCACAACAAAATGGAGTAGCTGAAAGAAAGAACAGGACGCTAATTGAAACGGCTAGGACGATGCTTGCTGATTCGAAATTACCTGTCAACTTTTGGGCAGAAGCAGTGTCAGCCGCACGCTATACGCTCAACCGGGTTCTTACAGTGAAGAAATTCAACAAGACATGTTTCGAGCTAATCAACAACCGCAAACCTAATCTGAAGTATTTAGAACCGTTTGGGTCTCCCTGTAGAGTTCTAGAACCATTTGGCAAATTTGGTGCAAAGAGCATTGAAGGAATTTTCGTGGGTTATGCAAGTCCATTGAAAAGAGTCTTTGTTCCAAGCCTGAAGCGGATAATCGAAGCACATAATGTTGAGTGTCAGAGTTATACCATGTCACCTCAGAATCCCGGCGACTCATGACGTTTTAATTACCATACTTTGTGGGATTCGTTTGACATGGAAGAAGAACCAGAGTTCTTTGATGAGTTGGATATTCTAAGAGAGTATGAGTCATCACAAGAAAGGTTTCCAGCCGAGTATATTAGATGTCGACGGCAAACTACAAATGATGATGAAGCCGGTCCAAGCAATGCTGGTGAACATGATGATATTCAACAATCTTCAGAACATGCTCCTGACAATCAGACGGCAGTCAATGATAATCAAGAATCTGATGATAGGCCTGTATTTGATCATGTTGATTCAGATTCTGAGGGGGAGCAGATCCAGATTTCAAGTCAAACAATTCCAGTCAGTGAACAAGGTGCAAATCAGAATGTCACAAATTTGGAAGGCGGGGTAGATGTTCCAGGCGAGGTGATGCCGAGAACTCTTTCATACCATCCAGAAGAGTTGATTATTGGAGAATTACAATCAGGCGTTCGCACAAGATGACAAATTGACCAAGGCCTTACTTGTTTTTATTCTACAGTTGCTCCGTTACAAACATAGTTTTCACTTAGTTGTTTTATTTCGCAGATTGAACCGCGAACATATAAGGAAGCTCTAACTGAAGATTCTTGGGTCAACGCAATGCAAGAGGAGCTAAGTCAGTTTGAGAAGTTGGGAGTGTGGAAATTGGTAGACTTGCCTGATGGTCAAAGGAAGATAAACACCAAATGGGTGTTCAAGTGCAAAAGAGACGATCGAGGGGTTATTATTCGTAACAAAGCTCGACTCGTAGTCCAGGGTTTTAGTCAGCAGGAAGGTATAGATTTCACTGAAGTGTATGCTCCGGTTGCTAGACTTGCGGCGATCAGAATCTTCCTAGCATTTGCATCTTGGAAAAATTTTAAAGTTTATCAGTTAGATGTAAAATCGGCGTTTCTCTATGGGAAGGTAAAAGAGGAGGTATATGTCGGACAGCCACCGGGTTTCACCGACCCAATCCACAAAAACAAGGTCTATTTACTGGATAAAGCGCTGTATGGTTTACACCAGGCCCCGAGAGCTTGGTATGAGACATTGTCTCAACATTTACTTGCCAACAGCTTCATCCGTGGAAAAGTGGATGCCACTCTCTTCACCAAAGAAGTCGACAGACATCTTCTGATAGTTCAAATATACGTGGATGACATCATATTTGGGTCAACAAATGAAAATCTATGCAAAGATTTTGAAAGTGTTATGAAGCAAAAATTTGAAATGTCATCGATGGGTGAGATGAAATTCTTTTTGGGACTTCAGGTTGATCAACTGCCTAAGGGAATTTTCATACATCAGACGAAGTATGTTCATGATATCTTAGAGAAATTTGGGATGTCAGGTTCTACTCCAGCTTCCACCCCATTAGCGACGAACCATGGGATAAACCCTGATCTCACCGGAGAGAAGGTAGATGAAACGATGTATCGTTCCATGATTGGATCGCTGATGTATTTGACAGCTTCAAGACCCGATATCATGTATCCAACCTGCCTCCCAGCAAGATTTCAGTCTAACCCGAGAGCTTCGCATATGGTAATTGTGAAACGGATATTACGCTACCTGAGAGGAACTCCATCACTGGGGTTGTGGTATCCAAAAGAAGGCGATTTCATGCTCGAAGGGTATTCCGATTTCGATTTCGGATGCTGCAAAGTTAACGCTAAGTCAACAACAGTGGGGTGCCAGTTTTTTGGACCACGATTGGTCACCTGGCAATGCAAAAAGCAGACCTCTGTAGCTTTGTCCACATGTGAAGCCGAGTATGTATCTGCTAGCAGTTGTTGCTCTCAGATCTTGTGGATCCAGCAACAGATGAGAGACTACGGTTTGCAATTTCTTAACACCCCTATCTTTGTTGATAATGAGGCAGCTATAAACATTACTAAAAATCCCGTTCATCACGCTAAAACGAAACACATTGAAATTGGACATCACTTCATTCGCGATTGTTTCGAGAAGAAGTTGATACGAATTGAGAAAATCCACACTGATGAACAAAAAGCTGATTTACATACCAAAGCGTTTGATAAAACTCGTTTTCAATATTTGTTAAAATTGAATGGTATGAAGTTTTTATCGGTGTTGGAGGAGATTCTTGGCGTAGATGAAGGTACCACTGTAGATGATGTTGAGAAGCAATCTGCAATGGTTTGTCGATTTTTTACTTGTTTTGGTATTTAGGGGGAGGTAGGTTAATATTTTCAGAAAATACAAAAACAGTAAAAAATTTCAAATATCCAAAAACATGAGATATTTTCAAAATACAAAAACAATAGAAAACCGGAAAAGAGCTTGTGTAAAAAGGGAAAATGATAGTACATCGGCTTGACAGTTACGGTATGCTAAAGATATGTAAAGTTTAAAAGTGTTAAACAGTCTCGCTGATGATATGCCGATAGGTTTTTACACATTTAGTAGGTTTGTTCAGGATATAAACTTAAATTCAAACTTGCTTATTTTGTGGGGAACACTACTTGGATATATAGGTAACCCCTGAAATCTCGTTTGAAAGACCCCTCTTTCTGAAATACTAGGTCTTTATACTCAGTGATATCTGGGGTATTATCCCGGGACTTCTGATTTTGCGGAAGCAATGGCCTAGTCCCCGTATAATACTTTACGCTTGCTTGAAATATAGCACCGCCCTCAGCATAAAAAATGATGAAACATTAAAAAATGCTAATCATTGCTGTTGAAAAAAAAAGATCCTCTAAAGGGGACCCACTAAAAGTCGAAGCCGTCATCTCTCTGATTTTGCGGAAGCAATAGCCTGAGCTCTCACGGCCCTCGCATTTAACCCCTTACAGATATCATCTGTGGTATACTCACCTATAAGACTGAATATTGGGATCTGGATACGGGAGTATATTCAAGAGGTGGGACACATGAATGAGTTTAAGTTCTTAATTCACCTAATTTGTATCCTGGACAGATTGAAATTTGTGTGAGAATTTAAGTGGATCAGTATATCGACAATCTAAGTGAATTGTTTAATTCTGAGTATGAAATCTAAGCTTAATGGTACTTGTGACTTGTCGACAGCTGATATGATTCCCTAACATGCTCACCAAAAATATGTTTGTAAATAGTTTACATTTACTGCATTTTATTTCTGTTTAGCATTCTAGTATAGAAACTTTATTCAAAATCCAAAAAGATTTTACATTTCTGCTTTATTTTTCCCGACAAACCAAAGTGGAAAGCTGATCTTCAGATTCGCAGTTTGAAGAAGATGCAGGAAGTTTCTGAGCTGGACAGAAGAGTTGTGAGCTTATTATGTTAAATTTGTTAATGAAAAGTCAAAACAAATTCATTAAGTTGAAACTTTTAATTTTCATAAAAATATTTTGTAAAATGTTGAACAAAAGTCAGTTTTTGTTTCGTCTTGGATCAACCAAGGTCATTAAGTTGGACTTGGTAGATAAATTGAGTACTCAGGGTCATTAATTTGGACCTGAATACTTAAGTGGATTACTAAAAACTGATAAAAACTTTAAAATGTATTAAAAAAAAAGGGAATGCATTGTAATGTCAAATTTCTGAGAAGCAGGTAACAGCAGCAAAGCTAGAATCCTCATGGCTATATTTGAACAAAGCTTGAACCAGAATTCTATCCCAGCTTATTGAGAGGGGGAGTCTACATTCTGGATCAACAATCAAGGGGGAGTTTAAAGATTGTCAAAGTCAAGTTCGAGTGCTAGCCGCTGATGCTGAAAGAGATTGAAGGATGCTTACAGTGTCAGACAAATTGGACAGAGAAGAAGATAGATCAAGGCTAAAGATTGAAGATTTGATGCTAAAGGCTTCGTCAACATCCAAGGGGGAGTCTGTTAGTGCATAGATGTCTGTTAACTTCGTCTTTATAGAGTCTTGTATTAGAATTAATAGATCAGGGCACGTAGTACGAGAAATATGTCAAAAATAGGTTTGGAGGTAATTTCGCACGAAATTACATGTTGTAATTCCACACGAAATTACATGGTAATTTCGCATGGAATTAGTAATTTCGCTTGAAAGTGATTTCGTGTGAACAGGTCCGTGCGAAATTACTCAGCCTATAAATACTAGGTGTGCCAAGTCATTTGTATTTTTTTCGATTCAGAGCCGAGGTGCTGCCAGTTTGTCAAACGATCTGTAAAAGCTTTGGATTCATTAATAAGAAGATTATTAAGAGAAATCAAGCTGTTTCACATCTATTTCTCTGATTCCGCCTTTGAAATAGATCATAAACTCTTCTGATTGACTCGTTAGGGTCACACGACGATCCAACAATCTCAAACACCTGCCACATACGTTAAAATAAAGGTCAATACACATAGTGTAAAGATGAGCATACAAGTTTGATAGTATAATAGAGTTTGAAATTGTTTACACATAACCCGCATGTAACATGTAGCTAAGTGAAAGCTAGTAGGTTATCGACAGAGAAATATGCACAGACGTGACTGCGAGTTATAGAATGCGCAACACATATCCCCACTGGGATACGTGAAGTAAAGCCCTTAAAAACCCCTGTCCATGACAGGTGCTGAGTCCAAACTAAAGTACTATCGTTGCTAAGGTGTCAGGCAACAATCACTGTGTTAACATAACATACAAGCATTCATCGAATAGCAAGTAACATGCAATAGCGCTCAGCGTATGAATAGTGGTTGCGTTGTGTGTCGAAGTGATTTGAGTAAGTAACGTATGTAACACCCAAAAGTGCGTAAAGCAAAAAGGGATCGAGTATACTCACAGATTGTGTTTAAGTAAATAAACACCCTCTTGGATTGAAGGGATCACTGAGAGGTTAGCCTGAACAGTTAACGAGAGCATAAGCGGAGAACGGCGCGTAAAATGGTGCAAAAGAACCAAGTGTCGAACGGTAATCCGATCGGATGGCCATTCAGTCGGATTGACATTCGTTTGGTAAGGATGTGTTTATGTATGATAGCTTTCAAGTTTTCGTTGTAGCATTTTGAAAACAGAGAAGTATCTCTACCTTTCAGGTCGTTCGATCGAATGGCGGTTCGATCGGAAGGAGATCCGTCAGGCGAGGTATTTCTCAGAGAACAAGTTCACAGCAGGATTATCATCCAATCGGATGGTCTACCGATCGGGTGGCAATCCGTTAGAATTGACTTATGCATTGAACATGTTGAAAATTGTTTAAGTGTTGAGACCAAGTACAGTCCGATCGGATGGCTGTTCGATCGGATGGCAATCCGATCAGATGGTAATCCGATCGAACGGCAATCCATCCCAACGACCTGATCGTCTTGGTACTTGATTATTTTGAAAGTTTTTGCGGCTTGGCCGAGACGGTATGACAACGCGCTAAATAACTGAAACCCCATCACGACCCAAGTTATCCGATCGAACAGGGATCACCCTAGTCCGATCAGTTAACGGTTCATGACGGTTGTTCATGTTTATCCTGAAATCAGTTGTCTCTTAGATAGAAATCAGATCTTGAACCGACACATTACTAAGAACGAGTAGAAGGTCAGAACGAGCTCCGATCCTATCGGTTTTGAGTGCATTGAGTGTAAAAGAGTTGAAAGAAAGTTGGAAAACCATCTTCCAATCTTTTTAACTCCGAAAACGTTTAGATCTGTGCAAAAACATCGTTTATTCATGTGGAAATCCTTCAGATCTAAGTTGTTCTTGGTGGAATGAAGCCAAATCTTGAAGTTCATAAGAACTTCATGCTGACATCATCCTAGAACACCTCAAATCCATTGATTTCACGGTTAAAAGTTAAGATTCAAAGGTGAAAAGATGAAGAAGTGCGTGTAGATCATAGAAGTACAAGATTTGAGTTGAAAACTTACAAGAATCACGAGAAATCGAGAGAAAGAAGGCCTTGAGTGCGGCTGGTCGAATAAGGGAGTTGTCACATCAAATGATGTGACATGAGGGGTATTTATAGGTTGCCAAAAGAGGAAAGTGCATAAGTGTCGGATGGGATGTCATCGATCGGATGACACTTCGATCGGATGGCAATCCGATCGGTTGGCCATCCGATCAAGCGGTCACTCGATCAAGTGGGTCCGACGAGTTTTCTTTTTGGCGTTTCATGCATTGGATGTTGCGACGCGTTTAGGTGAGTACGCGATGCGGTAGATTAACCATACCAATACTATATCTAACATAACATCATCCTAAATAAATTGCATTTAGCGTTTGCGATTGGATTGCGATAGAGTTGCGATTGTGTTTCTATTAATCACCACAAAACATAAAGTAAACATGCACAAGTAACACATAAATAGCACACACACGTAAAACAATATCCAGAACGTATAATTTGGGTTGCGATTGCGATAAGCGATAAAACATGCAATAAAAATCGATTATTCACAGATACTCCACATAATACAACTAAAGTGATTAAAATAAAAGACTCGATTACAAGTCAAAGAAGTAAAATCAGTAATTAAGCAGGGAGTGACATATCGCAATTAGCAATCTTTTCTTCCTTTGACTTTAATCTTGACTTTGACTTTGACTTTCGAAACGTGGGGTGTTATAGCCTCCCCCACTTAGGGAATTTCGTCCCGAAATTAGGCCGTGGCCGTAACAAACAACTGCGGGTACTTCGCCTTCATGTCACTTTCGAGTTCCCAAGTGAACTCTGCGTCGTGTTTGCCTTCCCAGGGAACCTTCACAACGGGAATGCGTGAGCTCCTGAGCTTCTTGGTTTCTCGGTCCATGATCTCGATAGGCTTCTCCACGAAGTCTAATGTTTCGTCCACTTGTATATCCTCAAGTGGAACTTGTAGATCATGCTCAGACAGACACTTTCTGAGGTTCGAAATGTGGAAAGTCGGGTGGACGTTGCTAAGTTCCTCCGGTAGTTCGAGTCTGTAGGCCACCTTTCCGATCCTTTCTAGAATCTTAAAGGGTCCCACATATCGAGGCGCGAGCATTCCTTTCTTATCAAATCTGACCACACCCTTCCAATGTGAAACCTTTAGGAGTACGTAATCGCCAACGTCAAATTCAAGGGGCTCGCGGCGTCTATCGGCGTAACTTTTCTGACGACTCCGAGCTTTCAGCAGATTGTCTCGAATTTGGAAGATTTTGTCAGTCGTTTCTTGCAACAGCTCAGGACCGGTTATCTGCGAGTCTCCTATCTCGTGCCATACAATAGGCGATCGACATCTTCTTTCGTATAATTCCTCAAATGGTTCCATTTGTATGCTAGAATGATAACTATTATTGTACGAGAATTCGACTAAATGAAGTATGCATCCCAATTACCACCGAAATCTATGACACACGAACGAAGCATGTCTTCAAGGGTACGAATCGTTCTTTCAGTCTGACCGTCGGTTTGGGGATGGAAAGCGGTAATTAGATTAAGTGTAGTACCGAGAGCAGATTGAAACGTTTCCCAAAGACGCGAGGTAAACCGACCATCGCGGTTAGAGATGATGTCGCAAGGCGTCCCATGTCGACAAATGATCTCATTGGTGTAGATTCGGGCTAATTTTTCTACCTTATAGTCTTCTCGTATCGGCAGAAAATGAGCAGATTTAGTCAAACGGTCAACGACAACCCAGATATTGTCGTGACTTGATGGCGTGCGCGGAAGCTTCGTTATGAAGTCCATAGCTATACTCTCCTATTTCCACATAGGGATCTCGGGTTGGACGAGTAAGCCAGGGGGTCTTTGATGTTCGGCCTTGACTTTCGAGCAAGTCAGGCACTTCAAAACATAGAGAGCAATATCCTTCATCATGCTCGGCCACCAGTACTTGTAGCGAAGGTCCTTGTACATTTTATCGGCACCGGGATTAATAGAGTATCGAGAGTTGTAGGCTTCGTCCATCAGAATCTGTCGTAAGTCGGTGCGCTTGGGAATCCAAATCCGATCCAGATAATGGAATATCCCATTCAACTTATTCACTAACTGGGCTCCATCGCTCAGAATCCTTTCCTTCTTCAGAGTGCGTTCGGTAAAACAAGCATGTTGAGCATCACGGATAAGAGTTTCGAGATGGTGCTGCGCCTGGATATCACGAATGCTATGCAAATAGCTTCGTCGGCTTAGAGCGTCGGCAACGACATTTGCTTTGCCAGGATGATAACGAATCTCACATTCGTAATCATTAAGAAGTTCAACCCAGCGGCGTTGGCGCATATTCAGTTCCTTTTGGCTGAGGATGTGTTGTAGGCTCTTGTGATCTGTGAAGATCGTACACTTGGTACCATAAAGGTAGTGTCTCCAAATCTTCAACGCAAAAACAACTGCGCCTAGCTCGAGGTCGTGGGTTGTATAGTTCTTCTCGTGGATCTTGAGCTGACGAGATGCGTAAGCGATAACCTTGTCTCGTTGCATGAGAACACAACCAAGACCAAGGTTCGAGGCATCACAATAGACAATGAAGTCATCGTTTCTATCGGGTAAAGCGAGAACATGAGCATTGCAGAGCATATGCTTCAGAGTTTGAAAGGCAGTCTCTTGTTTAGTTCCGCAAACAAAAGGTTTGTCTTTATGCATGAGAGAAGTAAGCGGCACGATGATTTTAGAGAATCCTTTGTTAAATCGGCGATAATAGCCCACTAGTCCGAGAAAGGAACGGACTTCAGACGCGTTCTTAGGTGTAACCCAAATCTTAACAGCTTCGATCTTCGCGGGGTCGATGTGAATACCTTGACTATTAACAATGTGACCGAGGAATTGAACCTCCTCCAGCCAAAATTCACACTTGGAGAACTTGGCGTAGATTCGATTCCCCTGGAGTAGCTCGAGAACCAAACGTAGATGTTGCGTGTGTTCGGTTTTCGACTTGGAATAGATCAGGATGTCATCTATGAACACAATGACGAAGCGGTCGAGGAAAGGTTTACACACGCGATTCATCAAATCCATGAAAACCGTAGGTGCGTTGGTCAAACCAAAGGGCATAACAACGAACTCATAGTGGCCGTATCGAGTGCGGAAAGCAGTTTTGGGTATATCCTCCTCTTGAATGCGTAACTGGTGATAGCCTGAACGTAGATCGATCTTGTAGAAACACGTAGCACCTTGTAACTGGTCAAACAAATCATCGATTCGAGGCAGGGGATAACGATTCTTGATTGTCAGCTTATTCAACTCCCTGTAGTCGATGCACATCCGGAACGACCCATCCTTCTTTTTGACGAAAAGGACTAGCGCGCCCCAAGGAGAGGTGCTAGGGCGAATGAAGCCTTTATCAAGCAATTCCGGGAGCTGACTCGAGAGTTCGCGTATTTTGGACAGAGCGAGTCGATAAGGAGCTCTGGCAACAGGATTTGCTCCAGGAATGAGGTTGATATGAAAGTCGATATCACGACTCGGAGGTAATCCAGGTAACTCATCAGGAAACACAAGAGGAAAATCACGAACTACAAGCACCTTGTCTATTTCCTTCTCTTTCTTTTCCTTCTCCGCTACTACATTGTTAGCCAAGAAAGCTCTGTATTCCTTGCGGAGATACTTGCTTGCTTGGGTACATGACATAAGTTTCAGACCTTTCGAAGGAGTTTCGCCATACACACAAAGTTGATCACCATTTGCGAGCGAGAAACGAATCATCTTATCAAAGCAAACAACTTCAGCATGGTTTTCACGAAGAAAGTCCATGCCTACTATGACGTCAAAACTACCGAGCTGCATTGGAATAAGATCGATAGGAAAGATGTGATTGTTGAGTTCGAGAGTACAATCACGAAGAACAGAATTGACAGCGACGGTTCTTCTGGTGGCAACTTCAACATCGAACGTCGAGGGGAGATGGGCGCGCTTACGATTAAGGAGCTTTTCGAATTCAAATGATACAAAGCAGTTATCGGCTCCAGTATCAAATAAACACGAAGCATATATACCATTCACAAGGAACATACCATTAACCACATTGTTTTCTGCTTGAGCCTGGCAGACATTGATTTGAAAGTACGTCCACGGGCTGCTGGCTGCTGCTGCTGTTGCTGTTGTTGCTGGGGCTACTGCTGTTGTGGCTCTTGCTTCACCACTCGATTTGGGCACATGTTTGCGAAGTGGTTGGGATCACCACACGCAAAGCAAGCTCTAGTGTGGATCGCGGGTGCAGGAGCTGCTGTTGGCCTTGAGGAGCAGGAAGTAGAGCTAGTTGAGCTGTAGCTTGACCTTGACCTGGAGCTGGAGCTTGACGTGGACCTGTACGGCAGTTGGCGGTGAAGTGGTCGTACATGTTGCAGTGCACACAATATCTGCAAGTGATTCCCACTGGATGATGATAAGTACAAGTAGGGCAAGCCGGGTGAGGACCAGTGTACGCACCCTTGGCCGGGGGTGCGTTGGTGACCGGTGCCGCTACTTGGTGGAGTTGAGGCTGCGGTGGGGCAGGTACTGCTTGGAGAGGAGCGGCAACGGTGACAGTGCAATTCTTGCTACTGTTGTTGTTCTTCTTCCTTTTGCGACGGGAGGACTTTGAAGACTGCGGTGCGGCGGCGGTTTCAGCGGTGGGAGCAGCGGTAGCTTGATGCAGATTCTTGGAGGCTTTATCCCAGTAACCAGACTTGATTCGCTTGTCGTTGATCTCAGCAGCGAGTAAGTAGGTTTCCTCAATATTTTTCGTCTTTGCAGCTTGAACGAAATCAGCCACGTAATCCGGAAGATCACGGATATACTTCTTGATTGTGATTTCGAGCGTCGTAACTTGGCCTGGACAGATTATGCTCAACTGCTTGAAACGAGCAGTTAAACCAGCATTGTCACCATCCTTTTGCTTGATATGCCAGGACTCGTCCTCCAGCTTTTGGCGCTCGTGGGGAGGGCAGAACTCTTGCATCATAACGTCCTTCAACTCATCCCACGTCAGCCCGTAAGCTGCATCATTTCCTCGTTTGTTTCTCTCGGCCGTCCACCAATCTAGAGCTTGGGATTGGAAGACGCCAGTGGCATTAAGAGTGCGGAGATTATAAGGACAGCCACTCTGGCGCAGGGTGACTTCGATCGAATCAAACCATTGGAACATGGTTGTAGGCCCATCTTCGCCGGTAAATTCTTTAGGTCCGCATGATTTGAACTGCTTGAAGCTAAAAGTAGCTTTAGGAGCATCAGTCCTAGACTCTTTAGAAGACTTGCAAGCATTCTCATTCAGCTCGCTAACAATTTGTGGGATAACCTTCACCATCTGCTTAGCGACGGAAGCAGCAATGCGTTTGTCTTCATTATTGCAGCGAGCGGAGCGAGAGTGAAACGATCCATATGACGACATTATCTGTAACAGACATCGCCATAGGAATCAAACACTATTTCGATTAATCCTAGCATAGTCTAGCGAATTCACCAAAAGCTACTTTATAAAGCACAGGAATACATCAAACACATAATCACATAGTCACGTAGGCACATAAGCACAGAAACACATAGGCACGGAAGCACGTAGTCCACATAAGCACAGAAGCAAGTAAACCACAGAATCCACACTATATTTTGCACGTATTCACCTACACATATTGCATGTATTCACCTATCCTTCAAAGCTGCGTACAGCGTTCGAGAGTTGCGAGTGCGAATAGCGAGATAGCGAGTAACATAGTATGCGATCATCCACAAATAGTGATTTGTTAACGTTTTGAGATAGATGTGCAGTGCGAATTGTGTGTGTCAATCAAAGCGAACAGCGAAAAGCGTATAAATCACCATAAACCGAAATACATAAACAGGTAAGAACCTCATAAAACACATAAAGTTCACATAAAAGCGACAAATATCAGAGTCAGCAGATGCGAGCTCAGAATTGAAACACATAAAATCAGCGATTGCGAGCTTGAAATCGAGTATAGATTGTCTAAGGCTTGATAGACGTTGACTACCCAAAGCGATTCGACTATTCTCAAGGACTTTTTCTGCACACTTTGGCTTTCGGGACTGTGCTCTCACCTCGATCTGGGCGAACGGCATGCATCCTTCCAGTTACATTGTGACTTCAAGTCGTTGGAGTCCATCGAGACTTTGGTGAGAGTTTTATAAAACTGAAAAAGAGAACAGAACAAGTCATCGAGGTTCGAGTTTCACCCCTAACTTAACGACTTCGTTCCTGTCTTGAAGAAGTAGAGGAAAAATGTCACACCCCCAAAATACCACATGCGGGAATACCGCGGGACGTGTGACGAACCAGGATCTAGCCACTAATCACATTGAACTCATAACAAGATTTCTAATAAAAACTTTCATTCATTAAGATAAAGCGTTACAAAACGTATTTATAACTTGTAGTGTTTAGCGGAAGCATAATACAAGTTTAACTAAAACCCAAGTGTATGAAATCAGCTAGTCTCGTTTCAAGTTTCCTTGTTCCTCGACCCATGACCACTCCAGCATCCCAGACAGCAAGTTCTACACGTATCAATAACATGCGAGCATGCACACACGTGTATCAGACAACGCTGGTGAGTTCATAGTTTTACGAAAATGTTAGTTACCAAGTGTTTAGTTCCGTTCATTTATTACAATGTTGATAATAACTCGAGTACCGTACAAGATGGCTACCAGATTATTTTCCCGTCCCCAATGCCCCCTATCTAAGCATTGGTCATGATTTAAGGTTATTAGTTCACGCCCGTCCTCTCAGGTACGGTGTGAGGTTGCCAAGCCTAATAGCGCTATCAACTAACACCCCGTTACCTCTCAGGTAACTATTCGGTATAAGATGGGACTTAAAATGATAGGAATGAGTGTATTATCTAACATTCTAGTTTTTACCCACAAGACGTATTCCTCTCAGGAATACCCAATTGATTTACCAAAAAACCTATCCCTCTCAGGGATACCCAATGACTGTCCCAACCACCAGGACGCATGCTCAAGAGGAATGAACTCACCTTAGATTGCTCGGTTAATTAAATTACTTTGTTCACAGTTGGTCAACCAAGCCCTAGCATGATCACCAATATAGATCAGTTCCACATACACGTGGTTCACAAATTACCACAACTATAGTAACAAATCTCTATACAGTAATCATGTTTCATACTCTAAGTCCCTCACATAGTTCACATATACGTCCATGATTCACTAGCATGTATCAGTTTAATTGTCATCACATAATATGTTATAGGCATATATATCACCTCACATTACTAACACTGTCCATTGTTCGGGTATCGATTCTACGGCCCAATGTATTATTAACCATAGTGTGCGGCCCAGTTTGTGTGAGCTAATAACAAGTAAAGCCCAATGTGACTGGCCCATCAATATGTTGTGCATTTGGACTCAGCTCGTGCGACCATGCCGAGCTCCAACATGGGCCTGTGCGGCTTAACTCAATACTCGGCCCAACCCTTTTGTCAGCCCAAAGAGTTGTGTGTGTAGGCTCCATATTGTGCGATGGGTTGGGCTCGTAGACTGCATATGGTGCGACTCAACTCATTTGCAGCCCACTCGACAGGGCCCAAATACAAGCCGGTGACTGGGCTTAAGCGTGCAGCCCATCTAAAGTGTTCGGCCATGCTCTTAATGTATAATCAGGGTGTTAACTCATTTATTCGATATCACTACTTTGCAATGCACATTTTATTTTCCAACAATCAACCCGTTTCACCTTGAGGTTTATGAGCCTAATGATCATCTACAATTTACATCATCACAACAACTTGAACAACATGATCACGCAACACAATTTTGTGAACTCATCCTTGCTATCGGTTCTCATTCAATAATACATAATCTATTTCAATTCATGAGTAATCAGTAACATAAACTAACCATTAACATTAACAAACTCATGGACTCCTATCAGGCCCACTGTTATACCAATCGATTAACTACCAACATCATATACATATTCATTCACTTATACTCCAATCGATTAACTACCAACATCATATACATGTTAATTCACTTATACTCCAATCGATTAACTACCAACATCCTACCATCACTAGTTCACTACCAAATTAAAGAACACATCAATCATTAACAGCACATAATTTTCCTACATAAACCAAATATTACAACCATGCATACATATCAATAACACCTTTCATACACTCAATCATAGCCAAACGGGATTAAAATCTTTAAGATTATACATACCAGAAGATTCGAAGAGGAGGGGAGAGGAGAGGCTGATCGTCGAAGGAATAGGGTGGTTGCACTAGGATTTTCGCTATTCTGTTATGTGTACGTAACCTAAATCCTAAGTCTACAAATATGTAAAGTTCATAAGTGTGTGGGCCGAGATTAAGGGTGTGGGCCGAGATTATTTAATAATGGTGGCGGCCCAATAACATTTGCTACCTAGCCGAGGTAGTTCAAGGATATGTGCGGCCCATACTAACTTCTTGACACAATAATACCCAAGTACACACTCACTCATACCCGATTACATTTACGTTTAACAAGTTTAACATAGTGAGGATCGTTACAGATAGATAATGAGAGGAGTTAGAATCACGAGACTAAACAGCACTAACCTTGAAAGTTCGGGTTGTCACAAAAAATATGCGTTAAAGTACGGATTTCACTCCTGATTCAACGCAAATTTTCCTGTTTATAGGTAAAATGTGTGTCGAACAAGCGATTCAGTCGAGAGTTTGCGGTTTTCACACCTAATCTCGACCTAATCACTTGTTTATTTTCAAAAATAGTGTGCAGTGATAGTGTAGCGTTCAGCGAGTGCGAGCGAGAGATAGTAAGTAAGCTCGTACAGAACCCCTACAGGGCATGCACAAGTCGGTCTGTTGGTACTTAGATTATAGACTAGGTCGTTTCTAAGACATCCACCCGGACTAGGTCGAGTCTTGCCTAATTCACTATAGTTATGGCTCTGATACCAATCTGTCACACCCCAACCGATGGCGGAATCATTGGGGCACGGCACTGAGCGAAACAGATTGTCAATAGAAATTCCATAACAACTAAATTACCGGATAGTTAATATTATGTCCCATACCATAACCTATCAAGCAATCAATTATTACAGACATAGATATTCTCAAAACAAAACATTGTTCCGACAACTCAGATTTAAATAAATAAAATGTCTTTGTTTCTAGACTCTCCTATTCGATTCCATGAAAGCAAACAACATCCTAGCATCTCAAACACCTGCCACATACGTTAAAATAAATGTCAATACACATAGTGTAAAGGTGAGCATACAAGTTTGATAGTATAATAGAGTTCGAAATTGTTTACGCATAACCAGCATGTAACATGTAGTAAAGTGAAAGCTAGTAGGTTATCGACAGAGAAATATGCATAGACGTGACTGCGAGTTATAGAATGCGCAACACATATCCCCACTGGGACACGTGAAGTAAATCCCTTAACAACCCCTGTCCATGACGGGTGCTGAGTCCAAACTATAGTACTATCATTGCTAAGGTGTCAGGCAACAATCACTTTGTTAACATAACATACAAGCATTCATCGAATAACACGTAACATGCAATAGCGGTCAGCGTATAAATAGTGGTTGCATTGTGTGTCAAAATGATTTGAGTAAGTAACGTATGTAACACCCAAAAGTGCGTAAAGCAAAAAGGGATCGAGTATACTCACAGATTGTGTTTAAGTAAATAAACACCCTCTTGGATTGAAGGGAGCACTGAGAGGTTAGCGTGAACAGTTAACGATAGCATAAGCGGAACGGCGCGTAAAACGGTGCAAAAGAACCAAGTGTCGAACAGTAATCCGACCGGATGGCAATCCGATCGGATGGTCGTTCGATCGGATGTAAATCCGTTCGGATGGTCATTCGATCGGATGGCCATTCGGTCGGATTGACATTCGTTTGGTAAGGATGTGTTTGTGTATGATGGCTTTGAAGTTTTCGTTATAGCATTTTGAAAACAGAGAAGTATCTCTACCTTTCAGGTCGTTCGATCGAACGGTGGTTCGATCGGATGGCGATCCGTCCGGCGAGGTATTTCTCAGAGAACAAGTTCACAGCAGGATTATCATCCAATCGGATGGTCTACCGATCGGGTGGCAATCCGTTAGAATTGACTTATGCATTGAACATGTTGAAAAATGTTTAAGTGTTGAGACCAAGTGCAATCCGATCGGATGGCTGTTCGATCGGATGGCAATCCGATCGGATGGCTGTTCGATCGGATGGCAATCCGATCGGACGGCAATCCGTCCCAACGACCTGATCGTCTTGGTACTTGATTATTTTGAAAGTTTTTGCGGCTTGACCGAGACGGTATGACAACGCGCTAAACAACAAAAACCCCATCACGACCCAAGTTATCCGATCGAACAGGGATCACCCTAGTCCGATCAGTTAACGGTTCGTGACGGTTGTTCATGTTTATCCCGAAATCAGTTGTCACTTAGATAGAAATAAGATCTTGAACCGACACATTACTAAGAACGAGTAGAAGGTTAGAACGAGCTCCGATCCTATCGGTTTTGAGTGCATTGAGTGTAAAAGAGTTGAAAGAAAGTTGGAAAACCATCTTCCAATCTTTTTAACTCCGAAAACGTTTAGATCTGTGCGAAAACATCGTTTATTCATGTGGAAATCCTTCAGATCTAAGTTGTTCTTGGTGGAATGAAGCCAAATCTTGAAGTTCATAAGAAATTCATGCTGACATCATCCTAGAACACCTCAAATCCATTGATTTCACGGTTAAAAGTTAAGATTCAAAGGTGAAAAAGATGAAGAAGTGCGTGTAGATCATAGAAGTACAAGATTTGAGTTGAAAACTTACAAGAATCGCAAGAAATCGAGAGAAAGAAGGCCTTGAGTGCGGCTGGTCGAATGAGGGAGCTGTCACATCAAATGATTTGACAGGAGGGGTATTTATAGGTTGCCAAAAGAATAAAGTGCATAAGTGTCGGATGGGATGTCATCGATCGGATGACACATCGATCGGATGGCAATCCGATCGGTTGGCCATCCGATCGAGCGGTCACTCGATCGAGTGGGTCCGACGAGTTTTCTTTTTGGCGTTTCGTGCGTTGGCTGTTGCGGTAGATTAACCATACCAATACTATATCTAACATAATATCATCCTAAATAAATTGCGTTTAGCGTTTGCGATTGGATTGCGATAGAGTTGCGATTGCGTTTTGATTAATCACCACAAAACATAAAGAAAACATGCACAAGTAACACATAAATAGCACACACACGTAAAACAATATCCAGAACGCATAATTCGGGTTGCGATTGCGATAAGCGATAAAACATGCGATAAACATCGATTATTCACAGATACTCCACATAATACAACTATAGTGATTAAAATAAAAGACTCGATTACAAGTCAAAGAAGTCAAATCGGTAATTAAGCAAGGAGTGACAGATCGCAATTAGCAATCTTTTCTTCCTTTGACTTCAATCTTGACTTTGACTTTGACTTTGACTTTCGTAACACGGGATGTTACACTGTACATGACTAACATTTGAGTTGGTTTTTACTAAGATATGGATGGAGTTAGTAAAGTGGATTAACATTGCAATAAAGTGGAAACATTGGTATTAAAATTGCATGAAGTTTCAAAATTATAAAAACCTGCAATAACCTATATACCACAGGGACCAAAACCGTAATTTACTTACTTATGTTTCCTAACAATCTTAAAATGATACATTGTTGCATTGTGTTGTTGTACCCCAAAGCATGGGGTTTTTCAAAAAAAAATGTGATTTTTCACTTTTAACCTAAAGGTTTTCAATTTTTTTGTATTTAACCCTTTTAATTTGTTTACTTTTAACCTAAAACTTTTCATCTTTTGTAATTTAACCCAAAAAAATTTTATTTACAACTTTGGTCCCCCATACTTTTTATCTTTCGCAAGTTTTTCGTTTTACGTTTCGTTTAAATTTTGCGAGTTAATACGTCGCAACATGCGTGTGTGGTTCAACGTTTTTTGTCTATTTTTTCACATTTGACAAGTATGTTGCAACGTGTTTATTTTTCCCCTTTGGCAAGTTCGACGCAACGGGCGGATCCTACATCGACATAGTTATTCATTTCTGCGTTTTACGATATTGTCTAATTTTTTTCGCATTAACACACCGTAAAGGGTATGACTGGTTCAATGATTTTACGTCTGCTTTTCGTTCGGTGTAATTTTTTTTCATTTTATCTATTTTATTTTACGAGTTTTTCTAATGTTGAGGATTGATGCCAGTGGTGTGGCATTGGTGCTACTTGGTACGGTTTTACGAACGTGTTTAGCCTATTAAACTTTTTACTAATATTTTGTTTCGGTTTACCCCTATACTTACTTTACTTAAAAACTAATTTTTTACGTGCATATTTTATGTACCTATATGTATAAATATGATTTGCTCTACGTTTCGACGTAAAGTTTTTTTTTTTTGGGAAATGAGTCAGGTCAAATGTATTACGTTTTCGTTTAAAGAAACCATTTTTAAGTGCATATTTTTATGTACATTTCGGTATAAATTCAAGTTGTTCTACATTTCGAACTAAACTTTTTTTTTAGAAAATATGTCAGGTCAAATATAATATGTTTTCATGATTATTTTATGTATGTTTCGTAAATTTTGTTCGAACCAAGTGGAGTCAAATTGTAGCTTCTTAATTTTCCCTTTTAAAAGCTCTAATTAACTAATTAATCCCTTTTGATTACACCTGTTAGTTTTTCCTTCATATCAGCTATGTTTTTTATGTATGAGTCGGGTCACATATATACGTTATGATTGTACGATATGACTTTACGTTTTGGACAAACAAAGTACTCTGAGAGTAATGTAAACCCGTTTGTCTCAAGGATTAAACCCAAGTTTCCCTGGCTCTCCTATCATTGCCCACCAGTACCTCACTCCTTTTAAAATGCGAATCGAACTTGAGTCTTCACAAAAGAACCCAAGTCCTACTACCACTTAAGCCAGAGGTCATTGGCATTTGTACATTTTACGGAATCGAAATATATGATTTTTGTGTATTTTTAGTTATTTTCGACTCAAAAAATCCGTGAACAAGTTTTGTTTTCTAGAATAAAAGGCGTTACAGTCCAGCTTAAACCACCTTTGCCTCTCCACATTATTGGCTGTCACACCCTTTTTATTTTCTCAAGTTGTTGGAAAGTAAATTTATAATTATTTAAATTGTATTTATATTGAAATTAAATCAGTTAGTTGCAAAATAATTTTTTGACATCATTTAGGTAAGAAAGCCTAAAACAAACTGATCTGGTCGGTTGGCAACCACATGAGCGAAGAGAAGCCAAGACGTTTTGATTGTTATTTATACATTTATACATAATTAATAAATTTGTGTAAATATATTATCTAAGGTTATAGATTAGATCATTTTCGTGACTGTGTCTATTTAGTTTTTAGAGAGAGGATGAAATAGAATATATAGTTTGGGTAGGAAGGAAAGGAAATAATGGGGTTGTGATATGTGACAAAATTGAAAAATAAAGAGTAAGGGTATTTTAGTCAATCTTAGCTCATTTTTTCCTTCCTATTTCACTGCAACTTCAAAACCCATTATTTTCAAAAGTCCACCATCTTCAACCTTTTCTTTATTTTCTATTCAATAATCACTACATCATAGTACGATTTTCGTCATCAATCAGTGATTTAAAAACTAAATCAACGTGTTATTCAACTTTTTTGAAGAAACCCAGTTTAATTTCATACAATTTCTCATTTTTTTCCCATGATTTTGAAGTGAATCACTCGATCCATTCGATTCGACTGTTGATAAGTGTTTCTAATATTCAAATTATGTCAACATTGAAGAAATTCGAAGAAATCGGTTTCGATCTGTGTAACAAAGTTTTGAATTGCGCTTTACGACCTGGGTTTTTTAATTAAGTCATTGCGTTTTACAAAAGAATGAAAAAACACATTTTTTTTTGTTTTTAGTCCATTGCGTTTTAGAAACAACATATCTTTTTTTATTTTTAGCTTATTACGTTTTAGAAAAAAGGACATTTATTTGTGTTTTTAGTCTATTGCGTTTTAGAAACAAAACATTTCTTTGTGTTTTATAACACTATAAAAAATGAATTTGTTTTGTGCTTTTAATCCATTGTGTTTTATAAACAATATGAAAAAAAACACATTTTTTTTGTGTTTTTAACCCATTGCGTTTTAGAGATGGAATATTGGAACTAAACTGACATGATCATGTTAAAAGATAAACATGATCATGTTGTGAAACCCAACCCATTGCATTTTAGACCTACCGAAAGAACATGATCTTGTTTAACAGAAGCATGATCATGTTGAAATATGAAAGTCGAAGGTGAGGTACACTAAACTAACATGATCATGTTGTGAAAGCCAACCCGTGCGTTTTAGACCTAGAAGTGAGGTAACTAAAATGATCATGTTGTGAAACCCAACACTGCGTTTTAGACCTTTAGTACATTTTAGAAACGGAAAGAACATGATCATGTTTAACAAAAGCATGATCATGTTGAAACATGAAACTGGAAGGTGAGGTACACTAAACTAACATGATCATGTTAAAACAAAATTTGATCATGTTAGTTGTGAAAGACAACCATTGCCTTTTAGACCTGGAAGTGAGTAATTAACATGATCATGTTAAAATAGAAACAGAAACATGATCATGTTGTGAAACCTACTACATTTTAGAAACTAAAAGAACATGATCATGTTTAACAGAAGCATGATCATGTTGAAACATAAAACATGATCATGTTAAAACAGAAACCTGGCCATGTGAAACTCAATTGTGTTTTAGACCTGGAAGATCATGCAAAAATAGATATATGATCATGTTGGAACAGAAACATCACCATGTTAAAACTCATGCAACAGAAACAAGACTATGTTAAATAGAAGTCAAACCCCATTACATTTTAGACCTGGAGGGTACGTTTTAGAGACCTGGAGTGCAAAATGTTGGAACAAAAACATGACCATGTTAAAACATAAACATGACCATGTTAAAACCCATTGCGTTTTAGAACCTGCAACCGCAAAATCATTATTTTAGGTTTTATTGCGTTTTACGTATCTGGGTTTTCGATTTTTTTTCAAGAGTATAACAATAACGCTCGCTTTTATGGTGCAATTTTTATAAAAAAAATAATATCGTATGAAAGAGTTATTAACATTTAAAAACGGGGGGAATTGGAGGAGAGAGAAACTATTGCTTTGAATTGACTAGAATACCTCTACACAAACTCACATGCCTCCTTTGTTTTGTTCAATTTCACTTATTTAATCTTAACCCTTGATTACTAAATAGATGGACAAGATTACTTCTTATCCTTCGTATTCAAATAAACTTTCTATTATATCCCGACCCTTAGTTTTTAACCAACAAATAAGGTCTTTTTTGTATATGTATCACCCTATTGTATATCTATCTCTGCACTACTAAAGGCCGACTCTCTAAGTGTCACACCCCAACCGATGGCGGAAACATCGGGGTGAGGCACTGAGCGAAACAGATTGTCCAGGAGAATCCATAACAACTATTAATTATAATATATTAAAGATTCATGTCCCATACCACAAACATATAAAATAAAAACAGTTATTACAGACGTTGTTCTCAAAGACAAATATCCGTTCCGACAACTCAGATTTTATTTAGTTGGTTTCTAGACTATCATAGCTTGATTCCATAGCAGCTAACAAACATAAGCATCCTAAACACCTGTTACATACGTTAAAATAAAAGTCAATACACATAGTGTAAAGGTGAGCATACAAGTTTAATAGTATATAATAGATAGCGAGATCGTTTACGCATAACCAGCATGTAACACGTAATAATGCGAAGCTAGTAGGTTATCGACAATGAAATATGCACAGACGTGACTGCGAGTTGTAGAGTGCGCAACACATATCACCACTGTGACATGTGAAGAAATACCCTTAGCAACCCCCTTCCACGACAGGTGCTGAGTCCAAACTATAGTACTATCGTTGCTAAGGTGTCAGGCAACAATCACTGTGTAAACATAACATACAAGCATTCATCGAATAACACATATAACATGTAGAGCGGTTAGCGTATAAAATGTGTTTGCGTTGTGTGATCGATGTGATTTGATATAGGTAACGTATGTAACACCCAAAAGTGCGTAAGCAAAAAGGGATCGAGTATACTCACAGATCGTGTTTAGTAAATAAACACTTTCTTGGATTGAAGGGAGCGCTGAGAGATTAGCCTGAACAGTTAACGAAAGTATAAGTAAAAAACGGCGCGTTAATCGGTGCAAGTGAACAGTGTGACGGAGGGTCATCTGATCGGATGACAATCCGGACGGAAGGTCATCCGGTCGGATGGCCATTCGGTCGGACTGTCATTCGTTTGGGATGGGTGTGTTTGTGTATGATGTGACTTTGAAGTTTTCGTTGTAGCATTTTCAAAATAAAGAAGTGTTTCTACAAATCAGGTCATCCGATTGGATGGCCATCCGATCGGATGGCGATTCGTTGGAAACTAAATCCTTGGAAACTTTGTGAAATTTGTTAAGTGTTAAAGGGTCACAAGTCATCCGATCGGATTGTCATTCGATCGGATTGCCAGCAGTCCGTTCAGCAACCTGTTCGTTTTGAAAACTTGAAAATTTACTAAGTTTGGAAAGTTTGCGGTTTGACCGAGACGGTATGACAACGTGTCAAACAACGGAACCCCATCAAGTCCAAGTCTTCCGATCGGATGGGAATCACCCCGTTCGATCAATTAAATGTCCTTGACGGTTGTTCATGTTCAACCCGTGAATCGGTCATCTTCTCCGGTAGGAATCCATTCTCAGTCCAACATTTCACTATAGAACGAGTAGAAGGTCTGAACGAGCTCGGATTTCATCGGTTTTTATGTGAAAAGTTGAGAATGATGAAGAAAAATTGAAACACTTTGATTATATTTAGATTTAGGCGAAATTAGTGTTTAACAATGAGGAAATCCTTTAGATCTGAGTTGTTTTTGGTGGAATGAGGTCACACTTTAAATTCATGAGAACCCATGATGACATCATCCTAGAACACCCCAAATCAGCCGATTTCATGGTGAAAAGTTAAGATTTGATGGTGAAAATGATGAGAAAGTGTGTGTAGATCAAGAAAGTACAAGATTAGAGGTAGAAACTTACAAGAATTGTGAGGAATCGAGAGAAAAGAGGGCTGGAACGTACTGGTCGATTGAGAGAGCTGTCACATCACTGTTCATGATGTGACAGGTGCTATTTATAGGTGAAAGGAGAGAAGGGCGGTGTAGTGTGACGGATCGGAGGGCAGTCTGATCGGATGGCCATCTGATCGGATGGTCATCCGGACGGATGACCATTCGATCGAATGGTCATTCGATCGAAGGGCTGCCGCGAGTTGGTTTTCGACGTTTCGTTTCGTGCATTGAGCGTTGTGGTGCGTTGCGAGTAAGCGATGCGATAGTATTAAACAATAGTTACATAAATAACCTAACTAGCATATAATAACATAAGTAACCTTGCGTTTAGCGTTTGCGATTAGATTGCGATGCGATAGAGTTGCGATTGCGTTTCGATTAATCACCACACCTAAAGTAACATGCACAAGTAACACATAATCAGCACACACACGTAAAACAATATTCAGAAAACGTAATTCGAGTTACGATGCGGTAGCGATAAGTCGATTAGCGATAAACTACGATTATTACATTTACTCCACATTGTGACACCCCAGGAAACCACGCAACCTAACTAACTTCCTCAGTAACTACGTGCTAAATTACGGGACGAAATTTCTTTTAACTTGGGGATGATGTGACAACTCGTATTTTAGAACCTTCCTTTGTATTTTGATTTAACCTGTATGAACTCTATGTGATGAATTGATATGTGGTTTTAATGAATGATTAAATGTTTCATGTTATGTGAATTTGTGTTATGTGTAAAAGTGTATGGTAATCTTGAACACTCAACACTGGCTCAATCACACAAGCCCATTCGGGCCACACTCCTTGAATTCGAAATCAAGGGCAGCCCAAGGAAGGGTTCGGCCCACTCCCATCTTACACGTAAACATATCCCACCTTAGGGATTAGTTTCTCATAATTCACAACACACACAAAACCCTAGTTCTCTCTTCTCCTCTCTCTTGTTCGACAGCAACAACTCCTTCAACCGAAGCTTCTCATCTTGATCCACTGCATACTTCGGTTAGTTTTATACCTTTGATTAGTTGCCATGATGTTACGATTTCTATGATGTTATGTTAATTGATGTTGTAATCTTATGTTAATTGATATTGTGATTGCTATGATTTCACATGATGATTCAGGACTCTTGATTAGTAGGATCATGAATGATTGTGTGTACATGAGCTTAAATGATAAAGTGGTATAATGTTAATATTGATCTAGAATCGAACATAGGATTAATCGGCTGTATGTATGCATAATCTGATCAATTGTATGGTCGAACAAGAAGTATTGAAACCATTAATCTGATAGTTTAATGTTATAAGTTGTTGTTGATACTTTGATTATGATTAGGTTTCATAAGTAATTAGATGATAAAGTCTTGATTTAATCGACCTATGGCAAAGTTGGAAACTGTTAGCAGTGATTGATCGAGTGGAAATTGGAAACTGTTTGAATGATTGTAACTAAATTGCAAGAATTAAGGAATGTTAAAACTGATCGCACAAGCCCCGGTCGCACAATACAGTCGCACAAGATTTGGTGCAACCTTTTAAGCACAGTGTACGACTTAGAATTTGCATGATCGCACAAGACATGTGGATCGCACAAGGCAGTGCCGATCGCATAAGTCTTGGGCCACACACAACTGTTTTAAACCTTATTATGTTGTTGGGCCTTAAAGCCCAAAACTCAGTCGCACAAGTAGGTTCCAGTCGCACAAGCCATTTGTAATCGTACAAGTTAATTCGGGTCGCACAAGATTGATTATCTGATTATATGTTGGGTCGTATGGGGAAGGGATTTCATTTATTATTGGGTTGGGTTTGTTTTCAATCGCATAACCCGTTGTGAGTCGCAAAAGGTTGTGCTGGACGCACAACAAGTTGGGCCGAAGGTTTAATGGGTTTCAATTATGGAATCGCACAAGATGATTGGGCTGTTGAACTTGTGCGAGCCCAATCATCTGAGTCGTACAAGTTGGGCCTTATGTGTAGTTGACTGTTAAAGTGGTTCTACGTGTTTGCCATGATCATTATGTGTTCGTAACCTGTTAGCTTATGTGTAAACCTATGTGTACTACTTGAACCTAGACCTAAATTGTACGGTAACCATGTTAGGACGTGGTTGACCTCTAGCAGCTCGATTGACCTTTTCGTTTATTCTGCCGAGCTAACCTAAGGTGAGTTCACACTTTCTACAAGGCATGGGATTCCCGGTGGTTTGGGAATGGGTTGAGGATCTAAAATGAAACCTACATATTCTCCTTGGGTAGAATATGTACCTCGGTCCTCCTTGGGTAGGACAACCTTTAACTTACTAGACAAAACTCTATCATGAAGTTCCTCATTTTTATATCGACTTAATCGTTGGGCCAATGGCGAACGGGTCATTAGTTAAATAGCGCTATTAGGTTTGACAAGCCTCACACCGTGCCGCAGAGGACGAGAGTGGACTAATGGATCTGGGCACTTAGTCAATGATGATAGACATTGACGCAGGGCACATAAACATGTCTTCAGTCAGTGGTCGATATGGTAACGGGTCTAGTGGTTAACATGGGGTAGCCCCCACTGTTCATGGTTTGGGAAACAAGGAAATGGTTAACTCATGGTTTTCGAGATAACTTATGGTTTTTGGAACAACTTTAAAATGAACACCAACTGTGAACTCGCTCAACTTTGCTGTTGATTCGTTACTATATGCCTTGCAGGTCGTTAGGTGTTTACATGGAGCTTGCACGAGAAGGAGAGGTCGTTGTGGGGCATGGACTGTTGAGTTCCATGTTAAACATTTGAACTTTTAAACTTACATTTTGGTTTTATACGTTATGCTTCCGCTGATAACTTGAACTTAGTTAATTTGTTTTGGACACCAATTATATTGTGGTTGGTTTTATATTTATTTTAATACATTGTTCAATATGATTGGTGGCTTGATCTTGGTCATGTCACGCCTCCTGCGGTGATACTCCACTTGTGGATTTTGGGGGTGTGACATATTGGTATCAGAGCCATTGGTTATAGTGAACTTGGTTTTAAAAAGGGTAAAAACTTTTTGACAAAACCAGACTATAACCTGTATAGTGCTCAATGATCCACAACGACACTTCGCTCCACGTGCAAGGCTCAACATTATAGGAAATATGGTTTGTGTTTGTATTGCCTGCCTGTTAGTTAAAGTAGTGCATTTTTCATAGTATGCTTAGTTGAAATAGCAACTGCTAATTGAAACCCTGTGTGCTTACTCTCTTCTGTCATCCCATACTCACGCACTTTCGCGACACCTTTCTCACTTGTGTTTACTTCGATGTGAAGATCATGAGTGGACGCCTGAACTTGACTCAAGCCCAGCTGACGGCTCTAATCAACGAACGAGTTGCTAAGGCACTCGTAGCAGCTCAAGCAGGAGGTATAACCTGCCATTTCGACCTATCCTAGGATGTTTAGATCCTACTCTCGCGAACCAACTCTCGTGCTTAACCTTGTCTTTTTTTTCTCGCGCGACAGGTCAGCATGCTCAGCCTCCCGTGTGTACGTTCAAGACCTTTATGGACTGTCGACCTAGTACCTTCAGTGGTATAGAAGGAGCTGTAGGCCTCCTCCATTGGTTTGAGTAGCTCGAATCTGTCTTCGAAATGTGTGAATGCCATGTTGCTAGTAGGGTGAAGTTTGCTACGGGAACTCTTGAAGGTGTTGCGCTCACTTGGTGGAACGCACAGGTTCAAATGCTGGGGTTGGCAGCTGCTAATGCCACCCCATGGAACGACTTTAAGGATATGATCAAGGAGGAGTATTGTCATCGTGATGACATTCATAAGCTAGAAGTGGAGTTCTGCAACTTGAAGATGACGGGGTCTGAAATCGAGGCATATACTAAGAGATCAAACGAACTGGCTGCTTTGTGTCCTACTATGGTGGACCCTCCCTGCAAACGTATCGAGCTTTATATCAAGGGATTAGTGCCAGAAATTCAGAGTGTGGTGACTTCGGCTAACCTTCTCACGATTCAGCAGGTCATATGACTATCCCACCGTCTCATTGACCAGGCAGTCGAACAGAACAGGCTACCAAAGCGCATTAGTGCAACCACTACATCTGATGCTCCTAGCGACAACAAGCGCAAGTGGGATGGAAATTCAAGCAAGGGTTCAGCTTTTGTTCAGTCCCAATCTCAGCAGCGAAGGACTGATGACTACAAGAGCCCTGGTCAACAAGGAGGGTACAAGGGAAATCAACCTCAGTGCAACCGTTGCAACTTGCACCACAGCGGGCCGTGTATCAAGGGTCGCTGTCATAGGTGCAACAAACCTGGTCACGCAGCAAAGGATTGCAGGAGCCCATATCCTGTGAATCAGAATCGTCAGCAGCAGCAACAAGCTCCACATAACCACCAGCAGCAGCAGCAACAACAGGGTAATAATAAAGGGTGCTTTCAGTGTGGTGATGAAGGCCACTTCAAGAGGAACTGCCCCCAGCTGAACCAGAATCAGAACAACAACAACAACAACAACCAAGGAAATGGAAACAACAATGGGGGTAACAACAATGGCAATGGTGCCAGGGGACGTGCATTTGTGATTGGTCAGGGTGATGCAAGGAACGATCCCAACGTCGTGATGGGTAAGTTCCTACTGGATGATTTCTTTGTTTCTGTTTTATTCGATTCGGGTGCCGATACTAGCTAGGTGTCCTTAAAAGTTAGTCAGATGCTTAAGTGTGCCCCAATTCCCTTAAACACCAAGCATGTTGTAGAACTAGCGAATGGTAAAAGTCTTGAAGCCACACACATAGTTAAGGGTTGTAATCTTGTTCTTCCTGGACAGACCTTCTCTATACACCTCATCCCCATCGTTCTTGGTAGCTTCGACGTCGTCATTGGGATGGATTGGTTATCCCAACATCAAGAAGAGATCCTTTGCAAGGAGAAAATCGTCTGTATTCCTCGTTCTGGTAAAGAACCTCTTATTATTCGTGGCGACAAGAGTGGTGCTGTAGTGAGCATTATCTCTTTCCTTAAGGCCCAGAAGTGTTTGCGAAAGGGCCACACTGCTATTCTAGCTCTCGTTACTGACACCTCCATGAAGGAAAAGAAGATAGAAGATATCCCGATCGTACGCGACTTTCCTGAGGTATTCCCTGAGGAACTACCTGGTCTTCCGTCCCATCATCAGGTCGAGTTTCAAATCGAGCTAGCTCCTGGAGCAGCACCTATAGCTCGTGCACCTTATCGCTTAGCCCCATCAGAATTAGAAGAACTATCTACGCAACTACAAGAGCTCTTGGACAAGGGTTTCATTCATCCCAGCTCTTCGCCCTGGGGAGCACCAGTTTTATTCGTGAAGAAGAAAGACGGTACCTTCGAATGTGCATAGACTATCGCGAACTCAACAAGGTGACTGTGAAGAATCGTTATCCTCCCGCGTATAGATGACCTGTTCGACCAGTTGCAAGGGTCGAGCTACTACTCTAAGATAGATCTGAGATCCGGTTATCATCAGCTGAGAGTCCGAGACGAGGACATCTCTAAGACAGCATTCAGGACTCGTTATAGACACTACGAGTTCCTGGTCATGCCTTTTGGGTTGACCAATGCACCTGCGGTTTTCATGGACCTTATGAATCGGGTGTGCAAACCTTACTTGGATAAGTTCGTTATAGTTTTTATCGACGACATCCTGATCTATTCCAAGAGTCAGGAGGAACACGAGCGTCATCTGCGACTCATTCTGGAACTTCTTCGAATAGAACAGCTTTATGCTAAGTTCTCGAAATGTGACTTCTGGCTTCGTGAAGTCCATTTCCTAGGCCACGTGGTTAATCAAGATGGAATCACATTGATCCATCCAAGGTTGACTCAATCAGGAATTGGCCTGCACCTCGAACACCAACTGAAATCCGTCAATTCTTTGGTTTGGCGGGTTACTACGGAAGGTTTATTAAAGGCTTCTCGAAGATTGCGCAGCCTCTTACTGTTCTTACTCAGAAGGGTGTCACCTACCGTTGGGGTGATGCTCAGGAATCCGCATTTCAGCAGCTGAAGTTGAAGCTTTGTAGCGCGCCTATTCTCTCGTTGCCTGAAGGCACAGAAGATTTTGTGGTTTATTGTGACACGTCAATCCAAGGACTTGGTTGTTTGTTGATGCAACGTGAGAAAGTCATTGCTTACGCATCACGCCAACTTAAGGTTCACGAAAAGAACTACACTACTCATGACTTAGAGTTGGGAGCAGTGGTGTTTGCTTTTAAGATATGGAGACATTACTTGTACGGTACCAAGTGCACCATTTACACCGATCACAAGAGTCTCCGGCATATCTTCAATCAGAAGGAGTTGAACATGCGACAGCGTCGATGGGTCGAACTTCTTAATGACTTCGAATGCACGATCAAGTATCATCCAGGAAAGGCCAATGTGGTGGCAGACGCCCTCAGTCGAAAGGAAATCAAACCTAAGCGTGTACGTGCGTTACAGCTTACTATTCACTCTAGTCTTCCTGCCCAAATTCGTGATGCTCAGGTCGAAGCATTAAAAGAAGAGAACATCAGGGCTGAGTCCCTGCGAGGATTGGAGAAACGGTTAGAACTAAAGGAAGACGGTGCTTACTACCTGGCAGGACGCATCTGGGTTCCATTTTATGTTAATCTATGTGAGCTTGTCATGGATGAAGCACACAAGTCACGTTACTCAGTACATCATGCTTCTGATAAGATGTACCACGATCTCAAAGCTACGTACTGGTGGCCCCACATGAAAGCTAACATAGCGACCTATGTTAGTAAATGTTTGACTTGTGCAAGAGTCAAGGTTGAATACCAGAAGCCACCAGGCCTACTTCAATAACCAGAGATCCCGACATGGAAATGGGAGAAAATTTCCATGGATTTTGTTACTGGCTTACCTAGATCTCAACGAGGAAACAATACCATTTGGGTGATAGTGGATAGATTAACAAAGTCTGCACACTTCCTGGCTATCAAGGAAACGGATAAGTTCTCTGCTCTAGCAGACGTCTACCTGTAGGAAGTAGTCTCGAGGCACGGGGTGCAAACTTCCATCATTTCTGATCGTGATCCACGTTTTACCTCTGAGTTATGGCAAGCAATGCACAAATATTTTGGCTCTCATCTAGACATGAGCACATCATATCATCCTCAGACGGATGGGGAGTCTGAACGCACCATCCAAACTCTTGAAGACATGCTTCGAGCATGCGTTATCGACTTTGGTGTGACAACTGTGTTCTGTAATCGATGTACGATGTAAAACAATGATGATTATTAATAAAACAATTTTCTTTGGTGTTATTATATGTGTTTTGATGTTATTATGTGTGCAATTATGTTTGGTGATTTTACAATTTGATTCGATTCCAATTGCAAGCTTTAAATCGCGTTCTGGAAGGTTATTCGCAAACTGGTGCGTAAACGCAGTCAGTATAACGCGAAAAACACTCCGGAATAGTGACATAGGCTTAACATACCTTAAATAACCTCCACATAACTTAGAAATAAGTTTTGAATGGTTTGGTGTGTCGAAATCAACTTTGTTCGATCGCAGGGACTATTTGTGTCAAACTGCGAAACTATGCCGATTTGTATAGTAACAAACACTCCGGAACATGACCATAAGTTAAACATACCCTAAATAACCTTTACATAGCTTAGAAATAGGCTTTGAGGGGTTCGGTATGCTAAAATAAACTTTATGGTCATGCAGGGACTAAAAGCGTCAAAAAGTGCACAAGTTTGCATTTTCGCGCATAACTTACGTTCTGAATACATCCGGACATCCAAAAATTTATGTAAGCATTAAAATATTTTATTTCAGTGTTTGGCATGATAAAATTCCATTCGTCGCTTAATTTGGATCGTTTTTGCGTCCGTTACGACTTCCGTCGTAATTAACCGAACAACGCAATCGTACGATCAAACGAACCGACATCCGAGATATTTTTGAGCACATTTTAAGTTCCCTATACTTTAACTTCATTTTAGATCTTTGAAATGGGGTTAACGGGGCTTAAACGTGTCAAAAATGCATCGAAAACCAAGTTTTGGGCTGCGGGACTAAAACTGCCAAACTGTGAAAGTAGGTCCTTACGGACCGTAAGGGTGAAGACCATACGGTCCGTAAGCATGTCCCAGTTGCTCAGAAACTTCTAAACCAGCTGTTAACAGCTGTTACCCACTCCTAATCTCATTTCCACATGTTTTTGCTGATGTTGGCGGGCCAATTGACATACCTTAGCATTTCAACAAGTGTAGGGATGAGATTAAATCACGGTTTTCAAGAAACGATCCAAACGGTGGTCCATATCCTATAAATACCCCCACCCTTCACTTGCAAAACCCACTTGAAATCTGAGTTTTTCTCTAAGTGGTTGTGTTTATACACTTCCTACCTGAGATTTCTTGGAAATCAAACTTGCGGAGACCCGCTGTAAGTGTTCTTTCGTTCTTTTCCATTCGTTTTAGCGTTAAAGTCAAACTGCGTTTGACTTTCTGCATTGACCAGTTTATGGTCAATGAGAAGTTCGTTTGAACTTCATAACGTGAGCGTAATCACGATGGTTATAGTCCCTTGTGACTATACCTACTGATTACCACGTTATCTAGGCTCAGTGACGAGTCGAAGTTTCGGCCAAAATGCGCATTTACGCGTATTTTGTAACCAAACTACTCTAGGATGTCAAAACCGTTTGTTTTGATATCAAAACCTGTTTTCTAACTTAACTAAACAGGTTTTAGCATGTTTAGCTCGTCACTTTTTAGTTTAGTGCTTATGTAGAGTCGTAAGTCAAGCGGACTAAACACCCGCTTAGACTTCCGAACACGACCCGTTTGGTCGATCTTAGGATCCGACCAAACATGGTTAGTGACCATAGTAGTATAGGGAATAACCTTCCGAGGTTATACCTTATGGTCACCTAGTTTAGGTAGTTGTATGATAAGTAGTTTATATCCCTTAGGTAAATTACCAGAAAACCATTTTCATGTATAATTGATAATTTAGCATATGTAACCTAAACTTTTGTCACATAACTGATTATATAACATGATTAGACTTGTATAAGCATATAACACTTGTCATAGGACTAGTTAGACGTCTCGAACGCGCTTTGCGCGCACGACGCGTTAAAGTAGCGTAAGCTACCTTAATGGGTTGCGATGGGTCGAAAGCACTTAGGCTAGGTTTCATTTAGGATGTAGGCTTTGTTAAACCATATCACATGAGTTCCAACACTCATTTGGTTTACAAGACCTCATTCTGTCCGATCTTTCGATTTAGGCGTCTATTGTTTGACTAGTGAATCAATTACTAGGTGCTACTTTATTTCTCTGGTTTACTCGAGTTTGTTGAAGTACTATTGATTGAGGATACCTTGCACTACAAGTGAGTACGTAGTTCCCCTATTTTACTGTTTTCAATTGTTTTGGGGTGAGTCATATGTACAAAATGTTTTCAAGGTTTAAACGATGATTTCAAAAACGAATAGAATGATTCATTCTAAACTAATAACGATTTCGATAATGTGAACGAACTTGTTGGTTATAGTTACATAACGAATGACATTCATTAGCATTGATCAAGCCGACCAGTATTAGGTTATGGTACCATAGGATCTGACAAATCTCGTTATTTCACTATACCCATGGTTATGTGTGGGTGTTGTGGGTAACGACTGAATCTGATGATTGTTAACTTACCCTTTGGAAGTTTGTTAATGCAAGAACGAGTTTAACGATGAACGAGTCACAAAGGTTTGAATGTTATTAGCGAGGCGACCATATATAAGTTTCACAATTAAAACAAGAACGATTTGAACGATTGAACGATTTGAACGATTGAACGATTTGAACGATTAAACGATTTAAACGAGTAAACGATTTGGAAACGATGTTAAACGATTTGGGGTAAACGATTGATTTTTGGTTAGTGTTTAGATAACGAGACGGGTGTAATGTAGTGAAAACATGGTAGATACGCCGCTGGTACTTCTTATATATAAGTGTTTTCAACATATTACATGCCGTGGCGTTATTTAGTTCACTTGGGTAAACGATAGTGAAACGATGTCACACAACGATGTTTTCGAAACAATATACAAGTTTTATTTACAAGTTATTACGAGATGTTTTACAATTTGCCTTACTAAAACAAATGTTTTTGGGTTAAGAATCATGGCTACAAGGATTTCTAAACCATAACCATCTTGATTTGAGTTGGTTAATTTAGTTGCAATATAATACTCTTTGTCAAAACAAGGTTTTTAATAAAGTATTGCAACATTTAAAATAGCCATGAATCCGACACTCCTATAAAACCTATGTACTCGCCAGCATTTCCTTGCTGACTTTGTTTTCACATATGTTTCAGGGATTGATGCTTGATGATGATTACTAGGATGCATGAGTCACATAGGATCTGGACGAGGCCTTAGTGACATAATAACAATCTTAGTCGATATGTAACTTGTTTGTTCTATGTTAAGACAATGTTAATGTTTAATATTCAATAAAACGAAACACTTTTTGTATCCATGGTTATGAAACGATAATTCTGTTGCAACACGCCCAGACGTTTTCTGCCGCGCTTTGTTGTTTTACGCGGTCGGGGTGTGACATTTGGTAACGGCTAGGAAAGGCACCTACCTTTGGTAGAGTTTTCATATAACAATAGTTACCACACCAGCATCCAGGCTGCTCCGTTCGAGGCGTTGTATGGACGGAAATGTCGATCACCCTTATGCTGGGCAGAAGTTGGTGACAGCCAAATCACTGGCCCATAACTCATCGTCGACACGACAGAAAAGATTGCTCAGATACGACACTGAATGGTGGCAGCTCGTGACCATCAGAAAAGCGATGCTGATAAGCGCAGGAAACCACTCGAGTTTCAGGTTGGGGATCGAGTACTACTTAAAGTTTCACCTTGGAAAGGTGTGATTCGCTTTGGCAAGCGAGGCAAGCTGAATCCGTGATACGTTGGACCTTTTGAAATCACTGAGAAAATCGGCAAGGTGGCCTATAGACTGAATCTACCAGAAGTACTCAGTGGAGTTCACAACGTATTCCATGTGTCAAATCTGAAGAAGTGTCTGTCAGATGAGACCCTCATAGTTCCTCTCAAAGAACTCACTATCGATGATCAGTTGCAATTCGTCGAGGAACCGATAGAGATTACAGACTGAGACGTTAAGGTTCTCAAGCGTACCAGAATACCCATTGTTCAAGTTCGATGGAACTCCCGTCGTGGCCCAGAGTTCACCTGGGAACGAGAAGACCAAATGAAAGACAAGTATCCCAAGTTGTTCGAGAAAAGTGAAACCACTACTGAGGCTGAAGCTACTGCGGAATTTCGGGATGAAATTCCTAACCAACGGGGGAAGGATGTGACACCCCAGGAAACCACGCAACCTAACTAGCTTCCTCAGTAACTACATGCTAAATTTCAGGATGAAATTTCTTTCAACTTGGGGATGATGTGACAACTCGTATTTTAGAACACTCCTTTGTATTTTGATTTAACCTGTATGAACTCTATGTGACTAATTGATATGTGGTTTTAATGAATGATTAAATGTTTCATGTTATGTGAATTTGTGTTATGTGTAAAAGTGTATGGTAATCTTGAACACTCAACACTGGTCCAATCGCACATGCCCATACGGGCCACACTCCTTGAATTCGAAATCAAGGGAAGCCCAAGGATGGGTTCGGCCCACTCCCATCTTACACGTAAACATATCCCACCTTAGGGATTAGTTTCTCATAATTCACAACACACACAAAACCCTAGTTCTCTCTTCTCCTCTCTCTAGTTCGACAACAACAACTCCTTCAACCGAAGCTTCTCATCTTGATCCACTTCGCACTTCGGTTAGTTTTATACCTTTGATTAGTTGCCATGATGTTACGATTTCTATGATGTTATGTTAATTGATGTTGTGATCTTATGTTAATTGATATTGTGATTGCTAAGATTTCACATGATGATTCAAGACTCTTGATAAGTAGGATCATGATTGATTGTGTGTACATGAGCATAAATGATAAAGTGGTATAATGTTAATATTGATCTAGAATCGAACATAGGATTAATCGGCTGTATGTATGCATAATCGGATCAATTGTATGGTCGAACAAGAAGTATTGAACACGTGCATACTGGAAGAGTGAATGCCTGTACCCTGGGTTTTCTGTCTAAGGAAAGAGTGTTCGTACAAATCCACATATTCGGACCAGACACTCTTACCTGGGAACTCTTGGGGTGAGTGTTCACTTATAGGCGAGCATGTCTTCGTGATACATTACTTTTGACCTATTTACTTTGGTTAGTCACCGCGTGTCATTTGTTTGTTCGAGGTAACGAACGAATGACCGCCTCTCTTGTGTTTTGTCGATACCTCTTTTGTTTTTCCTACTTTTCAACCTCACTCGACTCTCTTGTTTCCTTGTTAGACAATGCCTCCTCGACGTGAAGCACAATCTTTCACTATTGAAGAAATCGCAGCCCTGGTCTCTCAGCAAGTGGCTGCTGTGCTTCCCGGCGTTGTGACCCAAGTCCACGAGATATTCAACAACAATAACAACAACAATAATGCGCCGTGTAATTTCAAGAACTTCAATTCTGCGAAGCCGCTTAAGTTTTCTGGGTCGCAAGGAGCAACTGCGCTCCTACAGTGGTTTGAGAGTATCGAGAGCAAATTCAGACATGTACAGTGTCCGAATGCGCGTAAGGTTGAATTTGCTTCGAGCGTGTTTGAGAAGCGAGCGCTTACCTGGTGGAATGGCATTATGCGCGATAGGGGTGCCGAAGTGGCGTTGGCACAAACATGGGAAGAGCTTCGGGCTCTCATGATGAAGGAGTTTTGTCCCCGTCACGAAGTTCGGGCTTTGGAGCGAGAGTTTGACGATTTAAAGCAGGATGGGGCTGAACACCGTGCTTACACGAATCGTTTCGAGGAACTTAGTCTATTGTGTCCCACCATGGTTACCCCTCTGGAGAAAGAAATTGAGAGGTATATCGATGGTCTACCCGATTCTATTCTGGAGATTGTGACCGGTGTTAATCCTCCTACCCTTCGCCAAGCAATCGAGTTGTCTGCTACCCTGACTGAGACTCAAGTCAGGAAGGGTAAACTCACCCGCAAGGGTGATAAAAAGAAGACGACTGATTCAGAGAAGGACAAGAAAAAAGGTAAGGGTAAGGAAGGTGAGTCATCGAAGAAGTCGAGGAAGCGAAAGGGTGCCCAGAATTTTGCTGTTACAGCACAGACTGCCCAGAACCCGCAGAACCTACCAGCTCAACCACCTGCAAAGAAAGCGTATGCTGGTACCGCACCTCATTGTGCTCGTTGCAACGGTCATCACGCTGCACAACAAGCTTGCAGGCAATGCACGACGTGTGGTAGACTTGGGCATTTGGCCAATGTTTGTCGTTTTGGACAGAATCAATTTGCTCAGGTTCCAGCTCCGGGTCAGGGGAATACTGCGAGATTCCCACCGGGTTCATGTTTTAATTGTGGAGAGTATGGTCATTTCCGCAACAACTGTCCGAGACTGGTGAATGCAAACGCGAATGCTAACGCGAACCCGAATGCGAACGTCAACGTTAATGTGAATCCCGCTCGTGGGCGAGCGTACAATTTGAATGCAAACGAAGCGAGGGCTGATAACGAGGTTGTCAATGGTACGTTTCTTGTTAACAATCAACCTGCATCTATTCTTTTTTATTCTGGTGCCGATAGAAGTTTTGTTTCATTATCTTTTGAGCCTTTGCTTGCGATACCTAGAACTAAACTAAGGAAACCCTTATCTGTCGAGGTTGCTACTGGTAAACCTTTGGTTCTCGATTCTGTTATTCATGATTGTCAGTTGAACCTCGATAACCATCTTTTTCCTATTGACCTCACACCGATGCAACTTGGGAGTTTCGATATTATCATTGGTATGGATTGGTTAACCAAACACCATGCTGGGGTGATTTGTTTCGATAAGATTGTTCGTATTCCATTGTCTTCTGGCGATGTTCTGGAGATTCGTGGCGAGAAGCCATCTGGCGGTTTGAAGCTTATGTCATGTACAAAGGCCCAAAGTTATTTGCGAAAAGGATATGTTGCTTTTCTGGCACATGTCACCGAGGAGAAAGACAAGAGCAAAAGTATTCAGGATATTCCGATTGTTCGGGATTATCCGGAGGTGTTTCCTGATGAACTGCCTGGTTTGCCTCCAGTTCGTCAAGTCGAGTTTCATATTGACCTTGTGCCCAATGCCAACCCGATTGCAAAAGCACCTTATCGTCTTGCACCGGCAGAGATGCAAGAGTTATCAAAACAGCTTCAAGAGTTATCTGATAAAGGATTCATCAGACCGAGCTTTTCACCTTGGGGAGCTTATGTCCTCTTCGTGAAAAAGAAAGATGGATCTTTTCGAATGTGTATCGATTATCGTGAGCTTAATAAGCTCACCATCAAGAATCGATATCCCCTACCTCGAATTGATGACCTCTTCGACCAGCTGCAGGGTGCTTCATGCTTTTCCAAGATCGATTTGCGTTCTGGGTATCATCAACTTCGTGTTCTCGAAGAAGATATTCTCAAAACTACTTTCCGCACAAGATATGGGCATTACGAGTTTACTGTCATGCCTTTTGGTTTGACGAATGCTCCAGCTATCTTTATGGACTTAATGAATAGGGTCTGCATGCCTTATTTGGATCAGTTCGTCATTGTTTTTATTGATGACATCTTGATTTATTCAAAGTCTCGAGCCGAGCATGAACAACACCTTCGCTTAACATTGGAACTCCTGAAGAAGGAACAACTTTTTGCTAAATTCTCCAAATGTGAATTCTGGCTTAAAGAAGTTCAATTCTTGGGTCATATAGTCAATGAGCAGGGTATTCATGTGGATCCATCCAAGATTGCTGCTATCAAGGACTGGAATACACCGACGACGCCTACATAAATTCGATCTTTTCTTGGTCTTGCTGGTTATTATCGTCGATTCATTTCGAATTTCTCGAAGATTGCGGTTCCACTCACTGCTTTGACTCAGAAGAATAAGTCTTTCGAGTGGGGTCCCAAGCAAGAAGAAGCGTTCCAAACGCTGAAGCAGAAGTTATGTAATGCTCCTGTTCTATCTCTGCCCGAGGGAAGCGATGATTTCGTTGTCTATTGAGATGCGTCCAACTTAGGCCTTGGTTGCGTTCTTATGCAACGAGGTAAGGTTATTGCATATGCATCTAGACAGCTGAAAGATCACGAGAAGAACTACACGACTCATGATCTTGAGTTAGGAGCTGTGGTTTTCGCGCTTAAAATCTGGAGACACTACCTCTATGGAACGAAGTGTGTGGTTTTCACAGACCACAAAAGTCTCCAGCATATTCTTAATCAGAAAGAGCTGAACATGAGGCAACGACGTTGGGTTGAACTCTTAAACGATTATGACTGCGAGATTCGCTACCACCCTGGTAAGGAGAATGTTGTAGCCGATGCGCTTAGTCGAAAAGAACGAGTCAGGCTTCATTCTGTTTGAACTCTATCTGATCTTCAATCTCGTGTCCTTCAAGCTCAACAATTTTATGTTTCACAAAATTTGATGGGTACGGAATTACCACGTCAACTTGAGCTTATGCTCGAAGCGAAAGACGATGGTTTGCTCTATTTTATGGATCGATTGTGGATTCCGAAACAAGACGATCTTCGCACCTTGGTAATGGATGAAGCTCATAAGTCTCGATATTCTATCCATCCTGGTGCTGATAAAATGTACAAGGATCTTCGTACTCGGTGCTGGTGGCCTGGTATGAAGAAGGATGTTGCCTTGTATGTATCGAAATGCCTAACTTGTCTCAAAGTCAAGGCCGAACATCAACGACCTTCTGGCTTGCTTGTACAACCAGAGATACCGGTTTGGAAGTGGGAGAACATTGCGATGGATCTCATCACTAAGTTACCGCATACGTCTAAAGGTCATGATGCTATCTGGGTTATTGTCGATCGATTAATGAAATCAGCTCATTTCATTCTGATTCTCGAGGATCTATCTGCTGATAAACTTGCAAAGATTTATGTTGATGAGATTGTGACACGACATGGTGTGCCCTTGGATATCATCTCTGATCGTGATGCTCGATTTTCATCTCATTTCTGGAAGGCCATGCAATCTGCTTTGGGAACCCAACTGAATCTAAGCACTGCTTATCATCCCCAAATAGATGGCCAATCTGAGAGAATGATTCAAACTCTGGAGGATATACTTAGAGCATGCGTGATAGACTTTGGTGGTAATTGGGACTCTCATCTGTCGTTGATCGAGTTCTCTTACAACAATAGTTATCATACTAGCAATAATATGGCACCATTCGAAGCTCTCTACGGTCGAAAATGTCGTTCACCTGTCTGTTGGAACGAGACCGGTGAAGCTCAGCTTACTGGACCTGAGCTCGTTCTGGAAACAACTGACAAAATCAAGAAAATTCACGATAATCTTGTGACAGCTCGAAACCGTCAAAAGAGATATGCGGATCTGCGACGCAAGCCCTTAGAATTTCAAATCGGAGACCGTGTCCTACTCAAGGTGTCACCTTGGAAGGGAGTGGTGAGATTTGGAAAGAAAGGAAAACTTGCACCTCGATATGTGGGACCATTTAAGATTGCGGAAAGAATTGGAAAGGTTGTCTATCGTCTAGAGCTACCTCCAGAGCTTGGAAATATTCACCCGACTTTTCACGTGTCCAATCTGCGAAAGTGTTTAGCTGACGTTGATCTACACATTCCTCTCGATGAGATCCAAATCGATGAAACAATGCACTTTGTCGAGAAACCCGTGGAGATCGTGGACCGTGCTTTCAAACAGTTGAAGAACAAACGGATTCATTTGCTTAAAGTTCGCTGGGAATCCAAACGCGGCCCAGAGTTTACTTGGGAACGCGAGGACCAGATGAAGATGAAATATCCGCATTTGTTTTCACAAGCTTCCTCTAGTTAAAATTTCGGGACGAAATTTCCTGAAGTAGGGGAGACTGTGACAACTGTGTTATGTAATCGATGTACGATGTAAAACAATGATGATTATTAATAAAAAAATGTGCTTTGGTGTTATTATATGTGTTTTGATGTTATTATGTGTGCAATTATGTTTGGTGATTTTACAATTTGATTCGATTCCAATTGCAGGCTTTAAATCGCGTTCTGGAAGGTTATACGCAAACTGGTGCGTAAACGCAGTCAGTATAACGTGACAAACACTCTGGAATAGTGACATAGGCTTAACATACCTTAAATAACCTCCACATAACTTAGAAATAAGTTTTGAATGGTTTGGTGTGTCGAAATCAACTTTGTTCGATCGCAGGGACTATTTGTGTCAAACTGCGAAACTATGCCGATTTGTATAGTAACGAACACTCCGGAACATGACCATAAGTTAAACATACCCTAAATAACCTTTACATAGCTTAGAAATAGGCTTTGAGGGGTTCGGTATGCTAAAATAAACTTTATGGTCATTCAGGGACTAAAAGCGTCAAAAAGTGCACAAGTTTGCATTTTCGCGCATAACTTACGTTCTGAATACATCCGGACATCCAAAAATTTATGTAAGCATTAAAATATTTTATTTCAGTGTTTGGCATGATAAAATTCTATTCGTCGCTTAATTTGGATCGTTTTTGCGTCCGTTACGACTTCCGTCGTAATTAACCGAACAACGCAATCGTACGATCAAACGAACCGACATCCGAGATATTTTTGAGCACATTTTAAGTTCTCTATACTTTAACTTCATTTTAGAGCTTTGAAATGGGGTTAACGGGGCTTAAACGTGTCAAAAATGCATCGAAAACCAAGTTTTGGGGCTGCAGGGACTAAAACTGCCAAACTGTGAAAGTAGGTCCTTACGGACCGTAAGGGTGAGGACCATACGGTCCGTAAGCATGTCCTAGTTGCTCAAAAACTTCTAAACCAGCTGTTAACAGCTGTTACCCACTCCTAATCTCATTTCCACATGTTGTTCCCTGATGTTGGCGGGCCAATTGACATACCTTAGCATTTCAACAAGTGTAGGGATGAGATTAAATCACGGTTTTCAAGAAACGATCCTAACGGTGGTCCATATCCTATAAATACCCCCACCCTTCACTTGCAAAACCCACTTGAAATCTGAGTTTTTCTCTAAGTGGTTGTGTTTATACACTTCCTACCTGAGATTTCTTGGAAATCAAACTTGCGGGGACCCGCTGTAAGTGTTCTTTCGTTCTTTTCCATTCGTTTTAGCGTTAAAGTCAAACTGTGTTTGACTTTCTGCATTGACCAGTTTATGGTCAATGAGAAGTTCGTTTGAACTTCATAACGTGAGCGTAATCATGATGGTTATAGTCCCTTGTGACTATACCTACTGATTACCACGTTATCTAGGCTCAGTGACGAGTCGAAGTTTCGGCCAAAATGTGCATTTACGCGTATTTTGTAAGCAAACTACTCTAGGATATCAAAACCGGTTGTTTTGATATCAAAACCTGTTTTCTAACTTAACTAAACATGTTTTAGCATGTTTTGCTCGTCACTTTTTAGTTTAGTGCTTGTGTAGAGTCGTAAGTCAAGCGGACTAAACACCCGCTTAGACTTCCGAACATGACCCGTTTGGTCGATCTTAGGATCCGACCAAACATGGTTAGTGACCATAGTAGTATAGGGAAGAACCTTCCGAGGTTATACCTTATGGTCACCTAGTTTAGGTAGTTGTATGATAAGTAGTTTATATGCCTTAGGTAAATTACCAGAATACCCTTTTCATGTATAATTGGTAATTTAGCATATGTAACCTACAATTTTGTCACATAACTGATTATACAACATGATTAGACTTGTATAGGCATATAACACTTGTCATAGGACTAGTTAGATGTCTCGAACGCGCTTTGCGCGCACGACGCGTTAAAGTAGCGTAAGCTACCTTAATGGGTCGCGATGGGTCGAAAGCACTTAGGCTAGGTTTCATTTAGGATGTAGGCTTTGTTAAACCATATCACATGATTTCCAACACTCATTTGGTTTACAAGACCTCATTCTGTCCGATCTTCCAATTTAGGCGTCTATTGTTTGACTAGTGAATCAATTACTAGGTGCTACTTGATTTCTCTGGTTTACTCGAGTTTGTTGAAGTACTATTGATTGAGGATACCTTGCACTACATGTGAGTACATAGTTCCCCTATTTTACTGTTTTCAATTGTTTTAGGGTGATTCATATGTACAAAATGTTTTCAAGGTTTAAATGATGATTTCAAAAACGAATAGAATGATTCATACTAAACTAATAACGATTTCGATAATGTGAAAGAACTTGTTGGTTGTAGTTACATAACAAATGACATTCATTAGCATTGATCAAGCCAACCAGTATTAGGTTATGGTACCATAGGATCTGACAAATCCCGTTATTTCACTATACCCATGGTTATGTGTGGGTGTTGTGGGTAACGACTGAATCTGATGATTGTTAACTTACCCTTTGGAGGTTTGTTAATGCAAGAACGAGTTGAACGATGAACGAGTCACAAAGGTTTGAATGTTATTAGCGAGGCGACCATATATAAGTTTCGCAATTAAAACAAGAACGATTTGAACGATTGAACGATTTGAACGATTGAACGATTTGAACGATTAAACGATTTAAACCAGTAAACGATTTGGAAACGATGTTAAACGATTTGGGGTAAACGATTGATTTTTGGTTAGTGTTTAGATAACGAGACGGGTGTAATGTAGTGAAAACATGGTAGATACGCCGCTGGTACTTCTTATATATAAGTGTTTTCAACATATTACATGCCGTGGCATTATTTAGTTCACTTGGGTAAACGATAGTGAAACGATGTCACACAACGATGTTTTCGAAACAATATACGAGTTTTATTTACAAGTTATTACGAGATGTTTTCCAATTTGCCTTACTAAAACAAATGTTTTTGGGTTAAGAATCATGGCTACAAGGATTTCTAAACCATAACCATCTTGATTTGAGTTGGTTAATTTAGTTGCAATATAATACTCTTTTTCAAAACAAGGTTTTTAATAAAGTATTGCAACATTTAAAATAGCCATGAATCCGACACTCCTATAAAACCTATGTACTCGCCAGCATTTCCTTGCTGACTTTGTTTTCACATATGTTTCAGGGATTGATGCTTGATGATGATTACTAGGATGCATGAGTCACATAGGATCTGGACGAGGCCTTAGTGACATAATAACAATCTTAGTCGATATGTAACTTGTTTGTTCTATGTTAAGACAATGTGGTTTTAATGAATGATTAAATGTTTCATGTTATGTTAATTTGTGTTATGTGTAAAAGTGTATGGTAATCTTGAACACTCAACTCTGGTCCAATCGCACAAGCCTATTCGGGCCACACTCCTTGAATTCGAAATCAAGGGATGCCCAAGGATGGGTTCGGCCCACTCCCATCTTACACGTAAACATATCCCACCTTAGGGATTAGTTTCTCATAATTCATAACACACACAAAACCCTAGTTCTCTCTTCTCCTCTCTCTAGTTCGACGACAACAACTCCTTCAACCGAAGCTTCTCATCTTGATCCACTTCACACTTCGGTTAGTTTTTTACCTTTGATTAGTTGCCATGATGTTATGATTTCTATGATGTTATGTTAATTGATGTTGTGATCTTATGTTAATTGATATTGTGATTGCTAAGATTTCACATGATGATTCAAGACTCTTGATTAGTAGGATCATGAATGATTGTGTGTACATGAGCTTAAATGATAAAGTGGTATAATGTTAATATTGATCTAGAATCGAACATAGGATTAATCGGCTGTATGTATGCATAATCGGATCAATTGTATGGTCGAACAAGAAGTATTGAAACTATCAATCTGATAGTTTAATGTTATAAGTTGTTGTTGATACTTTGATTATGATTAGGGTTCATAAGTAATTAGATGATAAAGTCTTGATTTAATCGACCTATGGCAAAGTTGGAAACTGTTAGCAGTGATTGATCGAGTGGAAATTGGAAACTGTTTGAATGATTGTAACTAAATTGCAAGAATTAAGGAATGTTAAAACTGATCGCACAAGCCCCGGTCGCACAATACAGTCGAACAAGATTTGGTGCAACTGTTTAAGCACAGTGTACAACTTAGAATTTGCATGATCGCACAAGACATGTGGATCGCACAAGGCAGTGCCGATCGCACAAGTCTTGGGCCACACACAGTTGTTTTAAACCTTATTATAAACTCAGTCGCACAAGTAGGTTCCAGTCGCACAAGCCATTTGTAATCATACAAGTTAATTCGAGACGCACAAGATTGATTATCTGTTTATATGTTTGGCCGTATGGGGAAGGGATTTAATTTATTATTGGGCCGGGTTTGTTTTCAATCACACAACCCGTTGTGAGTCGCACAAGGTTGTGCTGGACGCACAACAGGTTGGGCCGAAGGTTTAATGGGCTTCAATTATGGAATCGCACAAGATGATTGGGCCGTTGAACTTGTGCGAGCCCAATAATCTGAGTCGTACAAGTTGGGCCTTATGTGTAGTTGACTGTAAACGTGGTTCTACGTGTTTGCCATGATCATTATGTGTTCGGAACCTGTTAGCTTATGTGTAAATCTATGTGCATTACTTGAACCTAGACCTGACTTGTACGATAACCATGTTAGGACGTGGTTGACCTCTAGCAGCTCGATTGACCTTTTCGTTTATTCTGCCGAGCTAACCTAAGGTGAGTTCACACTTTCTACAAGGCATGGGATTCCCGGTGGTTTGGGAATGGGTTAAGGAACTAAAATGAAACCTACATATTCTCCTTGGGTAGAATATGTACCTCGGTCCTCCTTGGGTAGGATAACCTTTAACTTACTAGACAAAACTCTATCATGAAGTCCCTCATTTTTATATCGACTTAATCGCCAGGCCAATGGCGAAAGGGTCATTAGTTAAATAGCGCTATTAGGTTTGACAAGTCTCACACCGTGCCGCAGAGGACGGGAGTGGACTAATGGATCTGGGCACTTAGTCAATGATGATAGACATTGACGCAGGGCACATAAACATGTCTTCAGTCAGTGGTCGATATGGTAATGGGTCTAGTTTTTTTAACATGGGGTAGCCCCCACTGTTCATGGTTTGGGAAACAAGGAAATGGTTAACTCATGGTTTTCGAGATAACTTATGGTTTTTGGAACAACTTTAAAATGAACACCAACTGTGAACTCGCTCAACTTTGTTGTTTATTCGTTACTATATGCCTTGCAGGTCGTTAGGTGTTTACTTGGAGCTTGCACGAGAAGGAGAAGTCGTTGTGGGGCATGGACTGTTGAGTTCCATGTTAAACATTTGAACTTTTAAACTTACATTTTGGTTTTATACGTTATGCTTCCGCTGATAACTTGAACTTAGTTAATTTGTTTTGGACACCAATTATATTGTGGTTGGTTTTATATTTATTTTAATACATTGTTCAATATGATTGGTGGCTTGATCCTGGTCATGTCACGCCATCTGCGGTGATACTCCGCTTGTGGAGTTTGGGGGTGTGACACACATAATACAACTAAAGTAACATAAAATAGAGTATCGATTACAAGTCAAAGAGTACAATCAATAATTAAGCAAGGAGCGACAGATCACATTTAGCAATCTTTTCTTCCTTTGACTTTGAGTTTGACTTTAACTTTGACTTGCACTTTGACTTCAAGTACGCGGGTTGTTACAGCCTCCCCTACTTTAGGGAATTTCGTCCTGAAATTAGGCCGCAGGCATAACAAACAACTGTGGATACTTCGCCTTCTTGTCAATTTCGAGTTCCCATGTGAACTCTGCGCCGCGTTTGCCTTCCCAACGAACCTTCACAATGGGAATGCGCGAGCGCCTGAGCTTCTTGGTTTCTCGATCCATGATCTCAACAGGCTTTTCCACGAAGTCTAATGTTTCTTCCACTTTTAGATCCTCAAGTGGTACTTGTAAATTCTGCTCGGCAAGACACTTTCTGAGGTTCGAAACGTGGAAAGTCGGGTGGATGTTGCTAAGTTCCTCCGGTAGTTCGAGTCTGTAGGCCACTTTGCCGATCCTTTCCAGAATCTTAAAGGGTCCAACATATCGAGGCACGAGCTTTCCTTTCTTGTCGAATCTGATCATCCCCTTCCAAGGTGAAACCTTTAGGAGTACGTGATCGCCAACGTCAAATTCAAGGGGCTTGCGGCGTCTATCGACGTAACTCTTCTGACGAGTCCGAGATTTCAGCAGATTGTCTCAAATTTGGAGGATTTTGTCAGTCGTTTCTTGCAATAGCTCAGGACCGGTAATTTGCGCATCTCTGATCTCGTGCCATACAATAGGCGATCGACATCTTCTTCCGTATAATGCCTCAAATGGTGCCATTTGAATGCTAGAATGATAACTGTTATTGTATGAGAATTCGAGCAAAGGTAAGTGCGCGTCCCAATTACCACTGAAATCTATGACACACGAGCAAAGCATGTCTTCAACGGTACGAATAGTTCTTTCAGTCTGACCATCAGTTTGGGGATGGAAAGCGGTACTTAGATTGAGAGTAGTACCGAGAGCAGATTGAAACATTTCCCAAAGACGCGAGGTAAAACCGACCATCGCGGTCAGAGATGATATCACAAGGTGTCCCGTGTCGACATATAATCTCGTCGGTGTAGATTCGTGCTAATCGTTCTACCATATAGTCTTCTCGTATCGGCAGGAAATGAGCAGATTTAGTAAGTCGATCGACGATAACCCAGATGCTATCGTGACCTGATGGCGTGCGTGGGAGTTTCGTTATGAAGTCCATAGCTGTACTCTCCCATTTCCACATAGGGATCTCGGGTTGCACAAGTAAGCCAGAGGGTCTTTGTTGCTCGGCCTTGACTTTCGAACAAGTCAGGCACTTCAAAACGTAGATAGCGATATCTTTCTTCATTCCAGACCACCAGTACCGTAGACAAAGGTCATGGTATATCTTGTCGGCACCAGGATGAATGGAATATTGAGACATATGCGCTTCAGTCAACAATATATCCCGAAGGTTATTACAACTTGGAATCCAGATGCGATCGAGATAGCAGAGAATACCGTTCGATTTGCTTTCCAATCAGCTTTCGGAACCAAGAATCCGTTCTTCCTTTAAGGTGTGTTCGGTGAAACAGGCGTGTTGGGCGTCACGAATAAGAGCTTCGAGGTCATGATGGGCGCGAGTATTACGAACGCTATGTAAATAGCTTCGTCGGCTTAGAGCATCGGCAACAACATTTTCTTTGCCAGGATAGTATCGAATCTCACAGTTGTAATCGTTGAGAAGTTCAACCTATCGGCGTTGGCGCATATTTAGTTCCTTTTGATTCAAGATATGTTGTAGGCTTTTGTGGGCGGTGAAGACGGTACACTTTGTACCATAAAGGTAATATCGCCAAATCTTCAACGCAAAAACAACTGCGCCTAGCTCGAGGTCGTGGGTTGTATAGGTCTTCTCGTGGATCTTGAGCTGATGAGACGCGTAGGCGATGACCTTGTCCCGTTGCATAAGAACACAACCGAGACCAAGGTTCGAGGCTTCGCAATAGACTACGAAGTCATCGTTTCCGTCGGGTAATGCGAGAACAAGAGCATTGCAGAGCATATGCTTGAGAGTTTGAAAGGTAGTCTCTTGTTCAGTTCCCCAAACAAAAGGCTTGTCTTTATGCGTGAGAGAAGTAAGTGGAACAGTGATTTTAGAGAATTCTTCGATAAATCAGTGATAGTAGCCCGCTAGTCCGAGAAAAGAACGGACTTCAGACGGGTTCTTGGGTGTAACCCAACTCTTAACAGCTTCAATCTTCGCGGAGTCGATGTGGATACCTTGACTATTGACAATGTGACCGAGGAACTGAACCTCCTCCAGCCAAAATTCACACTTGGAGAACTTGGCATAGAGTCGATTCCCTTGGAGCAATTCGAGAATCAAACATAGATGTTGTGCGTGTTTGGCTTTCGACTTGGAATATATCAGGATATCATCGATAAACACGATGACGAAGCGGTCGAGAAAGGGTTTGCACACGCGATTCATCAGATCCATGAAAACCGCGGGTGCGTTGGTTAACCCAAAGGGCATAACAACGAATTCATAGTGGTCGTATCGACTTCGGAAAGCGGTTTTGGGTATATCCTCCTCTAGAATGCGTAACTGGTGATAGCCTAAGCGTAAATCAATCTTTGAGAAACACGTTACGCCTTGTAACTGACCAAACAAATCATCAATTCGAGGCAAGGGATAGCGATTCTTGATAGTCAGCTTATTCAATTCCCTGTATTCGATGCACATCCGGAACGATCCGTCCTTCTTTTTGACGAAAAGGACATGCGCACCCCACGGAGAGGTGCTAGGGCGAATAAAGCCTTTGTCAAGCAATTCCTGGAGCTGGCTCGAGAGTTCGCGCATTTCAGACGGTGCGAGTCGATAGGGGGCTTTGGCAACGGGATTTGCTCCAGGAATGAGATCAATATGAAAGTCGATATCACGACTTGGAGGTAAACCAGGTAAATCGTCGGGAAAGACTTTAGGAAAATCACGAACCACATGCACCTTATCTATTGTCTCATTTTCCTTTTCCTCCGCTACTATGATGTGTGCCAAGAAAGCTTTGTATTCCTTTCAGAGGTACTTGCTTGCCTGGATACACGACATGAGTTTGAGATCTTTCAAAGGAATTTCGCCATACAAACAAAGTTGATCACCTTTAGCGAGCGAGAACCGAATCATTTTATCGAAGCAAACGACTTCAACACGATTTTCACGAAGAAAATCCATGCCTACTATGATATCAAAACTACCAAGCTGCATCGGAATGAGATCGATAGGAAAGACGTGATTGTTGAATTCAAGCGTACAATCACGGAGAACAGAACGAACAGTAACGGTTCTTCCAGTGGCAACTTCTACGTCGAACGTCGTAGGGAGATGGGCGCGTTTACGCTTTAGGAGTTTCTCGAATTCAAACGATACAAAACAGTTATCTGCTCCAGTATCAAACAAACACGAAGCATATATACCATCGACAAGGAACGTACCATTAACCACGTTGTTATCTGCTTGAGCCTGGTGGGCGTTGATGTTGAAAGCACGTCCATGGACTGCTGGCTGCTGCTGAGGCTGCTGCTGTTGATGTTGTTACGGCTGCTGTTATGGCTCTTGCTTCACCACTCTGTTGGGGCATATGTTTGCAAAGTGGTTGGGATCACCACATGCAAAGCAGGCTCTTGCGTGAGCAGCGGGTGCAGGAGCTGCTTGTTGGCCCAATGGAGTAGGAAGAGGAGCTGGCAGTGCAGGAGCTTGACCTTGAGCTGGAGTTTAGCGGGGACCGGTACGGCAGTTGGTAGTAAAGTGACCGTACAGGTTGCAGAGAACACAAAACCGGTATGTGATTCCAACCGGGTGATGATAAGTACAAGTAGGGCAGAGCGGGTGTGGACCAGTAATTGCACGCTTGGCCGGCGGTGCATTGGTCACCTGTGCCGCTACTTGGCGGTTCTGGGGTTGCGGTTGAGCAGGTACGGCTTGGAGCGGAGCGGCGGTAACAGCACAATTCTTGCTACTGTTGTTGTTGTTGTTCTGCTTGCACTTGCGGCGAGAGGACTTAGAAGCTTGCGGTGCGGTGGCGGTTTCAACGGTGGGAGCAGCGGTAACTTGGTGAAGACTCTTGGTTGCTTTATCGAAGTAACCAGCCAGAACTCACTTGTCGTTAATATCGCCAGCGAGCAGGAAGGTTTCCTCAATGGTTGTTATCTTCGTGGCTTGCACGAAATCAGCCACACGATCCGGTAATGCACGGATGTATTTCTTGATGGTTATCTTAGGGGTAGTAACTTGGCCAGGACAAATGATACTCAGCTGCTTAAAGCGGGCAGTTAGACCAGCGTTTTTGCCACCCTCTTGCTTAATATGCCAGAACTCGTTCTCCAGCTTCTGAAGCTCATGGGGAGGGCAGAACTCCTTCATCATGATGTCCTTCAACTCATCCCACGTAAGCCCATAGGCTGCATCACTCCCACGCTTGTTTCTTTCGGCAGTCCACCAGTCCAAAGCCCTGGACTGGAAAACGCCAGTGGCGTTAACAGTGCGTAGGTTTTCAGGACAGCCACTTTGGCGCAGGGTGACTTCAATTGAATCAAACCATTGAAACATGGCAGTAGGCCCGTCTTCTCTGGTGAATTCTTTGGGGCCGCAGGCTTTAAACTTCTTGAAGCTAAAAGTAGCTCGGGGAGAATCAGTCCTAGATTCTTTAGAGGACTTGCTAGCGTTTTCATTCAACTCGCTAACAATTTGCGGAAGGACCTTAGCCATCTACTTTGCGACTAGAGGAGCGATGCATTTGTCCTCATGGTTTCGTCGTGCAGCGCGGGAAGTGTGCGATCCAAATGATGACATTATCTGCAATAGACATCGCCATACAATTCAGACACTATATGTTCGAATCTCACCTCACAACACACTTAATATGACTAAAGCTCAGTAACACGTCAATCACTTTGTGACAACTCGTATTTCAGAACCTATTTATGTGCTTAATGTAACGAATGTGAACACTATGTGACTATGTGAACTTGATGATTAATGAAATGTTATGTGTTTTGTGTAATGTATGTATGTATATAAACAAGCCCAAACGCACAACACGAATCGATCGCACAAGCCCATTCGGGCTACACTCTTGTATTCGGACTAATGGGCAGCCCAAGTGAGGGTTCGGCCCACTCCCTTATGTCGCAAAACACTTAGGAGATAGGGTATACTCCTCATAATTTGCAAAACACCCACACACAGAAACCCTAGCTCTCTTTCTCTCCTCTTGAACCCGACGGCAACAAAGAGGGCCTCTCTCTCGAAGTTTTATCATTCGGATTAACCCCTATTCATCTCTAATCTGGTTAGTGTTTTAGTCTTTTGTTGTTATTTGATTTTATGTTGATTGATGATTGTGTATTGCTATATGATCGATGATTGCGTAGTGCTTTATGTTGATCAAATACGGTTAGGGTTCTTGTTTGTAGAATAATTCATATTTGTGTGTTGCATGATGCTAAGGTTGTATGATTAAACAAGAGATGGTAATAGGCTAATCAGTTCATGTATATATAAAAATCGAACACATGATAACCAGGATAACCGGCTGTGATGTGTTATTATTCGGATGATTGTAATGTTGTGGTGTAGGGTACATATTAGTAATCAAGGCCATGAACTCGTTAATGTGTTTGAGTGTGGTTGATGTTCATGCTATGAATTATATTAGGGTTCATATGAACTTTATGATAAAAACCTTTGTTTGATCGATTTTGGTTGGGTTTAGAAACTGTTAGTATTAATTGATTGAATGGAGATTTGGAAACTATTGATTGATTGTAACTAAACAGCATAAAATTCGGATGATTAAAACTAATCGCACAAGAGTCCTTGGTCGCACAAGGACCCAAAGCGCACAAGCTGTTGATCGCACAAGATCAGGTCGCACAAGACCTGATCTGATTGCACAAGTGTCAAACGCACAAGTCCAGTCGCACATGATGTCCCGAGTCGCACAAGATCAAACGGATCACACAAGACATGTTATCTGTTTAATTGATTGGGCCGTGTATATGCTTATAGTTTTGTTTGGGTTTCTAGTTATCGGGCCGGGTACTGTTGGGCTTATTCATAGACTGGGCCGGGTGAGTAATGGATCGCACAACATGTTGGGCCGGGGTGTTAAATGGGTTATGTTAGTAAACTGCACAAATGGTTCGGCCCAAACTACTGAATCGCACAAGCTTGAATATGTTATGTACTTGACTGTTAATGTGTTGCCATGATCAGTATGTGTTCGTAACTTGCTATCTCTGTGTAAACATACGTGCACCATTTGAACCTAGACCTGACTTGTATGGTAACCATGTTAGGACGTGGTTAGCCTAAACTAGCTCGATTGACCTTTCGCTTATCTGCCGAGCTAACCTAAGGTGAGTTCACACTTTCTACAAAGCATGGGATTCCCTGGGGTAGGGAATGGGTTAAGGAATATGGATTCCTCGTCCTTTCTTGGGTAGGACAGTACGGGTTCAGGAATATAATTCCTCGTCCTCTTGGACAGTTTTCACTAGACCAAAACTCTATCACGAAGTCCCTCCTTTTTATATCGAATTAATCGCTGGGCCAATGGCGAGCGGGTCATTAGTTAGATAGCGCTATTTAGGTCTGACAAGCCTCACACCGTACCGCAGAGGACGGGCGTGAACTAATGGATCTGGGCACGTCAATGATGATAGACATTGACAGTTCAGGGCACATAAACATGACTACAGTCAGCAGTCGATATGGTAACGAGTCTAGTAGTATATACATGGGGTAGCCCCACGGCCAGAGAGCCAGATATATAGACATGGGGTAGCCCCCACGGCTAGATAGCCAGAGTAAACGGGAATAAACAAAACACGTTTTCAACTATGGGGTAACCCCCACGGCAGGGATGCCAGTTAAAGGAAACCGTTTTTGAAACAACTTAAAACAAACACCTAACTGTGAACTCGCTCAACATTGTTGTTGACTCGCTACTACATGCTTTGCAGGTCAATAGGTACTTAGCTGGAGCTTGCATGGGGAAGAGTCGTTGTGGGACATGGACAGCTGTGTGCCATGTTAAACTTTGAAACATTTAAACTTATGTTTTGGTTTTAAACATTATACTTCCGCTTACAACTTAAACTATGTTTGTTTGGACACCAATTGTATTGGTTGGACTTTTATAATTACTTACTTGCTTGTTCAATATGATTGGTGGCTTGATCCTGGTCAGTCACGCCTCCAAGCGGTGATACTCCGCAGGTGGATTTTGGGGGTGTGACACACTTAAACACGAAATTAGGCACATAGCACATAGTCCACGTAAGCATAAAAGCACATAAGCACGTATTTTGCACGTATTCACCTTCCTACATTGCACGAATTTGCCTGCCTACGGTAGACGTGTTCCCTTATCATTCAAAAATGGCGATCGAGAGTTGTGAGTGTGAATAGCGAGTAGCGGTTGCAAGAGTTCCGTGATTTGTTAGCGTATTGGGGTAATCGTGTAGTGCGAGATGTGCGTGTTGATCAAAGCGAAAAGTGGAAAGCGTATAAATCACCAAAAATCGAAACACATAAACATGTAAAACCACATAAAACACATAAAAGTGATAAATCACAGAGTCAACGGCGGCGAAATCCAAAATTGAAACTCATAAAATCTAGAATAGATTGTCTGGGTGTGTAGACAGCGACTACCCAAAGTGGTTCGACTATTTACAGAGACTTCGAGTGCACACTTTTGCCTTCCGGACTGTGCTCTCACCTCGATTTGGGCGAACGGCACGCATCCTTCCAGTTACAGCGTGAATCAAGTCGTTGGAGTCCGTCGAGACTTTGGTGAGAGTTTTGTAAAACCAAAATCGAGAGCGGAACGAGTTTGTCAAGATTCGGGTTTCACCCTTAACTTAACAACTGTATTTCACTCCTGATTCTGTAACACCCCAAAACGTTTACTAGATACAAGTTATAAATAATAAATGAATGATGTTTAAATTAAAAAGATAAATGAACTTGAGGGACTAAAGTTGTAACATATCAAAAAAATTAAGTTAATTAAATTAAAAAGAGTTAAAAACCCACACACACTCAGTGCGTGGGTTCTGGTCGATCGAACAAGGAGCAGGGCAAGAGGGGAAACCCTAGTATCAAGAAAATTAAGCAATTAAACTTGAATCAAAGGAGAAATCTAATGCATGAACCCCTAAATGCGAGTAGCTAACCTCAATTTCTAAAGTGGTAAGTTTAATTTTCTGAAATCATGATTTGTTGAATGAGGGGTTCAACCCAATCTTGAATTCTTGTGTTTGAATGTGAGAAATCTGAGTTAGGATTACCTTCTAGAACAAGAATCGTGTTTGATTCTAGGTTATTTGAAAGATTCTAGTAAAAACCCACTTTATGAAATTGAGATGTGAATTAGGATGATTATGTAGTGTCATGCACGTGAATCATTGATGAATAATTATGTTAATGATGTATAAACACTAGATGAATTGATATAGGATGAGGTTTGCTTGATTAGTGTTGAATAATTAAAAGAACTAGCTTAAATACATGTTCTAGTTAGTTGGGTAAATGTCCCGAAAATGCGAAACCCGCCAAGTGTTTGATGGAATGCTTAAAAGAATAATATGCGTGATTTGGAAGAAGAATGAATGAAATTTAATTGAACTAAATAAGTGAATGAACGTATTGTTATAGGTGTGAAAGAAGAAGGTTCCAACGCTAGGAAGTCGGAAAGCTCACAAGATCGAGGTACGTTAGTGTACACCATATTTCTATTTTTATGATGTTGTCATTTGTATAATAATCTCAATTGCATTGTGTTGTTATGTTAAAGTTGTGAGAATTGAATTATATGGACGTTTGAAAGTAGAAGTAAGATCCGTCATAAACGGATTGTGAGGAATGAATGAGTTACGAAAGATAATACATCATATCCGGTTCTTTCTAGTCGAATCGGGTATGGGAGGTTAGGTATGTAACGAATGAAAGTTTACTCGATCCGTCTACTCGGATTGAAGTGAAGTGTATGAATGTAAAGAATACGATTGTTCATCATGAACAAATCGGATGAAAGATATGTTAAAGATGCAAGTATCTGTTATTAACGGGTATGTTAAGAAAGGTATATTTAGCCTCTATTATGAGGCAAGTAAGTAATGAACCGTTTAACGGTTAATGATGTAATGGAATGATGCAAAACCGTAATAGAGACGAATCGGTGTATTAAATTAATTGTGTTAGTGATGAAATACTAACTTATTTGTTTGTGTTGAATGTAGGTAAATCCTCAATTTAGGCGACTTGGCAATTTGGGGCGAGCACATGCACACATTATGACCATCAAACGCTTTCGCTATTTCGTATTAATGTTTTGGGTCAAAATGTTTGTTTTTGTATAACCTTGCTATTAGTTGCACTTTTTAACACTTGATGTTATGGTTTTTAGTCGTGTCTAGTCGAACGGGTTGTAGACTTATTTGTTTTGATGATGGTTAAAACAGGGATACGCTCGTCTTATGGACGGGTCATGCCCAAATTTTGTTAAAAATTGTGCATTAATGATTTTAGTATCGATACCTTAATTTGTGAAAAGATTAGGCGAAATTGAAAGTCAAAATTTTAGTATCTAACCTCGCCATTTTTATTAGACTTAAACGCGGACCTAACAAGTTGGTATCAGAGCCAAGGTTTGAGGGATTCGAGCATATGATGTGATGCTTGAACTCAAACCGATGGCTCGTTCGAAAGTGTGCTCGCTCCAAGATCGCCAATGAGGTAACAATTTAAGTTCTTGGTAAAATGCTAGTATGTGTAATATGATTGGGATATAATATTTAAGTTAAGTACGTGAAGGAGTAAATATGGGGTCCATACGGGGAGTTCCAGGAACCGTATGGCTGAAAACGAACCCGGAAAAATGGTCGAGTCAGCCAAAAAATAGCGCAGCAGCGTTTCAGTAATCGAGAGGCCGTCCCCGACGGGCTTCCATGCCGTCGCCGACGCCCTAAGTCGCTGCTTACGGACATTATGGCCGACGCCACATTTATGGAGCCCGTCGCCGACGGCTAGCGGAAATCAAATCCGCTGAGAATTTTTGTTTTGTTTTTCGTATTTTGAGTTTCCAAATTGTCCGAAGGCCTATTAAATGTTCATGTAGGGTCTATATAAGGCCTAGTAAGATATATGTAACCACGATTAGTGGTTACGATAGAAAGAAATTTATAAAAGTCGAAAGTAATGTGTCGAATGACACGAATGAATGATGAAAGTTTAAAAGGCGAGTAAAGTTTAAAACGTAAGAATGTGAATGAAGTAAATACGGACCAATGAACTATGATGTATTGAAAGCTTATGATTTGTATTAAACGTAAACATGACAATGTGTAGATGGCCGATGCAAGAAATGTTAATGAGGATGACGATGATACGACTAGACAAGAAGCATTTAATAGCAAAGTCACAGAAGTGGCGGAAGGGGTTATGCAATCTAATCTTCCAAGATTAGCTCAAGAAGTGGAGAGCTGGGTATTGGGAGTTGTGGATGCAATGATGACCAGCAAGATAGAAGAATTGAAGGAACTGATTGAGGGTTCTAAAGTTAAAAGCAAGGAACGACGATGCACATATAAAGATTTCATGGCATGCAATCCTGCAACGTATGATGGTAAAATTGACCCAATCGCATGCCAAAGATGGATTTCCATTATAGAGGCCGTATTTATACGAAGTAGGTGTGAAAAGGAAGAACAGGTGATGTTCGCTACTGGTCAACTCTCTTTCCAGGCGAAAGATTGGTGGGATGCGCATAGCAGGGAAATAGGTGAGGATAAACTCCAAATGCTGACTTGGCAAGAATTTAAGGAACCTTTCATGAGATATCATAGTCCTCAGACGGCCATTGATAAGATTCAGGAGGATTTCTTACGCCTCCGACAGAAAAACGAGACGATAAACGAGATATCAAGCACTTTCATGGATAAGATGAAGTTATGTGAAGATTTTGTGAAGACTGAAAGAATGAAGATCAATCGCTTTTATGGCATATTGAAGGCAGAATTCAGGGAGTTCATTACTCCCTCAAAATGTGAAACCCTTGAAGAGCTTATCAATTAGGTACGAGATAGAGAAATTGAGATAAAAAGACAGGAGGAACGTGGTGAAAAGAGGTCGGCAGAAAAGGGGACAAATGCAAGTCCATCTAAAAAGGCAAGGTTCCAAGATCAGGGAAGGAAAGATAAGTCGAAGGGTGGTATTACTCCTTGCAAGACATGTGGAAAACTTCACACTGGGGAATGCCTTTTGGGTAAGAAAGGATGCTATAAATGCGGTGAAGAAGGGCATACATCCTACAAGTTCCCTAGCAACCCGAAGACATGTTTCAACTGTTTCCAGAAAGGGCATGTTAAGTCGGAGTGTCCTAAACTCCAACAAGGATCAAAGAAGGATGGAAAGAATGAAGAAAGCTCTAAGGCAAAAGGGAAGATGTTTCAAATCACATCCGAAGAAGCCAAGTCCCATCCGAATGTGGTCTCAGGTATCTTTTTATTAAACTCCATACCGGTTTATGTTTTGTTCGATACCGGAGCCACTATGTCGTTTATTTCAAATGAAATCATACAACATCCTTCATTTAAATTGAACGGATGCCGATACCCTTAGAGGTAGAAGTAGCCGATAGTAAGAACTATGTGTTACACGAGATTTGTAGGAATTGCAAGTTTACTATAGAAAATGAAGAATTCGATATCGACCTCATACCTATGGTTTTGGGGGAATTTAAAATGATAGTAGGTATGGATTGGATGGCACGACACCGCGTGGAGATTAATTGTAAAAATAAGGTAATGCTTGTCCAATCTCCAAGTGGAAGGCAACTAAGTATTCAAGGGGAGAGAAATGTGGAGACAAAGTTGTGTACTCTTGTTCAAGTCGTTAAGTACGTACTTAACGGGAGTAGAGCATACATAGCGTATGCGGTTGATGCTCGATAAAGCCTCCCGAAGCTTGAAGATGTTGAGATCGCGAACGAATTTCCAGATGTATTTCCGGAGGAATTGCCGGGACTCCCTCCCGAACGAGAAATAGAGTTTTGCATCGAACTGAATCCGGGTGCAAAAGAGGTAGCGAAGGCTCCCTACAGATTGGCTCCCACCGAGATGCAGGAGTTAATGACACAATTACAAGATCTACTAGATAAGGGTTTTATACGCCCGATTGTGTCGCCTTGGGGAGCGCCTGTCTTATTTGTTAAGAAGAAAGATGGGTCGATGTGCATGTGCATCGATTACCGAGAATTAAATAAGCTGACCGTGAAGAACCGCTACCCTTTACCTAGAATTGACGATCTTTTTGATCAATTACAAGGGGCGAGTTGGTTCTCAAAGATAGACTTACTTTCGGGATATCATCAAGTCAGGGTACGAGAAGAAGATATTGTAAAGACCGCATTTAGAACCCGATATGGACATTACGAGTTCCTAGTTATGTCCTTTGGGTAGACGAACGCACCGGTAGCGTTTATGGATCTTATGAACCGGGTATGTTGACCCATGCTTGATAAATCTGTAATCGTGTTCATAGATGATATTCTGGTCTATTCGCGAAGTACTTGAAACTCTCCGAAAGGAAAAACTTTATGCGATATTCACAAAGTGTGCCTTCTGGCTCAGAGAGGTGCAGTTTCTAGGTCATGTGATCAATTCGGAAGGTGTCTTAGTAGATCCGTCAAAGGTTGAGGCCGTAATGAAATGGGTATCCCCGAAAAACTCAACTGAAATAAGAATTTTTCTAGGCCTCGCGGGGTACTACAGAAGGTTCATACAGGATTTTTCGAAGATAGCATTACCCTTAATGAAACTGACGAGGAAGAAAGAAAACTTTGTGGGGTAAAGAACAGGAGGAGGCCTTTCGAATATTAAAGTAGAAATTGTCGAGTCCCCCGGTCTTGACATTACCGGATGGGACTGAGAACCTGGTTGTCTATTCTGACGCTTCACATCAGGGTTTAGGATGCGTTTTGATGCAAAGGGGAAGGGTTATCTCATATGCTTCACGACAATTGAAACCACATGAGGTAAACTACCCAACACACGATTTGGAATTGGCAGCGGTGGTGTTCGCCTTGAAAATTTGGAGGCATTATCTACATGGTACGAGATGTACAATTTACTCGGACCACAAAAGCCTCAAATATTTCTTCGAACAGAAAGACTTGAATATGAGGCAACGAAGATGGTTGGAACTGATTAAAGATTACGATTGCGATATCCTTTGCCATCCGGGAAAGGAGAACGTGGTGGCTGACGCGTTAAGCCGAACAGAGTCTCCACCTCCCATTCAAGTAAAATCCATGAAAATGATAGTTACTCCGCGTTTACTTGATATGATACGAGATTCCCAAATAAAGTCGCTCGGATCAGAAGACCCAAAGAAAGAAAGAGTAAAAGGTATAGCCGATAAATTAGAAGAAAATTCGACCGGACTCAAAACAAGATTCGGTTGAATTTGGATACCGCGATTTTGCGAAGTCAAGACCGCTTTACTCGACGAGGCTCACAAATCACGATACTCAATTCATCCCGGGGCAACCAAGATGTACCGGGACTTGAAAACCAATTATTGGTGGCCGGGTATGAAACGTGATATTGTAAAGTATGTCTCGAAATGCTTAACATGCTCCCAAGTGAAAGCAGAACATCAAAAACCATACAGGGAGTTACAACCGTTGGAAATTCTAGTCTGGAAATAGGAGGAGTTAACTATGGATCTGGTAACCAAGCTTCCTAGAACGAAAAAGGGGCACGATGCAATATGGGTAATCGTAGACCGACTCACAAAAAGTGCCCACTTTTTACCCATTCGATAAGCTTACTCTTCTGAGAGAATGGTGGAAATTTATATGAATGAAATCGTATCTCGACACGGTGTGCCCGTGTTAATCATTTCAGATCGGGATACTAGATTCACCTCTCATTACTGGCAGAAGTTTCATGAAAGTATGGGCACGAAGCTGCATATAAGTACAGCCTATCACCCTCAGACTGACGGTCAATCAGAACGAACCATCCATACGCTCATTGATATGTTAAGAGCTTGTGCCTTAGATTTTGGCGGGAATTGGGATGACCATTTACCACTAGCAGAATTCTCTTATAATAATAGCTATCATAGTGGTATTCAAATGGATCCCTATGAACTATTATACGGGAGAAAATGTAGAACTCCTGTATGTTGGGGCGAAGTTGGACAGAGAGACCTTGCGCCAAGTGATTTAATAGCAGCGACGAATGAAAAGATTGAATTGATTAGAGCTCGACTGAAAGCAGCCCAGGATCGGCAAAAAGCTTATGCAGACAAGAGAAGGCGTCCTATCGAATTTCAAGTCGGAGATTATGTCCTGGTGAAAGTATCTCCATGGAAGGGCATAATCCGTTTCCGCAAACGGGGTAAGTTAGGCCCTTATTATATTGGACCGTTTAAAATCTTGGCTCGAGTTGGAAGGGTTGCATATCGATTAGAATTACCGTCTACACTAGACGGGATCCACAATACCTTCCGCGTATCGCAGTTGAGGAAGTGTCTTGCGGATGAAACAGCATTAGTGCCTCTCGATGACATCGAGTTGGACGAGGGGTTAAATTATGTCGAGAGACCAATAGCCATTAAAGACGTTAAGGTGAAGAATCTTCGCAACTAAGCCATTAGACAAGTATTGGTTCAATGGCAACACCGAAAGGGGTCGGAACTTACATGGGAAGTAGAAGATGAAATGAGGAAACACTATCCTTTTCTCTTCGGTGTGTAATGCTTGATTTTGATATATGCTCAGGTTTCGGGGACGAAACCTCCTTTAAGGGGGGTAGACTTGTAACACCCCAAAACGTTTACTAGATACAAGTTATAAATAATAAATGAATGATGTTTAAATTAAAAAGATAAATGAACTTGAGGGACTAAAGCTGTAACATATCAAAAAAATTAAGTTAATTAAATTAAAAAGAGTTAAAAACCCACACACACTCAGTGCGTGGGTTCTGGTCGATCGAACAAGGAGCAGGGGAAGAGGGGAAACCCTAGTATCAAGAAAATTAAGCAATTGAACTTGAATCAAAGGAGAAATCTAATGCATGAACCCCTAAATGCGAGTAGCTAACCTCAATTTCTAAAGTGGTAAGTTTAATTTTATGAAATCATGATTTGTTGAATGAGGGGTTCAACCCAATCTTGAATTTTTGTGTTTGAATGTGAGAAATCTGAGTTAGGATTACCTTCTAGAACAAGAATCATGTTTGATTCTAGGTTATTTGAAAGATTCTAGTAAAAACCCACTTTATGAAATTGAGATGTGAATTAGGATGATTATGTAGTGTCATGCATGTGTGAAGGGGTAAGGTCCCAAAAACCCCATAACAAGTACTTGACCACAACCTTGCTTTTCAACCCTTTAACCTTGCGCGGCCGCGCACTGGTCTTACAAAGGGAAGAAACAGTCAGCAGTCTACAATCGCGCGCCCAAAGGAAATCATAAATCCTTGCGCATTCTTCCATTAGCAAAGGATGAAAATCCTATAATAAATACTTCCGCTTAAATATCCAGACTTGGATATTATTTACCCAGACTTGGGATTTATTCATTCAGTTGTTTCCACACAATAAAGTGCCACACCAGATTACAGCAGTAATCTTCTAGAAGAAATACAATCGTGCACCACCAAGACGGTTATAACCGTCTGGACACGTGTCACCATCTCAGGCATCCCTGAAATCACAACGAAAGCATGCAATTGGAGAGTAATCTCCACTTTGATCACTTTACACGTGGAAAATCCCCAGCCTTCGATCTAAACCACGATCCGTGTGCTCTCACGTCGGATCAAGGAGTTTGACGGAAGGAAATGTAACCGCTTACGAGGTTAGCATCTTCCGTCAACTTTTCACTAACGGATTTTCCCGCCTAAACAACTCCCGGCTATAAATATGAGAAAAAACCCAGGTATGAATCCAAGTTACACACACTTCTCAAATACATCTTCTTCTTCATTACCCATACTTATTCTCACACCGGAGTCGGGTCAAGGAGAGAACCCTCTTCTCCCCTTGGCGAGGCTAACGGTGCTCTTTTTTGCAGAATTGTCGGAGAAGAAGATCAGTTGTATCTGAATCAATCGAGAGGAAACTAACCTTTTTATGCGGATTCAAACCCCCTAGATATCTCGGTTCCGACCATTTATCTAGTGTTTCTTCATTGGCGCCCACTGATTCCTCTGTTTTTTCAATTTTTATCTCGTTTCGATTCAGTTGCCTTATTCTCTGTTTTTCACATGACAGAGAATTCATTATCTCACCCATCAGGTCCTCGATCTGAGTTCAAGGGTTCTACAACCCAAGGTACTCAGATTAACGGAATCATGGGAATAAACGAAAACAACAGTCATCCAGACAAAAACAATTTCTCAGATCCAGTCATAGAGAGATCACCAGAATATTGGTTCAACAGATGCCAGACTGCTTTAAACACAATCATCCTGCAAATTGCCAGATCCGAGTTCCCAAACATCAGATCTGGTGAAGAAATCAACACTGTAGTATTGGACCCACCAACACCCTGTCGGGGGGACATCCAATCTAGAAGTAACGTTGATATACGTCAGCAACCTAGAAGTAGCAGCTATCAGGAAGCTACATCGAAACAAATAAACATGGTTCAAGGAGGTCCGTCACGAAGACCAAATAAACGAAACCATGAGCAACATTGGAGGGAACAACAAGTCGTGTTTCCCGTTGTCCCTAGAGGCCCTCAGGAAGAACGACCAGTAATTATTACTGGCATCTTCGGAAATTACCGGACGGACTATATGTTCATAGATCCAGGAAGTTCGATGGACATCATATACGAGCAATGCTTCAAACAGCTAGACCCAGAAGACAAAACACGTCTAGAACCGGTCGATTTTCCCCTCACCGGATTCTGCAATGAAGCTGTATTCCCATTAGGGCAAATAGCTTTCCCTGTGACTTTATCGGATGGCGAGCATTCACGAACAGTCACAGTCAATTTCATGGTCATGCCGGCAACATCACTCCATGATGTCCTGCTCGGACGAAGGTCACAAAGAGAATTCAGCATGATCACTTCTATCCCACATGCTGCATGCGGATTTCCAACGGAAACCGGAGTTGCAATTCTATACTCAAGCAAAGAAGTCATGTACGTGGACGACGAGCCACCGACAAAGGTAGTCAAACCTTCAGCATCAAACGAACCGGAGAAATGGGTCCTGAACAACGAATACCCAGAGCAGACCATCCTACTAGGACATGCCATTTCACCGGCAACACGAATACAACTAAAAGAATTATTGTCCAACAACAAAGATATATTCGCTTGGTGCCCAGCAGACATGACTGGGGTTCCACGCGACATAGCACAACATTGCCTGAATATCAAACCATCAGCAGAACCTGTCGCTCAGGGAAGGCGCAGCTTTAGTGAAGAAAAAGCAAAAGCTATGGACGAGCAAGTGACAGAACTACTAGATGCGGGAATCTTGCGCGAAGTGAAATACCATACATGGGTTACCAATCCAGTAATGGTACAGAAACATAGTGGCGGATGGAGAATGTGCGTCGACTTCAAAGACCTGAATAAAGCATGCCCGAAAGATTGCTACGCGCTTCCGGAGATAGACAAAAAAATCGACTCTCTAGCATCATTCAGATGGAAGTGCTTTCTCGACTGTTATAAAGGTTATCATCAGGTCCAGATGAAGGAAGAAGACGAAGACAAAACCGCATTCCGCACAGATAAAGGCATCTTCTGCTACACTAAAATGCCCTTCGGCCTGCGCAACGCAGGCGCAACTTACCAACGCCTAATGGACACAGTTTTCAGCGGGGACATTGGCAAGACAGTCGAAGTATACATGGATGACCTCGTCATCATGAGCCATGAGGAAGAGACAATGCTCAACAATATTCATCGCACGTTCGACTCTTTGCGCAACGCAAACTTAAAACTTAACCCGACAAAATGCTCCTTCGGCATGGAAGAAGGAAAATTTTTGGGTTTTATAGTCACAAGAGACGGTTTTAAAGTTAATCCAGAAAAAGTGCAGGCCATCCAGCTAATGTCATCACCTGCAACAGTAAAAGAAATGCAAAGGCTCGCTGGGCGCTTAGCAGCCTTGAACAGATTCTTGGCTAATCACGCGGCGAAGTCTTATCCATTCATCAGCACGCAGCGAAACTGCGCAAAGAAAACCGACTTTCAGTGGACACCTGAAGCAGAAGCAGCATTCAAACAAATGAAAGAATGTTTAATCCAACTGCCAACGCTGACTGCGCCAAGAGAAAAAGAACCACTGATTTTGTATCTATCTGCTGCGGAAGTAGCGGTAGGTGCAGTATTGATGGTGGAACGTGAAAACGTTCAGACTCCAATTTATTATATCAGCAAGATGCTCACCGGTCCAGAAACTCGTTACTCAATGATAGAAAAACTGGTCCTAGCACTAGTACATGCATCACGACGCCTACGTCGATATTTTTCGGGCCACGTCATCACGGTCCTCACAAATTATCATTTAGGCCAAATCTTATCCAAACCGGATGTGGCGGGAAGATTAGCTAAATGGTCCATTGAGCTGGGAGGATACAATATCTTCTACAGGCCAAGACCAGCAATCAAAGGGCAAGTCCTAGCAGACTTTGCCACCGAAGTTCCCATCGACAAAGTTCAAGAGTGCGAGGCAATCCAGAACCCTATACCCGTTTTCGACGATAGAGTCTGGACCTTACACACAGATGGCGCTTCCAATGATGACGGAGCAGGGGCAGGTCTCCGATTAGTCAGCCCGGACAATCACGAACTCACATATGCCATACGCTTAGACTTCCGAAGCACCAACAACGAAGCAGAATACGAAGCGTTTTTAGCAGGCCTCCGTTTAGCGCTCAAAATGGGGGCAAGAAACCTCGAAGCTAATGTTGATTCAAAACTAGTAGCTGAACAAGTTAATGGGCATTACGACGCAAGAGGAGAAGCTATGGCGTTGTACTTAGAACAAGCACGAATATTAATTGGTCAATTCCAAACGTTTAAAGTCAACCATATAAATAGAAGTGAAAACAAACATGCGGACGCATTGAGCAAATTGGTTGCAACCAGCTTTAAGCATTTGGCAAAAGAAGTACGCATAGAGGTACTGTCCAATCCCTCTGTTCCTCTAAAACAAGTCAGCATCATAGAGATCGAAAGTTCGTCCTGGATGTCCCCGGTCATATTATACTTACAGCACGGGAAACTCCCAGAAGAAAGAGCAGAAGCCAGGAAAATTCAGAATAAAGCAATAAACTACGAAATGGCGGACGGCATTCTATACAGAAAGTCATTCATGGGACCATTACTCAGATGCGTTGACAAGACAGACGCGCGATACCTGATCAGAGAAATCCATGAAGGCTTGTGTGGAATACATGTCGGTCCACGTATGGTAGTAGCCAAAATAATGAGCGCATGATATTATTGGCCGGGAATGCACGTCGACTCAGTAGAAATATTATGGAAATGTGCAGCATGCCAGCGCCACGCGCCAAAAACGCTCCGACCAAAAATCCGCTAGTACCTGTCACGTCCGCCTGGCCATTTCAGCAATGGGGCATCGATCTTGTTGGCCCATTTCCTGACGCGCCAGGCGCGGTAAAATTCATCATTGCGGCGGTCGATTACTTCACTAAATGGGTGGAAGCTAAAGCTTTGGCCTCAACCACAGCAATGGTAATCCGCAAATTTATATGGGAACATATCATTTGCAGATTTGGATTACCATTACGCATTATCTCCGATAATGGCACAAATTTCGCCTCAGAAGATCTTCAAAAATGGTTCAAAGAAATGAAGATCGAGCATAACTTTGCCTCCGTCGCGCATCCACAAGCGAACGGTCAGGTAGAAAGTATAAACAAACAGATCGTCGACGGCATAAAAGCGCGACTTGGGACAGCACGCAGAGGATGGGTTGATGAACTCCCCAGCATCCTATGGGCACATCGAACAATGCCAAACACTAGCACGGGAGAAACTCCGTTCAGTCTAGTCTATGGGTCTGAAGCCGTCATCCCAGCCGAGATCGGCCTACCATCACCGCGCATGATAGCCATGGAAAAACAGAACAATGAGCAAGAGCGAAGAATGGATTTAGACCTTCTTGAAGAAAGGCGCGAGAACGCCGCCATCACAGAAGCAAGGTACAAATCCAAACTCGAAAAATACTACAATGCGCGCGTACGTTTATGTACATTTGTCCCCGGTGATTTTGTCTTGCGCGACAATGAAGCATCAAATGCGGAGAAACCGGGCAAATTAGCGCTAAAATGGGAAGGACCATACATCATCAATGAGGTCCTAGGCAAAGGGGCATATACCCTAAAAAGAATTGACGGGACTCTAGTTCCCCGCACCTGGAACGCGCAGCAGCTGCGCAGGTGTTACATATAGGACAAATCATTCACAGGCAATGTATTTCCTATTTACATTTGTATTACAAGCTTCGCGCTTTATTAATACAAACACGGTTCTCATACTTGTTACTGTTTATTACAAATTGCATGAAATTCCTTTGGTTTGTGCGAAAACAATATGGTAAACATTGTACACCTCATGAACAGTCTAAAACGGGGCAAACTAGCACGCCTTTTAGACAAACGTTCATACATGAGCACAATACCATTTCTCATTCGCCCCACCTACCCAAAAGCAATTAAACACATGCAACGTATTGTAAAAAACATACAAAATCTGCAAAGTACAACAGTACATCAAAATACATATCATCAAGTGTAGCATAAACACTTCAAAACAAGATCATGGTAATGATCACCAAAAAACAATCTTTACCAAGATAAACATCACAAAAAAGGGAGGAATACACGGTTCCCAAAACCTACCCTATTCAACAGTAGCATCTTCATCAACAATCAGAGCATGACCAACTCGACGCTTCCATCGACGACGATACACCAACTCACACCTACCAGGTTGAAGAGTTGGGAAACGAGCCATCAAAGCTTCAACAGACAACACACCAGCTTCTTCTCTAGTCTCCGATAGGCGAGGCTCAGAACTAACCCCTGAGAGGGGATAAACAGAAGACGTCAGCTTACCGGTTCCGGTAACTGTTGGCGATGGTGAGTTAGCAAGAAGCAAGAGACTTTCAGCAGCCTCAAACATATCCAAAACATCCAATAGGCGTCGGGTACGAGGGGAACGACGGATCCTCATCTTCATACACAAACAAAGACAAGGAAAGTAACACCCACATATATATAGGCACATAACCCCGGAAACGGGAAAGACATCATTACCTGTCAGGTGTCTTTTCCAAATGGCGCTACAGGAGCAAGCATCATATCCTCATAAATAAGGTCTGACAAGCGCCACTACGAATCCCAAGACAAAGAGGAAAAATACCCACTCTTACTGCCAACTGACGTCATCACACGTCAAGGTATGATTACAATTTCCCTTAAAAAAATTAATTAAATCTTCTCATAGAAGATTCTCTATTTTTCGCGCCCAAAAGCATTTCCTTCACATAAGTCTAGTGCTCCACTTATTTGCATAAATACAACACTAGACTGGGGGGACTTGAAGCGGTAAGGTCCCAAAAACCCCATAACAAGTACTTGACCACAACCTTGCTTTTCAACCCTTTAACCTTGCGCGGCCGCGCACTGGTCTTACAAAGGGAAGAAACAGTCAGCAGTCTACAATCGCGCGCCCAAAGGAAATCATAAATCCTTGCGCATTCTTCCATTAGCAAAGGATAAAAATCCTATAATAAATACTTCTGCTTAAATATCCAGACTTGGATATTATTTACCCAAACTTGGGATTTATTCATTCAGTTGTTTCCACACAATAAAGTGCCACACCAGATTACAGCAGTAATCTTCTAGAAGAAATACAATCGTGCACCACCAAGACGGTTATAACCGTCTGGACACGTGTAACCATCTCAGGCATCCCTGAAATCTCAACGAAAGCATGCAATTGGAGAGTAATCTCCACTTTGATCACTTTACACGTGGCAAATCCCCAGCCTTCGATCTAAACCACGATCCGTGTGCTCTCACGTCGGATCAAGGAGTTTGACGGAAGGAAATGTAACCGCTTACGGGGTTAGCATCTTCCGTCAACTTTTCACTAACGGGTTTTCCCGCCTAAACAACTCCCGGCTATAAATATGAGAAAAAACCCAGGTATGAATACAAGCTACACACACTTCTCAAATACATCTTCTTCTTCTTCATTACCCATACTTATTCTCACACCGGAGTCGGGTCAAGGAGAGAACCCTCTTCTCCCCTTAGCGAGGCTAACGGTGCTCTTTTTTGCAGAATTGTCGGAGAAGAAGATCAGCTGTATCTGAATCAATCGAGAGGAAACTAACCTTTTTATGCGGATTCTAACCCCCTAGATATCTTGGTTCCGACCATTTATCTAGTGTTTCTTCAATGTGAATCATTGATGAATAATTCTGTTAATGGTGTATAAACACTAGATGAATTGATATAGGATGAGGTTTGCTTGATTATTGTTGAATAATTAAAAGAACTAGCTTAAATACATGTTCTAGTTAGTTGGGTAAATGTCCCGAAAATGCGAAACCCGCCAAGTGTTTGATGGAATGCTTAAAAGAATAATATGCGTGATTTGGAAGAAGAATGAATGAAATTTAGTTGAACTAAATAAGTGAATGAACGTGTTGTTATAGGTGTGAAAGAAGAAGGTTCCAACGCTAGGAAGTCGGAAAGCTCACAAGATCGAGGTACGTTAGTGTACACCATATTTCTATTTTTATGATGTTGTCATTTGTATAATAATCTCAATTGCATTGTGTTGCTATGTTAAAGTTGTGAGAATTGAATTCTATGGACGTTTGAAAGTAGAAGTAAGATCCGTCATAAACGGATTGTGAGGAATGAATGAGTTACGAAAGATAATACATCATATCCGGTTCTTTCTAGTCGAATCGGGTATGGGAGGTTAGGTATGTAACGAATGAAAGTTTACTCGATCCGTCTACTCGGATTGAAGTGAAGTGTATGAATGTAAAGAATACGATTGTTCATCATGAACAAATCGGATGAAAGATATGTTAAAGATGCAAGTATCCGTTATTAACGGGTATGTTAAGAAAGGTATATTTAGCCTCTATTATGAGGCAAGTAAGTAATGAACCGTTTAACGGTTAATGATGTAATGGAATGATGCAAAACCGTAATAGAGACGAATCGGTGTATTAAATTAATTGTGTTAGTGATGAAATACTAACTTATTTGTTTGTGTTGAATGTAGGTAAATCCTCAATTTAGGCGACTTGGCAATTTGGGGCGAGCACATGCACACATTATGACCATCAAACGCTTTCGCTATTTCGTATTAATGTTTTGGTTCAAAATGTTTGTTTTTGTATAACCTTGCTATTAGTTGCACTTTTTAACACTTGATGTTATGGTTTTTAGTCATGTCTAGTCGAACGGGTTGTAGACTTATTTGTTTTGATGATGGTTAAAACAGGGATACGCTCGTCTTATGGACGGGTCATGCCCAAATTTTGTTAAAAATTGTGCATTAATGATTTTAGTATCGATACCTTAATTTGTGAAAAGATTAGGCGAAATTGAAAGTCAAAATTTTAGTATCTAACCTCGCCATTTTTATTAGACTTAAACGCGGACCTAACAGATTCAACATAAATTCTTGTGTTAATAGTAAAAAGTCGCGTCGAATAAGCGATCTGATCGAGAGTTTGCGGTTTTCACACCTAGTCTCGATCTAATCACTAGTTCATTTTCGAAAATTGTGCATGTGCTAGCCTTAGGAAAGGCTAAGTGATAGTGTCTAGCGAGTTCGAGCGAGGATATCAAGTAAGCTTGTACAAAACCCCTACCGGGTTTGCACAAGTCGTTCTGTTGGCACTTAGACTATAGACTAGGTCGTTTCTAAGACATCGACCCGGATTAGGTCGAGTCTTGCCTAATTCCCTATAGTTATGGCTCTAAAACCAGTCTATCACACCCTAACCGATGGCGGAAACATCGGGGTGAGGCACTGAGCGAAACAGATTGTCCAGGAGAATCCATAACAACTATTAATTATAATATATTAAAGCTTCATGTCCCATACCACAAGCATATAAAATAAAAGTTATTACAGAAGTTGTTCTCAAAGACAAATATCCATTCCGACAACTCAGATTTTATTTAGTTGGTTTCTAGACTCTCCTAGCTTGATTCCATAGCAGCTAACAAGCATAAGTATCCTAAACACCTGTCACATACGTTAAAATAAAAGTCAACACACATAGTGTAAAGGTGAGCATACAAGTTTAATAGTATATAATAGATAGCGAGATCGTTTACGCATAACCAGCATGTAACACGTAATAATGCGAAGCTAGTAGGTTATCGACAATGAAATATGCACAGACGTGACTGCGAGTTGTAGAGTGCGCAACACATATCACCACTGTGACATGTGAAGAAATACCCTTACCAACCCCCGTCCACGACAGGTGCTGAGTCCAAACTATAGTACTATCGTTGCTAAGGTGTCAAGCAACAATTACTGTGTAAACATAACATACAAGCATTCATCGAATAACACGTATAACATGCAGAGCGGTTAGCGTATAAAATGTGTTTGCGTTGTGTGATCGATGTGATTTGATATAGGTAACGTATGTAATACCCAAAAGTGCGTAAGCAAAAAGAGATCGAGTATACTCACAGATCGTGTTTAGTAAATAAACACTTTCTTGGATTGAAGGGAGCGCTGAGAGATTAGCCTGAACAGTTAAAGATAGCATAAGCGAAGAACGATGCGTTAATCGGTGCAAGTGAACAGTGTGACGGAGGGTCATCCGATCGGATGACAATCCAGATGGATGGTCATCTAGTCAGATGGCCATTCGGTCAGACTGTCATTCGTTTGCGATGGGTCTGTTTGTGTATGATGTGACTTTGAAGTTTTCGTTGTAGCATTTTCAAAATAAAGAAGTGTTTCTACAAATCAGGTCATCCAGACGGATGGCCGTCCGATCGGATGGCGATTCTTTGGAAACTAAATCCTTGGAAACTTTGTGAAATTTGTTAAGTGTTAAAGGGTCACAAGTTATCCGATCGGATTTTCGTTCGATCGGATGGCAATCCGATCGGACGGCAGTCCGTTCAGCAACCGGTTCGTTTTGAAAACTTGAAAATTTACTAAGTTTGGAAAGTTTGCGGTTTGACCGAGACGGTATGACAACGTGTCAAACAACGGAACCCCATCAAGTCCAAGTCTTCCGATCGGATGGGAATCACCCCGTTCGATCAGTTAAATGTCCTTGACGGTTGTTCATGTTCAACCCGTGAATCGGTCGTCTTCTCCGATAGGAGTCCATTCTCAGTCCAACATTTCACTATAGAACGAGTAGAAGGTCTGGACGAGCTCGGATTTCATCGGTTTTTATGTGAAAAGTTGAGAATGATGAAGAAAAGTTGAAACACTTTGATTATATTTAGATTTAGGCGAAATCAGTGTTTAACATTGTGGAAATCCTTTAGACCTGAGTTGTTTTTGGTGGAATGAGGTCACACTTTGAAGTTCATGAGAACCCATGATGACATCATCCTAGAACACCCCAAATCAGCCGATTTAATGGTGAAAAGTTAAGATTTGATGGTGAAAATGATGAGAAAGTGTGTGTAGATCAAGAAAGTACAAGATTTGAGGTAGAAACTTACAAGAATTGCGAGGAATCGAGAGAAAAGAGGGTTGGAACGTGCTGGTCGAACGAGAGAGCTGTCACATTACTGTTCATGATGTGACAGGTGATATTTATAGGTGAAAGGAGAGAAGGGCGGTGTAGTGTGACGGATCGGATGGTCATCCGGACGGATGACCATTCGATCGAATGGTCATTCGATCGAAGGGCTGCCGCGAGTTGGTTTTCGACGTTTCGTGCGTTGAGCATTGTGGTGCGTTGCGAGTAAGCGATGCGATAGTATTAAACAATAGTTACACAAATAACCTAACTAGCATACAATAACATAAGTAACCTTTTTAGCGTTTGCGATTAGATTGCGATGCGATAGAGTTGCGATTGCTTTTCGATTAATCACCACACATAAAGTAACATGCACAAGTAACACATATTCAGCACACACACGTAAAACAATATTCAGAACACGTAATTCGAGTTGCGATGCGATAGCGATGCGGTAGCGATAAGTCGATTAGCGATAAACTGCGATTATTACATTTACTCCACATAATATAACTAAGAGTTAACTGCCATTTTCGTCCCTGTGGTTTGGTCACTTTGGCCATTTCAGTCCATTTTTCAAAAATGCGCCATTTTCGTCCACGACATTCTAGAAAGGTGCCATTTCAGTCCAAAAATCATAACCCAGTTAAGTCAGTTAGTAAATAAGGACTGATTGTGTAAATTTGTAACATAAAGGACTGATTGTGTAAATTTGTAACACCACCACCACTAGCCCTGCCACCACCACCACTCCGCTGCCACCACCGCCACCACCGCCACCACAGCCACCACCGCCACCACAGCCACTGCCACCACCACCACCGCCGCCACCACAGCCACACCGCCACCACAGCCACTGCTACCACGTCTTACCACCGGAGATACACCAATCCATCCATCATTGTTCACGTTGAAATCATCATAGTTGAAATCATCAACCCATTCTCCGATCATCTTCTTCGAACTCCGACTGTGGTGGCGGTGGTGGCGGTATGTGTTTGCTTCTATTTTTATCATTCCGGTGGTGAACTGTGAGAGAGACTCCGACTGGGATTCCAACTTCTATTATATGTCTGTATGAATCCAGGTATGTGTTTGCTTCTATTTTTATCATTCTGGTGGGACTTTTTAAAGACCGATCATGGCTAGATTTCTGGTTGCAATTGGTTATTCGTCTCCTCGTTTAGTTCGTTTGTTCATCGGGGTTGTGATTTTTCTGGTCATGGGTGGTGCACGATGGTTTCTGATGGTGCATGATCGGAGACGGTGGTCTTGGGTGGTGGCAAAATGAAGATGACGGCTGGAGTTACATAAGTTGTCGATGAGATACGATGTCTGATACGACCCAACCCATTAACGGACCCAGTAACAGGCCCAAAAGGGAGTACCGGAGGCCCGCAAGGCTGCTGGACTGAATCCAGTTAAAGTTGTCGTCGAGTAGGGAACAAGTTATTGTTTTTCAGTCACATGTTTTATTAATTCTGCATTAATTAGATAGTGGTGCATGTTGATAGGTTAGTGGAGCATGTTAAAGTAGTGGTTGCATGGCATTCCTCATAATAAGGATCGTGGGTATCATGTGCTCATTGATTTCCTGCATATTTAAGTTTTGTATTTGCATTGAATTAAACTCAGAAAATTTGCCCCAATCGGAACTTTTTCTTTTGCTTGTTTCTTGGAGATTGGCCTACTCTACAGGCTCATACCAATGTCGATGTCGATGACGGTGGTTCGGAAACGAACAACGTCGTTCGTCGGAGTTCGAAGAAGATGATCGGAGAATGGGTTGATGATTTCAACTATGATGATTTCAACGTGAACAGTGATGGATGGATTGGTGTATCTCTGGTGGTAAGACGTGGTAGCAGTGGCTGTGGTGGCGGTGTGGCTGTGGTGGCGGCGGTGGTGGTGGTGGCAGTGGCTGTGGTGGCGGTGGTGGCTGTGGTGGCGGTGGTGGCAGCGGAGTGGTGGTGGTGGCAGGGCTAGTGGTGGTGGTGTTACAAATTTACACAATCAGTCCTTTATGTTACAAATTTACACAATCTGTCCTTATTTACTAACTGACTTAACTGGGTTATGATTTTTGGACTGAAATGGCACCTTTCCAGAACGTCGGGGACGAAAATGGCGCATTTTTGAAAAATGGACTGAAATGACCAAAGTGACCAAACCACAGGGACAAAAATGGCAGTTAACTCTATAACTAAAGTAACATAAAATAGAGTATCGATTACAAGTCAAAGAGTACAATCAATAATTAAGCAAGGAGCGACAGATCGCATTTAGCAATCTTTTCTTCCTTTGACCTTGACTTTGACTTGTACTTTGACTTCAAGTACGCGGGTTGTTACACTAAGTCGGGTTACCATCATCTTTTGTCTCTGGTTCAACACACGCATTGTTAGTAATGCTTATGGAAGATCTAAGTTGAGCAACATGCGATCAACTTTTACATCGAGTGATTATGGTTAATCTCATAACCAGTGGCGGAGCTAGACTAAAAGTTCCGAAGAGGCGGAAAGTCATGGGACCCAATTTTTTTTCTATCGCTATGTTTTAGGTTATATGTTGGGCTCAGCTATTCAATTCAGGTCGGGTCAAACAATAATAACTCCAAATAAATAGTTTTGACTTTTCCATGATATACCTAACAAAAAACAATCAATAGGATTGGGTTAAACTACAATTTCACCATACTTCTTCCTTAATTGATCATCTTCCCCAAATCTCCAATTCCACCATTATAAACCCTAATTTTGGAATCCTTGAACAATAATCACAATAGATGCAATGCATAGGTTAATCTCATATGTAGGATCGTTTTGTGACCCGAACGAGTCGTTCAGAAGAGATTTAATCCGTTTCAGAGGCGGAAACTAAGAAACGGATGTAGAAACAGCTTGAATATCACTTTAAACACTGATTGTATTAATCTGACGTTGTTTACAATCAAATCTCACACCGGCAGCACTTCGGTATGGAATCTCTGAACTGTTACAAATGAAATGAACTCAAGCCTATTTATAGACCTCCTAGTTTTGCTTGAATCACATACAAGCGAAACCCATAACTCATTCAAGCGAAACCTAGATAAAACATATAACAATTTCAAGCGAAAGCCATGTGCAATCTGATTTCAAGCGATAACCATCAAATATAGTTTTGTCTTCTTGTGATGATGTCATTGATGATGTCATAATATGATGTCATCATTTAATATGATGACATCATGCTTGAACTGATCCGCAATGAACCCGAGACTCGACATAAGACGAAGACGACAGATGAATGCACCAACAGACTCCCCCTCAGATGTTGACGAGTCTTAAATGTCGAGTATTCTCAATCTTCAGTCTTTATCGGTCTTTTTTCTTTCTTAGCATATACCAGGATCTTCTCTTTGGCTCTAACCTCGTCAGACTCCCCCTCTCATCATGATGGGATCGCCGTCTGGAATTAGCTATCACCTTGAGATCAATCCCTGGCTTTATCTCTGTTCAAGCTCATCACCTGCACACATTTTCTCATCAAAACATAAGTTTTTACTTAAATCAATAAGAAAAACTTATTAGTAATAGTTACATCAAGTTCAAATTAATGACCCTGATTAACTAATCAAACTTTCTTTTTCAAAATAAATTCCTTCATTTAAGCCCTCACTCCCAACCCTGTTCATCATGTTCAACACTTGGAATTTTGAAAATCAGTTCTTCAACATCAGTTGTCGAAAATCTTTTTGAATTTTTCAAAATTTATGCTAAAACACACTAAAATCTTTTTGGATTTTTGATAACAAAGGAATGCAATGCAGTAAAGAAATATATACAGACACTATTTTTGTGAGTTTGCAAAAGAGGATCATATCAGTTTTTGAGACAAATCACCAGCACCGTTAAGCTTTAAACATTTTAAGTTCTAAACGATTCACATAGATTGACGATAGTGTTGTCCACTTAAACTCAATCTAAAAACTTTCGAAATGCTTACCGATACGTTAAGATATATTTAGATAGCACTAAATTCTTATGGACCCCACGATCTCAGCATATCCCCTCATCATGCAATACACTGACTCAAGTAATGCCTTTAAACTTTTATCGACTGTGAATTGTGCGAAAACAAAGCAGAATGTTTAAACATTAACAATCAGGTCGATACTTCCGTATACGCAGAGAAAGTCCAATGTTTAAACAAAATAAGAAAAATAAAACAAGTTGAAGCTGTTTAGGCTTTAACCACCAGGTCGATACTTCCGTATACGCAGAGGAGGTCCAAAGCTTAAACGAAACACCAAAGAAAATAAAGCAGAACGTTTAGGCAACAACATCCAGGTCGATACTCACGTATACGCAGAGGATGTCCGATGCTTAAACAAAATAAAGAAATAAAACAAGTTTAAGTCTTTGCAAAATAAAATGCACAATCACAGTGACTTTTTAGCAAAGTTGTGAAAGTTCACAAACTTAACCAGTTTTATGTCTTTCGACAATCAGCGATTACTGAGTATGCACACAATCAAGAAGGACAAAACTAAGTACTATGCTTTTGACCATGTTTCCCACTAGAACTAGGCTTTTTCATTTAGGTTTGTATCGTTATCGCAAATCTACTAGTCTAGCTGAGCCTATCGTCATATCTTTAGTGAGACCGTTTATCACATTTTATCTTTCCATTTCTTTAGCATGCTGTGACAGTCCAACTGACCTACTATCATTTCCTCTTTTTGACAACAAAACTCATTTTTGCATTTTTTCAATGTTTTTGACATTTTCAAATTATCTAATTTTTTTTTTTTAATTTTTACTCCCCCTAAAATCAAAATATGTCTCAATTTTGATTTTCTGGGAAAATTTGAAAACAAACTGTACAAGAAATATGACAACATGATGAGAATTACTTCAATTCTCCATTCACTTGGCATGAACAATCAGAACTCCCCCTGACAACAAAACATTTTCCCATAGTGATTTCAAAACACTTAAGTTTGTTTTAATCAAAATGGTTTTTCCGGAAACTAAGTTTTATGTGTCTTTTCACAAATTCGGGGATCTTTCATCACTTTGTTTTCTTCAATCACTTGTAAAAACTAACATTCTTAAGATCAATCCACAAACATCACTTGTAGAAAATCAAGTACAACTTAATGTTCCTGATTTACCACTTGTAAGTCGAAATATCACATTCGTGAATTTCTCAAGAAATGTGCCGATTCATGTTCCACGCTTACCAACCTGGGAACTCCGGCATGTCAGGTTTTTTCATTTAAACAGATTCACCCAAGCCTAACGGTCCTTGGGTGATTTTGAATTCTTGTTCAACAATGCTGGAAAATTTGCATCATCCATTGTTAAACCTGAATTCTCCAGTTTTACCTCAACCAAAGGCTCCTCTGGCTTTGACGAACCAGAATCATTGCCTGCACATGGCTTGTCTGACTTTGACACATCAGATTCATCGCCTGAAGGTGGCTTGTCTGACTTTAACATGTCAGATTCATCGCCTGAAGGTGGCTTGTCTGACTTTAACATGTAAGATTCATCGCCGACCATTTTCTTCTTCCTCTTTTCTTCTTTCGTCATCAGATTTGTATCTGATGAATTCGTCTTGCTTGACTTCGCAATCGAGGGAGTCGATTCATCAGAACTCTTATTTTTAACAGATGAACCCGAGGACAAAATCCTTTCGAGATACTCTCTCGCTTTCTTCCTCTTTTTCCTCAGTCTGTCTTTTTGCCCCTGCGAAAGCTTCACTTTCGGTTTTAGAACTTTCTGTTCTTGAACTTTAGGTTCTTGAACTTTCTGTTCCTTGGGCTTGACATTGACTGGTTTCTTCACCTGCTTCTGAAAATTAACCATCAATCTTTCATTTGATCTCCTTGGGCAATCTCTGGCAATGTGACCTCTGATGTTGCAGTTAAAGCATCTCCTCGTCTCATAACTCCAACCTTGGCAGTTAACAGCAATGTGTCCTTGATAACCACATCGGTAACACACTCTGTTATCGTACCAATCACCATTTTCAGCCCAAATGCTCAAATCAAAGCACTGTTTGGCTTGGTGATATTCCTTTTTCCTTTTGATTGCTGGATTTGACTTTTGAGCACTGTGGTCCGACCTGCACCACTTATTACCAACAATTTTTGAATTTTCATTTTTTACTTTTTGTAATTTTTGATTGTGATTAGATGATTGAACTGATGAGCTTTTATTTTCTTTTTGAAGATTTTTCGGTTTTTTATCTTTTTGTTTTTGTTCTACATTCTTCTTTACAGGTTTTGCGATGAGCATTCACCTTTTTCAGTAGAATGTAGAACAGTTTCTTTAAACATTTCTTTTAATTTCAAAAATGTTTTCTTTTTCTCATCATCATCAGTTTTCTCATCACAATCTTCAACTTTGACTTTGTCAAAGTTTGTGACATTGTCACTTATTGGAACAGAATTGATCGGTTTTGGACATGGATAATCTGGTGTTGATGACAAAGTCTCAAAACCTATCAATTTCTCTTCAAGCTCTTGGATTTTAATCCGAGCTTTTTCAGCTTCATTTTCAAGTCGAATGATTTTCTGAAGATGAGAGTTTATTTCAATCTGTTTTTCAAGATTATTTTTAAAAATAGCAGATTTCTCATCTTCTAAAATCTTCATTTGACTTTGAAAATCTTTTTCAAATTTCAATTTTTCATTTTCAAATTCTTTTTCCTTTTCTTTCAAAATCTCGTTTTCTAATGTCAAACTGTTCAAATTACTTAACAGTTTGTCATTTTCAGATTTCAACCTCTCACAATTTTCCTGCAAATCAAAAATATGTTTCTTATCAGCTTTCATCTCATCTTTCAAAACTGAAATTTCTTCAGTCTGTTCCTCTCCCACTTGGACACCTTTACTCTTGCTCTTCTTTAATATTGATTTTACACTTTGACTTTTCTTCTTCTCAGCATTGATCACCATCTGTTCTTCAATCTTTTTAATGAGTGGACAAATTGTCAGTTTGGAAAATTCTCCAGAAGTCTTCAAGTTTAAGATATAATTTTCCCATTCTTCTTGAGGTAAAGCACTGACAAATTTTTCAACCCATTCTTCTGATTCCTTTTTAATACCCTTCTCAGACATTGAGCGAACAAGATGGCTATACCTCTCAATGGTACTCTTTGTACTTTCTCCTGGACAACCTGAAAATGAATCAAATTCTTTATTTAATACATTTATTCTATCAATAGTTTCTCTTGTCATATTAAAGAAATTGATATCCGTGATTCTTGTAGTTCAAGTGGAATAGCCTAACAATCAGATTCAAGCGGAATAACAACCTGTCTTTTAAGCGGAATACCTGAAACAAACAAACAAACAATCTGTTTAAATGAATTGAATATGTGAATGTTTGTAACGGTTGAATCGATCTAGGACTCGTGTCGAAGATTCATGAACTCGATTAAATTTTGATGAAGTGAGATTTCTGAATGAATGGGCCGACAGATCTTTCACATGGGCTTCAACACTTTAATCAATTTATAATTTGGGCCAACAACAATTTCCAATTCAAATCAAATTTACTTTGACTTCAAAAACCACTAACTCGACAACAACATTAATTGATGGTACACCAAAAGCACATGGGCCGAAGTATATTGTGTATCACTGTACCAATTTCTTTTTTATAATAGCCGACAACCCAATTGACAACTAAAATTCTATTTGGCCTTCATTCTTGAGCAGTATGATCACATGAATTGATAAAATCTTGTGCCGACAACAATTAATGATGATCACATGTATCGGTAAATGATGCTGACACACTCAACCTACTGATCATATGCAACTAACAATCTTCTATAACGTTTCACGCAAATCGAAGATAACCACCTCGGGAATGATTATCACGTGAATGAACCGATAAGTCTTGAAATAACAACAATCACATGCAATCTGATTTAACCGACAACATTTAAAACCTCAACAATATGATTGGGCCTCCAAACAAAGTCACATGGGCCGAAATATTGAGTATCACAGAACCGATGTTTTATAATGTCCCATACCCTTTAATCCACCACACAATGTTATTATGTAGTTTAAAATCTGATTAGAACGCACCGTATGTAGTGGACTGACAACATGCAATGGATAAATCCGAATTCAATGTTATCGAAATTCATAAAGTCACATGTAATCACACATGATTCTGATCACCTCTTGCAAACTGACACAAGCATGTAGTATCTTATCCCAACCAACTGACACCTCGAATTCAAGGTAATTTCACGATTCACGATATACTTTTCAAGCGAAACACGTGAATTTCAAGCGAGAGCTAGAATCAAGCAGACTCAACACGTAACTTCAAGCGAAAGCCATATGACATCAGCAAATACGAACAACTTTTCAAGCGATCGAACGACTTTTTACCAGTTTTAATTCGATTTTATCGCTGAAACTTTCCAGGATTTGTTAATACATGATTACGCACAATATGTGTGAATTTGAGCCGAATTTAACCGTGAAAATTTTTTAATTTTGTGAAAGAATGGGATAGAAATCAGAAAAAGTGACGTAAACAGGCTGTTTTGGCAAGATCTCTTCCTCCTGAGCTCTGATACCACTTGTAGGATCGTTTTGTGACCCGAACGAGTCGTTCAGAAGAGATTTAATCCGTTTCAGAGGCGGAAACTAAGAAACGAATGTAGAAACAGCTTGAATATCACTTTAAACACTGATTGTATTAATCTGACGTTGTTTACAATCAAATCTCACACCGGCAGCACTTCGGTATGGAATCTCTGAACTGTTACAAATGAAATGAACTCAAGCCTATTTATAGACCTCCTAGTTTCGCTTGAATCACATACAAGCGAAACCCATAACTCATTCAAGCGAAACCTAGATAAAAACATATAACAATTTCAAGCGAAAGCCATGTGCAATCTGATTTCAAGCGATAACCATCAAATATAGTTTTGTCTTCTTGTGATGATGTCATTGATGATGTCATAATATGATGTCATCATTTAATATGAAGACATCATGCTTGAACTGATCCGCAATGAACCCGAGACTCGACATAAGACGAAGACGACAGATGAATGCACCAACATCATATTAAATGATATAAGTAAGGTGAAAACACTAGTAATGCCCAAAAATTCAATTAATATTAACCATAGTTCACAACCTACACTACAAGAACTAAACAATAATGAATGAGAAACTAAAATAAATGATTACCTTGTTTAAATTCGTGATTAAACGCCTCTATCCAACTCGATTTCTTCCCTGTTTCCGTCAAATTTGATGAAGTATAAAGGATTGAAGATTTGAAGGCTTTAAGAACCCCCTTGAAAACACAGAACCCTTTTTTTTCTGTTGAAGTTGAACAACTCAGATAGGGCTCCTCTATCCTCACGTATTGTACTTTTTTTGTTTAAACATCTTTCAATTAAGACAAGTATGAACACTCAAGTTTTATTTATATAAAAACTAGTTTCAAATTTTATTTAAACTCACTTCTAGTTTAAAAACAATTATAAAAAATTACTAATAGCCCTGTTCCATACGGTTTTTTAACTCAATACGAAAGTATGTATAATTTTTTTGTAAACTTGGTAAGGGCAAGAAATTTTTAGACAAAATATTTGGGGGGCAGACTTATATTATTTTAAAATTTTCGAACGAAAAATCAGAAAAATTACACTACTAACCAAAACATTGGCGGTGACAGGTACACTCCCTTACCCCTTAAAAGTTGCTCCCCCTACCCATCACCAAAATAGGTGGGATTGATATATATATATTTATACTAAGTAAATATTAGACATGAGTACATGGAATATAAGATAAATACAAATACAATTAATTATTTTAGTCTAACTTCCCCCCTCAAGCTACATGTTGGTAACCCACACATAGCCTACATGCATATTGGTAATTTGACCTACACATGATCTACATATGTGTAGGTTATACAAAAAATGAAAATTTTTCATATTTTGTTTTGAATTATACTATAAGAAACAATAAATCTTATATATATATTAGGGGTCGCTAAAATGAAAACCACCCCCAGTTGCGAGAACCGCGAGAACCACTCCCCACCAATCAGATAATGACAACCAAAAGGGTAATATAATTATTTAATCAAAACCATCAAATCATCTTTCTCTCCTCATTAAAGTCTATTTTTAAAGTCTTTTCAATTTCTCTCTCTTCACATTTCTCTCTTCTCTTTTTGTTATTTTGTAAAAAAAAAATTGTAAAAAGTCTTTGTAAAAAAAAAAGTTTAAAACCGTAAAAAAAATTCGTAAAACATGTAAAAAAGTTTAAAAACGTGTGTGTAGAAAAAAGGTTTTCGTAAAAAAAGGTTAAAACCGTAAAAAAGTTTTCGTATAAATTTTGGTCTTTTGTAAAAAAAGTTTTTATGAAAACAAATTTTTTGTAAAAAAATTTTGGTAAAAAAGTTTTTGTTATAAAAAAAGTTTAAAACCGTAAAAAACGTTTTCGTAAAAAAAGTAAAAAATTTTAAAAAACGTGTGTGTAAAAAAAAGTTTTTTGTAAAAATAAGGTTAAAACCGTAAAAAAAATTCGTATACAGCGCGTAAAAAAACAGCACGTAAAAAACGGGGTGTAAAAAACGGCGCGTAAAAACGGCTCGTAAAAAAACCGGGTGATAAAACGACGCGTAAATACGGGGGCGTAAAACGGCGCGTAAAACCGGGAGTAAAAAAACAACGCGTAAAAACGGGACGTAAAAAACGGCTCGTAAAAACATTTTTTGTAAAAAAAAATCCTGACAAAAATTGTTTTCTGTAAAAAAATCAGATTTTAAAATGTTTTTTAATTATAAAATCTGATTTAATAAAAAACAATTTATTTAATAAGACAAAAAAAACTAATAAAAAACAATATATACAATAAGGCAAAACAAACAAATTTAAAATTAAAATATTAAAAACATAATAAGACAGAAAGAATTTAATATTGTTTTTGTAACTTTTAATCTCATTCATCTATTTTCAAAGATCAATGGTTGGAAAGTGGTTCTCGTGGTTCTCTTAACTGGGAGTGATTTTCATTTTAGCGGCCCCCTATATAATATATATATATATATATATATATATAGGGAGAAGATCATGCGAGAACCACCTCTTATTGCGAGAACCGCGAGAACCAATGTGAACACAACAAAAAATGCCTAAAAATAGCTAAAAATCACACAAAAAAAAATTTTAATATTTTTTATATAAAAATCGCTACTTTTCGAAGCCAAAAAAAAATTAAAATTTTTTTTTTATTTAAAAATTTTTTTTTTTTTTGCCACTAAAAGTAGTGATTTGAGCATAAAAAATAATAAAAAAAAATTTAGATTTTTTTAGGTTTTTTGGGGGTTTAGTTTTTAGCATTTTAGCTTGGGGGGGTTTAGGTTTTTGAGGGGTGGGGGAGGGGGGTTTAGGTTTTGGGGGGGTGGTGGGGGTTAGGTTTTTTTTAGGTTTTTTGGGGGTTTTAGTTTTAGCATTTAGCTTGGGGGGGGGTAGGTTTTTTTTTTGGGGGGGGGGGGGGGGGTGGGGGTGGGGGGTTTAGGTTTTAGGGGGGGTGGGGGTTAGTTTTTTTTAGGTTTTTTTAGCTATTTTAGGTTGTGTTCACATTGGTTCTCGCGGTTCTCGCAATAAATGGAGTTCTCGCATGAGCTCCTCCCTATATATATATGTGTGTGTGTGTGTGTGTGTGTGTAGAAACGGGTTCAGGAGAGAACGGTGAAAGGTGTGAGATCGGTGAGAACGGATCATGGCCCAACACGTGGCAGGGGGCCCTAATTGTTATGCGGGGGTACGATTGTCCTTTTATACGTTCCCTCCTTATTCGCATTTTAAATCTCTTTCAAATTAAAACTCCAAAGATTTATTGTTAGTTGTTACCTCCTTTGCAAGCTTTCTCAGATTTATGGCGTTTAACGTGGATTTTGTTCGACAAAGTAAAATTCGTTGGCGTTTTCTATTTTTCGTTCCAACAAATCATGCAACAGATATGGCGTTTTGTTCTTTTATCATTGTTCTATGGCGTTTTTTGTATTATTATTTCTATAATGTGTTGTATGATTTTCAATAGCGTTATTTCAATTATGCAATTTAATCGCGTTTTAATTGATATTTAATCTATTATTAAGAACTGCAATTGGAGTTTTCAATATTAATTTTAATTGTCGTTTACGTTCTAGTGTATTTCTTATGTTTTTACGATCATTGGCGTTTTTCATCTATTTGATTAGTTTTGAATTTTATTTAGTAGTATTTGTGAATATCAGTTATTACTATTTTGTTAATTTGTGTAAACATTATTTTTGTTAATTTTGGCGTTTTCATTATGATGTTATATTTTGTTAATTATTTATGTTGTTAAGTGTTTTTAATTATTCATCTCATGGCTTTTTTATCATGTCGTTTTTAAATTATGTTTATTATGTCTTGTTTATTATTCAATCAATGACGTTTTAATGTATAATGTTATTACGAGACATCACTCTGTTTTTCTGATTTTTCTGTTCCTCCCTATGTTTTCTCAGACGAAGTCTCTTCCTCGAGTCAAAGGCATTGCCCCAAAACTGGATTACCATTTATCATTCCTGACGTCAGTGAAGAATTAAAGCCCAGAAAGGACATGGTATTCTCAAGCCTTGATGATTGTTATTCAATGTATGTTAAGTATGCCAATGAGTGTGGGTTTTCAGTCAGGAAAGGGACTACAAAGACAAACTCAAAAGGTGTCTTACATATTAAGTATTACTTGTGTACGAGAGCTGGGGTATATAAGGACAAGAAGGTTGATACGTTGGACCCCAATCAAAAGGAGCGAGTAGTGCGATCTAACTTTTCAAAGAGGACTGATTGTGGTGCACTGTTATGTGTACTTTTTGAGGATGGATCATGGAAGGTGTATAAGTTTGTCGAGGAGCACAATCATGAACTTGTTGAACGTCCTGATAAGCATTTTCTTCCAACTGAACGACACCTCACTCAGCTCCAGAAGCATGTTATACACAGCATGTCTAAGTTGAATTTGGGTCCTGTCAAGGCGTTTAATGTTATGAAGACTTGTTTTGGCGGTTTTGAAGACGTGGGTGCAAGCAAAGTTGAATTTAAGAACTATAAGAGGCAAATTAACTTGTTCATAGGGGAATATGACGCCGATATGGTTGTTAAACATTTGAATGAAAAAAAAACATTCTCAGCCTTATTTCTCGTATAATTAAATCACAGACGAAGAGAATCGTTTAAAGGGTCTTTTTTGGTGTGACGATCAAGCCAAACGTAATTACCACGTGTTTGGTGATGTGATTTCGTTTGACGCCACGTATCGTTCCAACAAGTAATATTTTTTAATTCAACTTCTTCTGTTTTTGGCGTTTTATTAATTTACATGCAATGGCGTTTTTATATTTTACATGCAACGGCGTTTTATTAGTTTACATGCAACGGCGTTTTATTAGTTTACATGCAAAGGCGTTTTATTATTGTTTCATTTCTCATGGCGTTTTCATATGCAGATACTCTATGGTATTTGTACCGTTCACTGGTATAGACAATCATCACTGCAATGTTACATTTGGTGCAGCATTGTTGGCGTCGGAAGCTGCTGATACGTATATTTGGTTGTTAAGAGTTTTTCTAAAAGTTGTTGGTTCTCAACCAAAAGTTGTTGTCACTGACCAAGATCCAGCGATGAAGAAGGCTATTTCTGTTGTATTTGTTGACACGAGGCATCGGTTATGCATGTGGCATGTGATGCATAAACTTTCTCTGAAGGTTGTTATGCTTTTTTATCTTTGGCGTTTTAGGATACACTGCGTTTTAAAATACATGGCGTTTTGTACCTTGTTACTATTTTTTTAATTAAGTTTTGTCTTTTGTTTTTTTTTTATGCATGGCGTTTTCGTGTTATATATAGGTTGGTGTTAGGCTATGCAATTCCACCAATTTTAAAGAACGTATTTGTGGTGTTGAGTGGAAGGATATTCTCACACCTGAAGAGTTTGAATCAGAATGGGAAGCGGTTATCGCAGAATTCAATTTAGAAGATAATGACTGGCTATCTAATATTTTTGCACTTAGGGAATCTTGGATCTCTGCATACTATAGAATGGAGCATATGTCTGGTCTTATGCGAACTACATCCAGGTCGGAGAGTGAGAATCATTTTTTTGGTCAAGTGTGCAATTCGAAAGCAACTCCTGTCGAGTTCATGACGCATTATGAGACTGCAATAGAAGCACAGCGTCACACACATCGTAAAAATGATCATGAATTTCGATACAAAAGACCCCAGTTGAAGAGTAGTTACAAATTGTTGGAAGGGCAAGCTGTTGACATATACACAAAAAGTATTTTTTGTGACGTTCGAGCTGAGCTTATTGGAGTTGCGGATTGCATAAATCAACGTTACGAAGATCAGCCTGATGGGTTTGTTAAGTTTTACGTAAATGACTTCCAACAGCCTTGTACATCCTTATTTGAGGTAAATAATGGCGTTTTGGTTTTTATGGCGTTTTTTGTTAATGGCGTTTTATCATATGCAATGTGTTTTTTTTTTCTTTTTTAGACAAACATTATATGCATGGCGTTATAGAGATATTGTTTTTGGCGTTTTTCAGGTAATGTTCCGTAAGTCTGATTGCACATGCAGTTGCTCATGCAGGTGTTTTGAACAGTTTGGTTTGCTATGTAGACATATATTCTATGTTTTGAGAATTATGGACATTAGGGAATTTCCAAAACAATACATTCTGAATAGATGGCGCAAAGAGGCCTCCCCAAACTGCTCTCCTGAATTCTCAATTAGTCGTGAATATATGACCGAGCTTAATCCTGATGTGCAAAGTATGATGCGAGATACTATTTATTCAACCGAATACACTTTGAACCGTTTATCTGGTAATAAAGAGGAGCTATCCTTCTACAAGGATCATGTTCAATCTTATATGAAGAAGGTGTAGATTGTTGCTCCTCCCACTAGTTCTAGGGATAGATTTGCCAAGATAACCGGTCAATATAAAAACGACAAGAATCCGATAAGAGTCCCTGTAGGTTATAAATCCAAAGGTTCTGGTTCTCGGAAGCGCTTGAAATCTAAACAGGAGATAGCAATCGACAAAAAGAAATCAAAGTCGAAACCCGGGTCCAAAGAAAGACAGTGTCAGAACTGCAAAGCCTATGGACACTACGCATCAACATGCAAACATGCCGTAATTAAAAGAAGATCGACAAGGTCTTCGAGAGCCAGTGAAGAGTAGTTTGGCGTTTTGTATTTGTCATTCTTACACAACACATACAGATGGTCTTCGAGAGCCAGTGTAGAGTAATTTGGCGTTTTTTTATTTCAATCCTATAGAACACAGACATTTCTCAGTCTGGCGTTTTAAATCTTTTTTTTTTTTTTTGCATCTTTTTTTTTTTTTTTGCATCTTTTCCTTTTTTCTACCTCTTTGTTCATAACATGCTACTTCGAAGTTAAATAACAAACAATATAAGATCGGGCAAGGAAATCAAACGCCAAAAAAACAATAACGCCACTAAATAAAACTACCATAAACTTCTAATTTTGGTCGTGCTAAACTCAATAATGTTTTGCTGAACGAAATGGATAACATTGTTAATCCTCAGTTAAGAAAGATGTGTAACAATGTTATCCATCCCGTTTATCTAAACTTTATAGAGAACAAAAACAGAATCTCCATGAAATGGCTTTTTTGAAGTTTTGTGGTTTTTGTATATTTTGACGTTTATATTCTCATTACATAGAGCAAAAGTTTATTGAGAAAATAGTGTATATCAAAGAAACATGGATTTGAATCTTTGATATTTTGATTTTTTTGGCGTTTATAAGATGAATGGTATAGAGGAAAATATAGGTTTTTGTGTCGATTTTAGTAGTTCTGAGAGTTTGTTTATATAGGAAGTTTTTGGCGCGTATTTTGGGCGCGATTTTTATTACAGTAAATGCTAGTAATAAAGTTCCGTCGTTTTAGTACTGTTTGTTCAGCTTTATCGGTTAAAAACAAAGTTTGGCATTTTATATCTATGGCGTTATATTATGATGAAGTGTGCTATGTGTGTTGAGGCGGGATTTTAATAGCGTGAGTTTGACGTTTTATGTTAAGTCAAAAGACCCTTTTACCCTTAATGAAGAGCGCCCGATTAATAAAAGTGATTTTATTTACGAAAATGCCACCGCGTCATCTAGTACATAGATTGTTTTGATCTGACGATCCATAAGCGTTCTCTCCGTTCTCACACTTTTGAGCGTTTTCTCTAGATCCTGACCCTATATCTATATATATACACACTAAGTAAATATTACACATGAACAGAAGGAATATAAGATAAATACATAGCAATAGAATTCATCATTTTAGTCTAACACATACCAACGAAGGTCCTAAGCTTATACTCGATTTTTACATGCTAAGGTTGGTCTCTAAACTTCCACTTAAACCTTTTGACGTATGCCATTCTTTGGTTCGGGTTCGCTTTTACGAGTGTGAACTCCACACCCCCTGATTTGTTTTATAGCCCTTTGTTTCCCAACAACCTAAGATTGCCAAGATCTAATACTGTGTCATACATTTTCGATCTCTAATTCAGAACTCATATAAGCAATGACATGCAAAGACCCTAATTTGATGATAAAAATTGTAAAGTACACACACTCTTTTATATGTTATATGTTAGCTAGTGGATAATTTTATTATTGAGTTAGACTTCTTGGAAAATTTGTGATTGTACATTGTTGTAGTTGTTGCATTTGTTGTAGTTGTTAGAAAGTGTTTGGACTTTGATTATATCCCGCAAATGATAATTGGGGGGGAGGGGGTTGGTAACGATTGATCCATTATGGGGACATAGTTCGATGTTTGAAATGGTGAGTTCGGGGTGTTTGAGTTACTTGGATTCATGGTTTGATTGAATTTTGTAAAGAAAGTAATCGGCTTTAGATAAGAGTTAAATGTCATTTTAGTCCATGTGCTTTGGATCATTTTGTCAGCTTAGTCCAAAGATTTCATTTTTCGTCTGTGGTTCCAAAAAGGTTTCATCATTGCCATTTTAGTCCACTGGGCTAACTTCATCCATTTTTTTCTGTTAATTGATAAGGGCAATTCGATCATTTTATATGTAGTTATGTGAACTAGAAGGGGAATTCGGCCATATAAAATGACCGAATTGTCTTTCTCGTTAACAGAAATAATGGATAAAGTTAACCCAGTGGACTAAATTGGCAAGGATGAAACATTTTTGGATCAACATGCGAAAAATGAAACATTTGGACTAAACTGGCAAAATAGCCCAAACCAGAGGGACTAAAATGGCATTTAACTCTTTGGATAATAAACTAAGTTGTATAAAAAGTATGAGTAAATGTTTGAGTTAATTACACAAATGGGTCCTGTGGTTTATAGTTAATTTCGCCTTTGGGTACTAACTTTTTTTTTAACATGTTTAGGTCTCATGGTTTCAGTTTTGTAACACCTTTGGGTACTAACACCAAAATTAGTTAATTAATGACCAAAATGCCCTTGCATTTTTTAAGTTTATCAATGTAACACATTTGGGTACTAACACCTAATTTTATTTATGTTTAAATCAATTTTATAAAATCTATTTATTTTCATCTTTTTATTATATTTCTTTATTAACATAAAGTCTATTTATTTTTTTATTTTCATATTTTTATTAAATTTCTAATTTAACATAAAATCTACTAGTTACACCAGTAAAATCTACTAGCTATATAGTTTTATGTAAATTAAATATCTTACTCGTTTTAAATAATCGAAACCTTACTCGTTTTCAATTTTGGATAGATAATAATAAATATAGAAACTGTATAAGTTCTAAAATAGTAAAATGTAAATGAACAAAAAAGCAAGTTAAAAAAAGGTTTAATTATATGAAAGATATTTATTATTATCAATTATATCTATCCAAAATTTATTATTATCAAAAATATTTATTATCAATTATTTTGGATAGTAATAAATAATAAATATCTTTGATAATAATAAATTTTGGATAGATATGATTGATAATAATAAATATCTTTCATGAAAAAAAAATTAAGCCTTTATGTAATTAAGCCTTTACAATTAAGCCTTTACAAAATTAAGCCTTTATGTAACAACACGTTACAAAAAAACGAGTTAAAAAAAGGTTTAATTATTTTCATGAAAGATATTTATTATTATCAATTATATCTATCCAAAATTTATTATTATCAAAGATATTTATTATCAATTATTTTGGATAGTAATAAATAATAAATATCTTTGATAATAATAAATTTTGGATAGATATAATTGATAATAATAAATATCTTTCATATAATTAAACCTTTTTTTAACTCGCTTTTTTGTTCATTTACATTTTACTATTTTAGAACTTATACAGTTTCTATATTTATTATTATCTATCCAAAATTGAAAACGAGTAAGGTTTTGATTATTTAAAACGAGTAAGATATTTAATTTACATAAAACTATATAGCTAGTAGATTTTACTGGTGTAACTAGTAGATTTTATGTTAAATAAGAAATTTAATAAAAATATGAAAATAAAAAAATAAATAGACTTTATGTTAATAAAGAAATATAATAAAAAGATGAAAATAAATAGATTTTATAAAATTGATTTAAACTTAAATAAAATTAGGTGTTAGTACCCAAATGTGTTACATTGATAAACTTAAAAAAATGCAAGGGCATTTTGGTCATTAATTAACTAATTTTGGTGTTAGTACCCAAAGGTGTTACAAAACTGAAACCATGAGACCTAAACATGTTAAAAAAAAGTTAGTACCCAAAGGCGAAATTAACTATAAACCACAGGACCCATTTGTGTAATTAACTCTAAATGTTTATTGAAATATGGTTAAAATAATTAATTAGCTTTTATTTTTGTTTTCTAGCCGTTTTTAACTGTAACAAGGGGACCCAACGGTTGGAATTTGAAATATGATGGACGAAACGAGGGTGCTATCCACCCGAAGTTGGACGGAAAAGGGAGGAGACGAGGTATTTCTGACCTCCCACGGTGATATGGCACCTTCCTGAGACCATAATACATGGTCTTAAAGGCAATCACTTGTCCTAAAGCTCAAGAATAGGTATGGCAAAGGGTTGGATCTCATCCCCATACCCGATTATAAAAGCTTGTTCCATACTTGACCCAAAACTCGTCCGACTGTCTTGTATTGGGCATAACGGTTGGAATTTAAAAAATGATTGACGAAATGGGGGTGCCATCCACCCGAAGTTGGACAAAAAATGGAGGGGCATAGTATTCTCGGCCTCCCAGCAATTATGTGGCACCTTCCCGAGACTGTAACACATGGTCTTAATGGCAATCACTTGTCCCTAAAGATCAGGAATATGGACGACAATGGGTTGGGCTTCCCATCCCTATACCCGATTATAAAAGTTTGTTCCAAACTTGACCCAAAACACGCCCGGTATCTATCTTCTATTGGACATATTTGTGTGTTTTAGGTATACCTGTTAGTTTATTTAAAATACCCGTTGAGTATACCTGTCGCAAAACTCGTTAGGTATCTATCAAGTAACTATTGATCAAATGTTTTTTTTTTTTTTGAAAAAGAAATGATTTGATAGTATAAATTATTTAGAAATAACTATTTAAAAAATATTTCACCATTGATGTAACCCATTGAGGATCAATTGGTCCCGCAGGTTACTAAATTTAAATATTTGGGGTCGTTTGTACAAAGGGATGGTGACATAGATAGTGATGTAACCCATCGCATACAGGCTGGCTGGTGTAGATGGAAGGCAGCCAGTGGAGTATTGTGCGATAGGAGGTTCCCTACTAAACTAAAGGGAAAATTTTACAGGGTTGCAGTTAGACCAGCTATGCTAAAGGGAAAATTTTACAGGGTTGCAGTTAGACCAGCTATGCTGTATGGAACAGACTGTTGGGCTATCAAGAAGACACAAGCGCGCAAGATGGAGGTAGCAGAGATGAGGATGCTGAGGTGGATGTGTGGACACACGAGGTTGGATCGGATAAGAAATGAGGTTTTTAGGGAGAGATTAGGAGTGGCTAGTATATCGGATAAGATTAAGGAAGGGAGATTGAGATAGTTTGGGCATGTGAAGCGGAGACAAACGACAGCACCAGTTAGAGTAGTGGAAACTCTTACTGTGGAGGGGAAGAGAGGAAGAGGCAGACCCAAACTGACATGGGAAGAGCAGATTAGGCATGATTTACTAGAGTTGCATCTTTCTGAGGACATGGTCCAAGATAGGACTTCGTGGAGGCGTAGGATTAGGGTTAAGGACTTCTAGAGGATACTGCAGTAAGGTCTTAGGTGTATTTTAGGGAAGTAGGTTTTCTTATTCTTTTAAGTGACTTTACCGACGATTGACTTCTTGTGTATATGCCCAAATGATGTTGTATGCTATTATACATGATTTACATTATACTGTGCCACTCTGATCACTTGTTTCGTATAGGTGACTTATTTTTTCTCTAGTCTATTTTTCTATTTTTCTATATTCTTGGACTTGATGTGTTGGTTTGCTATTCGTTTTGGAGACGAGGGTCTCTTCTGGAAGCAGCCTCTCTATCCCTAGGGATAGAGGCAAGGTCTGTCTACATCCCACCATCCCCAGACCCTATGAGTAGCTTTGCTATTTGTGGGATTTACTGGGTATGGTTGTTGTTGTTGTTGTATTTAAAAAATATTTCAAGTTTTCTATAGTAGTAACATGTTCTAAGTTTTTTTTATGGCTTCAGAATTGAAATTGTGGAAACTTAGGGATATGTCAATATAAACTTAAAATAAATGAAAAATCATGTAGGGTAAACTGATATATGTTATCGGATAAACGGGTGTAACACCAAATCTCATACCCGTAAGAACTATAAAAGCAATCACGTATTGATTGCCCGACCCTATACCCCTGTCTTGTATGTTTCGAGTATTCCTATCTAATTTGTGTTTCATTGTCGTCCCTAATCGAGACACACTATTTTCAAACTAGTTTTAAAGTTTCGTATTTTCAAAGAATTGGTGAACATAGAAGTAACCTCCTACTCTTTCACATCAACCATTTAGTGGTTTCTTGAAGCCTCAAATTATATATGCAAAAGAAAGCCATTCTTATGCCTTTAGTTGGAACGAGAAACATATTGTTATCTTATGAATTTGTGTACCACAACTTTACAATACAAACTTGGTTGTAATACTAAGACTTTCTTGCTTAGCACACTTGCAACCGGTACATGCATTAAGCCTTCGTAAACAACTCTTTATACACGTCCATTTTGATTAGATGTTTAGTTTTCAAAGTACAAACGAATTATACATGCTCATTTGATTATAAAAACTCAACAGTTTGACTTCAGTCTAAAACTATTACCTACTTGGTTTACCTTCATGTGTAGTGGGTTGGTACCCATCGCCTTGTTACCGCCCAAACACCGTGCCAAGAGGTGGTATTGATGATGGAACGAAATTACTATGCTATACCTTTTTAGATGGGCTTTGGCGTTATCGGCAACGGTCTTATGGAACAAAATTACGATCATATGCATTTTTTATATTTTGTTTCAATATCTCATGAAAACACATACTTTCAACCCATTACCATGTTTAAAAAAAAACAGAACTTGGTTAAAACCTAACAATCTAGAAGAGATGCTGGTGTTCATATCTTCTTGTTTTTACAGACATAACCAAACGAAAAATATTCAACCGGTCTGGTCTAGTTCTGCTCTGATGTTAAGTCGGTCAAAACCGAATCCTGTTCATCTTCTCGTAAGTGACTCAGGAGTAATAGGTATGAACCATTAAGTGCTAAACCAGTGAGGTCTGAAAAAACTAGATTAAAAGCCCTATTCTTAATATTAAAAAAACACTAAGATGCACTTGTTAGAATAAAATAATATTCCAATTACAACTTTATATATACTTGAAGACCTTCCAAAACAAAACAGACACTAATTTCATAATCATACACACAAATTTATTCTCAAACCAACATTTTCATCACAATATCAACAAAACTTACCCAAACTATAATTCATAATCCTCTAATTCAACTGTCTACTTGCCGAAAATCGATTTCAACCACCAAACCCCTTTAGTATCCGCCGGAGCATCTTCCGCCTCCGGCGGCGGGTTCGTGTGATTCGTCTTCTTCAATTTCGTCACATCATACCCTTCTTCCTTCGCCTTCTCAACCAACTGATTATATATCTCCTCATCAAGATGGTTCTCCCTGCACAATATCTACAAAACCACAACACAAACATATTATTATAATCAAAGTTTTGAAAACCGAACCGCACCAACCAAGCCAAACCAAACATAAGCTACAACATACCCATAAATAACTCCTGGAGGGCTGACCAATCAGAGCATACCGATACTCATCATCAAGATACAACACCCAGTAATCCCCAGTAACAGGAATAATAGGCAAAAACGGGGGTACATAAAACTTGACTTTCAACTTAGCTTCATCACTGTTGGGGTCAGCTTTATAAGCAGTCCCTTCAATATACCCTCTCTTGCCATCATTCCAAGTCTCATTCAACACATTTACAGTACCATCATCTCTCAGTGTGTAGGTAGCCCTCGTGTTTATCCCGTTTTTGGGCTGGAATCTTGATGGGAATGAAGCTATTTCGTACCATCTGCCCATGTATCTTGCGAGATCTATGCCTTTTACGACTTCCATCGATTTTTTTGCCATTGTTTTAGGGTTTTGCTTTTGCTTGAGGGTTTTTGTTGGGATAAGAGTGAGTAAAGGAGGAGGGATTTATGGGATTTTATAATTGAAGGGGTTTTGGTGAGGGTGATATGGAGGATTGGTAGCCTCACAAGTGTAAAAGTGAATAATAATCGGTGGATTGTTCTAGAATGGGTTTGATTTTGCGAGATTTTTCTAGGGATTTTCTTGGGAATAATCATTGAAATCTTATCTCTTAACGGCTAAGTTTTTATGATTTGGGACATATATTTTCTTTTCTTGTGATTGTTTTAATAGTTTTTAAAGTAACGTAACTTTTAATACCGTTTCTTTCATCATTTTTAACATATAATTTCATTAAAAACAGCTACATTTTCTCTTTTATTTAAATTAAATAATATTTTTTTATACTTTTATTATTATCTTCTCTCTCCTCTACACACAACAATTTAAAAATATATTAAATTAAAAATTATAAAGGCAAATTTAAAGATGAAAAGTAACATTTTCTCTCTTTACCTATCCACAATCACTTACAATCACTTTTCATAATATAAAAAGTTCACTCATAGAATTTAGATTAGGGGACGGATTGTAAATGCTCTTAGAGTTATTACTAGTTGACCACTCTACTTTAGCTTTCACACTTATCTTACAACTTATATTATGACTAATTTTTACATTTTTATGTACTTATATTATAAAATATAATCCGTATGTCTAGCATAACATGTGTACATGAATATGTAAAAAGATAGATCGTGTGTCCATCATCTTTAGTAGTTTAATAAATCAAATGTTTAACTATGCAAGTCAAAATCATCTACTTCACGAATCTTAAAGTTGTAAGTCGTGTATAACTCACGAAGTAGATCCATATCTATAGGGTATTGTCGAACTCACCCATGTGAGGAGATCCATAGACATGCACTTACAACTTGGTTTACCCAACTTATCTTCAGCCATAAACATGTTTTCCTTCTTTTTGTAATGCATGTCTAAAGCTTGTCTATGTTCATGTCTATTTAACGACATTATCATTAGCATGATCAATTGTGACAAATCTGATAGGGAACTTACATTATCGTTTTGCATTCAACTACATTGGCACCACAATCATGTAGTATTCTTCATCTATCAATTGACGCTATTTATGAGATCTCTTATAGTGTACTTATCTTATCTAGTGGAGATCAATGTTAGATGCGTCTCTGATAATTCACATACCCTGTTCAAGCTTGGAAAAAATGTGCCCTTCCGTTATGTTTTGTTATTATTTAAAAAAAAATCAAATTAGTATTGGGTTCAATAAACCTAATTCCAAGTGGGCTAAATTCTAAACCATAAAAAATGATTTGTAAAGGGGCCTATATTGGAAGTGGTATATGTTTACTATTTAAAAAAATAACATATACGTATCGATTTTTTTTTTAAATCGCATGCCCCTCAAAATCGCGGGCCTTGTGCGGAGGTCCTCCCCGCACACCATCAAAGCCTCCCATGATCAATGTCTACTCTCGTGTCTCTCATACTGTAGTTTTCATGTTTTTTCCGGTGTGCTTAGACCGTGGGGTATGGGGCGGGGGTTTGGGCGTGGGTTGGGGGAAAACGCCCAAGTCACCACCCCGGGTGGGCTTGGGTTGGGGCGTGGCCCTTGGGTCTTGGGTTTCAAGCCGGGCATTGGGCGGTCTTGACATCCTAGCTGGCGGACTCCCATTTGCTCACCCCGCCATGTCATAGCGGTCCATATGAAAAGTTTGAATTTTAAATTCAAACCATTGGCTTGGCCAAGCGGTCAGCCCAAGCGGTCACCCCAACCCCAACATCCCCTATAAAACTCCAAACCCCAACCGTGTGGTCCATCCCAAACCCCCACCGTGGTCCATCCCAAACCCCACCGCTATCCCCCGCTACCGCACCGGTCACCCCAACCCCAACATCCCACGAACCCGCTATGGCATCCTGGACCCACGAGGAAGAACTTGCCCTCGCCACAAGCGTCGTTGACGCTATCAAGGGGCGGCCACCGGGCCAAACAAAATATTGGCCGGAAGCTTTCGCAGCCTACCGACATAACGTCGGTAACGACCGCCACAACCTCAACGCGTGCCAACATAAATGGCGCGAGCTACGGCCCAAGCTCGAGCGTTTCAAGGCTTACTACGAAGACGTTCCCGGGGGCGAGTTAAGCCACGAGGACCGGGTGGCGGTGGCGAACATAGAGTTTCGAGGCAAGGAAAAAAGGCGTTCGACAAGATCGACCTTTTTGAAATTTATTTAACGCTCTAGGTTTGTTATTTTGTAATTTTTAGGATTATGTAATTTTTAGGATTATGTAATTTTAAAAATTTTAATGAAGTTGTAGGGTTTTTTTTATAAATGTTGTGTGATTTTTATAAATTTTTTGTAACTTTTTTTTTAATATTCTATCACGCGGTACACCCAACCCACGCCCCGCCATACCCCTCGGACACGTAACCAGGCGGTGGGGGGGCTCCCGTTCCACGTGTCAGCAAATGCCCCAACCCAAGCCCCACCATACCCCACGGTCTTATAGATGGTCCTTTGATATACTGCAAACACTACTTGTGCATTCATTATCTCATTATGACATATCCCGATATTGCTTATGTTGTGGGTAAGGTTTGCAATTTTCTACATAAGGGTGAGAGGGGCACTCCCCTAAGAGGGGAGTCCTCTCTCTTACACACCTCCAATCAGATAGTGCCACGTCAACTCCCCTCTTAAACTTCCCTAACACCCCATTTTGATGGCGGCACTCCCCTTTTTAGGGGAATTGGGTTTTTTTTTTATTTGTTGTAAAATTATACATGTTTATAAATTAAAAAAATATTAATAAAAATAAAAATTAAATAAAAGACATTTCATTAAATTAAAAAAAAAACAACCTAGAAAAATAAAAATTACATTCAAACTAGAAAAATAAAAATTACATTCAAACTAGAAAAATATAAAAACAAACTACTCGTCGTCGGAACTCACTTCAAGGTGAGGTAGATCTAAACGTCCGAGATGCTCAACGAGATCGTGTTTTAGTCTCCAATGCGTTTCTTCGTCAATGAGCTCGCTATAAGCTGTTTCAGCGAAGAGGGGTTCGACTGGAGGATCTTGAATGTGTACCGGTGCTATTGCCCTTCCGTCGTCTTTTATAATCATGTTATGTGAAATAATGCACGTATACACGAGTAACCTTATCTTTTTCACCGTTTTGGAACGCATTGGACGCTTTAGTATTCCCCACTTCGCCTTTAACACACCAAACGCCCGTTCCACATCTTTTCTTGCGGCCTCGTGTTGCCTCTTGAACTTTTTTTCATTCGGGATGTGAGGATATGGAAAAGACTTCACAAACACGGACCAGCTAGGGTAGATCCCATCAGTAAGATAATACCCGCGTTTGTATAAGTGGTCGTTCACCTAAAATGGACAATATGGCGCCGTTCCGTTTCGTTGAGCAAGAAATAACGGAGATTGTTGGAGCACGTTGATGTCGTTTTGTGAACCCGCCGGGCCACAAAAAGCATGCCAAATCCACAAATCTTGAGACGCCACCGCCTCTAACATAACCGTCGGGTATTGATGATCGCCTCTCATATATTGTCCACGCAATTCTGTGGGGCACATTCTCCAGACGAAGTGTGTACAATCCAGACTACCCAACATACCAGGTAGATGATGTCTCTCCTCATGAGCCTGATACAATAGCGCAACGTCGTGGCTCGTTGGTCTACGTAAGAATTCACCGGTATACATTGCACAGACCGTCTGGCAGAAATATTCAAGGCACTCACGAGAGGTCCTTTCAGACATCTTTAAATACTCGTCGTTTTCGTCTGGTGGGTTACCGGTTGCAAGTTGTTTAATCGCAGAAGTAACCTTTTGCAACGGCGTGAAACTTTTCTTCATTCTCCCGTCCAAGCCCTCTTGAAACCACTCGTCGTTCGCTTCGACGTCACTAACAATTTTTAGGAACAAAGACTTGGACATACGAAACCTCTGACGAAAAATATCGGCATTAAATTTTGGATTTTCTACAAAATAATCGGCCATTAGTGTTTCGTGGCCACCCTCACGATCTCGAGGGACAATTTTTTTTTTTTTTACTAGACGATGTCGTGTCTAGTACCTCCGCTTGTTGAATGAGATTTTGGAAGAAAATTAAACTACTATCGTTTGACGGAGAACCTTCATCGTCGGGAAAGTCGGGTAGGGGAGGAAAAAACGGGAACTTGGGATCCATTTAGTGAAGTGGGTGTTGTTTGAGAGTATAAAAAATAAGAAGTGGGTGTGGTTTGAGAGTATAAAAAATAAGAAGTGGGTGTGGTTTGAGAGTATAAAAAATAGTGAAGTGGGTGTGGTTATTTATATTTGTTTAAAAAGTGAATTTTTTTTTTTTAAATTCGACCGTTTAAACGACCGTTCCTCAATTATCGTGCCAATTCAATGCGGTGAACAAGTGCCGAAACCACCCCCCGAATCGGGTCCCCGCGGTGATGGCGGCGGTGTTCCCGATCGGGGAAGGTGGTCACCGAATTGGTCCCCGCTGTACGCCCCGGATACCCTAATCTTGACCACCAATTCTCCGCTGGTCTGTTATCATTAGGTATGTTAATACAACTATTGATTAAATTTTCATCATAATCTGATTACACAAATCAGACTTCACGTACTTCATTGCTTGCAAAGCATTCCTCAACGTGTGATGTTGTTGTTGGAAATTATGTCCGGTTCGATAAGTCAACGCTGCCGACCGGGTCTTGACCCGTAAGAGTTACACATTGGGCAACGAACTAAAAATCCACTTAACCTGTTTAACTGGTAATTACGAACATTATACGAGACAAATCATAATCATAAGCGGGTATTAACTGAGAGACGGGTACATGGACCGGGTGACACGGGTATTCTCACCCTACGCCACTTGTCATCCACCTAACTTGTGGCCAATCAAAACACATGCAATTTTGCATGTCTTGACACTTGGCGAGCATGCAAGTTGTCCATGGTCTATATATATATATTTTGGGTCTTGTATTGTTGGGAGATGATGAACAAAATGAAGAGATGAGAGAACACCAAAATGCTCTCAAGTCTCATCAACACCCAAACACCACCGGCCAGAACCGCCGCGCGCAGCTGCCGCCGCCGGCCAGAACCGCCGCCGCACGCCCTCTGGCCACCTCCGTCTCGCCACCTGCCGCCGCCTACTGCCGCGGCTGACTATCGCCGGCTGCCGCCGCCGTCTGTCGCCGCCGCGCTGCTGACTGCCGCCGCCTCGTTCGACGCGTTTCGTTGGTTCGTTTACTAGCACTTGTTCGTTGAACCTCGGTGTCTCGACCGGTTAGTCATTAACCGAGGTATATCTTTCTAATCGGTAGTTAAATATATTTTACTGTGCTCGTATTTGCATGTAACCGGATCCTGTCGGTTTTTCGTTTTGTTGATCACTTGTTTTTATTTCCGCTGCGTTTTTATTAATTAACTCGTTTAATTAATTAACTATTATTTATTGAACCGGGTTTTTGATAAATAAAATTTTAACCGATCATCACGGAAATCCAACAGTGGTATCAGAGCCTTGGTAACAACATACGAGTCGGTACCGGTCTTTTAACCGGAGTTTGAGCACCAACTTTATTTATTTAAAGTTTATGATCTAAGTATTTTTAAGGACACTTTTATTTTGGTCAATATTTTATTTGTTTTGCTTGACCAAAACATTGCCCGGTTTATTTTGTGATTGTTGTGCGATGTGTAAATCCGGCCCGACCTTTTTTTTTGTGGTTGTATATTTTATTCGGTTTTGTAATTATTATTTTTGGCCACCGAGATGGTTCAAAGTTGTAATAGATTAGTTTATGGTTTTGGCCCGTCTTGTGGTTCAAAGTTGTAATAGATAGGGTTTTTGTCTTTGTTGTATTTACTTGTTAAATATTGTTGATACGAAGACCCGAAGCAAGCCCGAAGTAAAACCAAATGCCAAGAGGAGTCTTGGAGTTAGTGGGAGTTGCTTAAGACAACAAGATGCACTCAAGTCCATCCTTGTGGTTGTTTGTGTGTTGTGACCCCGTGACCCGTTTGATCTTGCTATTAGGCTCTAGCAAGATCGAACAATTTTGGCCATATGGATTTACATATTTATCTTGCTATTGTGGTTGCTTTTATCTTATAAATTGTTATAACGTAACCAACCTAAATACCAACATGTTTTTAAAAGAAGTTTTAAAATATTAAAAAAATCACATTAAAACAAGTTCTAAATTGTTTTTACAACTTGTTAAAGTTTTTATTATAAAACAAAGGTTGTTTTTGGAACAAATAATAACCAATTAAGTTTTGCAAATTAAACTAGTTTTTATTTTCCAAAACTATTAACTTAATAGTTTTCTATTAACTTAAAATTGGTTATTCCAAGTCGCGACAAACTTAGTTTTATAGGTTATCTAAAACTAATTGTCCCGAGAGGTGAAAGGGTCCTCTTGGTTATGTCGCAAATTTAATATCTAAATTAAAACCGACTATAACGACCCTATTTGGTAAAAATTAAAATCAATAGTCTATGCCATCCTACTACTAGTAACACTTGGGGCATAATGCGAACCATCAGTGTTGGAGCCACAGCACGACACTTGGTGTCTAGTTTATCCTTCCAAGGTGCAAGGACTTCGTCGACACATCCGACCCTTCCACGTGTGACCGTTTTAGGACGACTATTGCTTTTCTTCTCGTGTTACGTGCCCCAGCTGTCTCGAGAACAAAAGTCGCATAGATGAGGCCAAACGTATCAATGCAAGGACAATAGGTTATCCTCGCAGCCTCATAAACCCCGGGAGTTGTGCCTTTCTTATAATTGACAATCGTTGTCAGTCCGCTTGAACCTCTTGCTAATGTTGCATGCCCCAGCTGCCTTTAAAAAGAGCTTCTAACCGGATTCTCATTCCTTATCGCCTCACCTCACGAAATAAGGAGATATACATCGAAAATACTAATTAATATCACCTTGCTTATATAACAGATGTCTAATGAAAAACAAACTCCTTCATTTTTCAAGTCTGTACTTGAAAAGGAAAAGAAATAAAAATCTGAATAACACCAACCTTCTCGAATGGCACCACAATCTGAGAATAGTTCTCAAGATGGAGGAAGAGCTGTATATCTTAGATGGCCCAGTCTCTACCTAGCCTGAAAGTAGTTCTACTACTGCTCGCAAGGCACTGGAGAAACATAACGAGGATGTCGTTGAGGTAGCCTGCCTTATGAAAGCCATCATGTCTTCTGAACTTCAGAAGAACATGGAAGATATGGATGCTTATGACATGATCAAGCAACTGAAAGGCATGTTCCAGAAACAAGCCCGACAGGAGCGATATGACACCATGAAACAGCTCATAAGCTGTAAAATGCTGGAAGGATCATGTATCAGTACTCATGTGCTAAAGATGAAAGGATACATTGACCAAATAAACAAACTTGGTTATTCCACAAAACCAATCAAGTTCTAATGGTCAAGTCTGATGGTGTTAAGAAGCCCAATAACAAGAAAAAGGAAACATAAGAGCAAAGGCAAGAGAAAGGTTGTTGTTGCTGCCAGAAATGCCACCAATGACAAGCATGTTGCAAAACCACACCCTCCTAGGAGCGTCAGTGCTTTGAATGCAACCAAATGGGGCACTTAAAGGGAAACTGCCCACAGTATATGGCCAAGCTGAAGTTGAACAAGGCCAATAACATTGGCACTTCTTCTAATATTCTCATTTATGTTATCGAACTATTCACTGTTTCTAGCAACACATAGGTATTTGATACCGGATGTGGTTACCACATCGTTAATGTCTTGCAAGAGCCTGAAAAGTGGAAGAAACTAAAACAAGGCCACCTGGAACTCATAGTTGGTAATAGAAAGAGAGTTCCAGTTCATGCAACTGGAACATTTTGTCTTTCATGTTCCCCAGGCCTTGTAGTTACTTTAAATAACTGTTTATATGCACCTGGTTTGACCAGAAACATTATTTCAGTTTCTTCACCGTTTGAACAAGAATTCAATTCAAGTACGTTTTAAATGGTTCTTCTATTGTAGACTACTTGAATGATGTCTTTTATTTTAGGCTGAACCTCAAAATGGTATTTATGAGATTAATGTTCAAACAAGTAATAACATATATCATCTTTCTAAACGTAACAAAGCTGGCATAAATGAAACATGTTTATGGCATTGCAGACTTGGCCACATAAGTAAGGCACGCATAAAATGGCTCCAATCCAAGGGGATTCTTGAATCCACTAGACAGGACTCCTTTGATGATTGCGAATCTTGCTTAGCTGGCAAACTCACAAAGCACCCCTTCACCAATGTTGGTGAACGGATCAATGGTTTTCTAGAAACTCATTCACATGATGTACATGGCCCTTTCAGAACCATGTCTAGAAACCATGACTAAAACCAGCTTGATAGAAAGATAAAAGTACTTCGATCAGATCGAGGTGGTGAATACCTCAACATTGAATTTCTAAATCATATGAAAGAGTGTGGAATAGTTTCACAACCCTCTCCACCTAGCACACCCCAACTCAATGGCGTGAGTGAAAGGTGAAATCGAACTCTACTTGATATGGTTCGATCGATGATGTGTAGAACTAACTTGCCTCACTCCTTTTTGGGACAAGCTCTTATGATCGCTTCCCGCATTGTCAATTTGACTCCGACTAAAAGGTAAACAAAACCGCCATATGAGATGTGGCATGGGCGTAAACCCGATTTGGAATAGCTTAGAGTATGGGGATATGATGCATACATCACAAATTATTCTGATGATAAGCTCGATCCTCGAGGCGAAAAGGTTGTTTTCGTCGGATACTATAAAAGAAACGGATATTATTTCTACCATCCTTATGCAAATGTGATTTCCATCAAACGGAAGGGCCACTTTCTCGAGGAAGAACTTCTTAATCGAAAAACTGGAAATAATGTGGTTAATCTAGAAGAAATTCAAGAACCACAAACAACCGCTAATGTAGTCAGACTGTCTGATCAACAAGTAGTTGTTGCCAATGAATCAGACATAAAACACAAGCGTTTGCAGATCTAGTAGAACTCGCAAGTATATAATAGATGTCTATGGCATCCAGTGGTGGACCCAGGATTTTTTTCCTGGGGGTGCGAAATTTTTTTAAAGATTTAAGACCTCAAGCTATACAAAAAAAAAAAACGGTTCATAGCGGATCGGGTCATGTAAAACAAGTAAACACAAACAAACGAAGTTTCATAGCGGGTCGAATCAGATCGGGTCGGGTCCATTTCAATTTTCAAACAATCAAACCTTAGTCCTAACTTCCTATCACATTAACAAACAAAAAAGCATCAAAGTTCAAACCATCCCTACTTCTATTTCTCTTAATCATTAAATAAAAGAACAAAAAAATTATCTAAAACATACATTGGTCTTTAATTAGAAGAATCCGGCGAAAAAAAAGTGGTTCAACCCCTTTCCTCTTGATAAATCGCGACATAACTTCCCTATTCATTGTTCCTTCCTAATCCTATCTAACATACAAAATAAACAAGGATCTTCAAGTGTTCAACCATAGCCCATGTTCCTTAATTTTCAATTTAAAATTTTGAATTTTAAGCCCTAGTAATTGTTATTTACCAACCAACAGTCATATAATCAACAAAACCACCCAACTAAAGACTAGAACAACTCAAAAATACATGAAAACATATAAAATTTTAAACCTTTTTAACAAATATATATATCTTTTTCTTTTGAAAAAACCCAATAAAACATCAAAACAAATCGAATTACCTATTTAAGTTCAATTTTTAAATTTCATCTTTTCAAACCCTATACTAGAATCATATAATCAATAAGAAATTAAGAAACAACAAACTCATCCTATAAAGACTAGAACAACCCCAAATTACCTCAAAACACATAAAAGTTTAAATTTTTTTAACCCATCCTAAAATCTTATTATCTCATGACTCTTGAACAAAATCACATACACATCAAAATAAAAAATAAAACAAAACAAAACATGGGTGGCCTGAATTAACCAGTTTGCAGCTGGAATTTTGTAGTTGCCAGTCGGAATTATGCTGTCGCTGGGCGCTAAAGTGAGGCAGAGGGAGGGCGGGAGTCACTGGTAAGTGGCAGCGATTTGGGTTTTTTTTTATTATGTGGACTGATTTGTTTAACAAAACTAGTAGTTGGATTGGGCTTGAATAGGTATTAAGTTATTGGGCTTTATGGATTAAATTTAAGTTTTATTAAAGGGGTTAGTGGGCTAACTTGTTTACATAGTTTGATCGGATTTCAATCAGTGTTAACAATTTTTTTATATAAATTCCTAAGGGCTGCGGACGAAAATTTTCAATGGTTGCGGTCGGAATTTTCCAAGGGGTGCGGTTGGAATTTTTCAAGGGGTGCGGACGAAAATTTTCAAGGGGTGCGGTCGGGATTTTTCACGAAAAATACCACTAAATTTTTTTTTCAAGGGGTGCGGCCGTCCACCCACCCCTTAAGGTGAGTCCGCCACTGATGGCGTCTGAAAGGGTCCCGAATTCTTATTAGTAGCTGAGTCTAATGACGAAACTGCTAACTACAAATCTGCAATCTTAGATTCATAATCTGAGAAATGGCATGAAGCCATGAACGTCGAGATGGAATCTATGCATGACAATCAAGTATGGGACTTGGTTGAGCTACCCCCCAAATCTCGGGCAGTAGGGAGCAAATGGATTTTCAAGAGAAAAACCGATATGCATGGAAATGTACACACCTATAAAGCACGGCTAGTTGCGAAGGTTTTCACTCAAACTCAAAGTATTAACTATGATGAGACCTTCTCGCACGTTGTTATGATAAAATCAATCAGGATATTGCTTGCCATAATTGCGTACTGTGATTACGAAATATGGCAAATGGATGTCAAAACCACCCTTCTTAATTGACATCTCTCTGAAGATGTCTATATGGTTAGGCCTAAAGGTTTCGTCAATCCTAAATATCCAACTAAGGTGTGCAAACCCAATAAGTCCATTTATGGACTCAAGCAAACATCTCGTAACTGGAATCTTCATTTTGACCAGAAGATCAAAGAGTTTGGTTTTGTCAAGAATGAAGATGAGGCTTGTGTTTACAGGAAGGTTAGCGGGAGCACCATATCATTCCTCATCCTGTATGTGGATGATATACTAATCATTGGAAATAACATCCCTATGCTTAACAAAGTTAAACACTATTTGGGATCTTGTTTCACAATGAAAGATCTTGGAGAAGCTACTTACATTCTAGGAATGAAAATCTATAGTGATAGATCTAAGCGGCTTCTAGGGCTAAGTCAAAGAACGTACATACACAAAATGATGACACGCTTCAAGATGGAAAACTCCAAGAATGGAGGTGTTCCTTTGACTAAAGAAACCGTGTTGAACAAATCACAATCTCCTTCAACGGACATTGAAATTAAGCAAATGGAAGTAGTTCCATATGCTTCAGCGATTGGTTCAATCATGTATGCTATGTACTAGACTTAACGTCTCGTATGCTTTAAGCATGACCAGTCGTTTTCAGTACAGTCCTTGCATTGCCCATTGGACTGCAGTAAAGAACATTCTGACGTACTTGAGAAGAACTAAAGATATGTTCTTGGTGTTTGGAGGAGTGGAAAAGGAGCTCACTGTAAGGTGTTACACTGATGCTGACTTCCAAAGTGACCGAGATGATTCTCGCTCACGATTAGGATTCGTATTCACTCTCAATGGAGGAGCTGTCTATTGGAAAAGCACCAAATAGAGTATAGTGGCGGATTCAGCCACTGAATCCGAATGTATAGTTGCATCAGATGCTGTGGAAGAATCTGCTTGGATGAAGTAGTTCATCAACGACCTCGATGTGGTTTCAAGTATTCAGAAACCAATCAAGGTGTTCTGTGATAGCACAGGAACCATTGCTCAAACCAAGGAGCCCAGATCACAGGGTTAAGCACATTCTAAGAAAGTTCCACTATATACGGGAAATACTGGAATGAGGAGACATCTTAATAAGCGAAATAGACACAGATCAAAACCTAGCAGACCCGTTCTCTAAACCGATGACTCAGGACAAGCTATCGGTCTTAGATTGGATAACCATTTGTTTTGATTTAGTATTTGGATGTACGAACATTTAAACAGTTGTACCTTTTGAATTCACCTTTGATTTACTGGCTAAATACAAAGTTTGAATCTTACAACTGTGATCGATTTTTTTTGTACGTTTAATCCATGAATCTTGTATTCTAAATTATCCGTAGTCGGTCAGACTCGTGGGAACGACTCTGAATTAAGACTATTCTGACTTTGGACTCAAGGAGTTGACTTCCAAACTCACAAACCTCATTATGAATGACGTTGGATGTAACTCGCATCAAATCATCTTCATGGATCATGGTCATAAGATGTATTTGATTTAGGTATACTCATTTAGTATCCTCTGACCTGAGATACATACTAGAACTTTCGTTTACTAAAGACTATTCTTTGATCAGTGTCCAACGTTGTCGCATAACTGCCAGTCATAAAGGCATTGGTTGGGAGTGGTTCTGAAGTTCAGTGGGAGTTGTATGTAGTCAAGATGGGATTCTGTACTCTTACATTATAATGTAACAGTTAGACATCTGGGTGCCGTCGTTGATTCAAACTGGTGAAGTGTAAGGCCTTAGCCAAACTTACTGTGTGTTTGATTGGACCACTTTGATTCTGTGAACGAGAACGATAATGATTGAACGCCATGTGAGATTGAATCTGATCCATGTCTCATTGTTCAACTGATGTCTTTTACAGAAAGGATAGATGACGAAGAATTGCCATAAGTCTACTATCTTCATGTAGCAAGCCATTGCTAAAGAGAAGATACCTTGGTTAATGACTTTAAAGTGTCATGACCTGTTGGGGGCAGCTATGTGTAGCTAGAACACCGTTGGCTGTCTGCGTTGATATCTTATCAGAGACCGTCCAAGTGGGAGCTGTTGGAAATTATGTCCGGTTCGATAAGTCAACGCTACCGACCGGGTCTTGACCCGTAAGAGTTACACCTTGGGCAACGAACTAAAAATCCACTTAACCTATTTAACTGGTAATTACGAACATTATACGAGACAAATCATAATCATAAGCGGGTATTAACTGAGAGTCGGGTACATGGACCGGGTGACACGGGTATTCTCACCCTACGCCACTTGTCATCCACCTAACTTGTTGCCAATCAAAACACATGCAATTTTGCATGTCTTGACACTTGGCGAGCATGCAAGTTGTCCATGGTCTATATATATATATTGGGTCTTGTATTGTTGGGAGATGATGAACAAAATGAAGAGATGAGAGAACACCAAAATGATCTCAAGTCTCATCAACACCCAAACACCACCGGCCAGAACCGCCGCGCGCAGCTGCCGCCGCCGGCCAGAACCGCCGCCGCACGCCCTCTGGCCACCTCCGTCTCCGCCACCTGCCGCCGCCTGCTACCGCGGCTGACTATCGCCGGCTGCCGCCGCCGTCTGTCGCCGCCGCGCTGCTGACTGCCGCCGCTTGGCGCCGCCTCGTTCGACGCGTTTCGTTGGTTCGTTTACTAGCACTTGTTCGTTGAAACTCGGTGTCTCGACCGGTTAGTCATTAACCGAGGTATATCTTTCTCATCGGTAGTTAAATATATTTTACTGTGCTCGTATTTGCAAGTAACCGGATCCTGTCGGTTTTTCGTTTTGTTGATCACTTGTTTTTATTTCCGCTGCGTTTTTATTAATTAACTCGTTTAATTAATTAACTATTATTTATTGAACCGGATTTTTGATAAATAAAATTTTAACCGATCATCACGGAAATCCAACAGTTGTGACCGGTAGACCTAAGTATAACTTCAATAAACACTACTCTAACGTAAATGCAAGGTGTTTCAATAAACAAGTAGCAACACAAATAATATGATATATCGTTTTTATACCATTCTCTAACCAATTTCCATAATTGTCAACCCAAGTAAGATGAAACGTGTTACGTTACTGCTAATCATTTTTCTTATAAAAAAAATTAAGACCTATTGGTTGACATGGTCCTCTAATCAAGTATGACCTTCTAAATTCATCTTGGTTATTACTTGCTATGGTGATAAGAGGAAACTGATTTTTGTTAGGCAGGTTACGATGAAAGATTTCAAGTGAAGATATTCATGTATAAACTATAGACTAAACATGAGTACATGAAACAAATAACAAATAATTAAACAGCCTATAGACTAAATGGATGTCATAGGTAATAAAAAAATATGTTGCTTAATGATATGGTGTTGGCTCTGAGTCTCATTGTTCGTTATGTGCCTATCACTGTTCAGGTTGTATACATTTTAACCAAAGAGTTATCTTCCTTGCAATTTGATAATCTTCGATCCAAGCTTATATAACTGTGCAACTTATAGCTTGAAGAGACTTATTATAGCAATTAGGTTTTTTTAATGGCTAACTTAAGAACAATTAGTAACTAAGAATTAATTAGTCGTCAATTTCTATGCAAAACCCATTTCTCAAATAAATTAGACGTTGTACAGAGTTATTAAGACCATCCCTAATTAGGGCTGTTCACGAGCCGAACCGAACCGATCTGACCTTTGCTCGTGCTCGGTTCGTTTACAAACCGATCCGAACCGAACCGAACCGAGCGTTTTTTCAACCGAGCCAAACTCGAGCGAGCGTCTTTCGAGCCGAGCATTTTTCGAACGAACGTCGAGCGAGTATCGAGCGTCGCAGAATAAATAAGGAAAGTGACGATGGGAGTGCTAGTTATTTGAATAAAGTGTAGTTTTCGTCCCTGGTGTTTCGTCCAATAGAACACAAGTAAAAATTTAACAAATAATAAGGAATACAAAAACACTCAACTAGGTTCTACCGAGATTAAGTGAGCGGGAAGATAAATTGTCGACCGATTGAAACATACCCTTGTTCTATCGGAAGTTTGAAATTGAATGAATCGATTGAAGCAACACCTTGACGAGTTGGCGTCTTGGCGAGTGGAGATGGAGAAATCGAATAACGGTGGCCAATGGGGGGTTTTGATTAGGGTCTTGCACTTCTGAATCAAATGGCGGGTTGAAACTTGAGTATTGATCGACACTTCACATTTTAGTATTTGAAATTTTGACTCAATTACTCAAATGGACATTTAAGTATTGGATAATGGACTATTGGTATTGGATTTCAATTCTATTTACTTAAATGAGCTCTATTTGGATATTGGACCAAACATTGTTAATGTTGGTCTCTAATCATTTCATTAAAAATGATACACACACAAACACATATATGTGTATATATATATAGGGAAAAGTTCAAATGAAAACAACTAGTTATTGTGAAAACTAATTAAAAAAAGCCTAAAAAACATACCAATTTTTTTTTACTAATTTTCGCTATTTAAATAATATAAAAAAAATTTGTAGTGCACATGTGTAATAGTACACATTTGTATATGTATGTGTATATGTACTACACATGTGTAATATTACACATGTGTACTACAAAAAAAATTATATAGTTTAAATAGCGATTTTTAATAAAAAAAATTGGTGTGTTTTTAAGGCTTTTTTAGTTAGTTTTCTAGTTTTCGCAATAAAAGGAGTTTTCATTTGAACCATCCCATATATATATATATATAGAGGCCGGTTAACGTACAATACCTCTTATCCTACATTATGTACGCGATGCCCACAGCCGTACGATCTTCAATCCATCAAACGCGGGCAAACATTGATAACCACTGTAAATTCAAACAGCCATCACCATTATTCCTCGTCGCCTTTTTCCTTCACTACCGCCGGACTCGAAAAAGATCAGCAAGCAACAATACGGCGACGTTAACCTCCCTCCGGTCACCTGCAACCTTCGTTCTTCGTTTCCGGTTCAATCATCTTATTCGAACTCCGACCCTAAAACCTGCAACTCATCTTCATCAGTTCATCATCTTCTTCAAACTTTCGTCGCCGGTCACTGTTTAATCATCTTCACCGTTGAACACCTTCATTCTCTCCGATCATCAACCACCTTCAACCACCGTACCTCCTACGACCACCATCCAGAAAACTCCATCACAAACAAGATCCACTGCTTCGAATAATCATCATCTTTCTGTTTTCTCTCTCTTGTTCTCAAAGACAGTGCCATGTCCACACCACATGCGAATTTGATCAACACCACATGCGAAGTAGTGCCATGTCCACATGCGAAATTTGTATGTCTCTAATTATATTTTTGTCCACATGCGAATTTGTTTTTGTCCACATGCGAAATTCAATCTTCCACATGCGATTCTACACACCCCATGCCATTTTTCACATTACCCCATGCCTTTTTTTCACATGCGATATTCAAATCTTCCACATGCGATTTTGTCCATCTACACACCCCATGTCATTTTTCACACTACCCCATGCTAACCATTTTTCACATGCGATATGTATTGAATTCGCACCAGATCTGCACCTGATCGAACGGCTGGGAAGATCGCGTACGTATCGTACGATAAGCGCATTTGTATTTTACTCTTTACCTATATATATATATATATATATATATATTAAAAAATAAATCGAGCCAACCGAACCGAACTGAGCGGACCTTTGCTCGTGCTCGGTTCGTTTACAAACCGAACCGAACATTTTTTTAATCGAGCTGAATCGAACGAGCAAATTCCGAGTATTTTCCGAGCGAGCATCGAACGAGCGTCGAGCGCCGAGCAATTTGAACAGCCCTATCCCTAATGCAAGCACCCTTAGGGTGCCATTATGCTAGGTAGCATTGCCTTTGGGAATCATGGCATTGTAGGGGTTAGCACTTAAATGGGTGGAGAAGCGCCCTTGTACAAGGGATTGAACGGGTGTAATGGTGTAAGGGGCCATATAATTTTTTAACTTAATTTTTGATGCATTAATTACTTGTACAACATACATTATAATAATGTAATCGACATTTAGTTTTCTATCTAAGACTAGACGGTATGGGGGCCGGCTTAGGCCCGTCCTGACCCGTCTCCGGTCCCCCACACCGCCCCCTAGCCCCGTCGCGTCGTATCCGGCTCCCACCCAACGTTCTTCACGGCCCTCGAATTCAAACAATTAGCCGTTACAATGGCTATATTATATTAAATTAAAAAAAAAAAATCTTTTTCACTTTAAATAAATACCCCTCTTTTCATCCATTTTTTATACCATTTTCTCAATACTTCTCCCATTCTCATCTATTTTTATAAAAAACACTCCCTTTTTTTATACAATCATGAATCCATTCAACCCAAACAACCCCAACCCGAACAATCCCAACCCGAACCAACCTAACTTTTTTTCGAGTCCCGCTTACACTCCGACTATGGATCCTTCGTGAGTGTCTCCACAATTTAAGCTTTCGGGTTTCCAACAATCACCCAACGCCTTCTCACAAATGTCCCAAGTTCAACAAATGCAACAATACCAAGCACTCCAACAATTCATGCAACGAAACTCGGTTCAACTTGAACAATTCCAATCACAACCGCCAACTTCCCAACCGCAACCCCCGGTTCAACTGGACGATGATGATGAAGAAGTCGTCCCCGAATCGCCACCTAAAGAACTCAAGCGCAAAAAAAAACACGGGGAAGGGGAAGGCGGTTGAAACCGAACCCGACACCGCAAAAAAAAAAACGGTTCGAGAGCAAAGCCGAGACAGTGGACAAAAGTAGAGGAGGAAGCGCTAGCAATTGCGTTTGTTAAGTCCTCAACTTGCCCGATTGTCGGTATGAACCAAAGTTTATTTTTTTTAATTTAAATTTAAAAATATTTATTTTTTACTTTTACTAATGCATTTTTTTTTAAATTTAGGGAACAATCAAACGGGTACTAGTTTTTGGAAGGCGACAACGGATAGATTTAACGAGCTTATGGGGCAAGGCCCGATGCGTGATATCGATTCCGTATCGGGCAAGTGGCGGAAAATGAACAAGGCCCGATGCGTGTATTTTTTAATTTTTATGAAGTTTTTATTAAGTTAACAAAAAAACAGTTAGAAAATTATAAAATAATTAGGTGGGGTATCCCCATCCTCCACCCCCTCAAAAAGCAAGGAGGCCCATCCTCCATGGGATGATGATGTGGCACCTACGTGACGGCCCATCCTCATGGGGATGAGCCTCCTCATACCCTCTAGTCTAAGTCATTCTAAATACAGTAACTGAAAAAATACTAAACATGTGATACTTTAATTTTAACTAGTGTTGAGTCCCCCGCGTTGCGGGGCGGGGGGCGTAAACCGTTATAAGCTGATGAAACTTACCTTTGACAGAATAATTAAACTCTTTCGAACTCGCTTTGCAATATGTAAAAAACAAATGCGGGTCCAGTATTCTCCTATCATCTACTTAAATGGGCAGTTGTGACAATAAAATCGCCTACCCAGTATTATAGTATTATAGAATACTGATATGCTAAAATATATGAAAATTACTTTGACAGTTATATCGTTCATACCCGGATACTTATCACGCAGTTTTGAGTACCGAGGGCACGCCGCAAGAGATACCTAAACACAAAATCTCTATTGTTAAGTAATTTGATGAAGAAATTGTTGTAATTATATAGAACAGAATACGGACAACTTCTCTACTCACCACTTTGATATGTTGTTGTCAACTTCGCATTCCTTAAGAATACCTATATGAGTGTAGCTATGGTGCCACCTAAAGATTATTAAATATAAAAAAAATAACAAAATAGTAAGTATAGAATCATTAGTGAAAATAGAATAGCACAAATGGGGTAGGCTTCAACATATGAACGAAAACAAACTAAAAAGTAAAAACAAAGTTGCATGTTGCTATCATAGGATCTACAACGAACAGACAATATCATAGGATTTACAATGAACAGATGACTTCAAAAAACTTTTTAGGTAACCTGCATAGTTTTTTAAACTAAGTAACTAACTTCTTAACAACAACAACAATATAAAAAACTTGTAAAATTATATTCAAGAGTTCACGCCATACTCATTTTAGAGGTCTCAATGATATAGTTTTAACATTACATCTCATTTATAATTTATTTTACTTTTTTTCGATTTGGTATAAATTTGTGTAGTGAATAGTGTTACACCAATAGATTGCATCGTTTTAGGGTCTTGGTTAGAGATGGTTATGTCAAAGGTTACAATGTTTTGATGATATGATGCATATGTTGGAGATAGCTAACAAAAGCCATAGAGCCGATACATGGATCAAACTCTCTAAAAGCTAACGGAAATCAACATTCAACAAACCATACAACATCATAAAGCTTTTGGCTTATTCCTATTCGCTACTGCACAGAATAGCTTCTAAGTTAAATGGGATATGTTTAATAATAAGTAACAACTCTATGAGTGTGTGTTGAAATTGTTCTTCACATAACGGATGACATAACTTTCTGATACAGATCTTAACCTTGAATGCAAACCACATAATAATATATATGAGTATGTGTGTGCGATAAAAACCAAAGCCACTACATTACAATGGTAATAAGTTAAGAACTAATAATACCTGTGCAGGATACCTAGTGTATCCGGTGTCTTCTTCATTAGTGACCCATGCATACTGGTCAATGTTTAGTTGACCGGGACCTGCAGCCTCAAATATCCCATGAAGTTTCCGATCACTGTAATTGAAAAGAAATAGCACAAGCCCTTGTTTGGTGTTCTTTATGTATGAATAGTGACCTTCTGGCAAGCCTGTTATAGAAAGAGCAAATACTTATCAAAGTTCTTCATGAGCAAAAGATATAGTGAGATCACTTAATAATCAACTAACCAAACAAATGACGAGAAAGGCATTCATTGATTGTGTGGTGCGTTGCTCCGAAAATAACAGCACCAAGATCAGTTTTTCTCAAGTTTCTCGCGGGTGCACTGTGATTGGAAGACATGGAGGCGAGGCGGCTTTTGTGGCCGAATTCAAGTTTATCTTTCTATTTTATTTCCAACCTCACATTCTCTGCTAAACAAATGTATGACCATCAACACTGAGAAAAACTTTAAGGCACATATCGACATTTCATTCTACGATGGAGGCGGCTATTGTGGCCGAACACAAGTCTAAACTAATGTGACAGAGAAAAACTTTAAGACGCATATCGACATTTCATTCTCAACCGAAACATAATATACAATAAATTATACAACATCAAGTTCACAAACCAAATACACACCTTAATAAATGATATGTAAACAAACAAACAAAGAACACTTTGTACTATTTATTTTCCATCAACAATGTATGCTATCGATTTTCAGAAAACCTTTCACAAATGTAATTAATCTACATACCAAAATGCACAAACAGATCAAGTTGATACTACCATTCTCAATTACTTGAAGTCTTGAACAACTTCTATTTTTAACACCTATCATGATCTAAATTATTAGCATCTCCTCTACTTAAAGTAGAAAATAAGATCAAACTGTTTCAGAAATATCAAATAATCTAGTTAAAGAAGAGAGGAGAAAACCTTGTTTGCTTCAATGGCAACAGAGAATTGGCAGAAAGTATTATGAAGAACAAACCCTAACCTCGGTATCCAGAGGGTTTTTCTCGTAGGTGACTTCAGCACTCCGGCGAGCATGTTCGAAAAACATAAGCCGATCGAAGTCGTTTTGCATCTCCATGGCTGAATTTCTCCGGTTTGTTTACACCTCGTCGGCGGCGATTTTTTGGTGGATGAACTGGATGAACACTAACAACAGCAGAGTTGTACGGCGATGGGTAAGACCTAAATGACGGTTTTCTAATGGATATGGATGCTTGAGGTGTGATACACGCGCAAGGTTTGTTTGGAGGTAGAGATCACGCTATGGAGGTGCGAGTGGTATTGTTTTCGCCTTCTATTTTAACGGCCGTCACCATCAATTCACTATTGTTCGGTTATGTGTTGAATTAATATATATATATGAATAGCATCAAGTAATATACTTTTCCACTCTATTTTTTGTTTTGTTATTTTAATAGCATCAATTAATATATTTTTTTCACTCTATTTTTTGTTTTGTTTTATATGATACTTTATTTATATACTATTAAACCCTATACAAAGAAGCAACTACTTTATGCTTCTATAGGTTGTAACATGAGCTTAGCATGTTTTTCAAAAAAAAAACTAGAATTTTCCTTTTTAACCTTCAACTTTTAATCTCTAACAATTTAAGTTTTAAGTTTAAACTTTGTTTCCTTTTTAACCCTAAACTTTTAATCTTTGATAATTTAAGTTTAAAGTTTTAATCTTTGGTAATTTAACCCTTTTGATTAATTTGATTTTTCCCTTCTAATTCAAAAGTTTCTATCTTATACGATTTAACCCCTTTGATTAATTTGATTTTTCACTTCTAATTCAAAAGTTTCCATCTTTTGCAATTTAACCACTTTGATTTTTTTTACTTATGTGTGGTAACCTTGGCTTTGGGGGTTTTTCAAACAAAAAATGGTTATGCATATGGTTGTTAAAACGCTGGCTTTTGGGGGTTTTAAAAAAAAATGATTTTTTTACTTTTCACCCAAAAGTATTTCATAAATTACTTTTAACCCAAAACTATTTTTTTTTACTTTTAACACAAAACTTTTTTATCTTTTGCAATCTATCCTCACAACTTTTTTTTACTTTCAGCTTTGGTCCTTTATAGCTTTTGTTTTCCGCAAATTTTTCGCTTTATGCTTCGTTCTAAATTTTGTGACTTAACACATCGCAACGTGCGTCTTTGGTTTAACGTTTTTACGTTTCGTCTATTTTTTCCCATTTGACAGGTTCAACATAACGTGCGCGTCATAAATCGACTTAGTTATAACTAAAGAATCCCCGCCGCATTGCGGCGGGTCGTAATTCTAGTTAATATTAATTTGTAATATGTTTGTGCAATACTTGGTTGTACTTTTTGCATAGTTGTTGTTTTATGTTTGGATTGTTGTATTCTTTGATTTATTAGTTGTATTTTTCGTTTGACATTTATATTTATTTACATAATATAAATTTATCCCATGTTTTGGAGGGTTTTTCAAAAAAAAAAAAAAAAATAGTGTTTCACTTTAAACCCAAAACTACTTGATTTTGTAGTTTTAATCCAAAAGTTTTTAGTTTTTCCAATTTAACCTCACAACTTTTTTACTTTCAATGTGTGTGTGTGGTTCAACGATTTTACGTTTTGTTATACGCTTCGTTCTAAATTTTGCGACTTAACATGGGGCAACGTACGTGTGTGGTCCAGTGTGTTTACGTCGTCTATTTTTTTCCCGTTTAATAAGTTCATCACAACGCGCGAGTCCTAAATCGAGTTAGTTATTGTTTTCTATGTTTTATATGTCGGTCTAATTTTTCCACATTAAGACGCCGCAACTTCAATGTTGGTGGTCGTTGGCTACAGTGTGACATTGGTGTTATTCGTCACGGTTTTACACCCCCACCGCAACGCGGGAAGCTTAATACGATAGGTTATTTATATGGATACAAGTCATCTAACGTAGTAATTATGATACCATTAATTGTATGAGCTTATTTGATGAATTACTTATTTGTATAAGATAGTAATACAGACTTAACCGACAAAAACATCTTTAACACAATGTAAATGTTAATCTGATCAACAGCATGTCAATTTCGTTGGTCGCGGCGCAACGCGCGCGAGTCAATATTCTAGTTTAATATAAATTACATTACTAACATGATATTCATTTAATAGTATAAGTTCTTGAAAACTTATAAAGAATTCGATTTTGTATAAAACGATATGAATATGGAAAATAAATGTAAATAGAGTTGATAATGTGAAAATATAAGCGTTTATAAGAATGTTTGTAGAGTAGCAGAAGAAAATTAGTGTTTTTGAAGAATTTGTGAAAATGTAATATAAAAATTGATCACATATGTTTGCAAGTGTTTTAGCCCATTGTACTTTGAAGTTCAAGTTATTTGTATCATTTGTTTGAAAAGGAAAAGAGAAAAAAAAAGTTGTTTGACAACATAGCCTGGTTTGATGAGAAGTCTCATGATCACTTTCCTTAACTTATGAACACTTTGAATTCTAAAAGTTATTGTCGCTTTAGTTTCTTCTAAGGGTGAGAGGGGCACTCCTCTCTTAGGGGAGTCCCCTCTCTTACGCACGGCCAATCAGCACGCGTCCCGTCAACTCCCCTCTTAACTTCCCTCACACCCTCAATTTGATGGCGGCACTCCTCTCTTAGGGGACTTGCTTTTTTTTTATTTGTTGTAATTATGCATGTTTATAAATTAAACAAATATTAATAAAATTCAACGGTTTATGTAAGCATTCATTTTTTATTTGTGTCTAGTAGCTCTGCTTGTTGGATGAGATTTTGGAAGAAAATTAAACTACCATCGCTTGACGATGAATCTTCATCGTCGGGAAAGTCGGGCAGGGGAGAAAAAAACGGGAACTTGGAATCAAATTTTTTTTTAAAGATTGGTTAAAAAAATTAGATGAGTTGAATGAGTGAGAGTTGTTTTGGGTTTGAAAAATAAAAAGATTGAAATGTTAGTATTTATAGGGGTTACGAATTTTTTTTTTAAACATATAACGGCTATATAGCCGTTTAAAAATGATTCCCCTCATCGGTGACAACCCCCCGCTCCCACTCCCCGAATTGCATCCCCGCGGTGATGGCGGCGGTGTTCCCGCTCGGGGACTTGGGTCACCGCATGCCTCACCGAGAAGTGCCCCGTATACCCTAATCGATGCTCCTTTTGAAAACTAAAAGTCATTGTACCATCATTAACCAAAGCGGCAAAGCAACAATCTCCAAAACCTTCTTTTTTTTATTAGATAGTCAATTATAGTTATCATATCAATATTTCGAAAAGTAAAAAGAGAAAAAGCCCAAATTATTGCAAGTAAAAGGTTAGATGGCAGGTGCAAAATAAATCTTGTTAAGAAAATTAGATTAATCTAATAATGAACATTTAAAAGAGAAGGTCCGGCGGGAATTAGAGGTGTTCATGATTAGGTTTAAAGCTACGAAATTTACCAAACCGATCATTAGTTCGATTTCGTCGTCGATTTTTTTATTAAACTTTAACTCGGTTGGTTTCAATAATATTAAACCGTCACGAATGGTTTGGTTTAGGTTTGTACCGGAAACCAGTTGTATAAAACCGGACCGGACCATAAGATTAGTAAATATTTTATTTTTTAGATATTTTTTATTAGGCATAATTAATTAATCATTTGTAAATTAACCTTAATTGAATAAAAAAACTAAATTAATAAATGGACTTTTTTAGGAGAATTTGTTTTAATTCTATCTAGAGGTGCACAAAACCCGTGCTCGGAACCAGGCCCGATACCAGCTCGTAGACGGAAGCGTGATGTGTGATCGTGATCAGTTTTCATTGCATTCGATATAAGTAAACACGTTATATGAATAAATAAGTTCGATGTCCATCCATGTCATTAATTCACATGAAGTTACAAGCCACAAGTTTGTTCATAAATGACAACTCAATGGTTATATATTTACCAAAACGACTTGTTTACAAAATATAGTTTAACAAATTAAGGCTTTGCATTCCATATTTCGCGCGAGCAAGGAATATGTGAACCAAACCCTTCCAAAAGGATGACATCGATTTCTTGACTCTTGGTCTTATCTCGTTCCATGCAAGGTTCCACTAATTTCCTGAAATACATGTAAGTTTGAAAAGTCAACATAATGTTGGTGAATTCATGTGTTTTCGTCTTGTATCAAATGAATCTTTAAAACATATGAAAATCTTGTATTGGAAATTCGATATGTAAAGCGTCTATGAAATCGTTGATCATTAATGTTTTGCAAGGACATTAATATGTGTGCCAACATCGTAAGCAACCAACCTTGACGATTTTTGTGTCGATTACCCTTGATTGGGACACAAAAGCACTCTAACGGGTCTCATGGACCAAGAGTAGGGCTCGCCAAAACCCAATAGATCTACCCCTTTCGTTCCTCGGTCTGTATGTGTGATTAACGGTTACTTAAGTTCTACCCTATTCGCACATGATCTATGTTGTTTCATTCCCTAGCTTATCATACCACTTGTACATGTATCCCCCCCCCCCCCCCCGAAAGTTTAAAAATTAAAAAGCGTTTAAAAGAGGGAGCATGAACTCATAGCTTGCGTCCAAATGAAATGTGCTAGCAACCTTGGGTCATGTATAATTCACAACCTACGAGTGTTCTAATCTCATTAGTCACCTAGGTCTTTGTTTTGACCTTGTACAAGTCTCTCATCTTGAATGTTCGTTAGGACTTTTGTTCGTTTGTTAGTATGGGAACCCTTATCTGTGTTAATATGTTGGTAGTTTTGTTTATCCGATTATTGTTAATATATATTTCAGATATATATAGATATTTGTGTATTCTTCTTATGTATGAATGGGCCTAGCCCTCATATGTCTTCGTGCCTCGCACGAGTGTGAACGGGCCTAGCCCTTATGCGTCTTCGTGCCTCGCACGAGTGTTTGTACATGTTTATGTATTGTCTGGGGCCTAACCCTCGGTACGTGTTCGTGTCTCACACGATGTCTCGTTGTCATGACCCATATATTCTTCTAATATATATTCATGTGTTGTGAACCTTTGTTCCCTTGTATATATATTTGTTCCTTGGATCAAGATCAAGGGAAAACCCTTCCAAGTTGTGAGAGCTTAGAGAACTCGGTCTTCCCGTGCGAGTTTTGCCCCCATTTTTTCACACCCCTAGATTAAAATGTTAGAAAAGACTGCAGTAAAAAAAGTTCAGAAAAAGAAAATTTTGAAGTGGTGTTTTTCGGCCCCTTACAGTAGCTTCAAAAACGTGATCACATAGCATGACACCACTTTTTACAGCATTTATAGCTGCTGGAAATGGGAAAAAAAAAAACTAATTTTTATTTTATTTTTTTGAAAAAGTTGATTTTTTAGGATTTTTGGTAAAAAAAAATTTGAAAAAACATTTCGTAAGGTTGAGTTCTCTAAGTTCTCACAACTCGTATAAGTTTTCATTTTACCCTAACCCTTTCTTTCTTTGGTGTATATATTTGTTCCTTTACGTATATTTGTTCCTTTATACATATATGTGTTCTCATATATATATATATATAGGGTGGGGTTCTAGAGTGAACACTAGTGTATTTGTGAACTGAGTGAACAAATCATGGCCAATAATCTACACACGTGTATGGCCAGGATCTCATCATCAAATCGTAAAATACACTAGTGTATTTGAACATCAAATCCTGGCCATTGATCTACACACGTGTATGGCCAAGATTAGTTCACTCAGTTCGCAAGCTACACTAGTGTTCACTCTTGAACCTAATCCTATATATATATTAACTAGATATATTGTTAAAAATAAATATTTTTAACATCGAACTTCTGTATGTATACATGTATGATGTTCTTTTGTATGTGTACTTCCCATCTTGTGTACTTTGTGTATTTATACGTATACCATGTATGTATACTTGTTTTATTTTGAATTAGGTATTTGTGACGTATTTGTTCATACATGTATATTACTTATAATTCTTGTATTTTACTAAGTGTCTTGGTATACGTATTTATACGCATAAGTTTACTTATATACGTGTACTCTTACACTTAGTCATTTTTAGATAACTTTCCGGATTCGTTATAGGTGAAATATATATATTTGTCGAGTCCTTAAAAGTAATATAATTTTAGAACTTGTCGGTGAGTTTGTATATATATCTCTTGTCGGTGAAATATATATCGTCACTTGTCAACTTTTAGTATATAGTTTACCGGTCGGTTTAGTATATATATATAGAGTAGGGTTCCTACGGAAAGTGTATTTTTCCTAGAAAGTCTAGGAAGCGATCTTGTCCATCCGATTGGTGTGTTTAAGGGTTGAGATTAAATCAATGGCAATCTTGTAATAATTAACTATATTTAATAGATTGTTTTAAATTAGTAGGGGCAATTTCGTCCTTATGTGTGTTTTAAACCAATAAAAAAACCGTCAGAGATATCACATCTCCTTAATTCACGCCAATTTCCCTCTCTCTCTCTTTCTCTCTCTAAACCCAAATTCGGAAACCCCCAAAATCATACCAAAAATACCTAAAATCATGGATGAAGATAAGAGATTTTCCTTGTTCCATATACGTAAGATCAAGTTTTCATTGTACTGCGTGTTTTACAAAGCGATTACGGGTGATTCTTGTTTGTAATTGACTGTATTTTGCTGGTTGCAGGGAAGAGATTCAAAAAGCAGGAAACTTTGGAAAGGATAAATAGCAGCGGAACAGTTACCGGAAGCCGATCGAAAGCTGGGGCGAAATTTGCTGATGTAAAACACATTTGTATGAATCTGCTTGCTGTTAAAACACAGCTGTATGAATCTGAATTGCTGTTAAAACACAGCTGTATGAATCTGAATGATAAAACACATTTGTATGAATCTGCTTGCTGTTAAAACACAGCTGTATGAATCTGAATGATAAAACACATTTGTATGAATCTGCTTGCTGTTAAAACACAGTTGTATGAATCTGAATGCTAAAACACAACTGTATGAATCTGCTTGCTGTTAAAACACAACTGTATGAATCTGCTTGCTGTTAAAACACACATGTATGAATCTGAATGCTAAAACACAACTGTATGAATCTGCTTGCTGTTAAAACACAACTGTGTGAATCTGAATGCTAAAACACAACTGTATGCATCTGCTTGCTGTTAAAGCACAACTGTTTGAATCTGAATGCTAAAACTCAACTGTATGAATCTGCTTGCTGCTAAAACACAGCTGTATGAATCTGAATGCTAAAACACAACTGTATGAATCTGAATAATAAAACACAGCTGTATGAATCTGCTTGCTGTTAAAACACATCACCAAGAACAAACTGTTAAAACACAGTACCAAGAACATGCTGATAGATTCCAGCAAGAAAAAGAAGGAATGATTGATATTACGTGAGATCAGAAATCGAAAACAATAAATTCCGAAATTTATGGATAGTTAGTAATTGAAGATAATTTCCTAAAATAAAAATAGATTGTGAAAGTACATAAATGCCCTTTTAGATAAAATCCTTCAATGCCACATGTCGCGTTCTTATTGCTTCCTAGACTTTCTAGGAAAAACACACTTTCCACCCAACTCCTACTATATATATATATATAATATATATATATATATAGGGGGCCGCTAGAATGAGAACCACCACGAGTTATGAGAACCACGAGAACCGCGCCCCGCGGGTGGCCGTTGACCACGAAATTTTTTTTACACCTAGATCCGTATATTTTAAGACCGGGTGTAAATTTTGGGTTCAAACGGCGCGCCCGAGGGGGTAGTTTTTTACGCCCAAAGTTTGGGTTTTTTTAATTTTTCTTTTTTTTACCAAACTTTGGGCGTAAAAAACTACCCACTCGGGCGCGCCGTTTGAACCCAAAATTTACACCCGGTCTTAAAATATACGGATCTAGGTGTAAAAAAAATTTCGTGGTCAACGGCCACCCGCGGGGCGCGGTTCTCGTGGTTCTCATAACTCGTGGTGGTTCTCATTCTAGCGGCTCCCTATATATATATATATATATATGAATTTATGTCCATAAATCCGTTTTGTCCAATCGTCTGATATATATATGTCAAGGATAGATTAAGTGTATTTATATACTCCTTGTGTATTAGTCCATGTATCCACGTATGGATAGATGTGTGTATACATATGCAAGCATATGTTATATACTTTCTCATGTTTCAAGTATATTATTGTACATTGTACTTTTATGTATTTAGATTAGTATGGATCCTACATCTTCTAAATACATACACTTAGCACATAATATACACACACATGTAGGGTGATATAAATATATATATTTTTGCCCTACAAACACACACACCTACATATATATATATATATATATATATATATATATATATATATATATATATATATATATATTCATCCATTTTAGTTTATGGAAAGTATAGAAATTTTAACTTAAACTTTTCACCCAAAACTTGTATGATTAAGGGTGCTATCACTTTTTAGCCATGTAAATCTCTTGTTAATTACACCTTAATTATGATTAAATTTTTAGAAAATTTCGCTATAGTTTTCCCTATATTAGGGACTTTTCCACGTTTTCAAAACTTATTTTAAACCATTTTTCAACTCATGAAGTCATCAAGGTTCTCAAACACTTAATACATAATTATAATCTCAACAATAAACATTATGAACTTGTAAGTCAACTTAGATCTTTCGAAACAACATTTTCAACATGTTCATCTTTACTTTAAACAAGTTTATGTAAGTTATTTTACATATTTCTTCAAGATAAAAACTTTGGAACATGATTTTCTAAATGAAGTCCACACTTTATATTTTTCATAAAACCATTTTAAGAATATATTCAAGTTCATAATACTTCTTGTTGGTAGATCTTGCTACATCTAAACGTATACATGTTTAGATCTTACTTTTAACCATAAACTTTCAAGATCTTTCTTTATTACTCAAACTACAACTTATATAAACAACAAGAACCACAAAATATCACACAAATATGTTAGTTCATCTTGTTTTAGTTAGATTTTCTAGTATTTAAAGGTGAGCTTCAAGATGATCAACTTGTACTTCCATGATTAACATGTAATAAGAAGTGTAAATACAAGTTTAAGGAACTCACTACTAGCTCTAAGCTAGGGATGAACTAGATGATGAAGATGAGAAAATGAGAAAACTTCAACACTTGGAAAATGCTCCTAGAATGCTTCCAACACTTGAGTATGCCTTAGATCATCTTCATATGCACTGGTAACTCTTTAGATTTGTTATAAATAGAATATAGCTCAACAGCCTGCCTCTAAAAAGGTATCACGCATCATTTGTTTTTTTTTTCTTTTGCAATTTGAAGAGCTCATAACGAAAAGGTAACCAATAACAAATAGATGTTCGTAATGAAAGAAATTAAGGAAATTAAGGTGAACTCTTTTATTTGGGTAAAGAATTAGAGTGAAACTATCCCTTTTAAATGGGATACATTTTGTAATTTTAATTTTTTAAATTTCCCAACGTAGTGGTTATGTACTTCATGCTTCTAACTCTTAGAGCATTCACATTGTTGATGGTGTGGTATGGTCCAGAAGTCCAGACGAGGGCACCGCAGACCACCCCGCAATGTGGGTGGTGTCTGAGCTATGCTTATTATATATTAGCCAACACCCTATGATCTTATTCAATGAAATATAGTAAAGCTGTCACACACCCAAAATCCACCTGCGGAGTACTACCGCTTGGAGGCGTGACTGACCAGGATCCAGCCACCAATCATATTGAACAAGCATATAAGTAGTTATAAAAATCCACCCAATACAATTGGTGTTCAAACAAAACATAGTTAAGTTGCAAGCGGAAGCATAAGTCTTAAATCAAAACATAAGTTTAATTGTTTCATAGTTTAACATGGCACACGGTCGTCCATGTCCCACAACGATCCTCCTCCATGCAAGCTCCAGCTTAAGAACCTAAGGACCTGCAAAGCATGTAGTAACGAGTCAACAACTAGTTGAGTGAGTTCACGGTTGGGTGTTCGTTTTAAGTTGTTTCGAAAACAGTTTCCTTTAGCTGGCATCCTGCCGTGGGGGTTACCCCATAGTTAAAAACGTGACTTGTTCATTCCCGGTTACTCTGGCTATCCAGCCGTGGGGGGCTACCCCGTGTTAGTTATCTGGCATTTCGGCCGTGGGGGCTACCCCATGTATACACTAGACTCGTTACCATATCGACTGCTGACTGTAGTCATGTTTATGTGCCCTGAAACTGTCAATGTCTATCATCATTGACGTGCCCCAGATCCATTAGTTCACGCCCGTCCTCTGCGGCACGGTGTGAGGTTTGTCAGACCTAAATAGCGCTATCTAACTAATGACCCGCTCGCCATTGGCCCGGCGATTAAGTCGATATAAAAAGGAGGGACTTCGTGATAGAGTTTTGGTCTAGTACGAGTTATCTGTCCGTGAGGACGAGGAATTACATTCCTGAACCTTTGCTGTCCTACCCAAGGAGGACGGGGAACCCAGTTCCTTAACCCCATTCCCAACCCAGGGAATCCCATGCTTTGTAGAGGGTGTGAACTCACCTTGGTTTGCTCGGTAGAAACACAGAAAAGTCAAACAAGCAATGTTGTGGTTACTCACGTCCTATCATAGTTGTATCATACAATTAGGTTCGTATTCAAGCAGTGCACGTATGGCATACACGTATAATCATGGCAGTTAGCAAGTAATGCATACGAGTTGAACGAACAGTAACATGCTCAGAATTAAACAAAGTCCAAGGTCCGGCCCAAACACTAGGCCCATAATTAAGCAAGTCCAAACAGTGTGTATCCGCGTATTGTCTCGAGTCGCAACTAGGCGTTTGCGACTCGCAACCTGAGTCGCAATCGTGGTTTCGGTTCGTGCTGTTTTGGTTACGAGTCGCAACTGGACTCGCAACCGGGGTTTCGAGTCAAACGGTTTATGTGCTGATCACTTGTGGTTTCGAGTCGCAACCAGGTGTTTGCGACTCGCAACCGGTGTCGCAATCGGGGATCTCGACTCGTTGTGCTTGGTTTCGAGTCGCAACTGATGGTTTCGGTTGGACAGGAGCTGATTCGGTACAGTGTACTACCCACTAACATTCTGATTTCATGTAACAGTTTGTACTATCCAACCGAAATCCTTAAACATGTTTCTTGTCTAGCAAATTACTAAAAATGGATCAAACATATCAGATTTCAAATATTCAACATGTTCATATGATATTCAACAAGTTCTTCATGTGTTCATCATGTTCATCTTGTTCTTCAATATTCAAGTAGTTCATCTTCATTCCTATGAACCTAGGTCTAACAAGAATCATGAATAACTTATCACAAATCACCCTAATAGCAAGCTTTCGGTTCTTAACACAAGAGTACACAATCCGATTTATATGAACATCAACAACTAGTGTTTTAGACTACATTTAAACACAAAACATCATGAGTTCATTATGCCACATATCCGAAATCAAAGCATGTTCCGATTATCAACATCATACACACGATTCACGAGCACATCATCATTGTACAAACGGTTCTAGTTCAATCATGTCATCCATAACATCAAACATCATAAACACTAACCAACAAACATCATAAACACTAACAAGCATCATAAACACTAGCAAACATCATAAACACTAACAAACATCATAAACACTAACAAGCATCATAAACACTAGCAAACATCATAAACACTAACAAACATCATAAACACTAACCGGTTGTGAGGTGGTGAAAGATGAAGCTTTGTTTGGTGTGAACAAGCAAATCCGAGAAATCCTTTTGAGGTCGGTTGGTTTGATCCGAGAAGAAGGAGAAGAGTGTGATGCTTGGTGTCTAGGGTTTTAGTGAGAGAATGGAGAGTGTGTGTGTAGAGGAGAGTATGAGTGTTATCAAGAATGGCAACATGTCTAACTATCAAGTTTATATATCCGCTCCTAGCAATACACCCTAGTGGGCTCTCGGATAGGCTAAGTGTGGGTGTGTGGCCCAACCGGCCCAATGTTGCATCGTTCACTCGAGACCACATGGTCTCGAGTCGGGTTCGTGTTGTCTCGGTTCATATATACATACATCGCATACTCACAAGCACACACAAATAACACATAATCACGTAAAGGTTCATTTGTCATTAATCACATAAGCTAACTAGCCACACGTTTAAGCATACACGAAAGGTTCTAGATTTCGAGTTGTCACATCATCCCCAAGTTGAAAGAAATTTCGTCCCGAAATTTGGTAGGCACTCACTGAGGAAGCTAGTTAAGTTGTATGGTTTTCCCGGTTTTCCTGGGGTGTCACATCCACCCCCCGTTGATCTGGAATTTTGTCCCGAAATTCCGTAGCTTCGGCCTCAGTAGTGGGTGTACTGTTTGCGAACAGTTGGGGATACTTTTGTTTCATCTGATCTTCGCGCTCCCAGGTGAACTCTGGGCCGCGACGTGAGTTCCAACGAACTCGAACGAGAGGTATCCTAGTGCTCTTGAGGACCTTAACATCCCGGTCCGTGATCTCGACTGGTTCCTCGACGAATCGTAACTGCTCGTCGATCGTGAGTTCCTTCAAAGGAACTACGTGGGTCTCATCTGACGGACACTTCTTCAGATTCGACACGTGAAAAACGTTGTGAACTGCTCCGAGTTCCGCTGGTAAGTTCAGTCTGTAGGCCACCCTGCCTATTTTCTCAATGACCTCGAAAGGTCCAACGTATCGTGGGTTAAGTTTACCGCGCTTACCAAAACGAACCACACCCCTCCAGGGTGAAACTTTGAGTAGTACCCGCTCCCCAACCTGGAGCTCAAGTGGTTTCCTGCCCATGTCGGCGTAAACTTTCTGACGTTCGCGAGCGGCCGTCATGCGTTTTCGTATCTGAGCGATTTGCTCGGTCGTATCTACCACATATTCTGGACCAGTGATCTGACTATCTCCCACCTCTGCCCAGCAAAGAGGAGACCGGCATTTACGTCCGTACAATGCCTCAAACGGAGCAGCTCCAATGCTGGTGTGGTAGCTGTTATTGTACGAGAATTCCACAAGTGGCAGATGCTTTTCCCAGCGGTTGCCAAAGTCGATTACACATGCACGAAGCATGTCTTCTAAGGTTTGAATAGTGCGCTCGGACTGCCCGTCCGTCTGGGGATGGTACGCTGTGCTCATGTCTAGTCGTGAGCCGAAGGATTTGTGCATTGCTTGCCACAGCTCTGAAGTGAAACGTGCATCTCGATCTGAGATAATGGAGATGGGCACCCCGTGCCTCGAAACAATTTCTTTGATGTAGATTTCTGCAAGAGTGGAGAACTTATCCGTCTCCTTGATAGCCAAGAAGTGTGCAGATTTTGTGAGTCGATCCACGATCACCCAAATAGTATCGTTCCCGCGTTGGGATCTAGGTAGGCCAGTAACAAAATCCATGGAAATTTGCTCCCATTTCCACTGAGGTATCTCTGGTTGTTGGAGTAGGCCTGATGGTTTCTGGTATTCCGACTTGACCCTTGCACAAGTCAAACATTTGCTGACGTAGGTCGCTATGTGGGCCTTCATGCTAGGCCACCAGTACGTAGTCTTGATGTCGTGGTACATCTTATCCGATCCAGGATGCACCGAGTAGCGAGACTTGTGTGCTTCGTCCATCACCAATTCTCGTAGGTTGCCATAGAGTGGGACCCAAATGCGTCCCGTTACGTAGTAAGCACCGTCTTCCTTTTGTTCCAATCGTTGCCTCGATCCGCGTAGGGCTTCAGCCCTGACGTTTTCTGGTTTCAGTGCTTCTATCTGAGCTGCTCGTATCTGGGAAGGGAGGCTAGAGTGGATCGTGAGTTGTAAAGCTCGTACGCGCTTTGGCACAGTGTCCTTTCGACTAAGGGCGTCGGCCACAACATTGGCCTTGCCCGGGTGATACCTGATTGAGCACTCGTAGTCATTCAGTAGTTCAACCCATCGTCGTTGTCGCATATTTAGTTCTTTCTGCTTGAAGATATGCTCGAGGCTCCTGTGGTCGGTGTAGATGGCGCACTTGGTACCATACAGGTAATGCCGCCATAACTTAAGTGCAAAAACAACAGCTCCCAGCTCTAAATCGTGCGTAGTGTAGTTCTTTTCATAAACCTTGAGTTGGCGTGAGGCGTAGGCTATAACCTTATCTCGTTGCATCAACACGCAACCAAGACCCTGAATTGATGCGTCGCAGTAAACCACAAAGTCATATGTGCCTTCTGGCAAGGAAAGGATAGGCGCGCTACAAAGTCTATCCTTTAGATGCTGAAATGCCAACTCCTGTGCGTTCCCCCAGCGATAAACAACGCCCTTCTGCGTTAGTGAGGTGAGAGGCTGTGCAATCTTAGAAAAATCCTTTATGAATCTCCGGTAGTATCCCGCCAAACCCAAGAATTGGCGAATCTCCTTTGGTGTACGAGGTGCAGGCCAGTTCTTTATCGAGTCTACCTTGGATGGATCAACGTGAATCCCATCCTTGTTTACCACGTGGCCTAGGAAATGGACTTCTCGAAGCCAGAAGTCGCATTTCGAGAACTTTGCATAAAGCTGTTCTGTTCGAAGGAGTTCCAGAATAAGTCGCAGATGTTGCTCGTGTTCCTCCCGACTCTTAGAATAGATCAGGATGTCGTCGATGAAGACTATAACAAACTTGTCTAGGTAAGGCTTGCACACTCGGTTCATCAAGTCCATGAAAACCGCAGGTGCGTTCGTCATCCCGAAAGGCATGACCAAAAACTCATAGTGCCCGTATCGAGTTCGGAAAGCTGTTTTGGAGACGTCCTCTTCCCGGACTCTCAGCTGGTGATAACCCGATCTCAAATCGATCTTCGAATAGTAGCTCGACCCTTGCAGCTGGTCGAACAAGTCGTCGATACGCGGTAGAGGATAACGATTCTTCACCGTCACCTTGTTGAGTTCTCGGTAGTCGATGCACATTCTGAAAGTACCGTCTTTCTTCTTTACAAATAGTACTGGAGCTCCCCAGGGCGATGAGCTTGGACGAATAAAACCCCTTTCCAGGAGCTCTTGTAGTTGCGTGGAGAGTTCTTTCAACTCTGATGGAGCCAATCGATAAGGTGCACGGGCTATAGGTGCAGCTCCAGGGGCTAATTCAATCTGAAACTCGACTTGGCGGTGAGGCGGAAGACCAGGTAATTCCTCAGGAAATACCTCTGGATAGTCGCGTACAACTGGAAAATCTTCTATCTTCTTCTCTTTTTCTGAGGTGTCAGTAACGAGAGCCAAAATGGCAGTGTGGCCCTTTCGCAAACACTTTTGGGCCTTAAGGAGAGAAATGACGTTCTCAACAGCGCTCCTCTTGTCGCCATGAATCATGAGAGGTTCACCATCGGGACCTGGAATACGGACAACCTTCTCGTTGCAAAGAATCTCTGCTCGGTGTTGGGATAACCAATCCATCCCAATGACAACGTCGAAACTACCCAAGACAATAGGAATGAGGTCGATAGAGAAGGTTTGGTCAGCGAGAATAAGTTTACAACCCTTGACTACGTGTGTGGCTTCTAAACTCTTACCATTTGCTAGCTCTACGGTGTGCTTGTTGTTCAAGGGTGTTGGGATACGCTTAAGCATTCGACTAACTTCTAGTGACACGTAGCTAGTATCGGCACCCGAATCAAATAAAACTGAAACATAAAAGTCGTCGAGAAGGAACTTACCCGCCACAACATTGGGGTCATTCCTTGCTTCACCATGCCAATCACAAACATTCGCCCCCTGGCGCCATTGTTGTTGTTGTTCCCATTGTTACCATTCCCCTGATTGTTGTTATTGTTGTTGTTGTTCTGGTTCCTGTTCAGTTGGGGACAGTCTCTCTTGAAGTGGCCCTCAGCTCCACACTGAAAGCACCCTTTGTTATCACCTTGCTGCTGCTGCTGGCGCTGGTTCTGTTGAGCTTGCTGACGATTCTGATTGGCGGGGTACAAACTCCTGCAATCCTTTGCAGCGTGACCAGGCTTGTTGCACCGATGACAGTTGCCCCTGGTGCACGGTCCGCTGTGGTGCAGGCTGCAACGATTGCACTTGGGGTGATTTCCTTTGTACCCACCATGACCTTGACCACCAGACGATTGCTGATTAGGGCTCTTGTAGTCGTCAGTCTTCCTCTGCTGAGACTGGGACTGAACAGAAGTCGAACCCTTACTTGAAGTTCCATCCCATTTCCGTTTGTTGTCACTAGAGGTACCAGAAGTAGTTGCAGCACCTATGCGTTTTGGTAACTTGTTCTGCTCCACCGCTTGATCCGTGAGACGGTGAGCCAACTGAACGGTTTGCTGGTAGGTGGCGAGGTTCGCTGAAGTCACATGACTTTGGATTTCTGGCACTAAGCCCTGAAGAAACAGTTCGATGCGTTTGATGGGAGGATCCACCATGGTAGGGCACAGAATTGCCAGTTCGTTCGACCTTTTCACGTAAGCTTCAATTTCGGACCCCGTCATCTTGAGGTTGAAGAACTCCACTTCCAGTTTGTGGATTTCATCACGACTGCAGTATTCTTCCTTGATAATTTCCTTAAAAGTTTCCCATGGGGTGGCGTTGGCAGCAACCAACCCTAGCATCTGAACCTGAGCGTTCCACCAGGTGAGGGCTAAACCCTCGAGAGTACCAGTAGCATACTTCACCCTGCGCGCCTCAGGGCATTCACACATTTCGAACACATATTCTAGCTTCTCAAACCAGTGTAGGAGTCCTACTGCTCCTTCAGTGCCGCTAAAAGTAGTTGGCCGGCAGTCCATGAAAGTCTTAAAAGTGCACACGGGTGGCTGAACATGCTGACCTATCGTAGGTGAAAGAAAAGACAGAGTTTAACACAAAGGTTGGTTCACGAGAGTAGGATCTTAAAGATCCTAGAATAAGTTCGGACTGCAGGATATACCTCCTGCGTGTGCAGCTGCAAGTGCTGCGGCAACTCGTTCGTTAATTAGAGCCGTCAACTGGGCTTGTGTCATGTTAACGCGTCCAGACATGATCTTCATATCAAGAAGAACGTGAGTGAGAGGGGTTCGCGAAAGTGCGATGATAGGATAGAGTAAGCACGCACGTGTTCAAACAACAGTAGTTATACTAACCAAGCATACCTTAAGCAATGTACTATGTAACTAACAAGTAGGCAATATATGCACAGATCATATTACCTAGAATGTCGAGCCTTGCATGTGGAGTGAAGCATCGTTGTGGATCGTTGAGCACTGTACAGGTTATAGTCTGGTTTTAACAAAAACGTTTTCCCCTTTATTAAAACCAAGTTCTCTATAACCAATGGCTCTGATACCAATCTGTCACACCCCCAAAATCCACCTGCGGAGTACTACCGCTTGGAGGCGTGACTGACCAGGATCCAGCCACCAATCATATTGAACAAGCATATAAGTAGTTATAAAAATCCACCCAATACAATTGGTGTTCAAACAAAACATAGTTAAGTTGCAAGCGGAAGCATAAGTCTTAAATCAAAACATAAGTTTAATTGTTTCATAGTTTAACATGGCACACGGTCGTCCATGTCCCACAACGATCCTCCTCCATGCAAGCTCCAGCTTAAGAACCTAAGGACCTGCAAAGCATGTAGTAACGAGTCAACAACTAGTTGAGTGAGTTCACGGTTGGGTGTTCGTTTTAAGTTGTTTCGAAAACAGTTTCCTTTAGCTGGCATCCTGCCGTGGGGGTTACCCCATAGTTAAAAACGTGACTTGTTCATTCCCGGTTACTCTGGCTATCCAGCCGTGGGGGGCTACCCCGTGTTAGTTATCTGGCATTTCGGCCGTGGGGGCTACCCCATGTATACACTAGACTCGTTACCATATCGACTGCTGACTGTAGTCATGTTTATGTGCCCTGAAACTGTCAATGTCTATCATCATTGACGTGCCCCAGATCCATTAGTTCACGCCCGTCCTCTGCGGCACGGTGTGAGGTTTGTCAGACCTAAATAGCGCTATCTAACTAATGACCCGCTCGCCATTGGCCCGGCGATTAAGTCGATATAAAAAGGAGGGACTTCGTGATAGAGTTTTGGTCTAGTACGAGTTATCTGTCCGTGAGGACGAGGAATTACATTCCTGAACCTTTGCTGTCCTACCCAAGGAGGACGGGGAACCCAGTTCCTTAACCCCATTCCCAACCCAGGGAATCCCATGCTTTGTAGAGGGTGTGAACTCACCTTGGTTTGCTCGGTAGAAACACAGAAAAGTCAAACAAGCAATGTTGTGGTTACTCACGTCCTATCATAGTTGTATCATACAATTAGGTTCGTATTCAAGCAGTGCACGTATGGCATACACGTATAATCATGGCAGTTAGCAAGTAATGCATACGAGTTGAACGAACAGTAACATGCTCAGAATTAAACAAAGTCCAAGGTCCGGCCCAAACACTAGGCCCATAATTAAGCAAGTCCAAACAGTGTGTATCCGCGTATTGTCTCGAGTCGCAACTAGGCGTTTGCGACTCGCAACCTGAGTCGCAATCGTGGTTTCGGTTCGTGCTGTTTTGGTTACGAGTCGCAACTGGACTCGCAACCGGGGTTTCGAGTCAAACGGTTTATGTGCTGATCACTTGTGGTTTCGAGTCGCAACCAGGTGTTTGCGACTCGCAACCGGTGTCGCAATCGGGGATCTCGACTCGTTGTGCTTGGTTTCGAGTCGCAACTGATGGTTTCGGTTGGACAGGAGCTGATTCGGTACAGTGTACTACCCACTAACATTCTGATTTCATGTAACAGTTTGTACTATCCAACCGAAATCCTTAAACATGTTTCTTGTCTAGCAAATTACTAAAAATGGATCAAACATATCAGATTTCAAATATTCAACATGTTCATATGATATTCAACAAGTTCTTCATGTGTTCATCATGTTCATCTTGTTCTTCAATATTCAAGTAGTTCATCTTCATTCCTATGAACCTAGGTCTAACAAGAATCATGAATAACTTATCACAAATCACCCTAATAGCAAGCTTTCGGTTCTTAACACAAGAGTACACAATCCGATTTATATGAACATCAACAACTAGTGTTTTAGACTACATTTAAACACAAAACATCATGAGTTCATTATGCCACATATCCGAAATCAAAGCATGTTCCGATTATCAACATCATACACACGATTCACGAGCACATCATCATTGTACAAACGGTTCTAGTTCAATCATGTCATCCATAACATCAAACATCATAAACACTAACCAACAAACATCATAAACACTAACAAGCATCATAAACACTAGCAAACATCATAAACACTAACAAACATCATAAACACTAACAAGCATCATAAACACTAGCAAACATCATAAACACTAACAAACATCATAAACACTAACCGGTTGTGAGGTGGTGAAAGATGAAGCTTTGTTTGGTGTGAACAAGCAAATCCGAGAAATCCTTTTGAGGTCGGTTGGTTTGATCCGAGAAGAAGGAGAAGAGTGTGATGCTTGGTGTCTAGGGTTTTAGTGAGAGAATGGAGAGTGTGTGTGTAGAGGAGAGTATGAGTGTTATCAAGAATGGCAACATGTCTAACTATCAAGTTTATATATCCGCTCCTAGCAATACACCCTAGTGGGCTCTCGGATAGGCTAAGTGTGGGTGTGTGGCCCAACCGGCCCAATGTTGCATCGTTCACTCGAGACCACATGGTCTCGAGTCGGGTTCGTGTTGTCTCGGTTCATATATACATACATCGCATACTCACAAGCACACACAAATAACACATAATCACGTAAAGGTTCATTTGTCATTAATCACATAAACTAACTAGCCACACGTTTAAGCATACACGAAAGGTTCTAGATTTCGAGTTGTCACAAAAGCTATAGAGAAATTTTAGCTGAAATATACTAAAGCTGTAGACTTATTCAATGAAATATAGTAAAGCTATAGAGAAATTTTAGTTGATGGGGGTGTTTGTTTTTTTTGTAAAAAGCACTTCAGAACCTCTTATGTCTGTCCCACGCAGATCACGCGTAGACCTTTTAGTCTGCAGTGTGTTTGTTTTTAGAAGTGATTTCATTAAAAAAAAAGTCTTCTACACATCTTCTTGGGGCAGATGTGGACTCCCCTCTTCAAGGGTCTTCTCATCCCCCTCTTCTGCTCTTTCAAAACAAAAGTTCTCCAAACCCTAGCATACTCCTCGCAGTTCGACACCTCCACCTCCTCCGCCACCACCTCCACTTCCTCCGCCACCACCTCCGCCACCTCCTCCACTTCCTCCGCCTCTTGCTGCCTAACCTGCTGCCGCCCACACACATCCGACACACCTGCTGCCTCCGTGACCTGCTGCCTCCAACACTCCGACCCCTGCTGCCTCCGTGACCTGCTGCCGCCCTCCACCCCAGCGTATGTGTGCGGTTAGGCATTTTGTGGTTTTTCGATTTTAAATGTTTGGGGGCTTTCGTTGTCTTTCATTTTGTTTCTCAAGGTGTAAAATCATTTTAGGTTCATTTTTCTAAGTTTTGGACCATAAACGATTCCATCAAGAAGTAAATATGAACCAAGGGTATTGTTTATACGAATCCATAACATAAAGTCACTATTCACAAGGTTTTGTTTTTCAAGTTTTGGCATGGCATGTTCTCAATTTTTTTTTAAAATATACTTATATATATATAAATGTTTGTTTTCAGAGTTTAGGAATGGAGATAAGCAGAAACAGTTGTATTGTTTGTTCTTGAATGTTTTTTTATGATGTTAGTTCTTGATTGTTTTTTTATGTTAGTTCTTAATTAGGTATATTGAATGATTGAAATGGTTCTTGATTTCAGTCCATTGTTTGTTAAGATATTGTGAATTTTTGGTGTTGGTGATGGGAATTTTGTGATGTTTGTTATGAAACACCTATGAAAAAACAAACAGTCTTCTTCTTGCAGACTGCAGAGGTTTGCAGATGTGGTCCGCAGACCGCATGCATTTTACCTCTGAAAAAACAAACAACACCTTAGTCAGTTTTCTTTCTGGTCTAATCTATGTTTATTATATATGAGCCAACGCCATATGATCTTTAACAAAATATGATGGTGGTTTGAGGTAGGGCTGGCAATAGAAATCTCTTTATAAGACACGATTAAACTTGTTTACTTAAAAAGTACACTACTTGTTTTTTTTTACTTTTTAAAAAATAAGTAGAATTAGGAGGCTACGATCAATCATTTCTTCTCCTTGCTAAATAAAACATACAACTATGTTATAGACATAATATATAAAGTAGCTAAGCAAGTTGTATTCATTTTTAATACTTATGTTATTCGCGTCATCAGAGACCTGTTAAACCCGATAACACACGATTTGCCAGCCCTAGTTTGAGGTTATTAGAGTATGGAATTTTTGAAGTTAAGTTTTAGTTTAATACGAATCTAAACAAGGTTTGATTTACTTTTTATTTCTTTCAAACTCTTGTTTTATCCTTTAATTACCTTCTAATTTGTATAAATAAAATATTAAGCTTTTGGGTGTGGTGCGTGAAAAGGGGGCATGGTCTTACGTGGCCTTGAGCCACGACGTGGAAAACCATATCCATTGGCGAAGCCACCCCCCCCCCCTCCAATTTTTCCGAAACCGGGGGCGGCAACGTATATACCTATACGAAAGTACTATTCATAACACTACGCATCGATAAGTTCGCGGGGGGGGGGGGGGGGGGGGGAGGGGGGCGGGCGCCCCCTCAGGGGTAGCCTAAGCTGCGCCCCTGACCATATCGGCCTTGGTTTGGAGAATTCCATTGCTAGAGAAGTGATGGGCAAGTGTGGCATGGAGAGGTGGACCATGCTTGATGGTTTCAAGCATGGAGGCGTATTCAACAGGTGTACTAGAAAGCAAAACAACTTGCGCCCCATGTGTGAAAATCGTGTGACGCCTATGTGGCACTTTCACATCCGTCTACAGTTAAAGCACACCACATAGCCTTATACTTACATACGAACATTCTTTTACACTCAAACTTAAATACCTAAAATTATTATTTGTTTCAGCTCACATTACATTAACTTATAAAAGAATTTCAACTAGCATTAATTAATGTAATATATAAGCATTTCTATTTCTATTTACTTGACGATACAGTTTCAACAAAAATTCTACTGATAACCAACAAATATTTCGATGATCTAAGCAAATTTTGATGATTTAAGCAAATAGAATGAGAAACCAGATCTGTAACTAACAAGCAGGCGATGATCTAAGCAAATTTTGATGATTTAAGCAAATAGAATGAGAAACCAGATCTGTAACTAACAAGCAGACAATTAATTTAATTTTTCTAACTGGCGAAATTGCTTACAATTTTAATAATAATAAAAAAATTGGATGTTTTAAAGAAGAGTTAATTACACAAATGGGTCATGTGTTTTATACCTAATTTCGTATTTGGCTACTAACTTTTTTTTAACAGTTTTAGGTTTTATGGTTTCAATTTTGTAAGACCTTTGGATACCAACACCAAAATTAGTTAATTAATTACTAAAATACCCTTTCATTTTTTTAAGTTTATCAGTGTAACACATTTGGGTACTAACAACTAATTTTATTTAAGTTTAAATCAATTTTACAAAATCTATTTATTTTTTTTATTTTCATCTTTTTATTATATCTCTTAATTAACATAAAATCTATTTTTTTTATTTTCATATTTTTATTAAATTTCTTATTTAACATAAAATCTACTTGTTACACCAGTATTTTTTTAAATAAAATCTACTAGTTATATAGTTTTATGTAAATTAAATTTCTTACTCGTTTTAAATAATGTAAACCTTACTCATTTTCAATTTTGGATATATATGATTGATAATAATAATAATAATAGTCATAAATATCTTTCATGTAAAAAAATTTAAGCCATTTTTAACTCGTTTTTTTTGTTCATTTACATTGTACTATTTTAAAAAGATATTTAATTTACATAAAATCTACTAGTTGCACCAGTAAAATCTACTAGCTATATAGTTTTATGTAAATTAAATATCTTTTTTACAAAAAGCCGAGTTAAAAAAAGGCTTATTTTTTTTAGTTTTATCTAAAATACCTAGCTATATAGTTTTATGTAAATTAAATATCTTTCTAAAATAGTAAAATGTAAATGAATAAAAAAAACGAGTAAAAAAAGGCTTAATTTTTTTTACATGAAAGATATTTATTATTATCAATCATTTCTATCCAAAATTGAAAACGAGTAAGGTTTACATTATTTAAAACGAGTAAGAAATTTAATTTACATAAACCTTTATAGCTAGTAGATTTTATTTAAAAAATCTATTTAAAAAAATACTGGTGTAACAAGTAGATTTTATGTTAAATAAGAAATTTAATAAAAATATGAAAATAAAAATAAAATAAATAGATTTTATGTTAATTAAGAGATATAATAAAAAAAATAAAAATAAAAAAAATAAATAGATATTGTAAAATTGATTTAAACTTAAATAAAATTAGGTGTTAGTACCCAAATGTGTTTCATTGATAAACTTAAAAAAATGCAAAGGTATTTTAGTCATTAATTAACTAATTTTGGTGTTAGTACCCAAAGGTGGTACAAAATTGAAACCATAAAACCTAAACCTATTAAAAAAAAGTTAGTACCAAAAAACGAAATTAGGGGCATGTTTGGCTAAGCTTATTTAACTTAAAAAGAACTTTTTGTGAAAAGTACTTATTGACTTATAACTTTTTGAAAATGAGTTTTTAAAAAAGTGTTTGGATTAGCTTATAGGGTGGGAAAAGCCAATAAGTCAATAAGTTGTTTTTTAAAAAGTGTTTGGCTTAGCTTATTGATATAAAATGACTAAGGTGCTGTTTGTTTTTGCAGACATAAACTGTCTGCAAGCTGATTTCATCTGTTTTTATGTATGCAACTGAATATGTGGTCTGAAGATCTGCAAGCTGAAAATATAAGACTGTTTGTTTTTATAAGTTGATATTGTCTGCATAAAATGAAAATATATAAACTGTCAAACTTATGGACCCCACCAAACACCCATCTCTCTCCCCCGTCCCCTCACCGAATCGGTAAACTACGTTGGCGGTGGAGTTGGGTTCGGTGCTGACCCACTTTACCGACCCACTCCGTATACCCTAACTATGATATTTAATAATAATAGTTTTGAGGGAAGAGAGGTTAGGAAAAATTGCATGAACAGGATACTTATAAAACAAGTTATGTAAAAACTAACAACCGTATCTATGTGGGAACAAAAAATATCCATAAACATCTCTGTATTCTACCTACTTAACACCAACCATCACCCAACCCACCAATATATACTGTACATGATAAATCATATTCTTCTTATCTCAAGAATATGCTTCTACCTCTCGATGACCGATCGGAGCCGGTTAATCGGCCGGCCACACCCTCACAACTCTCCTTCTCACGAACACCCTCCCACACTCCGACACCCTGAAGAACAAGGAGAGAGAGACTGATGAGAGAGAAATCGGGACAGGAGGAGAGAAATCGGCAGAGCCGGAGCCGTCTCGACGGCGGCGGTCTGTATTTCTTCCGACAAGGTTTCCGGTAAAACCCCCTCTCTTTTCTTTTATTTACTAAAGACTGATGATGATGATGATGATTTTCTGTGGGGATGATGAGGACATTGGAGGTGGTCCGATGGCCGGAGCTACGCCGGCAGCAGGGGCGGAGATTTTGGTGGAGAATTTGAGGGGTGGAAGGAGAGGGAGCGGTGGTGGGTGAAGGGGAAGCGGGAACTGAGAAGAAGAAGAAGAGGATGCTGAAGATGTGTTGAAGGAGTTGTGTGAAGAAGATTGAAGCAAGTTTTCATAGCTTTTCTTTTAAGATGAAAAAAACCATTTTCAGATCTTCTTTTAAAAAAAAAACAAACAGTCTTCAAGCCCTTATGTCTGCCCGCCTGCAGACATAGGCTCCTTGCAGATGTTTTAAGCAAAAACAAACACCACCTAAAAGGGCTCAAAAAGTTATAAGTTGCTCAAAAAGTCACACCATACTAACTTCTCAAAAATGACTTTTTCTTTTTTACAAAAAGTCATTTTGAAAAGTACTTTTAGATTTGCCAAACACAAAGTCTCCTTATTAGATTTGCCCCCCCCCCCCCCCCCCCCAATTACACTAGGCGTTTTGGGGCGTGTTTTTTGAAAAAAATGCCTTTGGCGTTTTATTTAAAACGCCTTGCAAATGTTTGACCGGCCAATGAAAGTCCCGACAGCTAGTAACGGCTAGTTCTTTATTTTTTATTTTTAACCTTTTTAACTATATATATATATATATATATATATAAACTCATTCATTTTCAACCAAAACTATCTAAAAAACACAACCATTTTATAAAAAAAAACTTGATGGATTCTCCTAGTTCTTCATCCATGGTAAATTTTTACTACAAATAGTATTTTGCGGATGGCGATGGTTCCACCGATGAGGAGGTTGAGCAAGAGGCGGTTACGAGTGCTTGTCAACTAGCGGTGAGATATGTGAAGCATTGTCGTCGCCCCCAAGCAGAAAAAAATAAAAGAGGTTATATTGAACGAGACTGGCGCGCGACACACGATCGTTTGATGAAAGATTATTTTGATGAGGCGCCGACATTTTCGAACGAAATGTTTAGGCGTCGTTTCCGAATGAGTAAGCGGTTGTTTCTACGCATAGTCGACGACTTGGAAGCCAACTACGATTATTTTAAACAAAAAGCGGATGCGAGAGGGGCACTTGGATTTACCGGTATCCAAAAGTGTACGTCGGCGTTACGAATCCTTGCTTATGGAAACACAACCGACATCAACGACGAGTATCTAAAAATGGCCGAGAAAACAACGCGAGACAGCTTGGAGCATTTTTGTCGCGGTACAATTCCTATACTTTACTTTTGTTTTAAAAAAAACGACGAGTATGTTTACAATTTTTTTTTGAAGCTTATGTTTGTCTATTTTTTTTTATAAAGGTATTATTGATGTGTATGGTGCGCGTTATCTTAGAACGCCCACATGGGACGACCTTCAAAAGATCTACGAGGTACATTCGGCGGAGCATGGTTTGCCTGGTATGATCGGGAGCATAGATTGCATGCATTGGCGTTGGGATAACTGCTCGACCGCATGGCGAGGCCAACACACACGGGGTGACCAAAAAGGACCCACTGTTATTCTTCAGGTGGTTGCTTCACAGGACCTTTGGGTTTGGTCGGCTTACTTTGGCGTGGTCGGGTCATGCAATGATATAAATGTTTTTGAACAATCTCCGTTGTTAGAGGAGTGGATTTCTGGCAAAGCTCCAAAAGCGTCGTTTTACGCAAATGGAAACTACTACCCTCATGGATATTATTTGAGCGACGGAATTTATCCTAGGTATTCGATTTTCGTGAAGACGTTTAGTGATCCTATTGATGAAAAAAGAGCATACTTTAAAAAGGTTCAAGAGTCTTCACGAAAAGACATTGAGAGATGCTTTGAGGTTCTTAAACAACGCTGACAATATTTGAGAAATCCTTGTCGTGCATGGAGCAAGCAAAAAATGAGAGATGCTATGTACGCTTGTATAATCATGCACAACATGATTTTGGAAGACGAAGGAAAGGCGATATGCCAGAATTATGTGCCAGAAGCCGTTCAAGAGGACCATCCACAGGCGTCAATGGAAGAAAGGGTGAATAATGCGCGAGAGTTGTGTTACGAACCATACCATTCCCAGTTAATGGTTGATTTGGTACACCACGCATGGTCGGTTCGGTATGTACCACCTGAGGGAGATGAAGAAACGGAGGACGAGGAAGACGAAGTTGGCGAGGGTGAATAAAGCGAAGATGAAAACTAGTGTTTTTTTTTTAATTTAATCGGATTTTAATTTTTTTATTTCTAGTATTGTATTTTTTTTTTAATTTAATGAAGTATTTAAAGTTTTAAAAAAAATTATTGTGAAATGATTGAATGGGCGTTATTGGAATATTGCCCCACTACACCACTTTTGCAATAATGCCCCATGCTGACTGGGATGACACGTGTCGAATAATGCCCCATGGTGGGGGCATTATTTTGTTTTACCACTACAAATGGTCTTAGCTTTTTGAAAAAGCTAATAAGTCTGGTTCAAAAAGCTTAGCCAAACATGCCCTGGGTATAAACCAGATGACCCATTTGTGTAATTAACTCTTTAAAAAAAGAGAATTGAGGCTCAGATCTATACTGTGAAGATCAGGCAGGCAAGAGGGACGATCACCGCCATGGCTGCAACATCGGTTGCACCGTAAGAGCAAACACAAAGACTAAAAAGCCCTTGTTGTCCCTCTGACATACCATCCGGGTTGCCCCGCCAAGATACGGGCCGACGTTAACCCCATGACTGATTACGATGCTCGGATATGAATCCGTACACAAATCATAATCATCATCGCCTTCTCATATTCTTCTTAGAATTTGTACACAAACAAACAAACAAACAAACAAACAGTAACATATATACTTTCATAACAGGGATGGTAGATACCAAAGGAGAAGTGGACAAATAATTAATTAAAGGGTCATCTTATTGGTACACCACAAGATCGTAGCAGGTATATAAAAAAAGAAAGAAGAAAAGGACGGAAAGGGTTGTTAATTTTAAGTCAAAATGGGGATGAAATCATGGGCTCAACATCATAAGATCAGATCCGTTGATGACGTGGCAAGAGAGGGGCAACAACCCTTAAAAAACTCCCCGTCTCTCTCGCCGGAGCCTCGTTTCTCCGAGCATCTTCAGATCCCCATTTTTTGGGTTGCTTGTCTTCTGTAACTGTGTTTTATGGAAGTACTAAATTCCATTTCTGTCCTTCAGAGACTAACGGAGTTGGGGTTGGGCTAGGGCTGGGCTGTGCTGTGCTGCACAAGAAGTGTTTCTTAATAACCTTATAAGTCAACTAATCTATTTGTGATGGAAAATGAGCTGATAACTATTTTAGAGTAAATTATTATTTTGGTCCTTAGTGGTTTAATCCGTTTAAGTCTTTCAGTCCAAAAATAAATTTTTAAAATACCAGACCTTAAGATTGCATTTTATAACAGTTTTGACCTTTAACACTAACTATGTTAATTTTTTCTAGTTAATCCTAAGGATATTATGGTCCTTTTACAGCTTAGGCTTAACTAGAAAATAATAACATGGTTAGTGTTAGGGGGCAAAACCATTATAAAATGCAATTTTAGGGTTTAATATGTCAAAAGATTCATTTTTGAACCGAAGTGGTTAAACTGGTTAAAACACAGGGGCCAAAATAGTAATTTACACATTATTTTATTTTTGTAACAGATTATAGGTCTTTTGTAATAACAAAATCATACATAGCTTTTAACATTATAATATATAGTGCATGTTTGGCTTAGCTTATTTTCAACTTATTGAAAAGGACTTTTGGCAAAAAAAAGTCAGGATTTCCTGACTTTTGGAAACTTCAAAGGACTTTTGCCTTCAAAAGGCCTTCAAAAGGAAAGCCAAACACTTTGGAAAAGTCCTTTTTCCTTTCAAAAGTCCTTTTTTTCTCAAAAAAAGGAACCCCAAACATGCCCATAGTACAAAACAAGTTTCATTAAGTATAATATTATCTCTTTCTTTTTATTATAACATAAATATATTGTTATGCTATATGCCTATATTATTAATATTAGTCACTAAGTTAATAGAATGGAAAAAAAAAACTTACAGATGCTGTTAGTCTTTTTATTATAACATAAATATATTGTTATGCTATATTCAATGGCTGAGCTTAGTGTAAAGTGGGGGTGCACCCGCCCCCTCGAATGTTTTGGTTAAGCTCCGCCACTGGCTATATTATTAATATTAGTCACCAAGTTAATAGAATGAAAAAAAAAACTTACAGATGCTGTTAGTCTTGTCAATGATAAAATGTATGAACGTCAACAATTTGTTAATTTAGAAATGTTGAAAATGTATTGTGAATTTAGAAATGTTGAAAAGGTAGTCATTTATCCGTATATTGTTTTTGTTAAGGCAATCTTTTGGGGAGGGGGTACAATGACATTATAGCACAAAGATGGTCTAATTTTAAATTTAGAAATGTTTGTTAAGGCATTCTTCTTTTTAGCTAGTTAATGAGGCTTTATTCCATAGTTGTCTCAAAACCTACGTGGCGCTGATGTGGCATGATAAAGTCTTAGGGGTTTGGCCACTCACATAACCGGTGAAGGTGTAAAAACCAACCATCCTCTAACCATTCGACAAGTTAGTAACATTAGATTGGTGTGTTGTCTACATGGTGACAAAGTTTAACATGAGCACATGTGATCAGGGGCGGATTTAGAGGGGTTTACCGGGTTCCCAGGAACCCAGTCGATTTGGAAAAAAACGTTTTTTTTGTAGTGTAAACCTTGTATGATTTGGAAAAGAACGTTTTTTTGTAGTGTAAACCTTGTATGATTTGGAAAAAGGAACCCAGTGAAAAAACTGGCTGGATCCGCCACTGCATGTGATCAATGATCACTAGAGGGTCAGTCAAATTCAAGCCACCACTTTCTATTTCGTATCATGGCTCTTGCCAATTGCTAATTTGATCATTGGGGCCAAACCGGAGAATCGGGAGCTGACTAAATTTGTTGGACTAAGTCTCAAATTGATGTTAAACGAATTCGAGTGACTATTGTGAAGTAGGGATGAGCATATGGTATTTGGTACTTGGTACTGGTATTGTAGTGATACTGAATTTCCCGTACCGATGGCATTTGGTAATTGGTACTCGTACCATACCAATACCGAAGAGTAATTTGCCAAAATCGTCCCTAAGGTTTATTTAGATTTGCCAGGTCCATAAAAAAAGGGTTTTTTCAAATGATTAACCCTATAATAAAACTAACTTAAATAGAGGGATAATTTGGTCATTGTCTTTATTTATTTAGTTTATCTTTTTTAATCAACTTATATTTCCTTGTTTATACCATAAACCCTAATTTCCATTTCATACTAATGTCAATGAATTCACCTTCACCACGTCCAGTGGCGAAGCTTGAGATTTCCAACCGAGATGTCAAAAGAATCTAAAAAATAAAACACCATGCCAAGAAAGTTAATCAATGTGTTTAAAATTTAATGCCTACAATAAATTTCATTGTGTTTTAAATTGTTACGTTTGCTGATTTTCTATATAATACCATGCTAAAAGAATCTAAAACATTATGTCTAAATTTTAAAACATAATATCTACATAGACTTCTTACATTTTTTAGGAGTTTTGGACTTTATAGTCAAAACTTACCCTCTATTAGTTAACTTTTATATTATAAATTATACTTTCTTAAAATTTCAATAAATTATATATATATTTTTTGAACGGCCAACAGAATCAATCACGAGCACTCTTGAGGCACTCAATGGACCAAACGGAGTACTTCGAGAGTAACCCGAGTCCACCACCAATTCCGGGGAAAACCCGGTAACCCAACCGCCCGTAGGCACGACAGTGAAATTACCGGTTGTTGATCCCAGATAGAGATACCCAAATACTTAATATAGCAAGTGATTTCAACAAATATGAAAATATTGTGCGGAAGTAGAAATCAAACTTTCAAGAAACAACTTATAGAATTGTTCAAGTGTATTAATGACTTTGTAAAACAAAGTTATTGGATATTACAAAATGAATGCTTAAAGAACTCTGTGCGAAGGGTAATGGAGTTTGTGGTGTGTGTATTGAATGCTTAGCTCAACTCATTTAACCTTCTGGGTTGACATCTCTATTTATAGAGAGTCTAGATATGAATAAACATTTGTTTATTCATCACTTGCTCTGCACAAAGTGACTTTTTAGCATATTCATTGAATTAGTTATTGCCAACTTGTTACTTTTTGGGTTGTGTCAGGGCTTATCTCTTAAGACAAGTTGGTCCACCAAAATTTCTGGTGATCAGCTTACCAGAATTCTGATGAACTTGATCATCAGAAATTCTGATGATCAGACTTACCAGATTCTGATGATAAATACCAGATTTATCATCAGACACCATCAGAATGGTCTTGCCTGATTGTCTTCTTATCTTGATCTTTTCCTGATGCTTAGTTGAAGAGTATCTTTTATTTCTTTTTGTCACATTATCATTTAGGCACCTTTTTAGTGATACTCCTTGACTGTATCTTCAGTTTATGATCAAGTTGATCATCTTTTTCTTCAATACTTACATTTAAAGTTTCCTAAAAATTCCCCCTAAGTATTGTAAGAAAAATAAACTACCTTATGGCAAATGATCATACTTTAAAGAAAAACTTCCCAAACAGTGGAAATAGAATTTGCAAATCACAAAATACTTTTGTTTGAAAACAGATTACAAAAGAGTTTTAACATGAAAATTAAAAGTGTCTTCAAACTAATTTTGGACGGTTGTGAACATCTCCTTTCTTCAGCTGTTTCTTGTAATGGATGTACTTTTTGCAAATGTCATACATTCCCTTGTACCATATTCTTGCTTGCACCCATTCATCAATCATTTGTTCAATCTCCAATCTCTCCTTTTCTTTGTTTCTCCCCTTCTTTTGAAGTTGCTCCTACTTTTTGTTCATGCACTCCTTGATGAATTTCAGTGTTTGGTTGGAGTACTTACAGATGTCAACACTTTTGAAAAGAGCCTTATTATCTTCAAAATCTCTGAACACAACACAGAGATTATGTTTTCCTTTAATTCTGGGTAGTTCAAAGATGTCTACAGTCCTGGTATGATCTTGCAGCTCTGAGGGGATTGATGTGTCAGGTGTAGGGATGTGGACCTTTTTCTGATGTACATAGTCATAGTTGATGCATAAATCAAAATCAGTGAAGGCTATTCTTTCAAATAGCTTTATTCCTGCTTTTGATATGCTTTTTAGTGCTCTTCTGACAAATTGGTTATTGCCTCTTTCAGCTTCATAATGATTATTCAGAAACAGAATATCCAGAGAATGCAGGTGATCAGCCAGGTCTCCATCTGTTATCTTCTGTTCAATCCCATCTTATCTGAGAAGAGTGTACCTGTGTTTGTACATAATGTCCTCCCATGCCATCTGCACCCATCTTCTGTTCATCCACTTTCACAACTCTTTTTATTGGATTGAAATTGACATAGTGGATGCTTCATCTACCTCTTTCAAGCCTTTCCTCCCTTATGCCCTTGCTCATTGGACTTTCTGGTCTTTTCAGCTCATCTTTCTCTATCCAGTAGTATTCCTTCAGGTTGTATTCAGGGAACATCATAGCATCTTTGTCAATTTCTTGAACCAAGACTGTGTCACCTTCAGGAGTCTTTCTCTTTATGATTTGTGGCTGTTTTGAAGATGTAGCTGTATCTTCCCATATTTTTATAGCTTGCAGGATTATGTCTTTACTTAAGACAGTATCCCCTGATGAAGTTTGTCTTGGACCAGACTGAGGGACTTTAACATTTAAATCAGAGATAACTACAGGTGAAATTGCATACTTTTTCATCATCTCTTCTTTTGAAATTGGTGGAGGTGGACCCATTGAAGTGGTTCCAGCTTGAGTGACAGTTGGTTACAGCCAGGTGGACTTAGGGACCTCTTGATGAGAGGCTTCTTTGGGAATGGGTTTCATGATCTCCTTGGGGTCAACATTTACCAGTCTGGCAATGTTGAAGTACATTCTATTCATGAGAGATTAAACTTCTCCCACAGGTTTAGCATTTTTGATTTCATTTTCCTGCACTTTTTCAAATTCTGCTTGATTCTGATCCTGTAGTGCAGCCCATTCTTTGATCAGATTCTCAAGGGCATCTGTGATGCTATTGTTGTTGGCCCTCAGAATTGTGATCTCCTCCAAAACCTTGTTTGAGCTGCTTGATGTTCTTGACTCCACAGCATCTTTGACTTGTGTCTTAATCTTCTCCATTTCTGTGAAGATTTTCTGAATTTATGATGAAGTGATGCTGGTTTCTGGTGTCTTTTCTTGCTGTCTTTGCAGAGCTTTCAAAGCTTCAGTGTTCCTCTCAGATTGAGTCTTGATGAGTTCCACTGATTCTGTCAGGGTTTTCAATTAAGCTCTTTGACCCTTTACTTCTGACAGCAGCTGATCAAGCTTCTCCTCAACTGGATTTGTCTTGCAGACATTGAATACATCATCCAGGGCTTTCTGAAGTTGTTCAGGTGTCATAGATGGTGTTTCAGGGATATTTAGAACAACAGATGTTCCTTCTAACTCACTAGCTGTAAACACATTTGCAGCTGTTTTGGAAATTTCTGGTGCGCCCTTGGATTTACCATAATCTGGTGCATCCTTGGGTATACCAGGATCATCTCCACCAGATGTGAAAAACAAATTATCACCCTGGATTTCCTTATTTCCTTGAATCATTCCAGTGAATGATTCTCCATAAGTTGTTGAGATAAACAAATTATCTTCACCTGGATTTCCTTCATCAGTTTCCTGATCTCTATCCGTTGTAATCTCAATCTCCTCCTCATTATGTTACTCAGAGTTGAGATGAGTGGAACTAGATACCTCCTCATTAACATCAGTTTTTATAAATTCAACTTTATAGTTTGCAGTAATTGATTCTTCAGAATTTGACTTATTTACAAAAGTATCAATTAAAACTGTGTTTAAAGGTGAACCTGTTCCAGCAACATATGACTCTGCATAGTGTAGGATTTCTGTGTCTTGATGGGGTTCATCTTCAAAATGGAATCCTGCATCAGGATTCTGACGGCTTTCCTCAAATTCTGGTGCTTCCTTGTTTTCTGGTGAATTTCTAGTCAGCAGATTGAGGTTTCCTTCAGCTGCTCCTGATTCTGATGACCATGATTTTTGAACTTCCTCTTCAGCAGAAGAAGAACAGGTGTAAACTTCAATGGTAGGTGTTTCTTTAGGTGTGTCTGGTCTGTTCAGGATCTCCTCATGTTTGACTCTGTATGGTGAATTTGTTTCAAACAGATTCAACATACTTTCTGGTAACACAGGGACATCCCTGTCTGATGCCCACCATTGATTTGCACTCCATGGCTTCATGGTTGTTGAACTCCAAATTCCTTCTAAGGTAGGAATTTCCACATTCCTTTCTTCAAAGGTTTCAGCAATAAAGATTGAGATAAACCTTGGGTATGGCAAGTTTGAAGAAATTCTCCTAGTTCTGGTGAGAATTGATCTTTTCAACAGATTGAAGATTTCAGTCCTATAATCAAGTTTGTACCCTGTTATGAGTCCATACATGATTAACAGAACTGATTGATTAACTTGATCAGCTCCACCAGTTTTTGATGTGAGACATTTGTTCAATGTCTCCATCATGACTTGCCAGAAAGCTGGCAGTTCATTTCTTCTAAAATCACCAATCCTAGTGATCTTCTTCTTCTTATATCCTAGCTCCACAAAGAAATTAATCAGCTCCTCCTTGTCTAGGGTTTCGATGTAGCATAGACATGGAGCTCAAGCCATTATCTGACTCTTGCAGGGGTTATTGTCACAGAGACATCGCCCCATACATGAGCAGTGACTTGATTTTCCCCGTCTTCTTTGAAAGTGCTGATGAATTGCTGCAACAGTTTCTCCGGTACTTCTCTTGTTTTGGTCATTGCTCTTGAGATTGGACATCTCAGTAGGGGTGTTCAACATCGGATAATCCGGTTTTCGGATATCCGAAAATCGGATATCCGAAATTTCGGATAGTGAAATATTGACATCCGAACCCGAATCCGAAATTTCGGATATCCGATTTTCGGATATCCGAAATTTCGGATTCGGGTTCGGATATCTAATCGGATATCCGAATATCCAATTTTTTATTTAATTTTTATTTTTTTATTATTTTTTAATATTTGGAACCAGATTTTTCGGATAGTTTCGGATATCCGAATATAAATTTCGGATATTTTTCGGATATTTTTTTCGGATATTTTTCGGATACTTCGGATATTTTTCGGATATTTCGGATATTTTTTCGGATATTTCGGATATTTTTCGGATACTTCGGATATTTTTCGGATACTTCGGATATTTTCGGATATTCGGATATCCGAAAAAAAAAAAAATTAAATTTTCGGATAATCCGAATATCCGAAAATTCTCAGAATCACTATCCGAATCCGAATCCGAATTTTCGGATTATCCGATTTTCGGATATCCGAAATTTCGGATATCCGAAAATTCGGATATTTCGGATACGGGTTTTCGGATATTTCGGATTCGGTTTCGGATTCGGATTTTTTTGAACACCCCTACATCTCAGCAGGAATTCCTCCAAAATTTGACATTTTTCGTCATATACAGAGTGCTCTGTATTCATCAATAGACTGTTCTCCTTCATTGGAAAAAAAATGGTTGTCTTCAATGAAGGGAACATCGTGTTCAACGATCAGAATGTTAAGATTCACTTCGGCCATTATTGAATTTTGAAAGTAAGGGATTGATTGTGAGGAATTTTGGCTTTTGAAAACGAAGGATTTTTAGGGTTTAAGGCTTTTGTGAGGAAGGAGGTGAGTGATGAAGAATTCTGTTAAGGTTGGGTTTATATAATTGAAGGTTTTAGCAGAGATTGTGAAGTGGTTAGTTGTTATAGGAGTTGAGGGGACATGGATCGTGGGTTGTAATGACAGTTAATTGGTCATTAATTACCTTTATTACCGTTGGATCGTGTGATGTGAAGTTGGTTCAGAAAATAACCGTTGGATTGTGGGTATCAAGGTAAAATTAATGGGTATTATCCGTGCAAACGTGGGTTTTAATCATGTCTTCTCAACTTGTATTCTTCAATTTTCTCAATCATTCCTTTTGATTAAAAAATAAATGAATCTGATTGGAGAATACTAACGGCCACATGACACCTTTTCCTTTTGCGGGGCCCATTTAAAAAAAAATGGTCCAATAATCTGCCTTGTAGAAGTTTTATATTCTTCCTCCTTTTTGAAAGTCAAAATTCATTTCTGATGACATCATCAGAAATAAATCCCATTTTCTGATGAATGTAAAACAAGTCTCGTTGATGATGTTTCTGTTGACAAGTCAACAGATTGAGAAGTTCCCCCTTGATAGAGTGTTCTAGTTTTTTTTTTTTTTTTTTGATAAGAGGGAATGAGTAAAGGATAAAAAATATGACTTACATATGGTTTTCTGGTAGAGTCTGAGTCTGTTGTTCCTTCTTCAAGGAATTTTGTGAAAAAAAATTTAAATGATGAATGATGGTTTATGGTTTTCTAAAATTTTTACACGGTTGTTGTCTCATTTCATCATTATTATTCCTTTTTGAAGTTTAACTGTCCAGAATTTTCTGATTTTCAACAATTTTGAGCAAGAATATTTTTATCAGATTTTAAAGTTATGTTACCAGATTTTACTAGATTTCAACAACATGTTATCAGAAACTTAAATTTTTGTGACAAATGTTTTGTTTCTGATGAACACAAGTTGTTTTGTGTGTTAACTTCTTTGTTTTACCATATGCTTTTTACCCATCTATTTTTCCTTCCCCCTAACCATGTTAACAGAAAACAAAATTGTAAAAACATATATATTAACATTTAACAAACAAACAAAAACACAACAAACCAAACAACCTAATCAAGTTCTATCTCCTCTTCTCCATATATTTTCTAATGGAATAGCCAAAGATGGGTCTCCAAACCAGTGTTATGGTTAGTTGATATGAGCATTGTGTGCCTGATACTCTGTTGGAGTACCACTTCTGCTCTGGGGAACCATGCAGGAATGCCTCCAAATCCCAGCTGGCTTGTGATTATCCTCATCAGAAAATGAGGATACACCAAGAAAGGCATGCCAGACCACAGGTTGCTTGTAATATCTTTCATTAGATAATGAGATAAATTATAAGGGATGTCCTGTACAAGTGCATGTATAGGTTCCATCAACCTGTAGGAGACTTCATGATGGTTTATGATTTTCTTGGAAAAACATAACCCCATCTGAGTTACCAAGTACTGTCATGGCTTAATGAAGCTAGTTTTGGAGATTGGCCTATTTGGGTTATCCGGATTGTACCCCATTTGGATTAGGCTTTCATCAATCTGTGCCCTTGTAAAGATGAGAACATTGTGATCATCATTAAGGTTTAAAACCTGTCTGATGATGTCCTCAATGACAATGATAGGATTGCCAAGCACATAACTTCCAATGGAAGTTAATCCCCTTCCCTCATGTAGTAGAATTCTTTCATTTTTCCAGAATAACTGCAAGATTTCTGGATAGACCATTATGTGTGCTGATAAAGCGTAGGCCAGTGGGCTTTGCATGAGCATGTTCAGGATGACATGGCATCCTTCCCATGCTGGACCCTCAAAGTTAGTTCTGATCCTTATATTGTGATAAGGATGGTATGGAAGTGGAAAGTAGTCAGGATGTATCCTTGCCATTTTTGGTGTAAAAGGTATGAAGAAGATGAAAAGTTTTCTAGGGTTTTTCAGTTGTTAGAAAGCGACTGACTTAGCTTAAAGTGGTAGACATTTATAGTGAAAGTTAAATTTGCCTTAAATGTTATCTACCTACTTTAGATTTACTATCTCTATTTTCTTTGTTATTTAATTTTCTGTCAGGAGGCAATGAGAACAAATGAGATAAAATCTCCTTCATTAATGGTTTAGGCGGCCATATTATGATAATTATCATGATTATCTGCCCAGATGTCATTTCTATCTCCTTAATATTGATGAGGTGTAATAAATGAAAGAGAGAGAGCTAACTACCATTAACGAGTTCCTAGAAATTTTCTATCCATGACGTTGTCTACCCTAGTCTAAAGAAATAAAATTTGTATATATATAATAAAGAAAATAAAAGAAAAACTTAAGGAATACATATATGAATGAATAAAATTTACAAAAACGATGAGAAATGATAATTACATATGGACTATGTTCACGCACGTGAAAAGATAAAGAAAAATATGATATCTTAAGTTTCATCAGAAATTCTGTTGACTTGGTCAATTTCAGGTGATTTACCAGATTTTATGGTGACTTGTGTATTTTCTGATAGATTATCAGATTTTTCACCAGAAATCTGATCAATTGTTTATATATCAGATTTTTCTTCATTTTGTGACACAGTTTCTTTTTGTTTAATTTGCATATTGACCATTCCCAATTTGCTGATTAAAAAGTTGTTTCTATTTTCATCTAAAGGTTTAGTGAAAATATCAGCAAATTGTTTTTCTGTTGGGACAAAATACATTTGTATGTTACCTTTCTCAACATGATCCTTTATGAAGTGGTATCTGACATCAATGTGTTTTGTTCTTGAGTGATGCACTGGATTTTATGTTATTGCAATGGCACTCATAGAATCACACAAGATTGGAATTTTTGTCAGATTTACTCCATAATATCTTAGTTGAGTTTGCATCTATAGAACTTGTGAACAACAGCTTGCTGTTGCTACATATTCTGATTCTACTGTGGATGTGGCAACACAGTTTTGCTTTTTGCTTGCCCAACATACTAATTTTTCTCCTAGCATTTGACAGGCACCAGATGTGCTTTTTCTGTCAAGTTTGCATCCTGCATGATCTGCATCTGTGTATGCAATTAGGTCAAATTTGTGTTCTTAGGATTCCATAGGCCAAGATTTGATGTTCCTTTTAGATATTTAATGTAACCACCCTGGTTTTCACACTCGCATTTGTTTTGACTTGCATTGTAACAAATACCGTATTTGGAATGAAACTTATTTGAACATACTTGCTTTGTGCTTATACATGCTTATACCAATACAAACACGTGAAACAATTTCAAATTTGTTGAGTTTTATGCTATTAAACAAGGTTACATAAACTATAAGGGCCTATTGTGACATTTTGTGAAACTACAATCTAAGGGATCTATTTGTCATTCTTTGAAACTTTAGAAATACAAGGGTTAAAAGTGCAATTATTGAAAACTTCAAGTTTAGGGTCCTTTTGGTCATTTTTGAAACTTATATTATTAAAAATAAACATATATATTTAGTTTTAAAAGTCCAAGGTTCATTTGATCATTTTCTCAAACCTAAACTCTAGGGACTAAAACTGACTTTTATAAACTCATTTTAACTGAAAATCCTAACTTGGTTAACTTTTATATAAAAAAATTCTTCTTTAAACACTAACTCAGTTAACTTATTTAACTGAACAGATCAGGGACCATTTCTGTCAATTACCGAAACTTCAGGGACAAAACATGTATTTTATACGAAAGTTGAGGGACTGTTTTTGTAATTTTCGGAAAGTTGAGGGACCATTTTTGTAAAAAATGAAACTACAGGGACCTAAGTGTAAATATGCAAAAATTCGGTTACAACCGGCCTTTGCTGGGATCGAACTCGTGACCTCTCGGTTACAACCGCAATGCCTTAACCAGTTTATCCTCCTGTACAGGAGCTAAAAGATATGGAACTTTAATTCTTTTATATACAACTTAGATTTTAAAATCTAATTAAATATAATTCAGAAAATAAAAAGGTTTTTATTCAATCAAACCGGCCACGAGACGGGACTCGAACCCGCGCCCCTTCACAAACAACAGCGCGCACAAACCAGCTGGACTAACCAGCCACATGTGTTAGATTTAAGATCGTATAATATATATATATTAACTTTAAAATAAAGTTGAAATATATACACAGCTCCGTAGTTACGGGATTTCGACCAAAAATCCACCAAAACCGTCCAAAATCGAATTATTTCCACTTTAAACATCACCCAATAATTCCCAACCACTTTGCCAACTCATTGAACCACTTATTCGACATTATTCCATGCCAAATTGAATGTAAATCGGAAATTTTTATAAAAAAAAAAAAAGAAAAAGTAGATCCAACCCACTAATTTGTGTCGAATCTGAGATCCAAACTTCGTGTATTTAAGTTCCCTACATTCCTAGCAACTTTCCACACCATTTCACAATCACTCAAACATCCGAAATCGCCGGAATTCGAACCTGCAACTCGCCGGAAGTTTCAAAGTCGCCGGAGTTTAACCGATTCGTCATTTCACACATTACCTGTTCGTTTTTATTGTTCCAATTAGTTCCATTATACTTGTACATTGATTCCTAGGATTTAATTTAGATATAACATAGGTTTACCCGTAGAAATCACGAGTTTGACTTTTAGTTTGACCGGGTCTTCAGACTTTGACTTCTCTTTGGAGAAGATGACCAGGTCCTGTTTGGTTATAAGTTTAGCAGTCCTAAACCAAACACAAACAGAAGCTTAGCCCAGTGGTTAAAACTCTGTTTGGCATTTGTTTTTAATTGTTTTATTTTTAATCCTTTTAACCTTTTCATAATTTTTATAACTTTATTATACATTGTTACCTTTATTAAAAATATAAAATCTGTAAAATTATTTATAAAACTAATTTTTATAATATTAAAACAGTTTAATATTTAATAAATCATAATAAATCGATTTTTATGAAATAAATACTGAAAATTTCAGATTAATTATTTTAAATGCTAAAATTTACAAAAATAATACTTTTACTGATATTTTATATAATTTTGATATTTATATAATTAAATCAGTATTGTTACTTATAAATATAGTTTAATTTAATGTAATTAAATTATATAACTATATAATTTTTATTCAAAATTTTTTTTATGACAAAATATGCATTATTCTGAGTTTATATAAATTTAGAATCTAAATTTTTATTATATTTAATTATTTAGATAATTAAACTTATATAAACTTATTTATTGTTATTATAATCATCTTAATTCATTTTATTTATTTAAAATGATTCCATGGCCATAATAATTATTTTAAGTCAGTAATATTCAAGTTTAATAATTAAAAATATTATTTTTAATTATTCAGATTTAATATAATTATTTTGATAATTAATTATCACATTATTCCTTTTAAACAAAATATTATTCATTTAACAAATAATATATATTTTAACCATCTAAATTAATTTATAATTTTTATAAATTAATTATATCACTTGTACAACATTTTGCCAATAATCATTATATTTAATTATGTTAATTAATTATACTAATTAATTATATTTGATTTATTATTACAAATGTTTATATTAAACCAATTACATATTTTTGCAATTTTATTATTTATGTTAAATTAATATTTCTCATAAATAAATCCTTTACCTCATATTCATTTTCCGAGTTATCTATTAGGTTATCCAAACCTTATAGTCACCATTTTGACAAACCATACCGAAACCTATAGATTTAGGATTTCCAATTATCCAATTAAACATTATTGTTGATACATATTCCATATTGTTGCATGTTCAATCAATTAGAGTGACGTGGAATCTTAATTCCAAGAACTCTCACACTTTGCATACTTGTTTGGACTTACCCGAAATCAAGGTGAGTTCATAGTCCCTTTTCACATTATTTTTAGGATGATACATATGTTACAATGTGATACAAACTATTTGCTATTTTGTGGTTTCCCCCGATTGCCTTTGCATTTACTTAATACTTGTTGTTGTTGCTTTGAGAAGTTTACGTTCATTAACTTGCAAAAGCCCAACGGTTGTTGTCACACCCCGATTTTTCCACACTTTACCGGTGGGCCCGGTAGTGGAGTATCGTGACGTGGTTGATATCATCATAGTCAAACAATACAATATATAAATGCACAGCGGAAGAAAAAGGTTAAATATATTATAATCCGAAATAATGTAACATCCAAGTATTACAACGGAAGTAAAGGATCCACAGGCGGATCGAAAATAAGAATAACACTGTTCAACAGACTTTAGGCATTTAAGCTTGCGAGACTCTTTATTGATGCTAGGAGTAGCCAGCCTATTCCGATTAGTACCTGCACTTAGCCTTTTTGGGAAAATACCTCAGTTTACACTGGTAAATACAATCAACCGACTCATTTTGAAAAGGGTTTAAAAATGATTGATTTGAATGCACATGGCACAAATAATATTTTATAACTTGGGATAATTATTTGAATATAATACTCGTAAAAGATTTACATGTTTCTTATGCGTTCAGTAGCCCGGTTCGTGCCGGGTTAAAGATCAATAGACACACCACATTATGTATATGAGACACTGACAGGTGTACGCCTACACCTGTGTGCTAAGGTCGTGGCCATTTCGTAAAATGATGCCAGGGATATCCGGGACATGGTCATTAACCCCCCAAAGGCTTTAAGCAAACAAAACAATTTAAACGGTCATCTCGATAATACTTAATCACCAAACGATTAAGTTTGAATGCCCGACCAAGCGGTATTTTATATACCGTACCCCAAGCCCGTATAGGGAAAATAAGTTAAAAGTATTTACCTGAGCTAAATATAAATTCAATCCCAGCCGTATCAAATCAGCAAGTACATATAGCTTTTACTGGGCTCCTAAATCTGGAACGAAGGTTTTTAATAACCTATTAGAATCCTAACGGGTCTTTAATTAAGCCTTGACTTAGACCGATTAGTTTTCCAAAAGGAAGATACGGTTCAAATGCGTGATAAGGCGAAGACCGGAATAGAATGTGATTTAGACCCGACAAGTTTGAAGACTTGTATAATATGGGTAATCTAAACACATTCTGGATTTTGAGATAAAACCGATAAGGTTTGACCCGTTTCGGCTAATTTATGCAAACTAGTTACATAAACTGAACCGAACGCGTAATAAGCGTAACGGGTAACCATAAGAGTCCTAAACAGGTTTCCTAAGTTAACATGCCTTAAATATGTGGTGATAACAGTAGGATATCTTCCATTATGCCCAAAACGAGTTTAATCTCATAATAAGCCCCGTAGGGGTATTTTGGTCATTTTAAAGATTATAAAAGGGATCAATTAAGCTTCTGTGATACGGGTCTGAATAAATCAGTAAAATAGTTTATTTTAACTTGGTATATCAGTTGGTGTTAAGTCCTATGTGGCAAAATGGTTTTAAACCCTTACTATGCGCTTAATACGCGTATAACGTCGTTTTAAGCGATTTACGGGTTAAAATAGTATTCTGAGTTTCCAGGTCAGTTCATAAGGTTCAAAACACTTCATTTATTATTTAAAATCAGTAGCAATTGGATTGGTAGCAAAAGGACTTGTAAAACTCATTTTATGGCCGAAAAGGGTATAATCGGTATTTACCGAATCAAGGCACTAATCCTAGCTTATGACCAGTTTAAAAATAATTAAAAATCTTCAAAAATCCCAAAATATTATATTACATCAGTGGGTAAAAGGTTTGGTGTCAAAAATGGGGTTTCGATAGGCTTTACGCTAATGACGCCGTTTAATTACTAAGAAGCGTTCTAATTACGTCATTAAGCATAACTCCTAATCTAGACCTCCGACTGATGTGAAAATTTAGGGACATGTTTTATAATCAGTAACAAAGATTATTGTACTTTCACATTTCCAAAATTCTCGTTGTATGGTCATAAGGGCATTATGGTCCATATTTAAGCATTTAACGGAAACGTCGGACACTTAAGGATTTAAGTGGTATAAACGCAGAGGGTTATACAAACATGTAACTAGGTCCTAATGGAACTTTAAGGCATGTCTAAACCTATCAAAACCGGGTCAGAACTGAGGTCAAAGCAAAAGTCAAACTTTTTGCGTCTTTCGGTTCCGAATCGGTTCAAAACAGAAAGTTGTCGAATCAAACAAGCTTAGACAAGTTCTTATACTTATTATTAGGTTATATGAATGATAAAACAGGTTACACGCCTTCTATATCGCTAATTATGTGTTTAATGATTCTGTTGACTTTTTCGGACAACGTTTGACTCGACAAACGCCCTAGCTAGGATGGGAATCAGTGAGTACCCTTTTAAGGGTTAATTGCCCACATAATTACCAACTTATAACAACTTTCATTTCGACAAAACACTGGACCGTTTGTGTTTTATCGTTAAGTCAAACTGTAATTACGACGGTTTGACTTTTAAGCTAAAATTCTAAGCATAACTTAATTAGAGAAGGTTAAACATACTTACACGTGTCTAATGAACGATTTATGATGCTTGAAGATGATCCTTGTGCTCCAGAAAAACTCAGATGATGAAGGGAATGGATGAACACAAAGTTGCAACTTTGTGTGACTTCATATATTGATCAAAACTCATTTGATTGTTGACATGTAAGTCTAAGATTGATACAAGATGCATACAAGTGGCCTCTAGTGACTAAAAACCAGTATAGGAAGCCCAAGGTATTGAAACAAGTCAATCTAAGTCGGTTACAAGGCTGAAACAGGCACCTGTCATGTTTCTGTCGCTGGTACCTGTCACGCGGCCCGCGTAAAGGTCCTTATGATCTTACGCGGCCCGCCTTAGATCTGGGTTCAGGTTTCAAACTTCTTGTTTATTGCATTTTCAGTCCCCGGTCCTCCTAAACGTCGCTTTCTCAATGTTTCTTGCATTCTAAGCCCTTAAAATTGACATTTAGGGGCTTTAAGACTTATACCCACTTTGTGAAGTCCTTGGCCACTTTGTGTTTACCCAAAAAGTCATAAATTTCCATGTTGACGCTTCTAACCCCTCGCACACGAATTTTATCATAACTTTCTCATACGGTAACGAAACTTGGTGAAATTTTTATGGTGCATTCTAGTGAGCATAATTAATCGTTACAAGGCTTCGGGTTTGCTAAAAGGTCACTCAGAGGTATATCTTAACATGTTGACACATTTAACCCCTGTAGTTTGTAATCTCTCACTTTCTTTCACAATTCGCTTCGTATGATCCATGATCCATTCGTTTAAGGTTATAAACATCATGTAGGGTTATTGTAAAGTATATTTATTCATTGTTGACACTTTGAACCCACCTTATATTTACATAGTTCCATTGTTTGTCAACTTTAGTCCCTTGAAAGTATTCTTTCACACGTTCAAAGGTTATGACACGTGTCAACACATTATAGGACGTAAATTTTCGAGGTGTTACAGTTGTATTATAACGCTATAGGATTGACGCCCCATCTCACTTCTCATTTTGTTGCTTAGAAGCGAGACCCGTGTCACTTCTCATTTTGTTGCAGTTGTTGTGAAACTTAGGAGTGAGGTGATAGACCCGTGTTACGTCATAACGCAGGCTTGAATGTACCATTAAGTAACTACTTGTATTACTCTTTTACTTAAAGACATATCGCATGCCACAGTGTTAACTCATTTTCATATCAAATTGTTATTTTTGCCTAACAAAACCTATGAATTCACTCAACCGTTTGTTGACCCAAATATTTTCCCTAACATATGTTTCAGGTGACAATGTTTGATGACATGATTTGCAAGAATATTTAGATAGGATTGATCAAGACTTTTGCCTTAGATTAAATCCGAATTTATCATTTGTGAAACAATTTATGTTGTATTTGTTTATGTACACTTATATTTTCAGATGTGAATGCAATCTATTGAATTGAACTTAAATTATATTTCAACTTAACATAATCTCCATGTGCTCAATTGCTTTGGCTTTTCCGCCTCCGGCCGGGGTGTTACATTTAAAAACTCTTTTGACACTTTTCATGTGGTACTCTTTAGGATTGCATTGATACCTTGCCAGAAAACAAGTGGAAAACATTATGTCTAGTCTAGTGGCTGTTAGGTATAGCAAAGATACTATCATTCCCCTATGAGTTTTTATATCTACAAGTTTTCCTTCAACATCAGAATCAAGTTTGTTTCCTATGGCCATGGGAGTCTTTGAGGATGAGCAGTTTTCTAGTGAATATTTTTTCAAAATAGTTCTGGCATATTTTGATTGATTCAAGAATATGCCATCACTTTGTTGTTTAACTTGTAAACCAAGGAAAAAGCTTAATTCATCCATCAGGTCATTAGTTTTTCAAACTTTTTGCAGAATTTCTTATTTGTGGATCTAAATATTATGTCATCAACATAGATTTGGACCAAAAGTGTGTGCCCCATGTGTGTTTTGAGAAAGAGGGTTGTATCAATTGTACCTTTGGTGAAGCCAGAATTGATTAAGAAGTTTGATAATGTTTCATACCATGCTCTTGGAGCTTGCTTCAACCCATACAAGGCTTTGTTTAGTTTGTAAACATGATTTGGAAATTGAGGATCAACAAAGCCTTCTGGTTGATGCACATACACTTCTTCTTCAATTTCACCATTTAGAAATGCAGACTTGACATTCATCTGATAAACTTTTATGTTGTTTATGGCAGCATAAGCTAGGAATATTCTCATTGCTTCAAGCCTGGCCACTGGGGTAAAGATTTCATCATAGTCTATGCTTTCTTGTTGATAGTAACTTTTGACCACCAACCTTGCTTTATTGCTAGTTATGATGCCTTGTTCATCAGATTTGTTTCTGAATACCCATTTGGAACCAACGACAGATTTGTTGGTTGGTTTGGGTACCAGATCCCACACATGACTTTTTTCAAATTGCTCAAGCCCTTCTTGCATTGCTTGGACCCAATCTGAGTCATTTAGTGCTTCCTTGACAGACTTTGGCTCAATTATGCTTAAAAATCCAGCATAAAGACATTCATGAGCTGTAGTGGATCTTGTCTTAACACCTACTTTAGGGTCACCAATGATGTCAGCTAGTGAGTGTCCCCTGATCCATCTTAGGTTGTTATGTGAACTTGTACTTTATGATGGATTTGAAGCTTCCCCCTGATCTGTGACCTCAGTGTTGTTAAGAGGATCAGAATTCTGTTGTTCAATTTCATTTTCTGGTGAGATTCCAGAATTCTGATCATTTTGTACATTTTCTAATGGAGGTTCCAGATCATCTGCAGGGTTAGTACATGACATATTTTTGTTTGATATGTTTAGCATATGGTCATGCTCTATAAGCTCTTCAGTTAACTTGTTAAGAAGATCTACAGAATTTTCAGGTTGTTTTGACAAACTTATATCTTGTAAAATTTCATCAGAAATTTTGGTTTCTGATGAATCATCAAAAGACATATATAAGCTTTTTCTTATTGTCCTTGTGTTTAAAAGAAATATTCTATAAGCTTTGGAGGACAATGAGTAACCAAGGAAAATTCCTTTTTCTGTTTTTCTGTCAAACTTTTCCATACTATTAAAATCATTAAAGACAAAACAATTACAACCAAAGGTGTGTAAAAATTTGATGCTTGGGATCCTTTGGTTGATAATGTTGTAGGGAGTTTTCTGATGTCTTTTGTTAATGATAAACCTATTTTGTATAAAGCATGCATTTGAGATAGCTTCAGCCCAAAAGTAAGTGGGCAATCTGGCATAGGCAAGCCTTGTTCTTGCTGCTTCTACCAGAGTCCTATTCCTTCTTTCTACAACTCCATTTTGTTGTGGAGTTCTTGGAGCAGAAAAATCATAAGATATTCCTTTGCTTACAAGGAAAGTCTCAAGTTTTGCATTCTTAAATTGTATTCCATTATTAGATATGATCCTTCTTACAGGTAATTTCAACAGATTTTCAGTTTTTCTGATGAAATTAATGATCAGTTTTTCTGATGAAATTAATGATCAGATATGGAATTTCAGTCTTTTTCCTTAGAAATTCAACCCTAGTCTACCTAGAATAGTCATATCAATGACCAAAATGGGTTTCACTCTTTTTCCTTAGAAATTCAACCCAAGGTCCACAAAGGTCCATGTGCAAAAGTTCCAAATTTTCAGAGATTGAAGATTCAGAAACTGTTTTATATGAGCCTCTTTTTTATTTGCTAAGCTCACATGCTTCACATATCCTATCCTTTTTGGATGATATGTATGGTAAACCTTTTACCGGATTTTTGTTTGCTAGTTGGTTTAGAGTTTTGAAATTCAAGTGAGCAAGCCTTTTATGCCATAACCAACTATTTCCTTTATTTTCAGTAGAAAATAAGCATAACTGATTATGCTCAATTTCTTCTTTGAAATCGAAGTAATAGATGGAGTTTCTAATCCTTTTCCCATTTAAATAAATTTTGTTGTCATCTAAACCAACTAGTAAACATTTTTCAGGTAAGAAGGTTACCTGGAAGCCACTATCACAAAATTGCCCACAACTAAGTAGATTATATTTTAAACCTTCCACATAGGCAACCTTTTCCATGGTCAATGATCCATATTGTATGGTACCATATCCCATAGTTCTCCCCTTTACCCCATTCCCAAAATTTACATATTTACCCAGTTTCTCTTGATCGTTACTGAGTAAGCTCCTGTCCCCTGTCATGTGCTTGGAGCTTCCTGAGTCGCAGTACCAGATCTGCTGTATCGAACCATTACGGATGGGTCGGATAGACTATATGTTGAACATATCCGAAAGGAATGTAGAAGAGCATAAAGAAATCTATGCTAGAAAGGAAAGAATGAATTGAAATAAGGTTGTTGACAAAAGGATAACTTTTGTTAACGGGTCGAATAATGATAGGTAAATAAAAGAATTGTTATTGCTTATGTATGTCGAACTAATAAATGTTTGGTGTTATGAATGATAGGTAAATCTCATGTTTGATTTCGGCGAGCTTGGAACGAACACGCTAAATATTGTGCCCCTTTTGGTGAATGGGTCAAAAAAAAAAATACTTTTGAAATGTAAATGCTAATGATATGTTTAGGATGTTCGTAAATAGTTTGGATTTTAAATCTTGTTTTGGGTAGTTCGAACTAAACACTTGTGATGAATCTTGTATGGTCACAACTTTTATATATTTTGAAAAGTGTCGTAGATTTTATCTTGAATAATGTTTGTAAAAGCAGGGAATCGTTTATAGTACGAACGGGTCATGCCCAATTTTTGTAAAAAAAAATTGTATGTTATTTTTCTTATTTCGTATGTGAAAAAGTGGGCGCTACACTTTCGAATTAGGGAGACATGCTTTGGCCTAATAGGTAAAATACTCTCGTCGACAGGCGATTAACGGTATTTCACCCTTCCGGTTAATACATGTCCCTAATTTGATCGAAAATTCGAAACTTTGGCGAGATTGAAAATCGAAGAATGGAACCAGTCATCAAGGTGTGGATATCAATCCTAGCTTGACAATTTCGTCCCCAAAATATGGTTTATCGAACGAAACAAGATATAATCTCGAGTCATTGACGTTATGTCGTGGTTACAATCAAATTTAATCCAATTACTACTAAATAGTTAGTGGCAAGTGGGTATCGAACACAGGGAGTTTGTGGAATATGTGCTATTTAAAAGTTTCTCTAAATTAACTAAAATTAAACTAATTGCAATAAAATAAATTCAAGAGTTGGATTGATTGATTTGAGTTTTAAAAACTAAGATTACTATTCTAATTGCAAAATGAGAGTTTTGGTTTGTAAACAATTTAGAGACAAATGACCATCTTTAGTTTCCGGTTTGCTTCAACGTTTGTGCTATCATTCACTAGAAAGAACTACATAGACATAGCTCATGTGTAATTACTTGTTGTGATAAAAGGGAACTAAGTACTCAGATTCCTAGAACGTGAGGTTGTTACCCGATGACCAATTAACCCTTACCCAATCCTAATTCTACCCATGATATCTCGATTGCCAACGGCACCAAGAACGTATGGTTTCAAAATAGAATAACATAAGAATCAACAATTTACAAGCAAATAAGAACACACCATAATAAACAAAACATAAATTAAGTTTATCATTCTAGAAATACGAAATCAAAGCACAACCGTCTCAAACAAACCTTCAACTAAAGATGACCACCATAAGTTTAGCCGCACATGGCTTGGACAATCATCATCACAAATGTCTTAATGTTCATAACAATCAAAAGCATAAAACCAATGTTTAACAAGTGTCTTCAAGCTCCAACAACAAGCACCATTCGTCTCTCCGTGTTAGTAATCGAATACCAATGATAGGTCACCTTAAAACAACTTAAAACTGCCATAAATGTGGCAGTTACATTTTTAGAAACACACGGTGCCGTAAGCAACGGCAGCCGCCGTAGCTTACGGCGGTCAACATACTCCGGCTGGTCAGCATATCGCCGTAAGCTACGCCATGTACCGTAGCTTACGGCGATCATTATTTCTTTACGGCACATCAGTACTGTCTTACGGCGATGGAACTTTTGCAAAGGTTAGGGCCGTAACCTACGGTAAGGACCGTAGGCTACGGCGCCTGCTGAAGTTATTTCCTTGTTTTTCTTGTTAACTTCTCCATGTTTCCACTTTGCTTCCGCCAACTTCTCGCATCCATCTAGACTTCATAAAACCCGCATCTTGAGCACTTTAACACCTGCAAATCCAAACATCTAGTGGTTACCAAGTTCAAGCAAATAACCGTGTATAGCATGGGATTTTAATCCTTTTAAGGCACTTAAGGGTTGTCCTAAGGACCACCCGTCACATCCCCACACTTACCCGTTGCTTGTCCCAAGCAACCCATTCAAAAACTATTTCAACACCACAAGCGATCAGTCATGCAAACCAAGCTACAATATATCGTCCTTCTACTAACCTTTTATCATACCACAAGACACACCCCTCATAAAAACTCTCGGTGATAAGTAATATTAGCACATTATGCTAAACACTCAATGCATGTGTGTGATTGTGCAACAATAAGCTTGAATAAAAATCAAGTCTCCTCCTATCAAATACTTAGCATGCTTATGAATCAAAAGGACTTCCAGGTTGTAATGAGGCTAGGTGTAAAGGTAGGAAAATGGTGGGATATATATGCAAGTAGCTAATTGATTTGACCCGGTTTTTATTTCTACTACTAAACAAAGCAAACATCAACTATATACACACCTCTTCAACAATCTCAACTACTATTGCAACTAAATACTTCTTTTAGTGTTTTTCTCATATTTTTTTTCTTTTTTGTTTTTTTTTGTTTTTTCAAAGATAAGACACAAAAACTCAATAATATATACAAGAATATCAACACTACCTACTAAATCTCCTAAACCGGGTCATCTCAAAAGGTAAAGTTTTGTAGGAAGTAGGTTTGGGTCTTAACCGAATGGTATAAGGCTCAAACATGGCTTTCTAAATGTCACACCCTCAATTCCACATGCGGAGTACCACCGCGAGGCGTGTGACTGACCAGGATCCAGCCATCAATTATACTGAGCATTTAGTTAATAATAAGAATGTTTACCAACCATAAAGATTAGCAAACGCCATAGTTAAAGTTCAAAAGTTTTAAGTTCAAGTAACAGTTTAAATTAGTAGCGGAAGCATAAGCAAAATCATTCAAACAAGGTTCACAGTTTAAGTTTATTTAAGAAACCCAATACGCGGGTTTAGACGACCACTACACTTCCTCAAGCTGCAAGCTCCTGAATCACTGAGTACCTGCAAAGCATGCAGTAGGGTATCAACATAATGTTGGCGAGTTCACGAGTTGTCCAGTTTTAACTTTTCGAAAACGTAAGTTGTTTAGATAAGGCATTTATAATCACGTCATGGGGAGCTACCCCATATGAAAGCTTACTAAACTGGCGTTACCGAAACTGTTGACGAAAAGATGTTGTGCCCCAAGTCAATGTCTATCATCATTGACCAAGATGCAAGGCCTACTAGTTCACGCCCGATCCCCCCGGTCACGGTGTGAGGTTGTCAAACCTAATAGCGCTATCAACTAATAACCCGTTCGCCCCCGGTGATTAATCAGTACCGTAAGCAGGGACTTTATATGATAGAGATTCGTTTAGTTTTGCTAGTTGTGATTTATAAATAATATCCAAATGTATCTCCCCCGAAGATAGTAATTTTAAAATACCCATTCGCATTTTCCCCCGGAAATATTAGTTTGAAAGTAATTCTTCCCAAGGATGGCAGTTTGTTCGTGTCCCTCCCTGGGACGCATGCCTTTAGTGTGTGAACTCACCTTGGGTTGCTCGGCAGATGGTTTACTTGGTCAAGTACGCTGGTCACCACGTCCTAACATAGCTACCAGTATGGGTCAGGCTTGGGTACAAACAATTCACGAATATCTTTCACATAAATCACATAACATGCATACAATTATCCACTAAGTTATTGGGCCTGTTCTAATCCTTAAACAGTTGATCATATCAGCACATAGCAGCAGTTAGCACAGATACAAAGCCCAAAAACACGTTGTCACATAAGGTGGTCCAATAACTGAGTCGGACAGCCCAGTCGAGACCAGGTGGTCTCGACTCAATAACATGCGGTCTCGAGTCGCAACCAAGGGGTCTTGGGTTGCTAACTGGAGGTCTCGAGTGGTGCATATATGAGTCGCAACCTTGGAGGTCTCGAGTTCAGTCTCGAGTTGAGATCAGGAGGTCTCGAGTCGAGATCTTGCTGGTCTCGAGTCCTTGATGTCTGCTGCTTGGTCTCGAGTTGTCACGTAGATGGTCTCGAGTCGAAACCGGGGGTCTCGACTCGTATGACTGACGAGGAGATCCTTCTAGAACATGTGCCAGTTTTTTGTACTAACCAATAGGATTGCATATTCATGATCCAATGTACTAACCAACCAAAATGCACAAACATGTTCCCTTGTCTAATTCCTAAGCAAAATGGATCAAACAAAGCATTTTTCAAACATTCATATCAATATTTAAACTGTTCTTCCTTAGGGTTTTCATATTCAATCAATCATGTTCATCCTACACTTAATCATGCAAATCTTGTAAACTATCATCAAACAAGGCATTTGTTTCATAATATCTAGCATAAATCGGATGGTCATAGACAAATCCTAAACTATCATTCTTTTATCATTCAAAACATCTCACCAACATATTATCCTACAAAGGTTCACACTTTTCACAAAGGAGGTCATGTTGCATGCATCGTTAACAAACAAGGACCCATTAATTCACACAAACACTTTCATCATACTTAAACAATAGTTTCAATGCATATTATCACTTAACCAACATTTTATCATGCATTTTCATCACCAAACAACTAAGAGGAGACACTAACCGAAACCGATTGGGTGTAAGTGTGTGTTCGAGATGGAATGATGATCGAGCTACAAGTCTTCTCCTTCCAAATCGGCCCCAAGAATGTAGGGTGCGATGATGTTTAATGGTTTCTTGAGAGAGAAAGCTAGAAAGAGTGAGGGAGTGAGAGAATGTTTGGGGAAATTGATGCAAATGATGGTTTCCAAAAGTGGCAAGGTTGGCTATCAACATGGGTTATATACTAGCCCCAAGTCGGTGCACCCTAATGGGTTTTCGAGTGGGCTAAAGGGTTGCGGCCCAACCGATGTGGGTCACTCGAGACCGAGTGGTCTCGAGTTGTGTCCTTGGGATCTCGGCTCACACATATACACATATACACATACCAGGATCACATAGCTCAACAAGATAATTCACAAACTTTCATTTAAAACGTAGTACACATAATGCTATTACAAGAAGGTTGCTCGGGAAAACCTAGAGTGTCACACTAAAGACCAAACCCCCACCCCTCGCAATACCAAGCTCATATATGTAACGTATGAGGTCCAAACCCCAATTCCCACACTCTCACACATCTAGACGAGGCTACCTAAAAGTCCCCTATCATTTTCACAAGCATGCTAATCCTAGGCTTCAACAAGAATTCATACACAAGTTCTATTAACACAATACACACACCGCCACTCAAACAAAGAAAGCATCTTTAATAATCATATGTGGCTCAAACTCTCACCAAGAAAGGACTAGAAAGGGGTGTCGGTGTGTCAAGTGGAGCAACATCAAGTGTTCAAATTTCGACAATTTTCGCTTGGTTTCACAAATTTTTAAAATTCTCAAAAATTCCCCCCATCCCCACGCTTGGGATACATTGTTCCAATGTATGGTTTTGAGGGAAAGATCGCTTTTAACCAAAAACATTAGCTTTTGCTAATACTCTCAAACCCCAAATTTCTTTTTGTAATTTTTTTTTATTTTTTTATGAAAATTAAAACACACCACCACTAGCACATCCCATAAATCACATAAAACATTCAAAACACCACCCGACCTCCCAACCATAAACATAAGACATGAAAAATATACACAAATATACAAGGGAGCGAAACACGACCTAATCAATAGTACTTTGGCTGCAGAGGTCCAAAAATGGAAGTCATCATGTCATTCCATTCGCCAAACCCAAATGCTCCGCTACTGCTGCTGCTGCCTTGATCACCTCCTTGACTCGCCTGCTGATGACCCATGGTGTGTGGATCCACCCATTGAGAATGGTACAATGGTGGGGTGGGATACGACACACTACCATCATATGGCGGCAATGTAGTATAATCCACAACTGGCGGGTCCGCTTCGAGTGGTTGACCCGCATGCCACTGATCATGCAAGCGTCTCTGGCGGTCATCCAAGTATCGGTTGTTCACTTCTTCATGGTGGGCATACATATGAGCTCGATTCCATTGTTCATTCCTGTCATAGCTCTGTTTAAGAGCTCTTTCCATGCTGGCCCCCATATAGGTCTGTTGATCGAAGAGCATTTGATTGGGTTCAGTCCAATCACCAAAAGTGGGTGGTCGCCTCTGCTCAATAATCTGGCCCATATTCCCCGTGTGGGCCTAATAAGGATCATAGGGTTGTTGTGCATAGTCAAATGCACTACCCACATACCCCGACTGTACTCCTGCTCCATGAACTCCACCTGGGCCAGCGCCCCCCATCGGAACATCAACCGTGAATGTGTCCTCACGGTAGTCGTCATCTCCACTAACCTCCTCGTCACTGGTTTCGGGCTCATCGGCCTCTCCCGGTCTTAGTGGCCTAGCATTTGCTTTCAAAACTCTCCACCGTCTCCCATCAGTCTTCAACTTATGGTACCTCTCTAACTCCTTGTACTCCCATCCTGGTCCCAAATTCTTTATGTCGAATGGCTTAAACCTCTTGTACGAGCCTTTTTCCTCGGCTCCAATCGCCCCACATTTCTTCAACAATGCCGTAATCAATCGGCAATGGGGTACAATTTTCCTTTCTCCACTATTTCGACTGAGCCAAATGTTGTTCAACACTAAGAACCGGAAGGGAACCATGGGTGAACCGTGCATCAACATGTATAAAATTGGTACCTCTTGAAATCTCACCTCCATCTTATCACCCCGCCGCGGGATGACGTTGTGTGTACACAAAACCAACAATAACTTTGCCTCCATTCGCAAGTTTCTTCTAAACAGTTTCCCGTGGGTAGTACCGGGAAGGAAAAGGTAATCGAGCATGTGTTGCTATTGAGGGTGTTTGTCGGGCTCGTGATAAAGATCTTTAAGGCTTGGATAAATATACTCATTCGAAGATTTACTATCAAACTTTGCAATGCAGCGCAAGGAATCATATGGCATTTCGACCTTCACCTCGTTACTCCATCCAATGAGCTTCATCTTACTTGGGGCCTTAAATGGGGGACACTCAAGTGTAGCCATCCACTCTTGAATTCAATCATCATACATTTTCTTCACTTCATTATCATAGCACTTTAAAGCCGCCTCCCAACCCAATGCCTTAAACTTTGCTGTTATCCCAAACGGCCCCAATCTTCTTCCTGAATCTCCTTTTCACAAATAAAATCCTCACTCCTTTGCTTCAACTTATTCATTTACTCGTGAAACAAGTCCTCTTGCCATTCCTCGGGTTGATCAAGTAACGAACCGGATGTCCAATTCGGTTTTGGACCCCTTGGAGGCGCATCCTCTTCCGAGTCCGGGTCACCAACCCGAACCAATCTTCTTCTTTTCTCTTGTTGTGACTCCGGTGGAGGTTGACTTGAAGAACTAGCCCCCGCTTTCTCCTTTGTTCTTACCATATCCTACACATTCACAAACCACACACAACAATTCATGTTAGTTTAACTTCACGAACTTCCCCACACTTGCTTTATGTTATGGGTATAAATGTACAAAAACCAAAGATTTATCCTTTCAAACAAAAATTCAGCATGATGTCTCTATAAATCAGAATTTTTCCAAAAATTTTCACTAAACATCAAATACATTTATACCCGAACATTCAATGGCTCAACAAAATCCTATCATCTATCATCTACAAGCAAGTGTGTAAGCAAAAACAAGAATGGAAACTTACAAACCGCAATGCACTTCAAAGAATGAAAGGAAATTACATACCTTGACCTTGTAGAGGATGAAAATAACAAACACTTCACTTTTAAGCAAGAACCCCCAAATTTTCGGCCCTAGGGTTTGAATTTTCGACCAAGAAAACTTGGTTTTCTTCCAAATCTTTACCCACAATCAGAAAGTTCGTGAAATTTTAGTCAAAATCGACCCAAAAATCACTTGATTTGGTCTAGAATTGAAGAAGATATGGAGGTTTTGTGGTTATGGAGTTTAGGGTTTATGTGAAGAAGAAAGATGAGAAAGAAAGGTAGGTATGTGGATGGGGATCGATTGGAATGATTATGTGGATAGGGAGAGGTTAGAAATTATTAAAAGAATTATTATTATCATTATTTATTCTTTGTTTTCGGTTTTTTTATATATATACCGCCGACAAGGGACCACAAACATCGCCAATCATCTAACTCAGCGCCATAGCCTACGGCGCTTGCCGTAGGTTACGACAAGATCTGGGCACAAAATTGCAGCCGTAAGACAGGCATCTGGTGGCGTAAGACACAAATTTGTTCACAGACCACCGTAAGCGACACCATGAGCCGTAGCTTACGGCGCATACTGGCACTTTTTTGGTCTTTTATTTTCGCTTGCACAAAAAATGTTTGTAATGTTTAATATATATATATATTTTTTATTTAGCTTTTCGAAATTTTATACTTTTTATGATTTTTTTATACTTTTTGAAAACATGAAAATTATACCGCTACCCCCCGTTAAAAACCCGTGTTGTCCTCAACACTATGTTTGGGCAATTCGTAAGAACTTCCCCACACTTGTTTCGAACACAAGTTTGAAACGGACACGGTAATTATTAAAAAACGAAACAAACAAACTAAACTACCTATGTACAAACATCAAACCTGGGCCTCTCATGCTTCCTCGTCATGAAGTGGGCGTAGAATGTAACCTACTTTGTCAAGCTCAAGATTGTTGATATCGTTGCCTTCCAAATACGGTTTAAGCCGATGCCCGTTCACCGTTTGTTGCTTATTGGTTTGCTCATCTTGTATATCAACATCACCAAATCTTCCCACTCTCCGGATGACATAAGGACCCATCCATTTGCTCTTGAGTTTGCCCGCGAACATCTTCAATCTCGAATTATACAACCACACTTTTTGACCTACTTCAAAGTTCTTCTTTCTTAGCTTTGCATCATGAACCTTTTTCAGTTTGTCTTTGTATGCGGATGCACATTCGTATGCTTCATCTCTAATTTCCTCAATTTCACTTAGTTGAAGCTTCCTCACTCGACCCGCTTCGTCATAATCCGTATTAACAGTTTTGATGGCCCAATGCGCTCGATGTGCTAACTCCATTGGTAGATGGCACCCTTTCCCATATACCATCCGATAAGGGGTGGTACCAATTGGAGTTTTGTAGGCCGTCCGATATGCCCATAACGCATCATCAAGTTTACTTGACCAATCCTTTCTATCCGTTCGAACCGTCTTCATGAGAATCTCTTTAATTTGACGGTTGGACACTTCAACTTGTCCACTTGTTTGCGGATGGTACGGTGTAGCAACTCGGTGATTCACATTGTATCTTTTTAGCAATTTCCCAAAATTAAAATTTTTAAAGTGTGAACCACCATCACTAATTATCACCCTTGGTACACCGAATCGAGCGAAGATGTTGGATTGCACAAACTTGCATACAACGGAATGATCATTGGTTCTTGTAGCGATAGATTCTATCCAATTCGAGACGTAGTCAACCGCAACCAATATGTACAAAAACCCATTCGAATTGGTAAAAGGACCCATGAAGTCTATTCCCCAAACATCAAATACCTCTACCACCAAAATTGGTTGTAAAGGCATTTCATCCCGCTTAGAAATACTTCCCACTTTTTGACAATTTATGCAATTCCGAGCAAACTCACAAGAATCTTTGAAAATTGTGGGCCAATAAAACCCACATGACAATACCCGATAACCCGTTTTGTTCCCACTAAAGTGCCCTCCACATGCCGATGAATGAGCATGGGTCAAAATTTCTAGTACCTCGGTTTCGGGAACACATCTTCTTATCAGTTGATCGGGTCCAATTTTAAATAAATCCGGTTCATCCCAAATGTATTGTTTTACTTGGCTCAAAAATTGTTGTCTTCGCTTCTTCGTCTAATGATTTGGAATTGCACCCTTGGCCAAATAGTTTACATAGTGAGCATACCAAGGTGTAACAAAAGTGGAAACGGCCAACAATTGCTCATCGGGAAACCGTTCATTAATCTTCTAATGGAATTCGGGACAAGTGATCCGCAACAACATTTTCACATCCCTTTTTATCCCGAATCTCCAAATCAAACTCTTGCAACAAAAGTACCCATTGAATCAACCGGGGCTTTGCATCCTTCTTTTCCATCAAATATCGGACCGCGCTATGACCCGAATACACGATCACCTTGCTCCTGCAAATATAGGATCTAAACTTGTCCAAGGCATACACCACCGCTAATAATTCTTTCTCGGTTGTGGAATAATTCAGTTGCGCCTCAGACAAAGTTTTACTTGCATAATAGATCACCACCTGCTTCTTATCAACTCTTTGACCCAAAACCGCTCCAATGGTCGTGTCGCTAGCATCACACATAATTTCAAACGGCTTCGACCAATCCGGTGGTTGCAAGAGAGGAGCTTTCACCAACTGTTCCTTCAACACATAAAACGCTTGCAAACATTCGTCAGTAAAATCAAATGGAACATCTTTTAATAATAAGTTACATAAAGGTTTTGTAATTACACTAAAACCTTTAATAAACCTTCTATAGAACCCCGCGTGTCCTAAAAATGATCTCACCCCATTAACATTCTTTGGTGGGGGTAGAGATGAAATTACCCGAATTTTTGCTTTGTCTACCTCCATTCCCCGGTCCGATATCACATGCCCCAACACAATACCCTCTTGAACCATAAAGTGACTTTTTTCCCAACTTAGCACCAAGTTTGTCTCAAAACACCTTTTTAAAACTTTTTCCAATTCATCAAGACAAGACTCGAAACTTGGGCCAAATATGGAAAAATCATCCATAAACACTTCAAGAGACTCCCCAACCATGTCCGAAAATATACTCATCATACATCTTTGGAATGTGGCCGGGGCGTTACATAGTCCAAATGGAATTCGCCGGAAAGCAAATGTACCATATGGACATGTAAACGTGGTTTTGTGTTGGTCGTCCTGGTGAATCGCAATTTAATTGTAACCCGAATACCCATCCAAAAAACAATAGTATTTTTGACCCGACAATTTTTCAATTATTTGGTCAATGAAGGGTAACGGAAAATGGTCCTTAGAGGTAGCGGCATTTAGCTTTCTATAATCAATGCAAACTCGCCACCCGGTGACCGGCCGGGTGGCAATTTGCTCGCCTTGTTCATCTTTTATTACCTGGATGCCGGACTTTTTAGGCACTACCTGAGTTGGACTTACCCACGGACTGTCCGAAATGGGATAGATGATCCCCGCATCCAACCACTTTATCACTTCTTTCTTGACCACTTCTCTCAGATTCGGATTCAACCTTCTTTGTGTTTCACGAGTTGGCTTCGCATCTTCACTTGTAATGATTTTGTGCATGACAATGGATGGACTAATACCTTTCAAGTCGGCTATCGTCCATCCAATTGCCGCCTTATGAGCCTTCAACACCCGCAACAATTCCTCTTCTTGAGCTACCGCCAAATTGGAAGCAATGATCACCGGTAAAGTGTCATTCTCCCCCAAAAATGCATACTTTAAATGTTTTGGTAGCTCTTTCAATTCCACATTTGGTGGACATTCCAAGGAAGGTTTTGTACCCGAATCAATTCCCATCGGTAAAGCCTCCGTTTGGTGGGTCCATGGCGGTCTTCCTTCTTTCACCGCTAGAGCCTCTTGCTCCTTCTCTTCCATTTCCAACGCACATGCGTGAACCTGCAAAGACATATCACAAACACACGATTCCAAAATCTCTTCTTCATACTCCTTCGGGTCGTATCCATCTATAAAATCTGCTAGAAAACACTCATCACCATAAACATTAGCACCGTTAGTAAAAACATTTAATCTCATTTTTCTATTACCGAATGTCATGTCAACCGTACCATATCGACAATCAATAACGGCATGTGCGGTGTTCAAAAACGGCCGACCCAAGATAACATGCTGTTGTTGAATTGGGTCCGCGGATGAATAATCTAACACAAGAAAATCAACGGGGTAGTAAAATTCATCAACTGTTACTATAACATCCCGCACAATACCCCGAGGAAGTTTATGAGACAAATCGGCTAATACCACCGTTGTCTCGACCCGTTTCAATGGACCAAAATCATATTGGTCATATACCCCCCCCCCCCCCGGTAAAATACTTACTCCGGCCCCAAGATCTAGTAACGCCCTTGCAGTTTGAAAATTTCCCACTTGAATATTAATAAGAGGCGTTCCCGGATCTTGTAGCTTAGGAGGAAGATCTCCTTTTAAAACAGCGCTTACCCGCTCCGTCAACTCAACCAATTTAGGCACTTTTTGTTGCCTCTTTTGAGTACATAATTCTTTTAAAAACTTGGCGTAAGCGGGTACCTATTTTATTGCTTCAAGTAGAGGAAGATTAATTTTAACCTGTTTGAAAACTTCCCACATTTCTTCCTTTTGAGGACCCCGTTTTGAAATAAAGTTTTTCCTACCCGGATCTAACAAAGCCGAAGGAAATGGTACTTGACTAGATCCCCCATCCTCATTCTTAGTTTTTACTTCTTTATTATTTTCGGGTTTTTCAAAATTGTTTTTTTAGAAGAATTGTTAGGTGTTTCATTTTCTTCCTCACTCTCTTGACCCGTTACGTCCCCAACCACCCCATCAACCAAATCCGGGGAAGGATTGGTTTTGTACTCTTTCCCACTTCTCAAAACACTTACATGATGAATATTAACATTATTACCTCTAGAAGAATTATGAGACGGGTTTACCTTAGTGTCGCTTGGTAATTGACCTTTACCTTTTTTCAAGTCCGCCACTTCGGTTGCGAGCTGACCTATTTGGGTGGTCAAAGTTTGAATTGCTTTATCACGGGCCTCATCCTTTTGTATGCGAGCATCATCCATTTGGTACCTCTTTTGCATTTCTGCTTGCATTGTCTTTAGCATTTCCATCATTTCATTTCCACCCGAAGTTTCCCCTTGCTCTTGACCCGTTTGATATTGCCTTTGGTACCCTTGATTATTCCCACCTCGATATCCACCTTGATTGTTAAAAGGTTGGCGTGGAGCAAAGTTACCTTGGCTTCCTTGAAAATTCGGGTTAGCTTGATTTGAGGGATTCCCATATCGAAAGTTTGGGTGGTTTCTCAACCCGGGGTGATAAGTGTTAGAATTCATGTTATAATTTCTACCACCCCCTCCTTGCCCTTACAAAGCATTCACCTCCTCATATTGCCCTTCACCTCCTTGGCAATTTTCAGCCGCATGCCCTATCTCATTACAAATTGCACAAACATCATAAATTTGGTTAGAAGTTTGAACATTACCATCATCTACCGCATGAACTTGGGTTCGAGTAATGGCCGGTCGTGCTCTACTTGATGCTTGAGCTTTTCTTTTTGATGTGATTGCCATTTGCTCCAAAAATTCCCAATCGTCATGCTCGTAGTTTGTACCAAAAGTACCATTTGTGATAGACATTAATTCACGAGCATCTTCGGCACTTAACCCCTCATGAAAAGCATTCATCAATTCCCATAACTCTATCCCATGATGAGGGTAATTCTTTATCATCATATTAAAACATTCAAAGGCCTCATGGAACATTTCACCTTGTTGTTGTTGAAAACTTCTCAACCCTTTCCTAGCATCATTTGTCTTTTGAGCGGTGTAAAATTCATCCAAGAAAATTTGTTGCATCTCCGCCCATGTATAGATAGATGCCGAAGGTAATGTGTAGAATCACTTTTTCGCCTTGTCTTCCAAAGAAAATTGGAATAGTACCAATTTGACATCATCGGCGGAAAATCCTTGACTCCCAAGAGTGTTGCAAATCGAGTCATAAGCCTCCAAATGAAAATAAGGCTCCTCCATTGCTAGACCCTTATACTTTGGCAAGCTTTGTAATGAATTGGTTCTCACTTCAAATGTCCTCCCTTGATCATTGTGAAAAATAACTACCGGTGAAGGATTATGAGTAATCACCAGCCTGAAATGTGCTTCTATACCTCTTGCATGTTCTCGAAGATGTCTTCTTGGTACACCCAAACGAACTCTTGGACGAATAGGTCCCATTGGTCTTTGCATAGGCCCTTGTGGTGCAAGTGGTTGTTGAAATTGATGTTGTATCGGTTGTTGTTGAATTGGCCTTTGGAATTGAGGTTGTGCATTTTGTGGACGAATTTGTTGTAACGGTGTAGGACGTTGCAATTGTGGCCCTTGTGGTCTTGGCCGAATATGTTGTGGTATAATTTGTTGAGGAATCCCACCAACACTTGACATTCTTTGATTTTGACCTTGCACATAAGTCAACTCCCCTTGATCTCCATCACCCCCATACGCGTATCCTTCTTCCTTATAACCCTCAAACTCTTCATACCCTTCATCATATACATCTCATCCCATACCCGAAGATTGCCTAAATGGAAAAGATGAATATTGAAAACCCGACTGGTTCGGTGGTCTAAATGTAGAAGTAGCATGAACGACAGTTGAACCTTGTGGTAATGTATAGGTGGAGGATGATTGACCCGAAGCTGGGAAGAAATGGGAAAATGGTGGAATTGTAGTAGAAGGGTTAAAGGTATGCATAGGTTCAACTTGGGTGGTAATAGGTTGTATAGTGTTGGGTGGTGTAACATCATGTGGTGGAGTAGGGTCGGTAGTGGTGTTAGGCATGGTGGTATTTTGTGAAGGTTGTGTTGAGGATGGTATGAAAGGTGGTATAAGTTCACCCGTAGTGGGTGGTGGCGGTGGATCCATGTATCTAAGTGGTGTAATTGGTGTAGTTGGTGTTGTTGGTGAACCACTGATTCTGTTTTCTCTTAGCAAAATTCTATTTCCTCTCAAACTCCGTTCAATTTCTGGATCAAATGCCAATGGTGATAGCTTGTGAGAGCTTCTAGTACGCATGCACCTGTAAATAAATGCACACTAACACACTGACGTGTGCGTATATATACATAATTTTGCAATGAAATTACACACGATTCGGTTTTAAATTTATAAAAGTGATTATTACTTTAACATCAAAACACACACGAAAGAGGCAAGTGTACCCCATCATATATGTAGTAAAGTATCGGTAAGAACCAAGTATCGATCCAAGGAAATGGGCGGAGAAATAATACTAGACCTTTGTCACTAAACTACCGGTAAAAACATAAGTTGTTTGATTTTAATTAAACTAAAGTAAGCATAAACAAATACATATAAAAACATAGTATATAATAGATAAATAGCCTTGCTTAATACACAACCAAAGCATGTCAACTAAGTCGATTTTGGCACTAGAAGCATTTGATCAATTTTCCATTTTAATACAATTAGTATCCCTTTCGGAAATCCTAACATGACAATCATTCGGAAAGCTAAAACGATAAACACACTTTAACCACCTAAAATTGTTCTTTAACGTGCAATTGATGAATGTCTATGAAAATCTCTTAAAAATAAGTTAGTCATCCGTTAGGAGTTTTCTAACCGCACTTAATCAAGGAAAGCGACACCGATAAACACAATGCAATCACCGAGACAAGCATAAACTAGATTAAATCACAACCGAGTTCATTTTACAAATCTTACACATAAATTCACCAAGATAGCAATTTTGGCCTAAACTACTAACTAAGTTAACAAATCATGGCAAGAATTCATAACGACGCCATTTAACCCGTTTAGGTCCTTACGTGACGGCAAGCTTTCTTGATTAACAATAATTACATTTTCTTAAACCACTAACCATTTCTAGTATCATGATGCACACATTTAAACCAAGCTAAACTAGTTAACCAAGTTCAAAGTTTACTAATATAAGATTAATTAAGCTTCATTTTTCAACTACCTTAACTAACCAAATACTAATCATCCAACACAATTAATTATAATCAAGAAATCAATATCAATAACAAGGTTGCAAACTAATCATCAAAGATTAACATAGAAAATACTTCCAAATGTTATTACAAACAAAGATTAACACACTAATGGTTATAATCAAGCAAGGGATTGTTGTGTTTTTGCCCAAAGGCTACAATAATACATAAACATTAATCTAAATGCTTGAAAGATTAACAAAATAATGGAAAGATTAGAAAACCAAACCATAAACAAGCATAAGATTAAGAATCTGGAAGATAACAAAGCTAATCGGCACAATGTGGCTTGAATCCGGGTGAAAGCAGAAGCCTCCGGAGCCTGAAAATCGCCAGAATCGCTTCCAAAATGTCCAGAGTTCCGAGCAGAATGTTTCTGCAGGTTTTTTATATTTTTTCGAAGTCGCACGGTCGTGCGTCCTGTTGCACGACCGTTCACTTTAATGCATTATTGGAGTATGGTGCACCATACTGCATGACGTCATCAGATCTTTGACCAGATTCGATATCGCACGACCGTTCTTCAGATGGCACGGTCGTTCAATGCCGGGTTCTTGTTGCACGCCTAGTCGCACTGGCCGTTCAGTACCGAGGTTTGGCTGGATCATCGGATCCGCACGGGGTGCAAGATCTGGAACGACCGTGCATCACCGGGATGGTCTTGATTTCCTTGCACGCCGAGTTGCACGTTCGTTCAATGCCGGACTGAATTGGTTTTGTCGGAGATGCACGATCGTGCATCAGGTCGCACGACCGTTCCACACACCCAGGTCAGTTTTCTTAACAGAATGTTCGCAGCTTCGTTGTTTTGTCCGGAAAGTCCTCGTTTTCGCTATCACCTTGTCTGGTATGCTGTTTTAGGCCTGTAAACAAAAGTGTAGATGATTAAGCATCCGAATGACGGTTTTACGGCCGAAAACGCATAAAATAGGAGTAAAACGGGGGATTAAAATATGTGTAAATTAGCGAATATCACACACCCAGCGTAAACCAGAAAAATAACAACTAAAAGAGATCAACAATAACACACGTTGTGCACTACTCCCCGGAAACGGCGCCAAAATTTGACGTGATGTCATGGTCACAATCAAATTTAATCCAATTACTACTAAATAGTTAGTGGCAAGTGGGTATCGAACACAGGGAGTTTGTGGAATATGTGCTATTTAAAAGTTTCTCTAAGTTAACTAAAATTAAACTAATTGCAATAAAATAAATTCAAGAGTTGGATTGATTGATTTGAGTTTTAAAAACTAAGATTGCTATTCTAATTGCAAAATGAGAGTTTTGGTTTGTAAACAATTTAGAGACAAATGACCATCTTTAGTTTCCTGTTTGCTTCAACGTTTGTGCTATCATTCACTAGAAAGAACTACATAGACATAGCTCATGTGTAATTACTTGTTGTGATAAAAGGGAACTAAGTACTCAGATTCCTAGAACGTGAGGTTGTTACCCGATGACCAATTAACCCTTACCCAATCCTAATTCTACCCATGATATCTCAATTGCCAACGGCACCAAGAACGCATGGTTTCAAAATAGAATAACATAAGAATTAACAATTTACAAGCAAATAAGAACACACCATAATAAACAAAACATAAATTAAGTTTATCATTCTAGAAATACGAAATCAAAGCACAACCGTCTCAAACAAACCTTCAACTAAAGATGACCACCATAAGTTTAGCCGCACATGGCTTGGACAATCATCATCACAAAATTCTTAATGTTCATAACGATCAAAAGCATAAAACCAATGTTTAACAAGTGTCTTCAAGCTCCAACAACAAGCACCATTCGTCTCTCCGTGTTAGTAACCGAATACCAATGATAGGTCACCTTAAAACAACTTAAAACTGCCATAAATGTGGCAGTTACATTTTTAGAAACATACGGTGCCGTAAGCTACGGCAGCCGCCGTAGCTTACGGCGGTCAACATACTCCGGCTGGTCAGCATATCGCCGTAAGCTACGCCATGTACCGTAGCTTACGGCGATCATTATTTCTTTACGGCACATCAGTACTGTCTTACGGTGATGGAACTTTTGCAAAGGTTAGGGCCGTAACCTACGGTAAGGACCGTAGGCTACGGCGCCTGCTGAAGTTATTTCCTTGTTTTTCTTGTTAACTTCTCCATGTTTCCACTTTGCTTCCGCCAGCTTCTCGCATCCATCTAGACTTCATAAAACCCGCATCTTGAGCACTTTAACACCTGCAAATCCAAACATCTAGTGGTTACCAAGTTCAAGCAAATAACCGTGTATAGCATGAGATTTTAATCCTTTTAAGGCACTTACGGGTTGTCCTACGGACCACCCGTCAGTCGTCAATAAGGGTCCACTAGAATATGAAATGGAAATTCCCATCAAGATATGGATATCACTCCTGACTTGATGGTGAATTTTCTTGCAAAGAGTTATGTCAGATGGATTGAAATTCGTCACCAAAGGCGGGAATCACCCCTATTTTGATGAGTCATTTCAATTGTGGAATATGAGTGTCTTCAAGTCCTTAACGTGTAATTTGCGTATAATGTCTTAAGATGAACGAAGCGTATAATTATGATGAAAGAAATAGAAAGAAGCAAAGTAGGGAGAATTTGAGTGTCTTGAAGGCATGAAACAAGAATGGTCAGGTATGGGTACTTAAACTATAGACTAGGTCAAAAGCATGGCAATTTTCCTAATTCCCTATAGTTATGGCTCTGATACCAATCTGTCACATCCCAACCGATGACGGAAACATCGGAGTGAGACGAAAACTATATTGCAAGATACTTCATAACGCTATTTGTGTCAAGTATTTAATAATTACCTTTTACATTGCTTGAACTAGAATATAACAAGTTTGAATAACGACAAGCATAAAAGAACTAAAATTTCATTTCATTAATAACGGTTTAATACAAGGTTTGGAAACAAAATACAACATGCTTGAAAATAAAATACGATACAACAAGTATTAAAGTTTAAATGCGTTTCTAGGCAATCCTACTAGATTCCTTGCATCATCAGAATCCTGCAACATGTATTAAAAACATAGATCAATACAAAAAGTACTGGCGAGCATACAAGTTTGAATTTAAGTATAGGTATAAAAGTTTATCTCAATCCAATGTGGCAATTTGCATTCAAGTTGAATCTAGCATACATGAACAAACTAAGCGTTACAAATAGCATGGATAAACAAGTTGACACTAACATGCAGAAACAACATAAGCATAACAATTAGCGTGGATATGCAAGTTGGAACTAACATGCATAAACAACCTAAGCATAACAAATAACGTGTTCGATGGATTGAGTGGTCGAATATGTTTGATTGTATAAAATGGATTTTGTTAGTTGATACATGTTGCACCCAAAAGTGCTTTAAAGGGTAAAAAGGGTTGAGTATGCTCACAGTTTTGCGTATTGTAATGCTAAACCGCGAGCGGGATTGATGAAGTCTCGAGATTACGAGTGGTTGTGTTTGCGATTCCAACGGTGGATCGAAGGAAGGTTTTTCGTGGGCAACAAATACTAAACAGTAAAGTGGTGCAACGGTTGAGCTCCGACTCCAAAACTGACCGGACTTGAACACAAATCGAAATCTGAGACAAGAACAACCAGACTTGAATCAAAACTTAACCAAAACAAACTTGGAACAAACTAAACTAATCCGATGCCGACCGAAACTCGAACCAAACCCACCATCACCGTAAGGTCGCTGGTGCCGTCACTGAAGTGACTTCTGTTGCCGGAGAGAGGACCCGCCACATACACCGCCGTCGCACCTCACACTCTCTCTCACTATCCGACGTCTCTCCCTCCCTGTCTACCGTCGCCGTTGTGCGCCGCCACCATGGTGGTGGCCGGTCGTCAATCGAGCAGAGATGGAGCTTGTGGGGCTTGTGTGATGAGTCTAAAGATGAAGAGGAGGTGAGAGGGGGTGTTGTGGTGCTTTTCGGAGAACAGAAGGCAGCCGGTGGCCGACCGGAGCTTCTCCGGTCACAAGAGATGGAGAGGAGACAGTGAGCATGGGGTGTGCGGGTGTGTGTCTGGAGATGGGTGCCGGAAGAGATGGCCGGAAAAGCGGCTCTGGTTGTCGGAATTTAGAGAGAGGAGGGGAAAGTGTCTTGGGGGCTAGGGTTTGTAAATGGGGAGATGGGAGTTTAGGATGCTTATATAGGTTTAGGGTTTTGAGTGGGTTGGGCCTAAAGCCGGTTAGTAGCCCAATCGCGTTTCTGGAGCCCGTTTCTGCACTCGAACTTCATATTATGTTGTATTGTATTAATTAAAGTCGTACACACGAAAAATGTAGGTTGGAAGTCGGTTTTGACGCGTACGTTTGTCCGTTGCGTTAAAACGATTCGGTTTGTCGTTTCTAGTCTGTTTTTATCCGTTTTCGACTGTAATTCTAAAAATAAAAAGCGAACACGTATTTTCTAAACATATGGAAATACAGAAATACGAGGCATTACAGTCTTCCCTACTTTAGGAAATTTCGTCCCGAAATTTATTCAAGAGGAAGACCTTGGGAATGATGGCATTCTCGAAGTGTGTTTGGGTACAATGCGAGGAATGGATTGTGAGTGATCAAAGTTTGTATTCAATATGGTAGGGGAAACACCGAATTTCTCATGGCATGTTTTTACGAAAGTTTTGTTAATACGTTAGGAACACTTATATATAGGAAGTACCAGCGGCGTATCCACCATGTTCATACCATATTACATCCATTTCGCTATTCAATGTCATGTTACGTTCCGTGTTATGAAACATAGTAGAACCTACTATGGTTTTCATGCGCCTACCAATATAATCCCCTATGCATCCACGATTATTTTGGTATGTGCATGATCCGCATAGTTTGTACTAGTAGTGTACGGGTTAGGGTACATTATCGTATTACGAGTATGAATGTGTGCGTGTGATAACGTATAAAGATTTAAGTATGTAAGCATGATTGTGTCAAAGTATGTGAATGAATTCTAAGTATGACCACCAAGTAGTGCGAATGTATAAGTTAGAGTATGAGTATGAGTTAAATATTTGAACAATCCACAAGACATACTTAGTTTAACAAGATTAACGCATTACTGGCATGTGAATAAACAGGTCAATCCATTGTGTACCGCAAAAAAGGTCTTAACATGACCTCAAGAATACGGGTGGGCGCTACTCCTATAGCACTACACAAGCACTATACATGTTAAGTTGTGGCCTGATCAAAGTTAATGACTAATTGTCAATCCATCGTGTACTGCAAAATGTCTTAACATGACCTCAAGAATACGGGTGGGCGCAACTCCTATAGCGCTACACAAGCACCATACATGTTAAGTTGTGGCTTTGATCAAAGTTAATGACAAGTATATCACATAAGAATGTCCTAGTAATCCCGAATCAAGTATAACTATTAGTATGTATGTATTGGATGGTTGAATGATAAATCAATTCTAGTATAACATTGGTTTTGAAATGAACGAGATAACAAATATTAAATCACATAGAAATTGAGATAGCATAAAAGAGAGGTTTGATAAAATATTAGAATGTTTCGGGTTTAGAAACTTTGACTATTCCAAAGTGACTCGTAAGTCCTTTCTGTAACACCCCAAATTTTGTATGAATAGAATAATAATTTAATCGTGATGCTTTAATGATAAGGAATGGTAAACATAGATTTTTACCAATTTGAAAGTTTTATAACTAATAGTAAGTTTAAACCCTTTTATGTAAATGAAGTTAACCAAGTAAAGGTAACTAAGTTAGTGTGTAGAAGAAGTAAATGATATGTTTTAAAAGATTGAGGGCTAGAATTGAAAAATGTGAAATTAAACATCAAATAAAATTTTGGTCAGTGTTTGGTGTGGGTGTGTACGCGAACGAGAGAGAGAGAGAGCAAAGGGGAAACCCTATTTCTTAAAAATCTTGCAAAATTCTACAAATTAAGGAAGCAAAAGGCTGAATTTTCAGTGCATGAGCTACGAGTTATGATCCCTTAAGTGTTATTAATATCAAGCAAGTCAAAATTCATGTTTTTGTATTAGTTGATGAAGTGGGTTATGTATAATCCGTGATTTTGTATGAAATTGGACATGAATGTTTGATGATATTAACACATAGAAGTTGTAATTATGCTTGAATTTGACTATTTTGATTGCTTGGGGTAAAACCCACTTGTAATTGTAAGATAATGAAATTTAGTGAAGTTTATGGATGAATTGTGTGATGTTGATGTTAAATTATGTGATAGAAGGTGTCTTAGATTGGAATTTTGATATAAATCTTATGTAGTATGGTATGATATCGATTGTGAAAGACTAGGTTTATCCATTGATGAATTAGGATGGGTATGTTATAACTACTTGTACATCATGCTTTGTAGATAGTACGCACGCCATGTGTTCGATGAAATGCCTTAGAATGATTTAGTTGAAATTTGACATGAATCTTTGATTTAATGATGATGTAAATGAAAATGGATATATCTGTAATTATGTTAAGTCATGACGAATACATCAAAAAAATGCGTATGTGAAGTAATGTATACGAAAGCTAAAAATATGAAGTTATAACGGATAGGCACAAAGAAAGAAGAAAGCACTGGTCATTCGAGGTCGCAAGCATCGCAAGATCACGGTAAGTTCATATGAACTTAATTCTCCTTTTATGTAGATCTACGAATGATAGTTCGGAAATTAAATGTTAGTGTTGAGTTGCATGTTCGTTCATGGTAAAATGGTGATATGTTGTATTTTGGAAAATGGATAAGTAACACAATAGTATAGGATGTATAATGACTACTCAAGTGGGTCAAAATTGTTTGGAAAGTAGGATGTGAAAGGGTTAGAAAATGACTTGTTGATAACAGGTCAAAATGATGAAATGTATGGTATGTATCGAACCATTACGGATGGGTCGGATAGACTATATGTTGAACATTTCCGAAAGGAATGTAGAAGAGCATAAAGAAATCTATGCTAGAAAGGAAATAATGAATTGAAATAAGGTTGTTGACAAAAGGATAACTTTTGTAACGGGTCGAATAATGATAGATAAATAAAAGAATTGTTATTGCTTATGTATGTCAAACTAATAAATGTTTGGTGTTTTGAATGATAGGTAAATCTCATGTTTGATTTCAGCGAGCTTGGAACGAACACGCTAAATATTGTGCTCCTTTTTGCGCTTCCGGTTAATGACTTCTTTTGGTGAATGGGTCAAAAAAAAACTTTTGAAATGTAAATGTTAATGATATGTTTAGGAAGTTCGTAAATAGGTTGGATTTTAAATCTTGTTTTGGGTAGTTCGAACTAAACACTTGTGATGAATCTTGTATGGTCACAACTTTTATATATTTTGAAAAGTGTCGTAGATTTTATCTTGAATAATGTTTGTAAAAGCAAGGAATTGTTTATAGTACGAACGGGTCATGCCCATTTTTTGTAAAAAAGATTGTATGTTATTTTTCTTATTTCGTATGTGAAAAAGTGGGCGCTACACTTTCGAATTAGGGAGACATGCTTTGGCCTAATAGGTAAAATACTCTCGTCGACAGGCGATTAACGGTATTTCACCCTTCCGGTTAATACATCGCCCTAATTTGATTGAAAATACAAAACTTTGGCGAGATTGAAAATCGAAGAATGGAACCAGTCATCAAGGTGTGGATAAATTTTAGCTTGACAATTTCGTCCCCAAAATTTGGTTTATCGAACGAAACAAGATATAATCTCGAGTCGTCAATAAGGGTCCACTAGAATATGAAATGGAAATTCCCATCAAGATATGGATATCACTCCTGACTTGATGGTGAATTTTCTTGCAAAGTGTTATGTCAGATGGATTGAAATTCGTCACCAAAGGCGGGAATCACCCCTATTTTGACGAGTCATTTCAATTGTGGAATATGAGTGTCTTCAAGTCCTTAACGTGTAATTTGCGTATAATGTCTTAAGATGAACGAAGCGTATAATTATGATGAAAGAAATAGAAAGAAGCAAAGTAGGGAGAATTTGAGTGTCTTGAAGGCATGAAACAAGAATGGTCAGGTATGGGTACTTAAACTATAGACTAGGTCAAAAGCATGACAATTTTCCTAATTCCCTATAGTTATGGCTCTGATACCAATCTGTCACACCCCAACCGATGACGGAAACATCGGAGTGAGACGAAAACTATATTGCAAGAGACTTCATAACGCTATTTGTGTCAAGTATTTAATAATTACCTTTTACATTGCTTGAACTAGAATATAACAAGTTTGAATAACGACAAGCATAAAAGAACTAAAATTTCATTTCATTAATAACGGTTTAATACAAGGTTTGGAAACAAAATACAACATGCTTGAAAATAAAATACGATACAACAAGTATTAAAGTTTAAATGCGTTTCTAGGCAATCCTACTAGATTCCTTACATCATCAGAATCCTGCAACATGTATTAAAAACATAGATCAATACAAAAAGTACTGGCGAGCATACAAGTTTGAATTTAAGTATAGGTATAAAAGTTTATCTCAATCCAATGTGGCAATTTACATTCAAGTTGAATCTAGCATACATGAACAAACTAAGCGTTACAAATAGCATGGATAAACAAGTTGACACTAACATGCAGAAACAACATAAGCATAACAATTAGCGTGGATATGCAAGTTGGAACTAACATGCATAAACAACCTAAGCATAACAAATAACGTGTTCGATGGATTGAGTGGTCGAATATGTTTGATTGTATAAAATGGATTTTGTTAGTTGATACATGTTGCACCCAAAAATGCTTTAAAGGGTAAAAAGGGTTGAGTATGCTCACAGTTTTGCGTATTGTAATGCTAAACCGCGAGCGGGATTGATGAAGTCTCGAGATTACGAGTGGTTGTGTTTGCGATTCCAACAGTGGATCGAAGGAAGGTTTTTCGTGGGTGGCAAATACTAAACAGTGAAGTGGTGCAACGGTTGAGCTCCGACTCCAAAACTGACCGGACTTGAACACAAATCGAAATCGAACCGAAGTGAACCTGAATCTACATCTGAGACAAGAACAACCAGACTTGAATCAAAACTTAACCAAAACAAACTTGGAACAAACTGACCTAATCCGATGCCGACCGAAACTCCAACCAAACCCACCATCACCGTAAGGTCGCCGGTGCCGCCGCTGAAGTGGCTTCTGTTGCCGAAGAGAGGATCGGCCACATACACCGCCATCGCACCTCTTTCTCTCACTCTTCGACATCTCTCCCTCCCCGTCTACCGTCACTGTTGTGCGTCGCCACCATGGTGGTGGTTGGCCGTCAATCGAGCAGAGATGGAGCTTGTGGGGCTTGTGTGATGAGTTTAAAGATAAAGAGGAGGTGAGAGGGGGTGTTGTGGTGCTTGTCGGAGAACAGAAGGCGGCCGCTGGCCGACCGGAGCTTCTCCGGTCACTAGAGATAGAAAGGAGACAGTGAGCGGTGTGCGGGTGTGTGTATGGAGATGGGTGCCGGAAGAGATGGTTAGAAAAGCGGCTCAGGTTGCCGGAATTTAGAGAGAGGAAGGGAAAGTGTCTTGGGGGCTATGGTTTGTAAATGGGGAGATGGGAGTTTAGGATGCTTATTTAGGTTTAGGGTTTTGAGTGGGTTGGGCCTAAAGCCGGTTAGTAGCCCAATCGCGTTTCTGGAGCCCGTTTCTGCACCCGAACTTCATATTATGTCATATTATATTATTTAAAGTCGTACACATGAAAAATGTAGGTTGGAAGTCGGTTTTGACGCGTACGTTTGTCCGTTGCGTTAAAACGCTTCGGTTTGTCGTTTCTAGTCTGTTTTTTTGTTATCCGTTTTCGACTGTGATTCTAAAAATAAAAAGAGAATACGTATTTTCTAATAATATGGAAATACGAAAATACGAGGTGTTACAGTGAGAGGGTTGTGGATCTGAAACTGGTACTCTTTGAGTGTGTGAAACAAGAGCTATAGGTCCCCTCTTGTGGTTTGAATTTTCATATATTTCCTCCTCTCTAGGGACTAAGATGCTGTAAAGATCATGTAAGTTCATATTCCCTAACTCAAGGGTTGATGCCAAGGTCATTTTGAGACTTCGCCACTCTCTTGGTAGTGCATCAAGGAACTTGACATTCTTTTCATTATTTGATTTTTCAATACCAAATTTTTTTAGTTCATTTAAAAGTTTGATGAACCAATTAAATGTTTCTGAAAAGATCTCATTTTGGAGACTTTTGAACCTTTCATAAGAAGAAACACAGTTAGTTTTCTTGTTTCTTTTCATTCTTTCTCCTCCTTCAAATAGATTTTCCAGTTGATCCCATATTTCTTTAGCAGATGCATAAGCATCTACTTGAGAAAATATGTCGTTTGGAAGTGCCATAATCAGAAGTGATTTGGCCCTTTCATTAGCAGACACCAAATCCTTATCTTCTTGACTCTAGTGAACTTCACTTTTAGGAGCAAAGGAGGTAGGGATACTTGGTGTGTGCTCGGTTGCTGGAATTGCTGGTATTTCAGTAGTGGGTACATGAGGACCTCTCATAATGGATGAAAACAGTGCCCGATCATGTCCATTTAGGAAATTGATCATCCTGATTTTCCATTGAGGGTATTCTTCTCTGACCAAAGTCGGAGGTTTTGTCATAGACCCAATATTGAAAGCATTATTTCAAGTTTGAAAGTTTTCCATATTTAGTTTAAGAGACGGATATCAAGAAAAATATAAGCAGTTGATCTTTTGAAAATGATTTATTCAATCTGCTCCGATACCAATTGTTGATCCCAAATAGAGATACCCAAATACTTAATATAGCAAGTGATTTCAACAAATATGAAAATATTGTGCGGAACTAGAAATCAAACTTTCAAGAAACAACTTACAGAATTTTTCAAGTGTATTAATGACTTTGTAAAACAAAGTTATTGGATATTACCAAATGAATGCTTAAAGAATTCCGTGCAAAAGGTAATGGAATTTGTGGTGTGTGTATTGAATGCTTAGCTCAACTCATTTAACCTTCTGGGTTTACATCTCTATTTATAGAGAGTCTAGATCTGAATAAACATTTGTTTATTCATCACTTGCTCTGCACAAAGTGACTTTTTGGCATATTCATTGAGTTGGTTATTGCCAACTTGTTACTTTTTGGATTGTGTCAGGGCTTATCTCTTAAGACAAGTTGGTCCACTAAAATTTCTGGTGACCAGCTTACCAGAATTCTGATGATCAGACTTACCAGATTCTGATAATATAAATACCAGATTTATCATCAGACACCATCAGAATGGTCTTGCCTCATTGTCTTCTTATCTTGATCTTTTCCTGATGCTTAGTTGAAGATGTATCTTTTACACGTTATCATGTAGGCACCTTTTTAGTGATACTCATTGACTGTATCTTCAGCTTATGATCATGTTGATCATCTTTTTCTTCAATACGTACATTTAAAGTTTCCTAACACCGGTAAAACCCGTTTGGCTCAAGGATCGAACCCATGATTCCTTGGGTCTCCTATCATTGCCCACCGGTGCCCCACTCTACACCAAGTGAGAATTGAACCTGCATCTCCCAAGAAAAATGCAAACCTTTCACCACTCAATCTAAAGATCATTGGCTCAGTAAATTATATATTACTTTAATCTTTTACATTATAATTTTATATTTTTTAAGATATCAATAAAAATTAGAAATCATAAAGAGTTGTTTAACCCATATTTGAGAACCCAAATGGATATGTGTTGGAATTTTTAAAACGAAACCAAAACCATAACCTGCCTAACAATTTATGGACCCTTTTTTCCAGTAGTAACATAAATTATCGGAAAAGTTCCTGTACAAATAAAGTTAACGTACTAAACGTAAGAATAGTATGAAAAAGCAAAAAAAACACACGGTGACATTTTTGTAATTATCTGCTTGTAGGGTAATTATAAAATTACTCTACAAAATGATACTGTAGAGTAATTTTGATCAAAAAAACTATATTTAACCAACCTCCAAAAAACCTAACCCCCCCCCCCCCCCCCCCCCCCGCGCCAAAAAAAAAAAAACCTAACCAATCACCCAAACTAAAAGCTAAAAACTTAACCATAAAGCTAAACCCTATAACTAAATGCTAACAAAATTACTCTACATGATCATTTTACAAAATTACTCTACAAGATCAAAATTACTCTAAAGGATCATTTGTAGAGTAATTTTGAATTGTATGTTGTTTGATAAACTTGTAGGGTAATTTTGATTCACTTGTAAAGTAATTTTGATGCAAAGTAATTTTGATACACTTGTAGAGTAATTTTGATAATTACCCTACATTTACAAAATTACTCTACAAGAACATTTTATAAAATTACTCTACTAAAGATTAGAATTACTTTACAGGATCATTTGTAGAGTAATTTTGATAGTTACTGATAATTACGAAAATACCACCGCGTTTTTTTTGTATTTTTCTTCAGTTCGTACGTTTTATACGTTAAAGTTATATGTATTTGATTTTTTGTCCATAAAATATTCCTAACTCAATAACCGATATGAACAATTTTATACTTGAACCTGAACTCATGATCATTTGAAAATAATATTGGGCCTGGGCTTTAAAAACCCATTTAACGGCCCAAACATCGAACGGCTACACTTTTGAAACATATCGGAGGCCAGCCAAGCCAGAGGTTGTTGAATCAATTCAATGGCGACATCAAAATTTGTAAAAGCGATTTTAGATCCAAAATCGAACTGGTTCGCTGCTGTGCACAAGAAAACAATCGAAACTCGCCTTCGCAAATACGGTAAGATTTTCAACATATTTGTTATTTTTAGGGCTTTTTGGTAATTTACTGATGTTTTGATGATTAGGTTTGCGATATGATGATTTGTATGATCCGATGGAGTCGTTGGATATTAAGGAAGCGTTGAATAGGTTGCCTCGTGAGATTGTTGATGCCAGAAACCAGCGTCTGTTACGTGCTATGGATTTGTCCATGAAACATGAGTATCTTTCTCCAGAGCTTCAGGTTTGTATGTTGTTGATTGTTTAGTGTGTTGGTTTATGTGCTTCTGTATCGTTTGGGTGATTGATGTTGGTTGTAAAGATACAATTGAATTGATTAAACATTTTAATTAATGAGTTAAATGTCATTTTAGTGGTTTTGGTCATTTTGCCAGTTTAATCTGGAGGTTTCATTTTTCACCTGTGGGTCCAAAAAGGTTTCGCCATTGCCATTTTAGTCCACTGGGTTAAATTCATCCATTTTTTTCTGTTAACGAGAAGGCCAATCGGGTCATTTTTTATAGCCGAATTGCCCTACTAGTTAACAGAATTACATATAAAATGACCGAATTGGCCTTCTCTTTAACAGAAAAAATGGATGAAGTTAACCTAGTGGACTAAAATGGCAACAGTGAAACCTTTTTGGACCCACATGTAAAAAATGAAAATGAAACTTTTGGACTAAACTGGCAGAATGGCCCAAGCCACAGGGACTAAAATGACATTTAACTCTTAATTAATTGTTGTGATTTGATATAATGCATGATTAGACGCTAGGCGGCATATAGTTAAAATAAGCATGATGTGCGGTTCTAGGGGGGGGGGGGGGGGGGGGATTTGTTGTCTAATAGGCTGTTTAGGTTTTACGTATAGGTTATTTAGATGTTAAACTACATATTTGGGAAAATGATATTAATAAAGTGTACGAAAAGCGGTGCGGCTCAAGCGTTTTAAAACCAAGTCTTAATATTAAGAGCAATTTGTAAACTGTGTGTGATGTATTTTGTTATTGTTACTACAGGCCCAGCAGACCCCGTTTAGGAGTTATCTGAGTGACATGCTTGCCCTGGTAAGTGGATAATCATTTGACTCTTTCATTTGGATATATATATTTACATTAGAAACTGTTTACTTCTATTGTGCTACTTGTGGTTTCATGTCCTTATATTCTTGACTTTTGCACACACATCGTCGACTATTGTATGCTAGTCACATATTGAAGAAGGTGCTTGACTGAATGACTGTCTGTCCTGTTTATGAAATGTTGGTTTGCCATTTTTACTTTATTATTTCATCCTTCCTAGTTTTTTTTTTTTTTTTTTTTTATGTAGGCGAGGTCACATCTGATTATCTGTAGAAGATATTGAAACAGGACCTGTAGAAAAGTTTTTAAGTTTAGTTAAAGTAGTGTAGATATGTTACATGTTATCTTTTCATACGCATTCAATCATTATAAAGGGCATTTAAGGCAATAGAGTATTTTTTTTCATTAATAGAGCGAAAGGATGGTTTCTTTGCTAACTAGCATGCACCAGCTATCAAGCGATGGTTTTTAACTTTATAATTTGATGACATTAACTAGCATGCACCAGCTATCAAGCGATGGTTTTTAACTTTATAATTTGATGACATTAACTAGCATGCAAACCAGCCATATTGGTAATGAAGATGTTAAAATATGATATTAGAAATTTTATAGGTAATGAAGAAGTTAAAATATGATGACATTAGAAAAAAAAGCTATGCATTAGCGATGTATCATTTCTGTTGAGCAAGTCTGCAAAGGTTGATTGTGATATGGATCTATATATGATTAGGCCGTTATGGATCTATGTTCCAGGATTGGCCAATGTCTTTGTATTCCATATTTCCATCAATCTTTTTATTAATATTTTTTTCCGGAATCGTCCCTTTACAAAATAAAAAGGTTAAGTGTGATGCACATTTAAGTATCTAAGAGCGACATTAGAGGAACTAGCATAGTCGTATAATGAAATGAAATCTGTTGCAACCGCAAAAGCTTTTGGAGCTTGGGATCCTAAAAGTAAAAAAAAAATGCTGTTAAAAAAGTAAAACATCTTTCGTCCCTTATATTACTATATTGTTAATTATCTGAAACGAGGTTTCGACTTATGAATCACTGCAGGTCGAGAGGGAGAAAGCAGAACGCCAAGCCTTGGGAGCATTGCCTCTCCAGCAGCGCACCATACCCTAGTTTCTTTCTTTTATCATCTGCCAATTACTTGGTAAGAAAACCGGCGTTTTGAACTATAGCTGTAATAATACTGTTGTTACTTGATATTATTTCCATTTATGCTCGGCCAGCATGCTGTTGATGGTTCATATTTTCAATATCGTCTGGTGATGTAAGCATATACATGTGTCGTATATACTGTCTTTTAACGATTGAACTGAGAAATTAAAGATAAATAAAGTGACCACAATTAACTACAAACACACTACTGACACCCCAGTCCATCCCAGCAGCAGCTGCCTGCAGTCAAAAGGGTCTGCTCCCTCTCTTGGCTCCAATCAGCGTCCCCAAGGGCCTGCTTTTGTAAACCGTGACGCTCCAATACTGTCACTCGAGACTAGGGATGGATCAATACCGATATCAAAAACACCGAACCTAAAACACAACAAATATTATACCGATTATACCGTACATGTAGTTCAAAAATACCTAAAAGTAGGGATGAGAAAGTACCGAATAACGGTACTGAACCAACTGGTGCTAACTGAATATATATAGTGTACGCTATTTGATTTTGAATTTAGCCCAACTTCGTTATCGGTACTATGCATTCGGTTTTGGTTTTAGCTAAGTTTTGATATCGGTGCTACGTCGTACGGTACTTGTTCGGTCCGGTACTAGTACCAATCTCATTCGTACCTATAAGTAACGAAACCAACTAGTAGCGAAATTAAAAACCATAAAAAAATAGATACTGGTACGAATTTTTTTTTCCGTCGATAGTACGATACCGGTACTTGGTAAAAATGTTCATCCCTGTGCGAGATCCCCTAAACAGCTGCCCTGTTTCTTATTTAAGTTCCCAGGAGGTTCATCGTTTGTTATTAGCGTAAATTAAATCCAGCCTATAGTAATTAATTATTAGCCCAACTAGTTTAGTACTTTAGTTAACTCAAATTATTTATTGCGAGTCCAACTTGAATTTAACTCTTGGGGCTGTTTGTTTACCTCTTAATGAGACTCTTAATGGTTCAGACCTCTTATTGGCTCAGCACTTAATGGTTCAGACTGTTTGTTTCACGAGCAGATGTCTGAATGGTTCAGACATTTGCCTCTGAATGGTTAAGATGTATACAAAGTCTGAATGGTTAAGACCTCTAATCTGAATTGGTCAGACATTTGCCTCTGAACGATTAAGCATTATACATGCTCTTAATGGTTCGACCTCTTACTGATTCAACACTTGGGGCTGTTTGGTAGCCTCTGAATGGTCATTAAGAGGCTGTTTGGAACCATTAAGAATTTTACCAATGAGAAGGTAGAAGAATGTGACATGTGATGATTTACCATTCAGAGGTTATCTCTTAACCATTCAGACTTGAGGTTACCTCTTATTCATTCAGAGGTTTTAAACCATTAAGAGGTAGCATCTGAATGATCATTAAGAGGCTACCAAACAGCCATGATTTAGACCTCTTACTGGTTCAGCACTTAACCATTCAGATGTTGCCAAACAGCCCCTTAGCCTATTAAATAGCCCATTAAATAACTATCTATATCTTTTGAGGCTCATTTAATTAGTGTCCCGCTTTGGTCGATTTAGCTCGTTTCACCTTAAACCTGCGTAAAAGTGACACACTTCAAAATAACATAAATTTTTGCAAATAATGATATGTAGTTTAAGGTGCCATAAGACATGTGTAATATACATCAATCAGACGCAAGTTGGTTTTTTGTTAAATGATGCTTCTGGGTGCGAGAATCGTTAATTTTATTCCTTTACCTGCATGCATCTTAAGTGTTGCGGTGTTTCTCAAGACTTGTGTGTTTCTAGAAATAAAACGTCAACTTGACCAGTTATAATCGCATATACCCGCGTCTTTGAAGTTTTAATGAGAGCTTAGCTGTTAAAAATTAGAAAATAAAGAGAATGCGTCCAAACTTTGTTATATAAAATGAGTGGTAATTTGCAACTTTTTTTAGGTGTGTATCCTTTTTTGATACGAATATATCTGATGCCAATAAATATGTAGTGAAAAATTCCAGTATATTACCGCACTTGATTTTTGACTATTGCGTGGGGAGTTTTGTGGCAGTCTATTCCGATAATCTTTCATGTTTAGTCACTATTATATTGCAGGATTTGATAGTAGTATCGAAATCGTAACTAAAAATTTTGGAAAGAACCAATGGGGTGATGGTTTATTGGCAAAGGTAAGGCCTTTAAACACCTGGGTTAGGGAGGGGAGGTCTTGGGTTCAAGTTCCATAAACGACAGGGATTAAAAGAAAATTGCCGTTCAAAAAAAAAAAAAAAAATCAAGAATGAGAATGTATGTTTTTGTTGTCAAACTTGTACTTTGAAACAAACCAAAGACGTGTTTTATAGTTGGGAAACCATCATGATATTTAATTGAAACAACACAATGCTTTGTGAGATAGTATGTTAGTTGGTGGCTAAACAGTCAACATTTAATTCGGTTACCACTTGCAGGTTCTATGTTAATAGTAACTTAGTTATTGTTGATGATTAGCTTATATCAGCAATAACTAAGTTGCTATTGATTGCATAGTAGGTGGTGATGGTGCAGTTGTTGTTATTTGTTGATCATGTAGTTAGGGTTGTAAACGAACACGGACAAGGCCTTGTTTATGTTCGTTCGTTAACGAGCATGTTTATGAACAGTTCACACACGTTTACCGAACGACATTTTTATTGTTCGTGTTCGTTCATTTAAGGAAATGAACATTTTCATGAACTGTTCACGAATACTTACCAAACGCAAATGAGAACTCAAACAAATGTTCGTGAACATAAATGAACACAAACAAATACACACGAACATGTATTCATTTTAGAATAAAATTATCATTTCATCACAAAGATTGTGAAGAATCCAACAAAAAATAAATAAGCACTAAACATAATTATCCGGACACAATTGACATAACTATTAGAATCAGGATTAACACAAAATTATAACGTTTGTAAAGCTTTAACACATAGTATAACTAGGATTTCAAATTTTTAAAAATTAAATACGATAAAACAAAAATACAACATATAAAAAACCTATAAATTAACGAACACAAATGAACATAATTTACCAAATATAAATGAACATAATTGACCGAACATAAATGAACACATTGCCGAACGCTTACAAACATAAATGAACGAACGCAATCTATGTTCATGTCCGTTGACGGAGAGGGTGAAACCCGAGCTTTAGAGTGTTTAAATATGATGTTTTATGTGTATTTGATGTGTTTACTTGCTTAGAATGAGATGACTACGAGAACTTGGTGATTTGCAGGTAAAACACGTAATTCGGTGCTCTTATAACGGTTAAAGATGAAGTTGAAAGCGTTGGATGGGATATTGTAGTTCGAGAATAAAGTTTGGAGTTTGCTCGGTTGATATGAAGATTAACAAGTGAAAGAATCAAGTGAGAATAAAGTCCAGGGGTCGATTGGTACTTATTGGAAAGTTATTTTATGCTTAAAGATATGAGAAATATGGAAGAATAAAGTACAGGGACCAAAAATGCTATTATGTGAAAGTTTAAAGTGAAGAGGAAAAAGGGAGCCATATCGCGATCGTAGGCTACGGTCTCTACACCGTAGCTTACGGGTCATTGTTGTTGATTGTTTGTTGGTAAGAAATCATGAACCATAGCCTACGGTTCATGACCGTAGGTTACGGTTAGGCTTGTATGTGTGGATAGAGGTTTTAAACCGTAGGCTACGGTCCGTAAAGAGAAAAAACGCGCAAACGAGCCTTGTAGGGTATATTAGGGTTGGAGAAAGTTCTATTCATTATTCCATCTTCCAAGGTTGATCCTAGGCATTCAAGGGCTCCAAGTTGACTTTTTCACCCGAATTCACCAAGATCTTCCATCCAATCAACCATGAAAACTCTTCACCAATTCAAGTTTTTGTTGATTTTGGGAACGAGATGAGCGGCTAAACTCTTATGGTTTCCTCCGGATAGAGGGTTTTTGTAAGTTAGGTGATACTATGTGTTTGCTACAATCGTTTTAACTTGGTGATCTAAGCATTCGATGCTTTTCACCTTGATTTGATTTATTGGTTGTAAACAGATACATTTATTTAAACCTTAATTTCTAAGCATTCAGTTCCTGAGAGTTCTAGTAATTGGGATATATTTGACATGGGGTTAGGGTTTGTAATTGTAATTGATAATCATTCGATAACCTCCCATTATGTATTGACCGGAGTACTTAGTCGTTGGTTATCACAATTAGTTAATCAAAATTAACACCTATGTCTATGTAGGTCACGATTAAACACATAGTTGAAACTAACTGTAAAACCTGAAATCTGGAGGAACCATCTTCTCTCCTATTGATTTAAAACTCAATTTTTGTCGTTAACTTAGATAATTCTCTTAATCAATCAAACCGATTTTTCAATTTAGTAGTAGTTACTTAATACTTTTCATTACGACACTTTCCACAATCCTCCTCTGGTTCGATATCCGACTTACTCTAGCTACTAGTTTATTTCGGTTTTTGCATGTCACTAACGACAGACATCATCCGTTCGTTTAGCTTAACGAACAAATTGTTCGTGCTCGTTCATTTATTAAACGGACGAACATAAACGAACTTCCAGCCGAATGGTTCATGAAGTGTTTATTAAACGTTCAGTTCATTTACAATAATACATGCAATTGTTATTGATCACAACCAATATCAATTTCTACTATTGATCATTTTCTACAGATAGATCAATCAACCAGCTAGATTAGACTGAAAGTAGTTTTCATAGACTTTCAAACCGGGGAAGGGGCCTGCCTATCATACCTCACCAAGGGGGTGTTGCCCCCTTGAACCTTCGAGGTTCCTTGGGTGCTAGAAGTCTAATTAGTCTAGAACGAGAGCGAACTCCACACTTGTTAACTCGTATCAGTGTTTAACCAAATTTCCTTTTCGTCTTAGTTCTCAATTAACTAAAATAATTGGGTAAATTACACTTTTCGTCCTTTATGTATGTAGCAGGTTGCAATGGATGACCTTTAACTTCAATAATTACAGCCACAATCATTTATTTGAAAAACTCATTACACATTAGGTCCTTTAGCACTGACCAGGTTAATTTTAAACGTTAAGTTATACCATGTGCACATCATGTGAGGGCATTTATGTCTTTTCAAACCTTATAATTTTACCCATTTAATTTAATTATATAAAAATCAAAACTCTGTCTTTTTTAGTTCTTACCATATCTCACAAGATCCGACCGTCACTACCACCACCACATCGATGCCATCACCACCACCGCCACCGCCTAAAACCATCACCACCTGAAACCACTACCATGTTCCCATCACCAACCTACCCTTTTTCTCTACAATCACCGCACATGAACCCACTGGCCACCACTCTGCAGAAGTGGTCTCGCTCTCGAACCTTAAAACAGAAGTAGAAGGAAGGTTGTTTGACTCGTCGCCGGATTCATAACCGGAGGTTGACGGAACATTGCTTTCCGGCGAAATATCTTTGGCCGACGGCGTGACAAAATTTGTCAAGGCGTCACAGATCTGACTAACGCACAATAATCACCCCTCTTTCCCCCAACCACTACCTAAAACTATAGCCGCTCCCATTTTCGATTTCTTTAATTAAACAAGTCCACAAATACAACTTGAAAAATTCATGGGAAATGGAAATAACCAGGTAGGTTCGCTTGGAAGCCGATTCAGCAACCTGTTTCACTCCAAAATTGGTTTGTCAGAAATGATCAGTGGTTGACAGTGTTAGGCGATGGTTAGGTGGTTGTGGCTTGATGATGGTTGTAGAAGAAGGAGGGAGAAAGAGAGAGTACATGAGGGAGGGGAGAGAGAAATAGAGAGAAATGAGTGTTTGATTTATAAAGATAAATAAATATATATATATTTTTTATTTTTTATGTTCTTTTTAAATATATTTTTTAAGTAAATAGGTAAAATTACAAAACTATCTTTAATAGGTTACATTTAACTGAAAATTTTAACTTAGTTAGTGCTAAAGGACGAAATATGTAATGAGTGTTTCGAATAAAGGATTATGATTGTAATTATTGAACTTAAAGGTTATCCATTGCAAGCTGATACAAACATAAAGGACGAAAATTGTAATTTACCCAAAATAATTTGATGACACTGAAATCAGTAACAAGATATCCCGATGATAAATGTGGCCCCATAGGCCGAAGGGACCTGCAAAGCTATTTGTGCAGAAAACATCCTAAGGCTAGAGGGTGTGGGATGGAGCCCCTTGGGGGTATAAAGGACACCTCAGCGTCACCTAGACGCCACGTCAGCCAGGGGGCTTTATAACCCCCCCCCCCCTTAATTTGAAGGGTGTGGGATGGAACCCCGTCATCATTACCTAATTATTTTTTATTTTTACATTTTACTTTTTTAAATTAAATGGCCATTTTATATAACTAGAAAATTAAAAAAAAAACATAATTTCATCCTAAAAAAAAATAAAAAACATCACAAAGTCATTAAAAAAAATAAGAAGGTACTAGAAAAAAAAAACTACATATATTTCGCCCTAATTTGATTCTTGCGAGCCTCCATAATGCGTTGATCCGTCTCCGTTAGATGTGAGAAATCTTTCGCTAGAAAATCCAAGTCTTTTTGAATTAGTTTCTCCATCTTCATTTCTTGGTCCTTTTCCCCGATCGAGATCATTTTGTTGAGACTTGTATGGAACTCGCCCAACTTTGACGGCTCATCCGATGACGTTGAAGTACCCTTTCCTCGTGTCGCTGCCTTACTTTTATCCCGACCCCTTGGTCGAGGCAGCTCCTCTGGTTGTTCGAACTCCTCATCATCGTCGTTAAGATTAATTGTCGTACGAGCATCGGACCCGGATGGTTCCGTTGTGGATGTTGATTTGGACCGTTTTGACCGAGGGCGGGTTGGGTCGAACGGTGGCACAAGATGCCACTTGGGAGATTTGCGAAGAAGCTCCCACGCATTTACATGCGTAAAGTGATGACCATGGTACACCCTATAATCGGAGTGGGCTTGGGTCATCACGTCCACATCGCTCGAACCGCTTTTCCTTCGAGTGTTGTTGACGAGATTAGTATGTATGTTGTTAAAGTTGCTAATCTTCGTCCTCATTGCGCCCCATTTTCCCGAAATAGAGTCGGGCCGTCGATATACGCCGCGACCCATGGCGGTGAAAAACTTGTCACGAATACGGCCCCAAAAAACCTTTATGTCTTGGTCGTCACCTATAAAAAAAAATTATTTACAAAGGTATATGTTTGATTTAAAAAATAAGTTTACAAAACTATATTTTTGTAAAGGTGTGCAAATTTTACCAACAATCTCGTCTTCCGATACGTCGAGCCATGCTTTTGCCAACTCGAACTCTTCCGTAGGCGTCCAATATTCGACCTTTTTGGTAGCACGTTTCTCGGACTCAATCTTCTTTTTATGGCTTCTTTTTTGTCTAGAAGAGGGTTCGACTTGGGTTTCGGGAACGGATTCGGTCTGGGTTGTGTTTTGGGTTTCGGGTATGGATTGGGTTTGGGGTATGTTTTGAGGAATGTGTTGGGGTATGTTTGAGGGAAAAAAATGGGGTTGAGAATAATACCCAAAAAAACTGGCCATCGGTTGAGAGATGGGATGAGGAGAAGTTGGGGTTGTTGGTGGAATTGGGTAATATCCAACCTCACCCGTACGCGAGTCTCGGCGATACCGGTCCTCTTGCTCGTTGTTTTGCCAGTACGGATGGTTCGGGTCCCATGGGTTTGGGTTGTTGGGAAACATTGTAGAGTATGGTTTAAAAAAAAATAGAGAATGGTATAAAAACTTGAGAGAAAGTGGAGGAAATGAGTTGGGAAATCGGATGGAATGGTTGAGTATTTATAAACTTTTATTTTGAATTTTTTTTTTTTTAAAAGTGACCGTTCAACGGTCAAAAGGATAAACCAAACCTCGATCCACGCGATTCCCTCTCGTTACCATGTTCGCGAGCCTTCTATGGCGCCCCTCCATAACTCCGGCGGTGTGGGTGGATAGCGCCCCGGGGCGCTATAGTGTCTGACGTGGCGGGGGTGGCGCCCCCACACCCTCCGGCCTAATCAAGCATATAGCACTAAAGCATCATGATTTGTAAACTTAATGATGAATATTTCAAGTGGCCTACAATGTACATAAACAAACACTAAACGAAAATACGAATAAAATTTGGTAATATTATTTTTTACCCTAATCAATCTAGCTAGGTTGTACTAAATGAAATTGCACAACCTTCAATCAATGTATGGACCACCAGAAATAGATCATATCATATGCCACCTCACATGCATAAGGAGCTTCCCAAAATTGCCGGTTTCGGGTCAGGAGACCGTTGAGTTGGCGAGTCTTTATGAGGTGCTGGGTCCGGTTTCTCTTTCAGGTAATTGGGATCGGTGGGTTTGGGTTGGGACTGAAGATGGGATTTTCAGCGTGGGAGCGGTTAAAAATCTGATGGTTGCGGATATAGAGGTCAGCGGGTCTTTTATCATGGATTGGTGTAAGTGGATCCCGGCGAAGTGCAACATTTTTGCTTGGCGGGCAGCGATGGACATGCTTCCTACCGCGACTGCGTTGACTAGAAGAGGTATGAATCTGGAGGATTCGAACTGTCCTTTTTGTTCGGAATGTGAAGAAACGGTAGACCACCTTTTCACGGCCTGTAGGTTCTCGGTAGTTATCTGGCAGCACCTGGCAGCTTGGTGTCGGACCCCTAACCTGTTCGCTTTCTCGTTTAAAGACCTATTGGAGTTCCGGCGTCACTCGGGCTTATCGGACAAAAAGAAAGAAATCCTTCACGGTTTGATCATCATAGTTTGTTGGAGCATTTGGAGATCAAGGAATGGTATTAAATTTAACAACAAAGTGGCTAGGATAGAAGACGTCATCTCGGAGGTCAAGTCTTGCGGTTTTCTTTGGGCTAAATATAGAGCTAAGCTGGGTTCTTTATCTTGGTCCGATTGGTGTAAAATTGTAAGTATGTAATTTCTGTGTTTTCTTGTCTTGTTTGTTTCTGTTTTGGCTGCCCCGTTTGGTGGGTAGGCCGGTGGTTTCTAATGAGTTTCGCCTTTCAAAAAAAAAATTCTTTTTTTTAAGGCATAAGGAGCATGTGATAATTAAAAAATGTCAGAAGTTTGGTATTTGTTTGTATGGATGTTAGTTAATTTGCACCATAAATGGATCTGATTTGAACATGTATGTGTTATAATTTGCATACAAGTGTAAATTCCACTAAACTATAACTGTCTTGAAGTTTGAATATGATAACGCACAACCCAAACACATATTAAATATCTCAAGGTTGAAAAGAAATAATAAATATTGACATTATTTGCAAAGAGTGGATGATTGGATTTAACTTTAAATACATATATTGGATTTGATGATGGATCATAGATGCGCCAACAATGGTAGTGGGGGTAGACGACTCATATTGAGTTGACTTCTACACATCAAAAGTCACGATTATGATCTACAAACCTAACTTTTATAAATGATACATTAGGCCACCCGTAATGAGGCGGACATATCGCGGCCAAGGAGAGCATAGGGCCCAATAGCGCCCGGCCACACCGCTACGGCCGGCGCTATTGGCTGAAATTTTCGGATTCTCACGAAGGTGATGACGCCATGCATCTTCCTTCTCCACTCACACACACATATATAGAAAATCAGGAATTTTATCCTTTTATTTGGACTTGTTAAAAGTGTATAATTACATTAGAACAACTCACCTCTATAGCCATAAGATACAAAAGTGCCTACCAATACCATTGTGTTTACTTTTATTTGTGCCGATAATAGTATATGACATGTCTGCGAAATTTCATCACATTATACAAATATGTTATCGTGTATTCTTTTTCTTATATACCCAAATATCAACCATGAGGAGCATTCTTTTTCTTGTATCGTCTTCACCATCGGTGAAGGATAGTGGGGGCGGGAGGGAGTGGCTGACCCCCCGAGCTTTTCGCTCAGTAACAGAGAGTATGTAGTTTTCGTATAGAATTTTTTGGGTATATACGTTTTCGACCCCCCGGTCGGAGATCTCAAGCTTCGCCACTGGTCTTCACTTCATATCTATCATGTTTTGTTCTATAAGATTTTTTTTTCTTAGTTTCTAAAATACCGCATTCTTTATGTTGTTGTACGGAAAGAGTATGTAGTTTTCGTATAAACATTTTGAAATGAAGAGCTACCATTGGTATATTTGAGGTGGCAACATGTTAGTTCAAAGCAAAAATAATGACGTGAAACATTTGCGATAGATTAACGACTTAAAAATCATTGTGAATACAGTCGATCATAAATTTTGTCACTAATGTTGCAATAAAACTAACACGTCACAATAGGGTTGTAAACGAACCGAACGCACAGCGAACAGTTCGCGAACCGTTTGGCGAGTTCGTTCGTTTAGTTAATGTACGAACAAGAACAAGATATTACGTTCGACTAATTAAATGAACGAACACGAACAAACGTCTCGTTCGTTCGACTGCGTTCATGAACGTTCGCTAATATATTCATTTACGTTCGTTCATATTTGCCCGTTTTTCATTCGTTCATATTCGCTGTTTACGTTAATTTGTTTAAAGTTTTTAATGTTTTGTAATATTTTACTTTCCCTCTAAACATTAGTTAATAATTACAATAAAAAAATAGTAAATTGTAAACCCTTTTTTTTACGACACTATCACTTGGGGCTTTATTGATTCAGTCTTGAATCAAATGGGATTCCATACCCAGTGGCAGAAATGGGTTAGTGGCATTCTCGAATCAACGAGATCATCGGTTTTTGTAAATGGATCACCCACTTTTGAATTTCAATGCTATAGGGGACAGTGGCGGATCCAGGGTCGGATTCCACTAGGTTTCTTTTGGTAGTTTTTCACTAATTTTCATTATTTTTTCCCAAATCATACAAGGTTTACACTAATTTTTTCCATTTTCTTCGAATCGAATGGGTTCCTGGGAACCCATGGAACCATGCTAAATCCGCCCCTGACAAGGGAGTAAGGCAAGGTGATCCTTTATTACCGTTTCTCTTCATTATAGCTGTGGAGGCAACTAATCTGGGAGTTTTTAAGGGACTCAAGACTCCTCACAATTGTCCCATTATCTCTCACCTCATGTACGTCGACGATGTGCTTGTGTTGGGAGAATGGTCGAGTGATAATATTTTCAACTTGTCAAGAATTCTTAGAGCCTTTTATTTAGTCTCCGGGCTAAAAGTTAACTACAACAAATCTACCATGTTCGGTCTTGGTGTGGAAGAAGTTTTTGTAGAGAATTTGGCGGCTTCACTTCTTGTAAGGCGCTCAGTCTACCCCTTTTACGTATCTTGGCTTGGTAATGGGTGGGAACATGAATCTATTTAAAAACTGGGCCTGGCTATTCAAATGGTTGAAAATAGGCTTTCCTGTCGGAAAGCGTCCACTCTCAATCGTTGGAAGGGTTACCTAGCTTAAATCGGTACTCGATAGTTTACCAATTTATTTCTCTCTCTGTAAAGAAGTGATAACCTCGCCTGAAAAACAAGGGGGTTTGGGTCTAACGCCTCTTATAGATTGCAATCAAAGCCTTCTTGCCAAGTGGTTTTGAGGTTTAAAACTCAAACTTCCCATCTTTGGGTGCAAGTTATCACTTCTTTACATGATAATTAGAATCGGCGATCGGTTAATTCTTATTTCAGAAGTCGATCCGGTTAATTCTTATCTTGAAAAACCAAGTAACTCAAAACAAACAAAAATGCCATAATATTTTGTAAACAAAAGCAATGAGGCTCAGATCTGTAGTTTGAAGATCAGACAAGAGTGACAATCACCGCCATGGCTACAACACCGGTTGCACTGTAAGAGCAAATAAAAGGACTAAAAAGCCCTTGTTACTCCTCTGACATGCCATCCGGGTTGCCCCGCCAAGATACGGGTCGCTGTTAACCGCATGACTGATTACGATGCTCGGATAACAATCCATACATACAGAAATTACTATCATCATCGCCTTCTCAATTTACCATCGAAATTGGTAAATACACAAACAAACAAACAAACAAACAAGAACCGTGTGTATGATGGTGTATATATTCCAGAAATTGTTCTTCAAAGATATGAAACACAGGGACCAAAATGGCAATTTACTCTAAAAATATAAATAAATTTCTGAAAGGGTTGTTGATTTTTAGCGAAAATGGGGATGAAATCATGGGCTCAACATCATCAGATCAGATCCGATGATATGTGGCAAGAGAGGGGCAACAACCCTTGAAAAACTCACCGTCTCTCTCTCTCTCGCCGGAGCCTCATTTATCCGAGCATCTTCTTCTTCAGATCCCCAATTTGGGATTGTTGTTATTCTGTTACTCTGTTTATAGTGGTGCCATATTCCATTTTTGGGCTTGGGCTTGGGCTAGGATGGCAATGGGTCGGGTTCGGGTCAAGTATTGCTAATCTCATACCCATACCCAGTTATAAAATCGCGTCGCATACTCGACCCAATGTCCGCCAGGTATCAGGTATACCTGCGGGTATCAGGTATACCCATCAGTTCGTTAAAAGATATACATTGGGATTTCTGAATACATTTTTTTAGTATTGTAATTATTATATTATTTTATTTATACATCAACTGCTAAAATAAAAAATGTATATTACCTTTTTTTTTTTTCTTGAAATGTAAACTTTATTAAACAAACCGATACCGCACCCAACAAGGCCGGCTCAACACAACAACTTACAACATATACAAAAGAAATTTACACCATTCTTTCCACAAAATCCTTTTGTGTTTCGATCTATTACTAAGCCAAAGAAAACCTAACGATTTAATTTCCCCCATAATATCTTCACTCCACCCTAACCTGTTTGAGAAAACATTTTCGTTCCTCGCCCTCCAAATGCACCAACATCCTATCATGAACAACCCTTTCACCACCGCTTTCTCTTCCTTCCCGAGGTTGCAATTAGAGTGGAAGTCTGCCACATCTTTGAAAGCGAACGCATACAAAGCAGGAAGACGAATCCAAGCACAGAAAAATTGCCAAACCTTATGAGCCAAAATACATCCGGGGGAAAATGTGATCTGTGGATTCCTCAAGATCCCCGCAAAAACTGCATTTGGAATCGGGGATATGAATGTTCCGCTTAGCCAACTCGGATCTGGTCAGGATCCTGTTCTGTAATGCTCTCCAAAAGAAGATATTGCACTTAGCCGGCACCCACGAGACCCACCCCATAATATCATCGAACTTCGGATCATTCTCTTCAATCAGGATCTTTCTCATCGAAGCGGCCGAGAATGTGCCCTCATTGTCTCCCAGCCAGCACCATTTGTCCGGCTGATCCGATAAAGAAACTCCCTCCAGCAAAACACACAATTCCTGCAAATCAGCGCACTCTCCATCGGTGGACGGTTGATTCACCCACATCCAGGAAGTCACCGTCCTGTCCTCCGATCTAACCAACCTTTCCGCGATCCTGCAAGATTTGACACTCTCCAAAGCAAAGAGTCTGGGCCAAACAAACATTAGAGCCCCATCCCCAATCCAAAAATCCGTCCAAAAACCGATGTTATTCCCGTTTCCCGGTGACCCTTTAATTAGAGAATTTAACTTTTTGCCTTTGATAACAGTCCTTTCCTCCATTTTAACTATATTACTCCAGACTCCTGAGATAGCATGTTTTGATGGCAAAACGGACCACCTCCTACCCGTCCCATGGATCGCCCCAATAACCGATGTCCACAAACTATCAGCTTCAACCTTGAACCTCCATACCCACTTAGATAAGAGAGAAACATTAATATTTTTAAGTCTACTCAAACCCAACCCTCCAAGTTTTTTCGGTAATGCCACCCGATCCCAAGAGACCCAATGCATCTTCTTAACCTCTTCGTTTCCAGCCCAAAGAAACCTTTTCATCATTGACTCTAACTTCTCCAAAACTTTTACCGGAGCCTTGAACATGGAGAAATAGTAAATCGGGAGGCTTTCTAACACCGCTTTGATTAACGTAACCCGGCCTCCGAGAGATAGGGAGTTTGCATTCCAAGTGCTAAGTCTTCGTTGAAACGTTTCCACCACTGGGTACCAATTACGAATTCGATTTATGTTAGCTCCAACCGAGATACCCAGATAAGTAAAAGGCACGGACCTAGTCTTACAACCCAATATTCTTGACATACTATCGACGTCTTCTTCACAGACCCCTATCCCGAACATATTTGATTTATGGAAATTAATTTTTAAGCCCGAACAAATGTGGAAAATCCTCAAGATTCTAGCAACCGTCTTGATGTTCTCCTCACTCCATTCCCCAAGAATAAGCGCGTCATCAGCAAACAGGAAATGCGTCAAAGACGGACCGTCCTTTGGAGTTTTTACTCCTTTGAGAATCCCCAAATCGCTAGCATTTGACAAGAGACGAGACATAACTTCCATAACAATAAAAAAAAAGGAAAGGAGAAATGGGATCTCCCTGCCGCAAACCCTTTTGACACTGGAATTCAAATGTTGGTGACCCGTTAACAAGAACCGCCGATCTAGCCGAAGCTAAAATCCCTTCGATCCATAACCGCCATTTAGCCGGAAACCCCATTTGATCCAATATGTCAATAATAAACTTCCAGTTGACGTTGTCGTAGGCTTTCTCGAAATCAATCTTGAATAAAAACACTTTTTTCTTCCCATGCTTTAGCCAAGACAGGACCTCATTAAGCATAAAAGGACTATCTAAAAGGTACCTATCTTTGACAAACGCCGATTGAGATGGCGAAATCACCCTACTGATCACCTTCTTTAATCTGTTGGCCATGATTTTTGAAATTGTTTTGCTGATTACGCCAATGAGATTGATAGGGCAATAATTTTTTAGACCAGTGGGATCCTTTATCTTGGGAATCAGCGTGATAAACGAAGACCCGCTCCCCCGATTTATTTTACTGCATTCAAAGAAATAGTTCATAATATCCCCAAAATCGTGCTCAAAGAAGGTGTCGCGAGCCAGTTTCGGTGGTATCGCGTATTGTCTAATTTAGCAGCGGAAATTTTCATCAGGACCGTAGTTAGGAAATATTGATCAAAGTAAAATACCACATTTTCATAACATTAAACAAATGGGTTAAAACCCAAGTTCGTAGTACACACGTTTTCATAGGAATAAATCATATTTTATTTAATAAAAACATCTATTTTATTTTAGGTAACTTTATTGCCACTTTTCCAAGGCTTCAGTGCTGTCCAGCTGGTTTCTATTTGGCTTTCACAGTTTGTTACCTGAAACGCGTTTTAAAAACATTTGTCAGTGGAAAATACTGGTGAGTGAATCCCAGTTTAATCAAGTTTAAATAAAATCCCATTGTACAGTATTGAGGGCGATCCCGCAATTATATTTGTTTCCAAGACATCACAATTAAGATCCATGGTACTGTCGAACCCGACTTGTGGAAATGTTACTCCTTGACCAGGTGGTAACAAATTTTGTATACAAAACCCCAACATACTCATGATAATTGTATTCTTACAAATACTCAATAACTGTTTAATATATAATTAATTAAATGAGGTTTTGCAAAAATAGTTAACAAAAAGCGGATCAACTCACATTGCTGTCTTAGATTTTCCGTAAGGGTTTCCTGGTGACAATCTAAAATTTACACAAATGCACACGCGTTAGTATAATAACTCATTTTAACATTAGTAATACCCTCCCCGAGACGACATTCCAACGACTACGTCGGGCAGAACCACGACAGCTGTTACGGAACCCTAGATCAATCGGGCAGCGTATCTAATACGTATCTAGGGGTTATAATACTTACAACGGAGCAGAACTTCGCTATTTAGGGGGGGGTATAATACCCGCGTATTATGCCTAATATCAGAAATTGAGTTTGAGAAAGAAACTTTGAACGAATTCGAATGAAATCAGATGGCCTGCTTATATAGTTGCTGAGTCTGGTTCTCTCGCGGCCCGCGTAACACAAGCCCAGGGTTTACGCGGCCTGCGTCAAACCCGGGTCAATGCGTAGCTGGGTTGAGTCAATGTATAGGTCTGCCGGGTGTTGGGCCACGTGGCGACCCAGGGTCGCGCTAAGTTTTAAGTTCACGCGGCCTGCCTTAACTCAAAAATCAGGTTTTACCTTTTTTCCTTTAAACCGCCCGCGTAAACTAACGACAAGGGGTGTCGCGGCCCGCCTAAACTTAAAAATTGAATTTTTAATTATTTTTAATACTACTTAATGTATTTGAGGCCCGTTTTCGCGTATGGGGTGTATTTTGGGACATATTGTGAAATTTTAAAATATATTAGGGTGTCGGAAAAATTATGAGGGTGTCGGTCTTATGGAGGGTTGTTATATCCTCCCCACCTTGTTTTAGAGCTCGTCCTCGAGATCTACTGGAACAAGTGTGGATATTTCCTTTGCATTTCAGATTCAAGCTCCTATGTGTACTCGGATCCTCTTTTGGAGTCCCACTTCACTTTGACCAGAACTAGTCTCTTGTGATTGAGATTCTTGACTTTCCTATCTTCGATTTGTAGAGGCCTTTCTACAAACTTAAGTTGTTCATTTACCTCTATATCCTTAAGATGTACCATCAGCGATTCATCGGCTAAGCATTTCTTGAGATTAGATACATGAAACACATCATGTATTCCTGCCATTTCCTCTGGCAGTTGTAGCTGATAGGCTACATGTCCTATCTTTCTAATAATCTCAAAAGGTCCAATATACCTGGGACTTAGCTTTCCTCTTTTGATGAATCTTACTACTCCTTTCCAAGGAGAGACTTTCAACAATACTTTGTCTCCTACTTGAAATTCCAATGGTTTGCGTCGGTTATTGGCATAGCTCTTCTGTCGATCACGTGCGGCTTTTAGTCGTTCCTTGACTTGAATAATCTTGTCAGTTGTTTCTTGCACTATCTTAGGTCCAGATAGTTGCTTTTCCCCAATTTCTGCCCAACAGACTGGGGTTCGGCACTTTCGTCCGTAAAGTGCTTCGAATGGTGTAGCATTGATACTTGTATGATAACTATTATTATATGAAAATTCTATTAAAGGTAAGTGATCGTCCCAATTACCTCCAAAATCAATTACACAAGCTCTAAGCATGTCTTCCATCGTCTGAATCGTCCTTTCGCTTTGTCCGTCTGTTTGAGGATGATAAGCTGTGCTCAGATTTAACTTGGTCCCCATTGCCTTTTGGAAACTTGACCAAAAATGAGAGGTAAATCGGCTATCCCTATCAGAAACAATTGATAAAGGTATTCCATGTAAAGAAACGATTTCATTTACATACAATTTAGCTAATTGTTCCATACTGAAAGTTTCTTTCATTGGTAGGAAATGAGCTGACTTGGTTAGCCTATCTACAATCACCCATATTGTATCATTACCTTTCTTAGTTTTGGGTAATTTACTATCAAAATCCATTGTTATCAATTCCCATTTCCACACTGGCATTTCTAGCTGTTGTAACAAACCTGAGGGTTTCTGGTGTTCAGCTTTAATTTGTGAACAAGTTAAACATTTAGAAACATAAGCTGCTATGTCCTTTTTCATTCCTATCCACCAGAAATTCTTTCTTAAATCCTGATACATCTCTGGATGCATCGTATACTTAGACTTATGGGCTTCTTCTAATATACTATGACGTAAGTTTCCTAATTTAGGTATCCACATTCTCTTTTTATGGAATCTCCAAATTCCATCGGTTCCTTGTTCTAATTCCTTAATCATACCTTTTAGTTTTTCAGCATCTTCCTTGATTACTGATTCTTGTGCTTTTCTGATTTGATCATTTAAATCTACTTGTAGATTTAATTTAAGAGAACGTACCATTTTTGGCTTTTCATGATACTTTCGACTTAAATCATCTGCCACTACATTTGCTTTTCCTTCATGGTACTGGATATCACAATCATAATCACTAAGCATCTCCATCCAGCGTCTTTGTCTCATATTCAATTCCTTTTGCCCGAAAACATACCTTAAACTCTTATGATCAGTGAATATGGAAAACTTACTACCATAAAGGTAATGTCTCCAAATCTTAAGGGCAAAAATTATAGCTCCTAGTTCTAGATCATGAGTTGAATAATTCTCTTCATGATTCTTAAGTTGTCGGGACGCGTATGCTATAACCTTTTGGCGTTGCATTAATACACATCCATAACCTAACTTAGAAGCGTCACAATAGACTACAAAGTCTTCATTTCCTTCTGGTAACGCTAGTATGGGTGTATTAGTTAATCTTTGCTTAAGAATTCTAAAAGCTTCTTCTTGTTTTGGTCCCCATTCAAACTTAATGGATTTACAGGTTAACTTAGTTAAAGGAATGGCTATTCTAGAGAAATCTCAAATAAATCTTCTATAATAACCAGCCAATCCTAAGAAACTTCTAACCTCGGTTGGTGACTCAGGGGTTTTCCATTTGGTAATCGCCTCGATTTTTGTTGGATCCACATGAATTCCTTCATGATTAACTAAGTGTCCAAGAAACTGTACCTGTTCTAACCAAAACTCGCACTTGGAAAATTTTGCATAAAGCTTTTCCTTTCTTAATAGGCTTAAAAGTGCGTGCAAATGCTTTGCATGTTCCTCTTTACTCTTAGAGTAAATTAGAATATCATCTATACAAACAATTATGAATTTATCAAAATATGGCTTACATATCCGGTTCATCATGTCCATAAATGCGGCTGGGGCATTGGTTAAACCAAATGGCATGACAGTAAATTCATAATGACCATACCTTGTTCTAAACGCAGTCTTAGGAATGTCCTCTTCCTGTACCTTTAATTGATGATATCCTGACCTTAAATCGATTTTAGAGAAAAATCGAGCTCCTTGCAGTTGATCGAACAGATCATCGATTCTCGGTAATGGGTACCGATTCTTAATTGTTAACTAAGGTTTACGCGGCCCGCCTTAACTCAAAAATCAGGTTTTACCTTTTTACCTTTAAACCGCCCGCGTAAACTAATGACAAGGGGTGTCGCGGCCCGCCTAAACTTAAAAATTAAATTTTTAATTATTTTTAATACTATTTAATGTATTTGAGGCTCGTTTTCGCGTATGGGGTGTATTTTGGGACATATTGGGATATTTTAAAATCTATTAGGGTGTCGGAAAAATTATGAGGGTGTCGGTCTTATGGAGGGTTGTTATAGAAGGCCCAAAACTTTTTAATAAATCTGAAATTCAATCCATCTGGGCCCGGAGCCCTATCCGACCCAGTGGCGGACCTACTCTTTGGCCAGGGTGGGCGGCCGCACCCCTTGAAAAAAAAATTTAGTGTATATTTTAGGAAAAAAACCCGTCCGCACTCCCAGCAAATAATTTCTGGGTCCGCCACTGATCCGACCCACATTCAAAAACCGCTTCCTTAATTTCCCTAGCTGAAAACGGAATCGAAATATCCCAGGCTTCCTCTTTAGAAATCCTTTTCAGCCCTTCGCACCGCACTCCAGGTCTAGAGCCCATCCTGTCACAAAAAAGGTTCCTGAAAAGATTTATCATAAATTAATAACTACTTTATAATCCTTATACACTTACATGTATTTACTTCACAACATACAAAATATAAATACTATTATCAAATCCATATACTAAAATTTATTTTTTCATATTAAGAACATACTAAAATAAATCACTAATAGACAATGGTTAATGGAAAATAAAAATAAAAATTAAAAAAAAATCGGGTATATAGTCCGGGTAAATGGGTATGTGGTTTCGGGTAATCGGGGCGGGTATCACTTAATCCCATACTCGCGAATTTTTTTAAAACTAATCACATACCCGGCCCAATACCCGTCAGGTATCGGGTATACCCATCCCATTTGTGTCAGGTTTCGGGTACACCTGTCAAACTCAGGTAGTTTTGTCATCCCTAGTTTTAATTACCCCATAACAATACTATTATTTGATCTTTTATCTTCGTAAAAGGTTATAAATCTTTTGTAATAACAAAAACATTCACAGATTTTAACATTATAATATATTACAAAACAAATTTTATTTTACATAATATGTCTCTTTTTATGGTTTCTAAGATTGAATTGTTACATTATTGATTCTATCAACGTTGCTGACAATAGGAATGTATCATGTATGAATGTTGAAAAAAGTACAAGCCATTGAAAATGGGTGATAGTTTCTATACCCCCATTTACTTTTTTCACCCCCTCCTCTCACATACTTACAGGTGGGGCCTGCGTGGGACCGACAGTTTTCCTCTCACAAGGGGGGGTATAATCAGGAAAGGGGGGTGTATAGAATGAGCCTTGAAAATCCCTCTTCGTATAATGTAATTGTTAAGTCATTAAGAGGGTCAAACTTTGAATTGTAGATGGTCAAACGTTGAATTTACAAAAAAAATAGTTACCAAACTAGAAATAGACATAGACTTTTCTACTTGGATTCATAAATACAAGCAGCTATGGCATAAAAAACCAACCATCCTCTAACCTTTGGATAAGTTAATTACATTAGATTTGTGTGTTGTCTTTATGGTGACAAAGTTTAACATAGCAAAATATGTGATCATTAATCACTAGAGGTTTGGTCGAACTCAAAACACCATTAGACCACCCGTTGTGGGCTTTAACCCAACGATGCCCATTAGGGTGCTCGGGGCACCGTCGGGGAATCCATTCGGGGACTAGTTTGCCGAGCGGTAGAGGCACCGCCATCCATGCGGGTAGCCAAATCGGTGATGTGGTTGGGGGGACTAGTCACCGAACAAGAAGATAATTGATGGTGGGCCCCATAGCTTGTAACAACCAATCAATTTTTTGTTTTTTTTTTTTAATAAAAAACAATTCCCCTAAGAGGGGTGCACCCCGTACGTTTTTGGACAAGAGGGGAGTTATAGAGGGAAAATGACATGGCAACGTATGATTGGGTTAAAAAAAGTTTCCCCTCACCTCATTAGGGGGGTGCCCCCTTCACCCTTACCATGTCGTAGGCCAGGGGGAGGGGGACCACTACACCAAGGCATGGAAGATGGCGAAGAGCAGAGGTGTGGTTCAGGTTGAGAGCGTGAATGGCACATTTTTAAATACACAAGCAATCATATATACCTATTGCAACCTAATATCACATTCAGTGGCGAAGCTTGGATTTTTCGGCCGGGGGGGGGGGGGGGGTGAAAACATATATACCCAAAAATTTCTATAGAATACCCAAAAATTTATATAGAACCGGGGGGGGGGGGGGGTGAAAACGTATATACCCACAAATTTCTATACGAAAACTACATATATAACACTACTGAGCGAAAAATCCCGGGGGGCGGACGTCCCCCCCAGCCCCTCACATGCTGCGCCCCTGATCACATTTAACGTAAAGCAACTTGAGAGCCACATAACATCCACTTTAGAGCCCCTTCTACCAAGTTTACGTGTCGCCATGCGGCAACACTCTTCAATCGTAGAGGCCCTTTACATGGCCGACCCTGCGGGTGGACGGGGAGGACCACCTGCCAGAGCCCGATATTTCGAGGGGCACGTTTTTTATGAAAAAACCCGATATGCATACGTAAAATATTTTTTTAATAGGGTACACCCATACAAACATCAATATAGCCCTCTTACAAAACTATTCTTATGGTTTAGATTAGTTATTAACCCCTTTGGCATTAGGTTTAGACCTTTAGTGAGCCCAATACCCAATTTGGTAGCTAAGGTATATTTCAATAATACGTGAGTGATGTAACGCCTCGCTTTTCGCATCTTTCCATTTTTAGTAAGATTGTATCGTAATTCTATTTTCGGAAACTCTTTCCTTTGTAATCGTATTCTGTTTCAAGCCATTGTAAATCCGAGACTTTGATCATAATGAAATGAAGCTTTTATACATCGTTTATACATTGATACATCCATTCGTTTGATACGCGATTCATAACTTTCATAAACGTGAATTTAACTTGTAAACAACTAACGTGTATTCGTAAGTCTTAAACGTTCCATACATGCAAGACACTAGGTTATTCGATTTCGAGGCTTAACTCTAATTTCTTATACTTATTTGATACTTAATGAAATACTTTACAATACTTCACATACGCTTTTTTCCTTTTTTTTAACACAAAAGAACCTAGGTTTATATGTTAGAAAACAATTGATTTTCATGTCTTATATGCATCATAGGGCTTATTACATGTTCCATACACATTAACACATAATTACTACTTAATATAATCGGCAATTATACACATTACAATGTTAAAAAAATAAAAAATAAAAAGATTATGGCTGGTAGAATCAGTAACCAGCTTTGGGCTGATGTTGGTGGACTTGTTTCAATGATTAACCCTTCTAAACACTCCCAAAGCCCAACCCAATGAAACCCTAATCCATCCCCTATATAACCCAAGTCTCCTCCAAGCATTTTTCACTTTCTAAACACTCCCCATTCACCCTCAAACTGTCACACCCTGGCTTTGCGGAAGCGTGGTTAACTTTGGTGTGACTTCTTAATACCATAGCTTAATCATAACAAAGCTATATGAATTAAAAACCATGCAAGTCATCCATTAAGTTTTGAAAACAAAATACAGTACCATTGTTTTAACCAACAACCATAACCTTGTTCAACAACATTACAAACTAAAACATAACATAAACGTGGTTTAAGGGCTGTGTCTTGTCCAGGAAAGAGACACATCCCCTAAACCCTGATGACTCCATGACAAGTGCAGCGGAAAACGTTCCATACCGTGCCAGATCCGTTTAATTCCCTGAAATACATGTGAGTTGAAAAATCAACAATAATGTTGAGCGAGTTCATGTGTAAGTGAGTAAGTAAAACACTTGTAAGTATAACAGTTTCCTGGTATGTAGCAGTGTAAGAGGACTTGTGATCACCAATGGTTTGCAAGGCCATTAGCATGTTGTGAAATGCAAGTAGGAAGACTCAAACCTAGCGGATTTATGCGTTGGGCACAAAGTCACCCCGAGGTCCGTTCTGTTTGGCCTGGGGCTGGGCTCGCTACACCCAGATAGATCTACCGCTCCTGTCCCTCGGTCCTACCCTGAGGATTAATAGCCTCAAGTTTCCGCCTACCCATTCACATGATCTAAAACCTCCTTACGTTATCATACCGTGTATAAAAGTACTTGTAAACAAAGTAACATGTATTCAACCCCCGCAGTTAAGTAAACTGAAAACAGTTAGAGAAAAGGGGGACATGAACTCACAGTGAATGCGCGTCTCTACCAAATGTCTCCAATACAGTAAGCTGTGCAACGACCTACAAGTGCTAATTCTATTAGACGGACGGCCGTGCCTTAGCTTTATAGTTTATGTCTTTGGGAAATAGTTAGACAACTATTTCGTGTTTATGTTCCGTATACACTTGGTAGTTATTCTTCTTCCCAAGGATGGGGGATACAATACATGTGCGTAAGTTACGTTTTGTCAATCTTGTGGTAATGTAATTACCGGTGTAACTTATATGTTTGTGTAAGCGTTCGCAAAGTTTTGGAATCATTAACGCTTGTAAATATTATTTTCACTCTAAAATAATATTTATGTATTTCACAAAATAATCATAAACAGTGTTGTGACAATATCTTTATCACGTTAATCTTTGTGAAAACCCCACCTCCGAATATTTAGTAAAATATAGTGCTGGCGAAATTTATGTTTCGAAAGTATGTCCAAAAATAGTTCTAACACTTGTTGTGTAAAAAGTCTAAGTGTTAGGTTTTCAGAAAATTTCGCCAGAGTTTCCTCTGTAACTGGAGGTGGCCACGCTTTCAAGCGTATCATTTTCTTTTAACAAATCAATTCAACAATCTTCTTTATTCAATCAAACAATTTCCGACACAACAAACTAGTCGACAAGTATGTAAATGTGCATAATCGCATGAACTTGTAGTTTTTCCGCAACTTGAATGTAAACCACCTTTATATATGTAGATCTTTATATAAAGTACTTCAATCTTGTAAAAACCCCGTGTTTAAAGAAATCCGTCTTTACAACTTCTAGTACTTTTCCCAAAAATAGTTATTTGTCGGATCTTTCCATTTCACAAGTGTCTACACACTTGTGGTTTATAAAATCATATTTATTAGTGTAAGATCCATCTTTAGAAAAACATGATTTCTTTAAAGTGTGGTCTTTCAAAAATACCACTTGCGGATACGTAGATCCGCTAGTTTTAAACACCATTTTACCGGTTAAATCACTTTTACACAAGAAAAATATTTCTACACAAGTTCATGCTCTAAATGTGGTAGTGTTTCACCTTTAACCCTTGTATCTTTCAAAAACGAGCTTATGTGGTGATACATGATCTTACAAAGTCGGGTTAAACGGAGATTTGAGCTACCACATCATAGATCGGGTCTAGATAAACACAAATTTCAAGTCCTACGACTTTTACACAAGTTATATGCTATTAACCACCATTTTTGTGATTTTAGTAGACTTTAATGCATCATCTTTCAATATAACGAGATTCAACCGACAATAATCCTTTTAACCACTTTAGATGAGTGTAAAAACAAGTTTTAAGTGATATACCTCTAGCTCAAGGCTAGGGAAGATCTTTGATGAAAAACGCGTGGATAAAAGATAACGAGAGAGGTCCTTCGTGTTCCGCTTGCACCAAAGCTCCTTATACGCGACCTTGGATGTTTGTATGATGATGGAATGATGAAAGCAAGAACCGAAAGTATGGTGGCGGTTGGTGGGGTGTTCGGCCGAGAATGGGAGAGAGCAAGAGAGAGTGATTTGTTTGTGATGTTAAGTGATAATTATCTCTAGTGATTATGTGTTATATATAGGCAATATTTAGTGTTAATGTCCAATGGTTATTGTGTAGCATGGATATTAGACAACACAAGATTTTGGCAAGATCTCAAGTACAAGGTGGTGCCCCCTAGGTAACCGATCGGTTTGGGGGGGGGGTCCTTGGTCCGATTTTAATTAGATGGTTAGGATAATTAGTTTAGTTAAGTAAGTTAACCAAGTATCTAACCTTGTTAGTTATATAAAGCGCGTTATGACGGGTGTTAGGGTAACCAGGGACCCTAACTGGCTCAGAAAAAGAGTAATAATAAAAATAGTAATGTTTTCATGCCCCGGGTAAAGTCCGGGTGTCCGATTGGATAGTAATCCGTTAAAGTCTTTTGTAACGCTTTAAAGTGTCGTTAATACATTTTTAGTGACACAATTGGTTTTCCCGACACTTTAGAAAGTGTCTAGTGTTATTTTCTCATTTTCTGGCACTTTACTAGTCAGCTAGAAGCTGGATTAATCATTAAAGTGCTGTGTTTGGTACTTAAAGTACGTTCTTGGCACATCCGAATCAGTGTATCTTATCCCTAGAGACGCGGTAACACAACCCTTATATCCTACACTCACTACCAGTGTAGCCAAAATATGTGAGGCTCTTAACAGGCCTTAGAGGCAGTATCTGCCTGATGCTGGTTATATCAGCATGTTCACTGTGTATCCGTTTAGTGCTACTGTGCTTTTTGTGCATCATGTTTGTCACTAGGGTCCAGTATGTAAATAATGTAGTGACAGCAAATAAAGTATGATGCAAGTAAGTGCATGTATCAGTATGCAGGTAGCAGTTTATCAGCTAGTTCAATCAAGCACAGTAATCAAGTAGTAATTAATCATTAATTAAGTTGTACGGATACCTGGTTTAGTGCGGGTTGTCACATTCTCCCCCCGTTAAATAAATTTCGTCCCGAAATTTAAGTCCTGCTTGTAGAAGCAGAGTTCTTAGGAAATAGGTGGGGGTATTTCTCTTTCATCCGGTCCTCACGTTCCCATGTGAATTCAGGACCATGTCTGGCATTCCAACGTACTTTGACGAGTTTGACACTGCTCCGGCGGGTCTTGTTAACTTTCCAATCCGTGACCCCAACAGGTTCTTCAACGAAGTGGAGCGTGTCGTCAACGTGAATCTCGTCGATAGGAATGGCAACGTCGACTTGAGTTGGACTTTTCTTTAAATTGGATACATGAAATGTATCGTGAACACCATTTAGTTCAGCGGGTAGGTCCAACTTGTATGCTACTGTCCCAATTCTTTCCAGAATTCTGAAGGGACCAATGTAGCGAGGATTTAACTTTCCACGCTTTCCAAAGCGCGCCACCCCTTTCCAGGGTGATACCTTCAGTAAAACCATTTCCCCAACTTGAAAATCCACATGTTTCCGGTTTGGATCCGCGTAGGCCTTTTGCCTGTGGCGAGCGGCTTCGATGCGTTTAAGAATTTGCGCGATCTTGTCAGTCGTCTCTTGGACGATCTCGGGACCAGCAAGCTGCCTATCACTCGCGTCAGACCAACATAGTGGTGATCGGCACTTGCGTCCGTATAGGGCCTCAAATGGCGCGACACCAATACTGGTGTGGTAGCTGTTGTTGTACGAAAATTCGACCAAAGGTAAGTGTTTATCCCAGCTACCGCCTAAATCCATAACACATGCCCTCAGCATGTCTTCCAAAGTTTGTATCGTTCGCTCGCTCTGGCCATCAGTTTGCGGATGGAATGCAGTGCTCAGATTCAATTGTGAGCCAAAAGATTCTTGGAAGGATTGCCATATCCTTGACACAAATCTTCCGTCTCTATCCGAGATGATCGAGAGAGGTACTCCATGTCGTGCTACGATCTCTCTCATGTAAATTTCCGCAAGTTTACTAGTACTGTCTTTCTCCTTGATTGGCAGAAAGTGTGCGGACTTTGTTAGGCGGTCAACAATCACCTAAATCATATCATGGCCTCTTGGCGTTCTTGGCAGTTTTGTAACAAAATCCATTGAGATTTGTTCCCATTTCCACTTGGGAATCTCAGGTTGTTGCAGCAGCCCCGAGGGCTTCTGGTATTCCGCCTTAACCTTCGCGCAAGTTAAACATTTGCTCACGTAGACAGCAACGTCGCCTTTCATCCTAGGCCACCAATAGTAATCCTTGAGATCTTGGTACATCTTATCCGATCCAGGGTGGATAGAGTACCGTGACTTGTGCGCTTCGTCGAAAATAACTTCCCTTAATCCCCCAATCAGAGGAACCCAAATCCTTTTCTCAAAACATAACGTCCCTTCCTCGTTTGGTACCAAAAGCTTCTCCATTCCACGGAGATATTCTTCCTCAAGGTTTCCCTCCTTGAGAGCTTCCTTTTGTGCAGCACGAATGCGCGAGGGAAGGTCGGTTCGTATGATCATTTCCAAAGCCCTAACCCTTATGGGCTTGATTCTTTCTTTACGACTTAGGGCATCGGCGACTACATTCGCCTTCCCTGGGTGATACTTTATCTCGCAGTCGTAGTCGTTCAATAGTTCAACCCACCGTCTTTGCCTCATATTTAACTCCTTCTGGTTAAATATATGTTGTAGGCTCTTGTGATCTGTGAAAATTGTGCACTTCGTACCATACAGGTAGTGTCTCCAGATCTTTAGTGCAAAAACCACTGCGCCAAGCTCTAAATCGTGTGTGGTATAATTCTTTTCGTGCACTTTCAGTTGTCCTGATGCGTAAGCAATGACCTTTTGGCGTTGCATCAACACACAACCCAATCCCTGACGCGATGCGTCGCAGTATACCACAAAGTCATCAGTACCTTCTGGTAGAGCTAAGATTGGCGCGTTACAAAGCTTATCCTTCAATATCTGAAACGCTTCATCCTGTTTGATTCCCCAATCAAACGTCTTGTCCTTTTGTGTGAGGAGCGTCAAAGGTTGAGCGATTTTCGAGAAATCCTCGATGAACCTTCGATAGTAGCCAGCCAAACCCAAGAATTGTCGAATCTCGGTTGGCGTTGTAGGCGTTTCCCAATCCTTGATTGCCTCGATCTTTATGGGATCAACATGAATTCCATCCCCATTAACCACATGTCCGAGAAACTGGACTTCGCGTAGCCAAAACTCGCACTTGGAGAATTTGGCGTATAGCTGTTCCTTCTTTAGCAGCTCCAATATGGTTCTAAGATGTTGTTCGTGTTCAGCCTTCGTCTTTGAGTAAATCAGGATGTCGTCGATGAATACAATCACGAACTTGTCTAAGTATGGCTTGCAAACTCTATTCATCAAGTCCATAAACACTGCAGGTGCGTTCGTCAGACCGAACGGCATAACAAGGAACTCGTAGTGTCCATAACGAGTTCGGAAGGCTGTTTTCGGGATACTTTCCTCCTGTATCCTTAGTTGATGGTATCCAGATCGAAGGTCGATCTTAGAGTAACAGCTTGAAGCTTGAAGTTGATCGAACAGGTCGTCGATTCTTGGCAGAGGATACCTGTTCTTGATCGTCAGCTTGTTCAATTCTCTGTAGTCAATACACATGCGGAAACTTCCGTCCTTCTTCTTGACAAACAAGACCGGAGCTCCCCAAGGCGAGAAGCTTGGTCGGATAAAACCCTTATCTAACAGCTCCTGAAGCTGTGTTGACAATTCCTGCATTTCCGACGGAGCAAGTCTATAAGGTGCCTTAGCCACAGGCGCTGCGCCTGGAACTAAGTCGATGTGAAACTCCACCTGTCTCTGAGGTGGCAGTCCAGGTAAGTCCTCCGGGAAGACCTCTGGATACTCCCTTACGACAGGGATGTCTTCGATTGTTGGCTCAGCAGCCTTCTTATCTACGATGTGTGCCAGAAAAGCAACACATCCCTTTCGTAAACACTTCCTTGCTTTCAAGCAACTGATGAATCTTAGCGGCGTGTCACGCTTCTCTCCGTGCACCACAATTGTCTCACCATCATCAGTAGGGATACGAACAACTTTCTCGTGACACACTATCTCAGCCTTGTTTCCGGATAACCAATCCATTCCTACCACCACATCGAAGCTTCCCAATTGGACTGGTAGTAGATCCAACGTAAACTCGCGTTCTCCCAATTCTATCACACAACCTCTGATTACTTCGTCGGCTCCAACTAACTTTCCATTAGCTAATTCGATCGAGTAGGGTATGTCTAACTTATTAGCAGCTAACCCAAGCATATTCTTAAATTCTAGCGATACGAAGCTATAATCGGCACCAGTATCAAATAAAACGGATGCATAGCGTTGATTGATAGGGAACGTACCCATAACGACATTAGGATCTTGGCGTGCTTCCCTGGCTTCTAGTTGGAACACTCTACCACGGGCCTGATTCAACGTTGGGCAGTCTTTCTTAAAATGCCCGATTTCCCCGCAGTTGTAGCATCCGAGTCTCTGCCCGTTTCCATCCCCGTTTCCAGCTGGGGTGTTGTTCTGGTTGGCGTTGCCAGCCCGATTTACATTGTTGCTTCGGTTTCTGTTTCCTCCAAAATTTCCTTGCGGGCGATTCCCATTTCCACCACGGTTATCATTCCTATTTCCATATCCTCCCTGGCCTCCACGGCCGGCAGTGGCCCAACAAGAATCCTTCAAGTGGCCAGGTTTTCCACACGAATCACATACCCTCAACCCACATCGGCCAGAATGGTGACGCTGGCATGCATTACACTTGGGTTGGGTGCCCATATATCCCCTTCCTTTCCTTCCACTACCAGCTGTAATCTGAGCTGGTGCGTTCGTTTCCCCTTTCTTACCAACACTGCCAACACTTTGTTTGAAGTTCGAAAACTTTCTTTTGTTACTTCCTGACGACTCAACATGAGTCTCTTTCTCTTTTGCCTTTACATCACCAAACTTGTTTAAACGAATCCCCTCCTCGGTGAGAGCCACGCTCAAGTCGATGGCTTCAGTGATAGTCGCTGGTTTGGAGGAGGTTACCATACTTATTATTTGGGGAGCCAAACCCCAAATGAAGCGCTCGATTCGCTTGTATTCAGGCGTAACCATGTAAGGAACCACTTGAGATAGGTCATGAAACCTCTGAACGTACTCTGCTACTTTCGGACCATCCATTTTTAAGTGCCAAAATTCGGTCTCCAACCTTTGAATTTCTGCGCGTGAACAGTACTTCTTGCGCATCAGTTCTTTCAATTCGGCCCAAGTCAGGGCGTAGGCGGCAGCTTTGCCTAGTGTTTGGACTTGTAAGTTCCACCAAGATAGGGCGCCGTCTAAAAACAGCCCTGAAATGTACGTGACTTGCTGATCCTTAGCACACTTGCTCATGCGTAAGACAGAATCGGTTTTCTCAGCCCAGCGGGTAAAGGCAACTGCACCTCCTGTGCCATCGAAGTTAACTGGTTTGCAGTCTAAGAACTGCTTGTAGGTGCATCCTGCACGTATGTTAAAACATGTGTTTGGCATTAGCATCATCGCTAAAATCTCCAACTAGTTCATGGTAGGTTCGAATGGCGTGGTATTACCATGAGGTGGATTGTTATTGCCTTGATTAACACTTCCGCTTGCTCCTGGCTGAGATGCTGCGTACTGTGCTATGGCAGCGGCAATGATCTGTTGTAGTTCTGCCTCGTTTGTTGGCATGTTTGGTTCGCGTCTTGGCGGCATCTTCTAAAAGATGGTTTAAGTTGGTTAGGCCATAGTAAGGCTCCGTGGTTATAATACGTAAATCAGTTCGTAATGTAGTGTACGTATATAACGGTAGTAATAGTATAATCACATAACATCTCATGTTATCACATATCACAAATATCAATCACACAACATTCCATGTCATAAAGTATAAGCAAGTAACCAAGTGAATCAGAATATGGTGAGAAAACTGCGATTGCCATATAAATGAGACCACATCGTAAGTGTATACATACAATCATCAATCACTAGGGGCTACATATCCCCTGTCAAAAGCTACATCAGTATCAATACAACATCAAGTACATAACAAAAGTCAAGTCATAACGTAGTCTCCCCAAAATGCTGTGCAATCAAAAAGCAATCGCCGCCTTATCACCTCGCCTACCCAAGTGGCACCGATGAGCTCTAAGTAGATGGTGGTGGAGGAGGAAAATGGGTATAAAACAAACGGCGCAACTGTAACCAGTCCGCCTCCATCGCCTGCTGTGTGCGAATAATGGAAGCAATCTGCTGCTCCAAAGTAGTAAGACGAGCTGCATAGTCAGGGGGTAAAGGTCGAAACGGCTGTAACGGAGAGGGTACCCGGCCATGGCACTGACATGGCTGCAGATGGGCTCTCTCCAACTCCTGTAGTCGCTGCTCATGTGACTCATGCTGGTGTACAAACGACATCAATACATCCTCGATGGTGTGTCCTACGTGGAACCTGTGGTATGGATCAGTGGGTGGCATAGGGGAAAACGGTGCCCAAAGCAGTGGCTCACGCGTGGGGTCAAAGGGTGCCACACCAAAAGGAGCTGTAGTAGGTGGAACAAAAGGAATCTGAGGCACGAAAGGCATGGGCATCGGTACATGCCCATCAGGGTGTGCTGAAGAGCCCTCTCCAGGCCCTGCTGGAGGTGTAAACATAGGAACCTGAAACGAAAAGTCAGTATGTGGTGCAACAGGAATCTGTGGAGGGAATGGGGGAACGTCCTCATCTGCCGGTATCCAGCCATGCTGGGCAGACTCGTCCGGTGGATCCATATGTGTCGCGAACGGTGCATGTCCGGGCTCTATGGGAACGGGATCAAATAAGGGAGCAACAACAGGGTGAACGGGTGCCAAGTGCTCGAGAGGGGGGTCAACTGGTACAGCAACAATGGGTAAAGGACCAATGGGATCAACAGGAATATCTATGTGGTGATCATCAGCAATGGGCTCAAAAGGTACATCAGCATGCACAGGGTCATGCTCTGGTAAAGGGTCAAGGGCAGCTGCCTGCTCAGGTGCAACGGCAGGCTCAAAGTCATCAAATGCCATGTCAAAATCAAAATCAGGATCAATAGGATCAAAAGGGTCAACAGCGTCTACTGGGTCCTCCATCAACTCGTCCATCGGGACATACTCTAAATCACGGTCAGGATCAAATCCTGGTGGGAACATAGGATCTGAATCCTCCTCGTCGTCGTGGTCAAAAACAAGTCCAGGTATGGAAGCAACAGAAAAAGCCTGGTCAGAATCGGACCCATGGGAGAAGTGCTGCGCACTATGAGCATGTGTGGGTACAGAAGCCACAGACTCAAAGGAGTCCGCGACTGGGGAATGAGCAGGTGACTCCGCAGCCGGAGCATCTGCGATCAGTAAGGGAGCAACAGCAGGTAGGGCCTCGCCCTGAGCATCCTCCAAAGGCTCCTCCTCAAACATATCGACGTCGTCCTCCTCGTCGTCGATGGGTAAAGCAGGGTAATATGCAAGGGGTACAGGTGCAGGGATCACCGCGAGTGGTAAATCCCTGGCCGGAAGATCATCTGGGAGCTCATCGACGCCGTCGGGTAAGGCGAATGGCTGAAAGTCGTCATCATCCGTGCTGGTGAAGTCTGACGTAAAAACCTCATGCTCTGACGACTCCAGGTCGTCCGACACAATACGCCTGGGGTCGGTGGTGGCTGAACCGCCTGAATCAGCCGAATCCATGTATCTGTAACATAAACACAAGTATGCACAAACAGTCAATCACATAATCAAATAATCACATAAGTCACCAAGTAAGGCATCACATAATCCTCCTAGTCTTACTAGCCAATACCATCCAGTCTACAGGACTGCTCTATCCTTCACTTAAACCAAACCTCGATCCTCCAGATAGATCCTATAACAAACCAACGTGCTCAACTACCTTGATCACCTCGATCCTCCAGATCGATCCTATAACAAACCAACGTGCTCAACTACCTTAATCACTTCGATCCTCCAGACCGATCCTCAGCCCTCCAAGCTGAACTTATAATTAATAAAATGTGCTCAACATTTGTTTGTAAAAAGTTGTGGATCTGGACTTAAGTGGTATGCAGAAAAATGTTTTCGTGAGAGCCCTAGTGATCATAGTCTAGACTCGAGACAGAATCCTAGTTCGCTATGATCAGAGCTCTGATACCAAGCTGTCACACCCTGGCTTTGCGGAAGCGTGGTTAACTTTGGTGTGACTTCTTAATACCATAGCTTAATCATAACAAAGCTATATGAATTAAAAACCATGCAAGTCATCCATTAAGTTTTGAAAACAAAATACAGTACCATTGTTTTAACCAACAACCATAACCTTGTTCAACAACATTACAAACTAAAACATAACATAAACGTGGTTTAAGGGCTGTGTCTTGTCCAGGAAAGAGACACATCCCCTAAACCCTGATGACTCCATGACAAGTGCAGCGGAAAACGTTCCATACCGTGCCAGATCCGTTTAATTCCCTGAAATACATGTGAGTTGAAAAATCAACAATAATGTTGAGCGAGTTCATGTGTAAGTGAGTAAGTAAAACACTTGTAAGTATAACAGTTTCCTGGTATGTAGCAGTGTAAGAGGACTTGTGATCACCAATGGTTTGCAAGGCCATTAGCATGTTGTGAAATGCAAGTAGGAAGACTCAAACCTAGCGGATTTATGCGTTGGGCACAAAGTCACCCCGAGGTCCGTTCTGTTTGGCCTGGGGCTGGGCTCGCTACACCCAGATAGATCTACCGCTCCTGTCCCTCGGTCCTACCCTGAGGATTAATAGCCTCAAGTTTCCGCCTACCCATTCACATGATCTAAAACCTCCTTACGTTATCATACCGTGTATAAAAGTACTTGTAAACAAAGTAACATGTATTTCACCCCCGCAGTTAAGTAAACTGAAAACAGTTAGAGAAAAGGGGGACATGAACTCACAGTGAATGCGCGTCTCTACCAAATGTCTCCAATACAGTAAGCTGTGCAACGACCTACAAGTGCTAATTCTATTAGACGGACGGCCGTGCCTTAGCTTTATAGTTTATGTCTTTGGGAAATAGTTAGACAACTATTTCGTGTTTATGTTCCGTATACACTTGGTAGTTATTCTTCTTCCCAAGGATGGGGGATACAATACATGTGCGTAAGTTACGTTTTGTCAATCTTGTGGTAATGTAATTACCGGTGTAACTTATATGTTTGTGTAAGCGTTCGCAAAGTTTTGGAATCATTAACGCTTGTAAATATTATTTTCACTCTAAAATAATATTTATGTATTTCACAAAATAATCATAAACAGTGTTGTGACAATATCTTTATCACGTTAATCTTTGTGAAAACCCCACCTCCGAATATTTAGTAAAATATAGTGCTGGCGAAATTTATGTTTCGAAAGTATGTCCAAAAATAGTTCTAACACTTGTTGTGTAAAAAGTCTAAGTGTTAGGTTTTCAGAAAATTTCGCCAGAGTTTCCTCTGTAACTGGAGGTGGCCACGCTTTCAAGCGTATCATTTTCTTTTAACAAATCAATTCAACAATCTTCTTTATTCAATCAAACAATTTCCGACACAACAAACTAGTCGACAAGTATGTAAATGTGCATAATCGCATGAACTTGTAGTTTTTCCGCAACTTGAATGTAAACCACCTTTATATATGTAGATCTTTATATAAAGTACTTCAATCTTGTAAAAACCCCGTGTTTAAAGAAATCCGTCTTTACAACTTCTAGTACTTTTCCCAAAAATAGTTATTTGTCGGATCTTTCCATTTCACAAGTGTCTACACACTTGTGGTTTATAAAATCATATTTATTAGTGTAAGATCCATCTTTAGAAAAACATGATTTCTTTAAAGTGTGGTCTTTCAAAAATACCACTTGCGGATACGTAGATCCGCTAGTTTTAAACACCATTTTACCGGTTAAATCACTTTTACACAAGAAAAATATTTCTACACAAGTTCATGCTCTAAATGTGGTAGTGTTTCACCTTTAACCCTTGTATCTTTCAAAAACGAGCTTATGTGGTGATACATGATCTTACAAAGTCGGGTTAAACGGAGATTTGAGCTACCACATCATAGATCGGGTCTAGATAAACACAAATTTCAAGTCCTACGACTTTTACACAAGTTATATGCTATTAACCACCATTTTTGTGATTTTAGTAGACTTTAATGCATCATCTTTCAATATAACGAGATTCAACCGACAATAATCCTTTTAACCACTTTAGATGAGTGTAAAAACAAGTTTTAAGTGATATACCTCTAGCTCAAGGCTAGGGAAGATCTTTGATGAAAAACGCGTGGATAAAAGATAACGAGAGAGGTCCTTCGTGTTCCGCTTGCACCAAAGCTCCTTATACGCGACCTTGGATGTTTGTATGATGATGGAATGATGAAAGCAAGAACCGAAAGTATGGTGGCGGTTGGTGGGGTGTTCGGCCGAGAATGGGAGAGAGCAAGAGAGAGTGATTTGTTTGTGATGTTAAGTGATAATTATCTCTAGTGATTATGTGTTATATATAGGCAATATTTAGTGTTAATGTCCAATGGTTATTGTGTAGCATGGATATTAGACAACACAAGATTTTGGCAAGATCTCAAGTACAAGGTGGTGCCCCCTAGGTAACCGATCGGTTTGGGGGGGGGGGTCCTTGGTCCGATTTTAATTAGATGGTTAGGATAATTAGTTTAGTTAAGTAAGTTAACCAAGTATCTAACCTTGTTAGTTATATAAAGCGCGTTATGACGGGTGTTAGGGTAACCAGGGACCCTAACTGGCTCAGAAAAAGAGTAATAATAAAAATAGTAATGTTTTCATGCCCCGGGTAAAGTCCGGGTGTCCGATTGGATAGTAATCCGTTAAAGTCTTTTGTAACGCTTTAAAGTGTCGTTAATACATTTTTAGTGACACAATTGGTTTTCCCGACACTTTAGAAAGTGTCTAGTGTTATTTTCTCATTTTCTGGCACTTTACTAGTCAGCTAGAAGCTGGATTAATCATTAAAGTGTTGTGTTTGGTACTTAAAGTACGTTCTTGGCACATCCGAATCAGTGTATCTTATCCCTAGAGACGCGGTAACACAACCCTTATATCCTACACTCACTACCAGTGTAGCCAAAATATGTGAGGCTCTTAACAGGCCTTAGAGGCAGTATCTGCCTGATGCTGGTTATATCAGCATGTTCACTGTGTATCCGTTTAGTGCTACTGTGCTTTTTGTGCATCATGTTTGTCACTAGGGTCCAGTATGTAAATAATGTAGTGACAGCAAATAAAGTATGATGCAAGTAAGTGCATGTATCAGTATGCAGGTAGCAGTTTATCAGCTAGTTCAATCAAGCACAGTAATCAAGTAGTAATTAATCATTAATTAAGTTGTACGGATACCTGGTTTAGTGCGGGTTGTCACACAAACACTCCAAATCGCGGCTGATATCAAGAGTTCGAGCAGATTCAGCACTTCTTACAAAAGTGAGCATACCTCACTCATTTCTTAACCGTTTGATGTATTGCAAAATACATCCTTTGTTCGTGTATAGTTTGTATAGTTTTTCGTTATTTATAGTTTAGTTTTATTTAGAACTACGTGCTATTGATCAAAGTTCGTTTTTCCAGGTCTTGATAAGTTAATTGGCTGAAAATTGAGTGGAAACGAGCTATATTGTTGAAGCATTACATCCTGGAACAAGTCACAAAGAGTTAGAATTATTTGTAATAATTTTGGGTTGTTAAAGATGGATTTCTAAAGCAACATTATGTGGAAATACCTTACTCGCGCGGCGCCACGGGTAGAGGACCACACGCTCACGCTACGCCACCAACAATTAACAAAAGTCTGATATGGGAGACGCTGGCGTAGCGCCACCATCAAAGGGGTATCCCGTTGCGCTACGCGACGGGTTGGTGGATCGAGTTTGGCTTGTTTTGTTGCTAGGGTTTACTATTTAATCATGAGTTAATTATTATTGAGGATATCTTACGAACCAAGAAATCCTAGGGCGACTTTTGGAGTAGATTTTGAGGTTTTCGGAGTGTTTAAGTTTGCGGGAATCATTCGGTTGAAGCTTGGAGCGTGGAAGTGAAGATTGTACGGGTTTTATCTCCCGGTTTTCTTTAATTTCGTGTTTTCAATATTTTCCAATGAATTCTTGTTTTGAACTTGATTTGTTTATGTTAGACAACATGTTTCTTGGCTAAACCCTAGATACTATCTAGACAAGATGATAGTTTGATAAAGTTTGGATCTTTTAACGGTTATTATTATTTGTTATGGATTGATTTCTGAAAGTAAAGTGTTCTAGTGTTTCTGATTTGGTGCGTGTGCGTATTTACTTTTGATTGTTGATTATTTACTGTTTCACATAGATTTTGGTGAATGTCTTTCACATAATAAATTTGTGTTGATTATTCGATTCTTTGCGGGTTCGGGTGATCTTTGGGTAAATTGGCCAATAGCCTTAGAAACAGTAATTAAAATACAATTAGAATTAGGTATTCTGCTTAACTTGTCGCTGAGAGGCTCGAGTTAGTTATTAGGTCGCGGTGCAGTATATATCTAAGATAGGTTTTGAGAGAAGTCAGTCTTAGTTCCCTAATTGCATTTGTGTCTAGTAAACCAAATTAGAACCTAGAATTGCCTTAGATTGTCGCGCTGAGAGGTAGATAGTCGAATTAGGGCACTTTCAGAGTCGTTAGAGGACTGAGAGGAAGTCTAACAGTCAGTGTTCATAACAGCCTTGTAGGGTTTCCTAGGTTTCTTCCTGAGAAGGGTTGGGAAGTCTTAGCATTGAAATACCTTAGGGTTTAGTATTTTACGATCCCGACTCCATACAATAATAATACCGTTAGAAGTCCATTCATAGTCAAACTGGATTCAAGTCTAGGTAGTCGTTAATCTCATCTGAATCAAACCTTAGTTTTCGTTCGTGTCTTAGTCTAATTTCATTTTAATTTCAATTTTAGGATTTTAGTAAAAAACCCCCCCTCAAAACACAACAATTGTTAAGTCGTGTCAGTGTCTAGTCTAAATAAAGTCTTTAACGTAATTAATTAGTGTCCTTGTGGGTTCGACATCCGGACTTACTTTTCTTTGCTAGAGTCGACCGGTTCACTTGCCGGTGAGTAGTTTAGTCAAGTTAGAGAGTCTAGATTTTTATTACTTGAGTTTTAATTTAGGGTTATTTTAGTTTATTTAGTTGAACTACTTTTTCCACATCAAGTTTTTGGCGCCGTTGCCGGGGATTCTTGGCAATTGCGTTAACTACTTTGTTTGGATTTCAACTGATATCGTTACGTGCTTTTTGTGTGTTTGTGAGTCGTAGGAGTCCAAGTAATTTTAGTGTCTTTTTTTTATTTTTAGAGTCTTTTGTTGGAGTTGTCTTACTTGTTTGTTCTTGGTTTTGCAGTTCATGCCCCACACGCGTTCGCAGGGACCAGTGAAGCCGCCGATCGACAAGTCTTCCTTCTCCACACCCAATTTTCAGGTTCGAAAATCTTCTACTTCATCTTCAGCCTCTTCTGACTCTACACTTCAATCTAAACCACCGAACTACGACTTCACCCCGAAGTCATCACCCCAAAATTCCCCACCACCCTCCCGTCACCCTAGTCCACCACCAGTTCACCAAATGGCCGATAACCAAACTGTTCACCAGCGTTCCACCTCAGGGTTCACCGCAAATTCACCCATGACCATCCCTGAAATCACCAATGACAAGTCCTGGAAAATTCCCTCATACATCATGACCGCAATTAACAACTCTTGTCAGTTCCACGGTCGTGATGATGAGGATGCGCCTGCACATATCAACCGTCTCACCCGTCTGTGTAGCACCTTCGGCATCGAAGGTGTTAATCTTGATGCCCGCTTTCTCCAAGTCTTCCCTTTCTCGCTTGCTGGCCGCGCAGCCACATGGCTCGATTCGCAACCAGTAGGTACTTACACAACTTGGGCTGGACTTAGGGATGCCTTCCTTGCTAAGTATTTCCCACCTGCGAAGGCCTCTCGCCTTCGAGATCAGATCCATTCCTTCAGAATGGAACCCGACGAACCATATCACTTAGCATGGGAGAGGTTTCAAACTTTACTCTCACGTTGTTCCCAACATGGGCTGTCGGATTGGGATTTAGTAGAAAAGTTTTACAATGGTCTCACACCTGAGTGTAAGGCCCGATTCGACACATCTGCAGGAGGCCATCTAATGGGAAAGAAAATTGTGGCTGACTGCAACGATCTCTTTGAGAGCTTCGCTCATGCTGATATAGATCATAGTGCTACCAGCAGGAATTCCAATCCTGTGATTACTTCCTCATCTTCTCGAGGAGTGAACCAAGTCGTTTCAGACTCAAAGGTAGTATCTCAACTTGACTATATCACCAAAGAGTTGCTAGAAATTAAGAAGAAGGTAGATATGTGCGAAGTTTGTAGAGGTGGACATGACACCATAGATTGCCCAACCCTTACCCTAGAACAGGTCGAGTATATAGCAGGTCAAAATAGGGGTCCAACTAACCCGTTCAATAATAGTAACTCTAATTGGCGTGCTAACAATTATCGTTCTTCAGGTAACCCCCTGGTTTTCCATCAGGTCAATATCAAAATAGGGGGCCAGGTTTCTATTCTAGTGGGGGTCGGGTCAAACAGGTCAATTTGTTAGTTCAGGTTCAGGGGGGCAGTTCAGAGGTGAGGGGTCACACCAAGAGGTTCAACCTAAGAATGAGGGGTCAAATAGTAGTCTGCCTAGGATAGAGGACCTTCTTACCCAACTAGTGGTTAAGGATCAGGCTACCCAACGTACCTTAGAAGAACACGCTACCTTCTTAAAGAATAAGCACTCAAATTTCTTAGATCTTCAAAGGCAAGTTGGGGATATTGCACGCCAGTTGCAAGAGCGACCTCCCGGTCAATTTTCGGGCAACACAAAGCCCAACCAATCTGGCTCTTTGAAGGCAATTTCGACCCGTAGTGGTAGGACCCTAGGAGAGGTAGTGAGACCCGAGAGTGTCGAGGTAGAAGATGAGGACCTCGTAGATGAGGAGATTGAAATGGAGGCGCCCGCTAAAGTGCAACCTAGGTTAAGCCCAACAAGTACCGCACACACCGGGGGGCCTTCAAGTGAGAAGAGTGTAGGAAAAAGGCCCATTCAAGTTGTTCCATCACCTAATGTTGATATTTCCCGTGCTCCATTCCCTTCCCGCCTTAAAAATCAAACCTATTCCAAAGAGTACGGGAAATTCTTAGAGATTTTTAAACAACTTAGCATCAACCTTCCTTTCATAGAAGCCCTTCAATCAATGCCCAAATATGCAAAATTTTTAAAGGACCTTCTAAAACGTAAGGATAGGCTAGGAGAGGTTTCTAACATCCCCCTTAGTGGAGGGTGTTCATCCGTAGTCTTGAACAAGGTCCCGAAAAAATTGACGGATCCGGTCCTTTTCACCATCCCTTGCTTGTTTGGGAGTGATACCGAGTGTAGGGCCCTAGCCGATTTAGGAGCAAGTATAAACCTAATGCCATATTCCATGTATGAGAGGTTAGGTCTAGGAGAGTTGTCCCCTACACGTATGTCTTTGTCTCTAGCCGATAGATCCGTAAAGTATCCACGTGGCATATTTGAAAACCTTCTAGTCAAAGTGGATAAATTCGTCTTCCCCGTAGACTTTGTCGTTCTTGATATGGAAGCCGATGAGAAGGTTCCTATCATTCTAGGACGCCCATTCTTGTGTACCGCCAAGGCTATCATCGATGTCTTCGACGGGAAAATCACACTTCAAGTCGGTGAGGAGAGAATTACTTTCGAGATAGCACGCTCCATGGAACACCTTAGTGGTTCCGATGACCTTAGTAGTCCTTGTCATTCGGTCTATTTCATAGAATCTTTCTTATCTTGTGTCGACCATTGCCTTGACTATATTAGTGGAGCCGATCTAGTTGAGAGTAAGATAGATGAGGTAGTTGAGAAGGTAGAGGAGGTTGTGAGTGAGAGTGAGGAAGTAGAAGAGAACGAGTGGGTCCCTGAAGTGCTAGAATTGAGTGAGGTCAAAAGTGAGAGTGAGAGTACACCTTTAGAGAAACCCGCCCCAATAGAACTCAAAGTTCTCCCATCTCACTTAGAGTACGCTTTCTTAGGTGAGGGGTCCGAGTTTCCCATCATTATTTCGTTTAAGTTAGAAGAGGGAGAAAAGGGTAGGTTGTTAGAGGTGTTGAGAGTGAATAGGGAAGCCATTGCATGGCGTCTTTCGGATATTAAGGGCATAAGCCCCGCCTATTGTACCCACCGGATACTCATGGAAGATGACTACAAGCCGGTGGTGCAACCTCAACGGCGCCTAAATCTGAACATGCCAGAGATTGTTAAGAAGGAAGTGCTTAAATTGTTAGATGCCGGGGTGATATACCATATTTCCGATTCACCTTGGGTTAGCCCGACCCAAGTCGTCCCAAAGAAGGGTGGGATGACGGTGATCATGAACGAAAAGAACGAATTGATCCCTTCCCTTCCCGTACCGTTACCGGTTGGCGTGTATGCATAGACTGCCGAAAGTTAAACGACGCCACCCTGAAAGACCATTTCCCCTTGCTATTCATTGACCAAATGTTGGAGCGTCTAGCGGGTCAACAATTCTATTGTTTTCTCGATGGATTTTCGGGTTATTTTCAGATCCCCATCGCCCCGGAGGATCAAGATAAAACGACGTTCACATGCCCTTACGGCACTTATGCGTATCGCCGCATGCCTTTCGGGTTATGCAACGCTCCGGCTACTTTCCAAAGATGCATGGTTGCTATATTCCAAGACATGCTTGAGACTTCCATGGAGGTTTTCATGGATGACTTCTCGGTTTATGGCACCACTTTTGAACAATGTCTTCTAAATCTTGATAGGATGCTTAAGAGGTGCATAGAGACAAATCTTATGTTGAATTGGGAGAAGTGTCACTTTACGGTGACGGAGGGGACAGTTTTAGGACACAAGGTGTCTAGAGAAGGAATGGAGGTGGATAGGGCCAAGATAGATACCATAAGTAGATTGCCTCCACCTACTAGTGTCAAGTCCGTTAGAAGCTTCTTAGGTCATGCGGGCTTTTATAGGCGTTTCATAAAGGATTTTTCAAAAATTACACGCCCCATGACCCGACTTTTAGAGAAGGGTGTACCTTTCGTCTTCGACGAGGAGTGCATCAAGGCTTTTGATTTCTTGAAAGAGAAACTTGTTAGTGCCCCTATACTTGTTTCGCCCGATTGGAGCTTGCCTTTCGAGCTCATGTGCGATGCAAGCGATTATGCCGTAGGTTCGGTCTTAGGTCAAAGAGTCGATAAACACTTTCATCCAATCTACTATGCGAGCAAAACTTTAAATGATGCTCAAGAGAACTATACCACCACGGAAAAAGAGCTCTTAGCCATAGTGTTTGCGTTTGATAAGTTTCGCTCTTATCTCGTGCTCTCCAAAACCACCGTATTCACCGACCATGCCGCTTTGCGCTTTCTATTCCAAAAGAAGGACGCGAAGCCACGTCTTATTAGATGGATTCTTTTGCTCTCCGAGTTCGATATCGAAATAAAAGATAAAAAGGGAGCGGAAAACATGGCCGCCGACCATTTGTCACGTTTAGAGGATCCAAAGAGAGAGGAGGTTCGTGAGGATTCCATAGGAGATACTTTTCCTCATGAAACCATAGATTTTGTTAGTGCCGAAGTGGAGGGTTTGCCATGGTTTTCGGATTTGACAAATTATTTAGCGACCGGAGATCTTGTGAGGGGTATGTCATATCAACAAAAGAAAAAGCTTCTTAGGGATGCTAGGAAGTACATTTGGGATGACCCGTACCTATTTAGGATAGGTGGAGATAGAGTGCTTAGAAGGTGTGTTTCAAAAGAAGATGGGTTAGACATCCTTAAACATGTGCACGAGGGTTTAACGGGAGGCCATCACGGGCCAAATGTGATGGCACAAAAGGTTTTTGATAGTGGCTTCTATTAGCCAACAGTAGTGAAAGATGCAATAGAGTTTGTTAGAACATGTGACCATTGCCAACGTACTGGCAACATCTCATCCAAGGATGAAATGCCCCAAAATCCCATCCAAGTTCTTGAAATCTTTGACGTTTGGGGCATTGACTTCATGGGACCTTTTCCATCTTCGAGTGGGAATAGGTACATCCTCGTGGCCATTGATTACGTCTCAAAGTGGGTGGAAGCTCAAGCTTTGCCCACTAATGATGCCCGAGTGGTGGTGAGATTCCTTAAAAAGCTATTCACACGTTTCGGAGTCCCTAAAGCTATCATAAGTGACCGTGGCACGCATTTTTGCAATTCCGCCATGGAAAAGGCACTTGCACGCTACGGTGTCACTCATCGTCTTTCCACCGCATACCACCGGCAAACTAGTGGTCAAGTAGAGAATGCTAACCGAGGGGTGAAGAGAATTCTAGAGAAAACGGTAGAAAAAGTAGAAAGGATTGGTCGGAAAAGCTCGACGACGCTTTGTGGGCATTCCGCACCGCCTACAAAACACCGTTAGGAACAACACCCTTTATGATTGTGTATGGCAAGGCTTGCTGTCTCCCGGTAGAGTTAGAACATAGAGCTTTGTGGGCTTTGAAAACCGTTAATCTTGACCTTACCGAAGCCGCTAGAAGGAGATTCTTCCAAATTCATGAGCTGGAAGCTTTGAGGGATGCTGCTTATGAACGATCTTGGAGTATCAAGGAAAAAACTAAGGCGTTGCATGATAGGAGGTTGCGAGGATTGAAAGAGTTTAAGGTAGGTGATAAAGTGCTTCTATTCAACTCGAGGTTGAAATTGATAGCGGGGAAGTTAAAATCAAGATGGAGTGGACCGTATGTGGTTAAGGAGGTGTTTCCATACGGTACGGTAGAGTTATATGATGAAGTCGACAAAGGAGTGTGGAAGGTAAACGGTCATAGGTTGAAGCACTACTTGGGAGGTCCCATTGATACTACCGAAGAGGAAGAAATTCCTCTTGAGGACCCACCCACCTTCACCGAACAGCGAGATGCGAAAAGTTTCGTTTGTAGAGTTTGTACCGTTTGTATTTCATTTATTTCTTGTATTTTTCGTAGTTTTCGTGTCTGTGTTTTTGTGTGTTGAGAAAATTTGCAGGAAACGTACCTTTGAAGAGCTGAAAATGAGAAGAAAAAGTCATTCCAGGTAAGTCCCGTACTTAGAAAAATTTTGGAATGGTTTGGGGAAGGATGGGTAAGAGTTAGAAAAAAAATTCTAAGGCAAAAACTTGAAATTTTTCGCAACCTTCTGTTGAAAATGGGCACTCGCGTAGCGCTACCAACATATTCATTACGTGCTCGCGTGGCGCTACCATCTAGGGTCACAAAACCCCTTTTGAACCCTTTATAATGTTTTGAACCCTCAACCATTTGAACCTTCTCATCTAATCCCTACCGCTGGCGCGGCGCCACGGCCCCCCCTCGTTTACACTCGCGCGACGCCAGCCCCTCTTAATCGAGAATAAACCCCACCCACTCACCAGTTACCCCACACACAAAGCCCAACCCTTGTTTCCTTTACCCCCCATCGCCGAAACCCTCCACCCACCATATCTCCACCATCCGACCACCATTCTCCATACTACGACCACCACTGTGATCGGATTTCCCCACCCGCATAAAACCCTTAAACGATTGTTAACATCCGGCGGTCACATCGCCGAGAATCGGGACCCACCACAAATTGGAATTTTCAATTTTTTCTTGCATATTTCGTCAATTCAGGTGCGCTTTCTGCTTATTCTCTTATATGTTTATTGTTTCTTAGTCTTATATGAGTCTTTTGTTCGAGTCAAGTTGATGAGTTGTCGAGTAGTACAGGTTGGGTCAGTCGAGCTTCGTAGAGTAAGTCGAGTCGAGTCCGGTTTCGAGTCAGTCTCCTTGTGTTAATGTTGAGTGTTAGTCGTGGAGGTCAGTCTAATCGAGTCATTGTGTCGAGTCTGTTTTAGTTATCGAATTTGTTGGTTTGATGGTTATCGGGTCAGTCATGTTGTTTGGTTAGAGTCATGTTCGAGTCGCTGATCCGTGAGTTGCATCGGTTCAGTTTGGTTGAGTTAGTGAGTTGCGTCTTTGTGTGGTTTGGTGTGTCGTTTTGGTCTTATGTTTTAATGTGGGTCGGTTTGCACGTCTTGTGTGTCAAGTCCATAATTGGTTGCATTTGCTTGGATAGGTTGCGGATGGGATAGGTTTGGGTTCCCGTAACTTCTTGAAATGGAATTTGCTTTTTGTTTCAAAGTACATAGGCCTTGGGTGGTGTCGGTCTGGGATGGTAAATGTAGTTGATTGGGATTGGTTTTGCTAGTCGGGTTGGTGGTGAAAGTGTTTGCTTGATATTTGCTTGGTTGGGTTTGATACATTGACTTGAAGCTTCGAGTTTGCGCTTTGGAACTAAATTTTTGCATTCGAAAGAAACCTCCTTTTACTAGGCGGAATTTTTCGCTACTCAAATCTATTTTCAAACATCTAAAAAGCACATTAATTTAAAGCGCGAATTGGACTTCAATGTCATATTTTGGCACTTTGGCTCTTAATTGGGACAATTAAAAGTGCCGATGGGGGGTAGTGTACATTGAGTCTAGTCTATTGTTTCGCGTCGTCTTTGAGTCGTTTTAGCATAGTTTTTCTAGTTTTTAGTATTGTTTGGGTTTACTTGCACGTACAAGTGGTTTAAACTCGCCCGTGCTCAATCTCCATTCGGGCGAGTTTAACAACCACTTAGCAATTGTAAAAAGTAACCCGCTTGTGTTAGAATTAGCCGCGAAGGAAATGCTATACGGCTATTTTTAACGGTTAAAAAAATTATAAAACCTAAAAATACCAAAAATAGTTTGTTATTACTGACTGTCTGCTTGTTTTGTCTTGAAATTTTTCTGTTTTGCAGGCATGGCTAGTAGTTCTCGCCGAGGAAAAGGTAGGAAAACCGGAGCGGGTTAGTCAGCACCACAGCAGGATCCGGTTCCTCAAGAAACTCCGATTATTCAAATAGCGGCCGACGATCCGAAATTGAGAAAAATCAAATATCGAACAAATTATAACTTTATTCCGGATCAGAAAACGCACAGAGATGATCACCCGATTTTGAAGTTTGAGCTGGATTCACCCGAATATGATAAGTTTGAAAAATTGAAAGATACTGAGCTACTTCAACACCGGGTTATCAATTGGAAGTGGTTAAATGAAATAGGCTCAGAGCAGGAAATGAGGGACCTTTTAGGGGAAAGATTGATTGATGCATTGGATTGTATAGAGCCTCAGTATGAGGAGCTAGTGCTAGAGTTCCATAGCACTTGGGTGCATAAGGAGGGTACGTTCGATCAGGGCACAACTGTCTCATTTAGCTTTGGAAGGCAAGTGTATGAAATGAATATTGCGCGGTTTGCTATAGTTTCGGGGTTGTATACCGAAGAGGAGGTAAAGAGGCCAGAGTTTTCTACTTGCTTGAGGGGTGCGTATAATAAGCCTAGAGATTATAGTGTCGGTGGGACTGAGTTGAAAGAGTTTTGGAGTACGATTTCTGATCGTCCGTTTGCGTCTACGAATCTGATCACATCGGTTCGTAATCCGGTTTATAGATATGTGCTGAAAATCTTGTCGACTACACTGGTGGGTAGGAAGTCGGGGGAGAACAAAGCGAATTGGATCGAGCTTTTTATCTTGATGTGTAGAGTGCAGGGCAAGGAAATGAATCTGGCTACTATCTTAGCAGATTCGTTCAGTAGAGGTCGAAGAGGAGGTATTCGAGCTGGGTTAGATACAGGCCCCTACATTACCAGGATTGCAACAAATTTGGGGGTGTTTGACAAATATCTTCCCGAATTTCTACATAAGGGGCCCACGACAGCGATGTTTGGGTTGCAAGACCTGCAGAAGGCAGGCATAGTGTCGTGGCAGGAACCTTACGGCTGGGAGCCGATCAGAGAGGGTCCACATGTTTAGTTGCCACAGGGACAACCAGCTGAGGATGTCGTGACTCAGATTGAGCCCACACATACGCAGCAGCCACCACAGGTACACGAGCGGCCAGTACGTCAGTTCCAGAGGAGACACCCTCTACCTGAGCCTCTTACTTTGGAGTCATTCTCTGGCTATGTGGAGCAGAGATTTGACAGGCTGGAGTAGTTGATTGAGGCACTTCAGAGGGGTCAGTCGAGGCAGGATGATGTTCTTCGTTATATGATAACCGTTCAGAGCATGAGGATTCCGGATTACTTCCGGCCAGGGCAGGAAGGTCGTGCTGGTGCTGGTGCACAGGCTGATCCAGAGCCTCCATTTCAGGTATTTGAGGAGAGCAGTCACGAGTCCGATAGTGGACAGTGAGGAGTAGTGTGGGGATTGCACGAGGATGCAGAGCAGCAGCTGACGTTTTATATCTTTTGCTGATTATTTTTATTTTGTGCTGTTTTGATCCTCACTTTTGGTCTGTACTGATATTCATATACTTTAAACAGGTTGGTTAGGGATGGCTGGGTTGGTTGATGTGATGAAACTGATGAACTACTGATGCTTTTGATATATATATGATGATATGTTTTGGTAGTTTGTTTGATTCAGATAGGTTGATTTTGTTAGCCGCTTTCGTTCGCGTGTCCGAGTTTAGAGTTGTTTGCTGAGCGCGTTTCAAATTGGAGGGCTTATGTGGAAATGACTGGCACTTTGACAGTCTCACATATCAGCTAAGTCGTTTTCCTTTTTGTTGTTGTATATTTTTTTTTTATTTTGTCGTTAGTTCGTTATTTATTTAATTGTTAGTTAGTAGTTTAGTAGTTGTTACGTAGTGAGTCGTATTTCCATTCTTGCATTAGGGACAATGCAATCTTCAAGTGTGGGGATGGGATACATGTAAATAATCAGTCTTATATTGAAAAATAAAAAAAATTAAAAAATTTGAAAATCCAAAAAAAAATTGAAAAAAAAAATCAGAAAATGTCCTTCGATATGAGAAGTTTGCAAATAAAACGGAAAATGATAGAAAAGGTGAATTTTTGCTTGGGTTAAATAATAATAATATGAGATTATGATAAATCGAGCTTGCGTCTAGTTAGGGATATGTGGATAGGCCCGGATTTGGTTTTAAGTCCCTTTGATCTAATATACCTTAAATGTCGGTCTGCTAGTGGGTTTTCGCCTAGGAGATATGGGAAATCAAAACTGCCAATAATAGTATAAGGGGCACTGTTATAAGTTAAAACCGTTAGAGTTTGTAATTATGAAAAAAAAAATAGAATAAGAAGTGAGCTAGAAACTAAATGAAAGTAATGCATTCCTATGTAGTCTGAGCTGGGGATAGCGACTCTACAGCAAGATTACCGCTAGTGTGTGTGAAATCGACCGTGCAAAGAAAAGAAAAAAACAAAGTACCGAAGCTTAAGTAGTCTGGGTTGGGGATAGCGACTTTACAGCCGGATTGCCTCTTGGTTAGGGAAAGCATCGTCTAGACTCACGAATGAATGAAAAAAAAAAGAAAAAAAGGAAAAGCGAAAAAAAATGGAAAAAGAAAAAAAATATGATAGTAAACTCTCTTGGTTTTGATATAAAACGGTAGGGAATTGGTCCAGTGATCGTTCTTTTAGTCCTATAAGCTTGAGGCGGGAGTAGGTGGACCGTAGATTCTAGTGTGAGGCCCTAGGTGGATTGACCGCACTTAAATTAAATTTACATGATAAGGGCTTAGGATTGGATTCGGGTTTAAAGGGATAAGTATATTAGCAATCGCGGCTAACGCAAGTCTTGGTTTTTAATAAGATATAAATACTTCTTGACCCAAGTGATTATTCGTCTCTGATTTCGTTGCACAATTCTTTTTCGAGGACGAAAAAAGAGCAAGTGTGGGGATATTTGATGTATTGCAAAATACATCCTTTATTCGTGTGTAGTTTGTATAGTTTTTCGTTATTTATAGTTTAGTTTTATTTAGAACTATGTGCTATTGATCAAAGTTCATTTTTCTAGGTCTTGATAAGTTAATTGGCTGAAAATTGAGAGGAAACGAGCTATATTGTTGAAGCATTACATCCTGGAACAAGTCACAAAGAGTTATAATTATTTGTAAGAATTTTGGGTTGTTAAAGATGGATTTCTAAAGCAACATTCTGCGGAAATACCTTACTCGCGCGGCGCCACGGGTAGAGGACCACACGCTCACGCTACACCACCAACAATTAACAAAAGTCTGATATGGGAGACGCTGGCGTAGCGCCACCATCAAAGGGGTATCCCGTTGCGCTACGCGACGGGTTGGTGGATCGAGTTTGGCTTGTTTTGTTGCTAGGGTTTACTATTTAATCATGAGTTAATTATTATTGAGGATATCTTACGAACCAAGAAATCCTAGGGCGACTTTTGGAGCAGATTTTGAGGTTTTCGGAGTGTTTAAGTTTGCGGGAATCATTCGGTTGAAGCTTGGAGCGTGGAAGTGAAGATTGTTCGGGTTTTATCTCCCGGTTTTCTTTAATTTCGTGTTTTCAGTATTTTCCAATGAATTCTTGTTTTGAACTTGATTTGTTTATGTTAGACAACATGTTTCTTAGCTAAACCCTAGATACTACCTAGACAAGATGATAGTTTGATAAAGTTTGGATCTTTTAACGGTTATTATTATTTGTTATGGATTGATTTCTGAAAGTAAAGTGTTCTAGTGTTTCTGATTTGGTGCGTGTGCGTATTTACTTTTGATTGTTGGTTATTTACTGTTTCACATAGATTTTGGTGAATGTCTTTCACATAATAAATTTGTGTTGATTATTCGATTATTTGCGGGTTCGGGTGATCTTTGGGTAAATTGGCCAATAGACAGTAATTAAAATACAATTAGAATTAGGTATTCTGCTTAACTTGTCGCTGAGAGGCTCGAGTTAGTTATTAGGTCGCGGTGAAGTATATATCTAAGATTGGTTTTGAGAGAAGTCAGTCTTAGTTCCCTAATTGCATTTGTGTCTAGTAAACCAAATTAGAACCTAGAATTGCCTTAGATTGTCGCGCTGAGAGGTAGATAGTCGAATTAGGGCACTTTCAGAGTCGTTAGAGGACTGAGAGGAAGTCTAACAGTCAGTGTTCATAACAGCCTTGTAGGGTTTCCAAGGTTTCTTCCTGAGAAGGGTCGGGAAGTCTTAGCATTGAAATACCTTAGGGTTTAGTATTTTACGATCCCGACTCCATACAACAATAATACCGTTAGAAGTCCATTCATAGTCAAACTGGATTCAAGTCTAGGTAGTCGTTAATCTCATCTGAATCAAACCTTAGTTTTCATTCCTGTCTTAGTCTAATTTCATTTTAATTTCAATTTTAGGATTTTAGTAAAAAAAACCCCCCTCAAAACACAACAATTGTTAAGTCGTGTCAGTGTCTAGTCTAAATAAAGTCTTTAACGTAATTAATTAGAGTCCTTGTGGGTTCGACATCCGGACTTACTTTTCTTTGCTAGAGTCGACCGGTTCACTTGCCGGTGAGTAGTTTAGTCAAGTTAGAGAGTCTAGATTTTTATTACTTGAGTTTTAATTTAGGGTTATTTTAGTTTATTTAGTTGAACTACTTTTTCCACATCACCGTTTCACTTGATTCTTTTTTCCTACTTACTTGGATTAACCTTAGGAACATTTCCACAGGTTTTCCATGGAAAACCAAGGTATGGAATGTCACCAAAAAGGCTCCAAAGTTGACTGATTTTTCTGTTTTTGATTTAAACTTTGTTAAACTTAGTTAAACTTGAGTTATCTCATCTCATTCCTATGTCCTTATGCTCATAATCAAATTAATGGTTAGTTGGGCTTAAAAACAAGGTTGAGACAGGTAAAATCAGAGGATAAAACCTCACAAACTTTCCGTTTTGGTTAGGGTTTAACCCACAAGTAGTGTTCAAGCTTAAAACTTGATGATTGTGTGATTATGGAACAAGCTTGGGCTATTCCACTTGAAAATCCACACACTATTTGATGTTTTTCCATAGATTAGTTGTTTTTATTCATTTCATACTTGTAAGTTCATGACCTTCCTTGAATGTTTATAACATCAAGTGTAGTGGTGAACACCAAGAGGTACCTAAATGGAAGACTTGTTCTTCCTATCTCCTACATGACTTCCATGATAAACAAAGAGATTCCTAAATGGGTGATTCATCCTCCTACCTCATGCTTGATCTATATGACTATATGAACATTATATAATACTATTATATTATCCAAATAATCGAATCTTTGATGATGAATTAGTGTTCATATGTCAAGGTACTAGATTATATCATCTTAGACTTTGATAACTTGTCACGATTCTAATGGAACCTTGTTCCATGAAAATATTTAAACTCCTTAGAGTTTCCTAGTGTCAAGAACAAGTGTCATATGTACTAGGTGATTAATTTCATATGTTATTTTCATGTTATTTAAATTTCGAATCTATAATCTTCCGTAAACTCCCAAATCTCACACTCCTACGTTTCTTCGTGTAGAAGGACAAGGTGCTCCAAACTAATCAACTAAACAACACTCACGGGATTATCAAGTAGGAAAGCTTGCAAAACCATGAGTATACTCGAATCCCCTCTTTACGTTTACCACTTTTTGGGGTGTAACATGTTACTTATTAAACTTACACATGAACTTTATTCGTAAATGCACAAACGTTCCTATTACATGCTTGCTTACTTGATTACTTGATACATTGAACTTGGGGTTATTCGTTTTGTGTTAAACTTATCATTAGCTTCGATCGAGCCTATCCTTGACATATATAGCGCTATAGGATTAACGCACCACCCGTAGACTTGAGATTACGTCATGAGCTTATTGCGTTTCATCATTGGTTTGATATGTTAGACACATGCCGATTTTAATATTTATCGTGTATCATTAGCTTGCCATGAGGAATCGTTTAAACTTATCTTTTTATGCTATGTATGTATCAAACTTGTATACTCGCCTTTGCTTTTGCATTGAACTTTATTTTAAACATGTTACAGGTTGAGGATGACGATGCTATGAAATGAAGTAGCGTTGATGCTTAGATACACATATAGACACTTTAGGTTTAATATGTTGTATCAGTTTTGTTTATGTTGTTATGTATTTCATTGAACTTGTTGTTATTTGAATTTCCTTGTAATGTTTGACAATTTACTTTATGAAAGGAAAACGGTTGATTTAAATATTGTCACAAATAGTGTTATGAAGTCTCTTGCAATCTCGTTTTCATCTCACTCCAATGTTTCCGCCATCGGTTGGGGTGTGAAAAGTGATAAGTGCATACACGAATGGCGGTTCATGTCACACCCTGACTTTTGTGGAAGCGTGATTATGTGTGACTTGCTTAATATCATTGCATTCAATCATAACATCCACTATATGATAAAACTAACGATGATCATCCATTAAATAAATTTAGAAACATAATAACATTGTCTTGATAGGTAGACTCCAAATTCGAATTACAAACCATACGAATTGTTTAAACTTCCACAAGGACTTAACAAAAGACTTTAAATAAAACCAGGATTTGGAAGAGGTGTATTGTCCAGGATAGGACACCCTAACCAAACCCCAAGACTATGGATTACATCTTTTATTCTTAACAACACTTGAAACTTTCGAACGCCCGCCAGATCCACATTTTAATTCCCTGAAATACATGTAGTTTGAAAACATCAACAAAAGTTGAGCGAGTTCATGTGTTTGTTTGTGTGTATGAGTAAACCTTTGTAATCATTGAAAGTATGTATGTTTGTAAGTGAATATGAACAGATCAATTAATGGTTTGCAAGGCTATCAACATGTGTGCAACGGTGTAGGAAGGCTCAATCCTTTGCGTATTTCGTACCGGGCCTCCTGGCTGGAACGACATAGTCACCACATGCGGTCAACTCGCGGACCCATGGGTGGGGCTCGCATCACCCAAATAGATCTATCACTCATGCCCCTCGGTCCTTATAAAGGATTAATGGTCTCAAGCTAACGCCTACCCATTCACATGATCTAACAGTTCATTTCATTTGTAATCGTAATCATTTGTAACACGTATTTCACCCCCGAAGTTATAAAACGAAAATAGTTAAACAAAAGGGGATCATGAACCCACAGTCTTGCGTTCTTCGTAAGCACCGTAACTCAAAGCTTCTTCGGATATACACAACTACCTACAACGTACTAAGGTCCATTAGACGAGCGGGTCGTGCCTTGACTTAGTATTGATCATTGTCTTTGAGTTACGTTCTTTTGTATCTTTAATATTATTCCAAGTTATATAATTATTTGTTAAAATAATAAATATTTTAACTTAAATTATATATTTATTAAATTCTGGAATAATTGTTAAAACAATATATTTTAACTTAATACTTCCCAAGTATCTATACTTGTATATCCTTCCCAAGGATGGGTGTATTTGTATTCGTATTCTTATACTTGTATATTTTTGCCATGTATTGGGGTCGTATTCCGGTGTGTATTTATACGTATGAGAATACGTATTTTTATTGTATTAATTAAGTATTCTTATACTTAATTTCGTATTAACTTTTCCGGAATATTATCTTTAATAAAAGTTCACCAATATATATTTCCAATATATATATATATATATATATATATATATATATATATATATACATACTTTAAGAAGTACTACTTAGAAAAATTATTTATAATCTTTCCCTTGGGCAAAAATATTTGTATTTTCATATAAGTTCCAAAAATAATATATTTTCAAGTCTAACTTGGAAATATATATATATATATATATATATATATATATATATATACTTATTTTTCTCCAAAAATAATATATTTCGTTTTTGTTTGAGAAAATATATATATTCCCTTCAAAATAATATATCTTCTAATATTTCCAAGAAAATACATCTTTTTATTAACCCAAAAATAATATGTTTTCTTCTTATCAAAAACTTTGTAATAATTGTAGAAATCATATTTTCATCCACTTGGTGTCCAAAATATTATTTACCAAAATATACTTGTGAATATTATTCCCGGAATATTTTGTAAGTTATATTCCTTAGTTCGGTTTCACCAATATTTTGTGTATAACTTGTATATTCATATTCTTGGAATTTTGGTAATATTTTGGATGGTAATTTTTTGTATTTTGATGAGCTATTTTATTTCAAGTCCTAAAATAATATAACTAATACACATAGTATACAAATAATCACACACATGGTGTCATCTAAATATATATTTCCTAAATACATATTTAGTCACTTTTATTTATAAAAACCAACCTCCAATATTTGAAATTTTGAACAAAAATTATATGGCAAATTTTATGTGAAAACCCATGGTTTAAAATACACTTGTAAATATTTGTTTATAAATATTTTTCTAAGTGTTTAATTTTTAGAAAAATTTTGCCATAGTTTCCCCTAAAAATGGAGGTTTCCATGCTTTCAAGCATATCATTTTCTTTTGTAAAAATCAACACAATCAATCAACAATAAACAATCTTTACTTACCAATTTTTCCAAAAACAAGCATAATCTACTACTTCGTGAACTTGAATATTTGTAAAAATTTGTAGTAACTTACTAGTGTTCTTAGTATGCCTTGTTACCTTCTAAAGTGTGATTGATTCTTTAAAAACTTCATTTTTAAAAGAATATAGATCTTTACAACTTATGATCATATTTTCTAAAAATGTTTCTTCATGGATTTTTCTTGTTACACATATACTTGTACACTTGTTTAACCTTTAAAAATAGGGTTTATTTATGTAAGAACCAAGATCAAGTAAATCTTATATTTTTAACTTGGTTTCTTGAGAAATCACTCTTAAAATTTTAGACCTACATGATTAACAATTCACTTTGATCATTATTTTACAAGAAAACCACATATTCTTTCAAGTTCATGCTTCTCATGAGGATGATCCATTAACTTCTATCATGTTCATCCTCTCATCTTACTAGATTATGTTTTTAATCATGATCTAGCAAGATCATATGATGATCAACATCATTTTCACAAGCAAACAATGATCAACAAGTATATCAACACATAAACAACTTAGTTTATTCATTATTCAAGCTTATGTTCAAGTTTACTTCTTGTGGTTCTTAGTGTTCTTCATGATTAACATTATGAATCTTCTTTTAACCACTTAAAATAGAAGTAAAATGGAAAGATCAAAGCTCTTACCACTAGCTCAAGGCTAGGGATGATCAAGAGAAGAAAACAAGTGGATAAAAGCAAATGAACAAGGTCCTTGAACTTTCGTAAGCTCCTAGCTCCTTTGTGTAACCTCTAACACCTTTGTATATGCTTGTTTTGTATGAGAATGATTGAATGATGGTGGGTGTGTGTGTGTTGAGTTTCAGCCGAGAACAAGCAAGGAGAAGGAGAGAAAGAGTGTGTGTTTTAGTGTGTGAGAAATGAAGTTATGTTCATGTTGTGCATTCTTATAATCCATTTCAAGTGTTTAACTCTTGTATAACATGTTTCTAAAGTTAACAACAATATCAATTAAACAATTGAAGAAAATCCATGGGTGGGCCATATGTTGGCCAATTTCATAGGTGGGGGGGGGGGTATGTAGACTAGGTTTGTAAACATTAGTTAGTTTAGGGTAAAAATGTAAGTATTTAGTTAAGTGTTTTAGTTACTAGATATTTATGATGTGTTATGATGTTCAGGGACCATAACTAGCTTGATAATGTTAAAACAGTGCTTCTAGTGTAAATTTGATGTTTCGGGTAGTGTCCGGTTGTTCGGTTGGTTACCGGTTCGTTAAGGTGCTAAACTATGCAGTTTAGTGTGCTTTATGTACCTTTTTGTGACACTTTTGATTCCCGACACTTAGGAAAGCATTCAGGACCATTTAACCATATTTCTGCATGATATTAGTGTGTTTAAATGCTGAAAATTGCTGATTTTTGCTGAATTCTGCAGTTTATGTGAGTTTTAGGCACTTTCCGGCACTTAAACTATTACTAGGAAGGCAGTTTTATGATTCCTTACTTTCCTACACACTATACTAGTGTAATACTTGGTTTCTCGCTCATTCTGTGTCTCAACACACTGTCTGTCTATGCACTGAGTTCTGTCAGCATTTTCCTGATTTATCTGATAACTGTGCTAACTGTGTTTCGTGCATCATTTGAGTCAATAAAGCTCTCATGCAATAATGACATGTAATTTGAAATATGTGATGCACATGCAGGTATAAAGCAGTAATCAGAAAGCAGTTCAAGTCATTAATTGTAATTCAGCACAGTCATTAAGCACTAATCATGGTTTAATAGTTGTACGGATACCTAAAATTTTGACAGTTGTCACATTCTCCGCCTGTTAAGAAAATTTCGTCCCGAAATTTTAAGCTTTACTACTAGCAGCAGGGGAGTTGGGGAACAAATGCGGGTATTTAGCTTTCATGCGGTCTACACGCTCCCAAGTAAACTCTGGGCCGTGACGCGCATTCCATCGAACCTTGACGAGTTTAACACTACTCCTCCGAGTCTTGTTAAATTTCCAGACAGTAACCTCAAGAGGTTCTTCGATAAAGTGGAGTGTGTCGTCAATGTGAACTTCGTCAGCAGGAATAACCACTGTTTCTTGTGTTGGACTCTTTTTCAGATTAGATACATGGAATGTATTATGAACACCATTAAGTTCTGCCGATAGTTCCAACTTGTATGCCACAAGACCAATCCTTTCCAGGATTTTGAACGGTCCGATAAATCGTGGGTTTAACTTACCACGCTTCCCAAAGCGTGCCACACCTTTCCAAGGTGAGACTTTCAACAAAACCATATCACCCACTTCAAATTCCAAAGGTTTTCTTCTTCGGTCCGCATAGCTCTTTTGGCGATCACGAGCCACCTTGATGCGCTCTCGGATCTGTATGATCTTATCAGTCATCTCTTGGACCAATTCGGGACCAACCAGCTGTCTATCACCTGCATCTGCCCAGCATAACGGTGATCGACACTTTCGTCCGTAGAGAGCCTCGAACGGTGCAGCATGAATGCTTGTATGGTAGCTGTTGTTATAGGAGAACTCAACCAAAGGTAGGTGAGTGTCCCAACTGCCACCCAAGTCCATTACGCAAGCTCGCAACATATCTTCAAGTGTCTGAATCGTTCTCTCACTCTAACCATCCATCTGTGGATGAAATGTTGTGCTCAGATTTAACTGAGAACCAAACACTTCTTGAAAGGATTGCCAAATCCTTGACACAAATCGCCCATCTCTATCAGATATAATCGAGATAGGCACTCTATGACGTGCAACTATCTCCCTTAGGTACAGCTCGGCTAGCTTACCTGTGTTATCCTTTTATCTGATTGGGAGAAAGTGCGCATATTTTGTTAACCGGTCCACGATTACCCAAATCGTATCATGACCTTTGGGTGTCCTTGGCAACTTTGTTACGAAATCCATTCAGATCTGTTCCCATTTCCACATGGGCATCTCTGGTTGCTGTAGGAGACCTGAAGGCTTCTGATACTCGGCCTTCACTTTGGCACAAGTCAAACACTTTCCAACATAAGTTGTGACATCACCTTTCAGTCTCGGCCACCAGTAGAAATCCTTCAAATCTTGGTACATCTTGTCTGATCCTGGGTGGATCGAGTACCTCAATTTATGAGCTTCATCAAAGATAACATCTCTAAGACCACCAAAAAGCGGAACCCAAATTCGTCCCATAAAGCACAGGGTTCCTTCCTCATTGGGTACCAGCTTTTTCTCCATCCCACGGAGATATTCATCCCTAAGATTCTCTGTCACACCCCGACCACGTAGAACATACAAAACGTGGCGGAAACATCGGGGAGTGTTGTAACAGAATTATTATTTCACAACCATGGCATACAAAGTTATATTTTATTTATTAAACAAGAGTGTTATATTGTCTTAAACAGGAAACAAAGAGTTCATAACATAATTAAACTAGTCTTTCTTCATTTTTAGTCTCTAAGGCACAGGTCCGCCCTAGTGTCACGATCATCGTCCTACGCAAAAGCTCCTGAAAACACATGTGAAAATAGGTACGTCAGCATAAAAATGCCTGTGAGATACATAGGATTTGTGAAAAGAGGATTCATGACTTATAAGTTTAGAAAAAGTTGTTTAACAAAAGTCAGTCATGAACCTTGTAAATTGTTTTGTTTTGTAAATCATTCAAAAAGCGATGATATGTATAAATAAGAGAATAATGTAAGGTTAAATGAATAACCAAGTAAAATGAGTTTGTATAAGATAAGTTGTTTTGTAAATCAATGTCTTGTGAAAATAAGTTGTTTATGTAATATGTCAAATATTGAAATGATTTAAGTAACGCTACAACATGTAATGTCATACAAACACTTATATATAGGAAGTACCAGCGGCGTATCCACCATGCTTGTATCATATTACACACGCCTCGTTACTCAAATCACTTACTCAAACCAACCACCAATGTAAATTGTTTATGTATAAATGAATTGTCATGTGTTAATGTGTAAACCATATCGAAATGTCTATGTTCAATGTAAACCACTAAATGTGTATATCAATGTCAAAATGTTTATGTTGAATGTAGATCATGTAATGTGTACCCAAGAATATCATGTATGGTAAGTGAAATATATCAACTAAACCATATGTAAAATGCACAGAAACAAGGTATTGAAGTAAAACATGGTTTAAATCAAAGCTATGTTTTGTGAAACAAATGCATGCTATACTGATACAAACATTTATGCGGTATTGTGAAAACGCATACATCCAAGCCTTGAGACTGTGGCGATAAACCCTTAAACAAATTAATGGTTTATCTAAGTTATGTGTATCGAATTCGGTCATTCCTTCCATCCAAACATACCTAGGATTCAGGAACGGGAGTTGTCAATTCCTTTGGTACCACTACCTACTAACGAACGGCGTGATCAATGTTAATGAATGTATATTGTCCCATTTGAACAAACCAAATGTCATACCAAAATGTAAGCATGTGATGAATAACAAATGTACTAAGTATGCACACAATGGGCATACATAGCATGAAATGTAATGTAAAACAATGTACTAAATATGCACACAATGGGCATACATAGCATGAAATGTAAGGTAAAACAATGTACTAAGTACGCACACAATGGGCATACATAGCATGAAATGTAATGTAAAACAATGTACTAAGTATGCACACAATGGGCATACATAGCATGAAATGTAATGTAAAACAATGTACTAAGTACGTACACAATGGGCATACATAGCATGAACACAATGAAATCATGTACTATAAGTGTACTATTGAACATAATAAGCATATGATGTGAAAGCAGGAAAGCATGAAAGTAACAAGTAGGCACATGTGTTTCACCCCAAAACAGTTTGGAAAACAGTAAAAGAGGGGTCTATGTACTCACTTGAGATCGCTCAGAAGTCCTAAGATAACCACCAAGCAATGCTAGAGATCTCGGAATCAAACGACACCTAATATAGGTAACTACGTTAATAAACCGGACCTAAATCGGAGAATTTAGATAGAATGAGGGTTCGTAAACCAAACGAGTATGGAGACTCGTCTCATATGGTTTAACAAAGCCTACATACTAAATGAAACCTAACATAAGTGCTTACGACTCATTACGACCCGTTTAGGTAGCTTATGCTACTTTAACGCGTTGCGTGAAACGCGTTCGGACCGCCTAACTAGTCCTATGACAAGTAGAATATGCCTTAACATGCCTAATATTGTCGCCAAATCAGTTTAGATGTCAAAAGTTATGTCACATATGTTTATAATGAATTTTGGCATCAAAGGGGTATTTTGGTAATTTACCTAAGGCATATAAACTACCTATCATACAACTATTTAAACGTCGTGACCATAAGGTATAACCTCGGAAGGTTATTCCCTACCTACTATGGTCACCTAATGTATTTGGTCGGATCTTAATGATCGACCAAATGGGTCGGGTTCGAAGTTATAAGCGATTTATTAGATCGCTTACCCTTACGACCCTAGACAACGTGGTAATCAGTAGGCATAGTCACAAGGGACTATAACCATCGTGATTACAATCACGTTGCGAAGTTCAAACGAACTTCGCATTGACCATAAACTGGTCAACGCAGAAAGTCAAACAAAGTTTGACTTTCAGACTCGAAAAGCAATAAAAGAACGAAGGAATACTTACGAAGGGTCCCCGAATGCTAATCTTGATTCAAGTAGCTCAGGTATGAAACAAAGGTTTCAACTTAGAGCTTCTCAAATCAGATTCTAGTGGGTTTTGAAGTTGGGGGATGTGGGTATTTATAGGATTTCCTGAACCGTTAGGATCGTTTCTTGGAAACCGTGATCGAATCTAAGGCGTACACTTGTTGGAATGTTGTGGTGACTAAAAATGGCCTCTCATGAACTGAAAGGGCAAGTGTGGGTGTGTGGTTGGGAGTTTAACAGCTGTTAATACATCGAATCTGGTTTTTCTGTTCAGATGAGGCGCTCGCATAGCGCGACTGCATAGGCATGGGATGCTCGCGCTACGCCACCATGTGTCAGACTCAGTAAAGTTTCAAAAATGACAGTTTTGGTCCCTGCACGTGTTTAAGGCCTTTTCCGATGCGTTTGAACCCCGTTAACCTCATTTCAAAGCTTTAAAATGAAGTTAAAGTATAGGGAACTTAAAATGTGCTCAAAAACATCTCGGATGTCGGTTCGTTTGGCCGTACGATCGCGATGTTCGCTTAATTACGACGGAATGCGCATAAGCGCGAAAAACGATCCAAATGACGCGACGAATGGATTTTTCTTATTCCAAACACTAAAATAAAATATTTTAGTGCTTACATAAATTTTTGGATGTCCGGATGTATTCAGAACGTAAGTTATGCGCGAAAATGCAAACTTGTGCACTTTTTGACGCTTTTAGTCCCTGAAAGACCCAAAAGTTTATTTTAGCACACCGAACCCCTCAAAGCCTATTTCTAAGCTATATAAAGGATATTTAAGGTGTGTTTAACTTATGTTCATGTTCCGGAATGTTCGTTACTGTTCAAATTGGTATACTTTCGTAGTTTGTCAAGTTTAGTCCCTGTAGGCGAATTAACTTGTTTTTGCCATACCAAAGCCTTCAAAACTTATTTCTAAGTTATGTAAAGGTTATTTAAGGTATGTTAAGTATATGTTGATGTTCCGGAGTATTTGTCGCATTAAACTGATTACGTTTACGCACCAGTTTGCGTATAACTCTCCAGAAAGCGATATAGAGTTTGAAATTGAATAAAAGTCAAAACATGAAAAATGTAAAACACAACCAAACAAAAATTGGGATCAAATAACATTGTTTTATTGATAATTGAACTGTTCACAATGATTACAAGCACATATGTTACATTCTCTTTCTTAAGAGCTTCTCTCTGTGCAGCACGAATACGCAACGAGAGGTCTGTCTGTATAATCATCTCCAAAGCCCTAACCCTTATGGGCTTAATCCTCTCTTTTCGACTTAAGGCGTCTGCCACCACATTCGCCTTTCCTGGATGATATTTGATTTCGCAATCATAATCATTTAACAGCTCTACCCAACGTCGCTGTCTCATATTCAACTCTTTTTGATCGAATATGTGCTGGAGGCTCTTGTGATCCGTAAAGATCATGCATCGGGTACCATAGAGATAATGCCGCCAAATCTTCAAAGCAAACACCACTGCGCCTAATTCCAAATCATGTGTGGTGTAATTTTTCTCATGAACCTTCAACTGGCGCGAAGCATAAGCGATAACCTTTTGTCGCTGCATCAGCACACAACCCAATACCTGACGCGAGGCATCACAGTATACCACGAAGTCATCGGTGCCTTCGGGTAGGGATAAAATAGGTGCATCGCAAAGCTTGTTCTTTAGTAGCTGAAAGGCTTCCTCTTGCTTATCTCCCCATTCATACTTCTTGTCCTTTTGAGTAAGGGAGGTCAGCGGTTGAGTGATTTTAGAAAATTACTCAATGAATCGGCGATAATACCCAGCTAAACCCAAAAACTGTCGGATCTCGGTTGGCGTCTTCGGAGTTTCCCAATTCTTAATTGCCTCAATCTTGGTGGGATCCATATGGATTCCATCTTCATTCACTACATGACCAAGGAATTGTACTTCACGCAACCAGAACTCGCACTTTGAGAACTTAGCATACAGTTTCTCCTTCTTGAGTCGCTCTAAGATGGCTCTGAGGTGTTGCTCATGCTCTTCCTTCGTCCGCGAATAGATCAAAATATCGTCGATAAATACAATCACGAATTTATCAAGATATGGCTTGCAAACTCGGTTCATCAAATCCATAAACACTGCTGGTGCATTTGTCAAACCAAATGGCATCACTAGAAACTCGTAATGTCCATAACGAGTTCTAAAGGCAGTCTTTGGAATACTCTCTTCTTGTATCCGCAGCTGGTGATAACCTGATCAAAGATCGATCTTGGAGTTATAACTCGAACTCTGAAGTTAGTCGAAGAGGTCATCAATCCTTGGCAAAGGATACCGATTCTTGATGGTTAACTTGTTTAGCTCTCGGTAGTCAATGCACATATGGAAACTACCGTCCTTCTTTTTGACAAATAGAACTGGAGCTCCCCAAGGCAAGAAGCTTGGTCGAATGAATCCCTTGTCCAAAAGCTCTTGAAGTTGCGTCGACAACTCTTGCATCTCGGAAGGCGCAAGTCGATAAGGTGCCTTGGCTACAGGCGCGGTGCCTGGAACCAAATCAATATGGAATTCGACTTGTCGTTGGGGCGGCAATCCTGGCAAGTCTTCGGGGAAGACTTCAGGATATTCCCTCACCACAGGGATATCTTCCAGCTTCGGCTCTTTGGCTTCTTTATCAACAACGTGAGCCAAGAAGGCAACGCATCCTTTCCGCAACAACTTTCGTGCTTTCAAGCAACTGACAATCCGTAGAGGCGCATCATACTTTTCTCCGTGCACTACAATCGTCTCTCCATTCGTTGTCAGAATACAGATAATCTTCTTATGACATACGATCTCAGCTCGGTTGCTCGACAACCAATCCATTCCAACTACCACGTCAAAGCTTCCCAACTCAACTGGTAGAAGATCGAGCGTAAACTCATGCTCTCCAAGTTCTATCACACAACCTCTAATCACTTCATTTGCCTCTACTAGCTTCCCATTAGCTAGTTCTATCGAGTACGGAATATCTAGCTTACTGGCAACTAACCCAAGTATATTCTTAAATTCTAGGGACACGAAGCTATAATCGGCACCAGTATCAAATAGCACAGATGCAAAGTGTTGATTGATAGGGAACGTACCAATGACCACGTTCGGATCTTGGCGAGCTTCCCTAGCCCCAATGTTGAAGACTCTTCCTTGGGCTTGGTTGTTCTTCGGGCAATCCCGCTTGAAATGCCCAACATCTCCACAACTAAAGCATCCTTGACCGTTCCCAGTACCACCCTGATGGTTGTTTTGGTTGCGTCTTTCTTGATTATTGTTTCCTCCGCGGTTTCCGCTACCAGCTTGATTTCCAGAACCACCACGATTTCATTATCATTTCCACCAGATCCTCCATTTCTTCGTCCGGTACCGTACCAGCACGCCTCCCTGGCATGCCCTACCTTGCCACAGTTCTCACATTTCCCATACCTACATCACCCTGTGTGATGATGCTGATAAATCTCACACTTGGGCAGGGTGCCCACGTAACCTTTCCCTTTGTTCTCAGAACCTGCAGCACCAGTCCTGACCTCGGCTGGTGGGTTAGCATCGCTTTTCTTGTTAGCACCACTGTTGTTGTTTCCTTGGGTACCCTTCTTAAAATTCGAGAACTTCCTCTTGTTCTCTCCTGATGACTCAACATGAGTCTCCTTCTTCTTAGTGTCAGAAATCGAGAACTTGTTCAAACTGATCACTTCTTCGGTCAGAGCCACGCTCAAATCAATGGCCTCGGTGATCATTGGAGGCTTTGAAGTAGTCACCATGCTCATTATTTGGGGTGCCAATTGTCACGGCTCCCGACCCGGTTTTACCCGTTTCAGGAGCCGCGGGACAGAAAACTCGTGGTAATGTTATTTAATTTGGCAGCGGAAATATTAACAGGATCTTTTAAACTGAAAATGCCTGATTATTTTATTCCACCTTTTCGGGACAAACCCGTAGTTTTCAATAAAGGAATTTCACGTGGAAATTCCCTGTTTACAAAAACATGTTTATTTATTTTATTTACTGAGCCACATTCTTCAAGCTGGTGTGCTACGCGGCACTTTTCCTGGTTCACAGTAAATCACCTGAAACATGTTTTAAAAAGATTTTTTCAGTGGGGAAATACTGGCGAGTCATCCAATTTGCATAAAACGACACATTGTTATAAATTACAGTATTAAGAGCGATTACAATTGCCTCAATCTTATAATTCGCCGGTTCAGTTGTCACTCGACCGGATCTATGACTGTGGTCATATCACTATTGGGTCCTTTCACCCAAAAGTGACGTATATCACTATTTAGGTCCTTTCACCTAAAAGTGATTTAAACAGTAGTCATTATGCACAATACCCCACTTACTGCCAGCAATTTAAGATAACAAAGACTTAATCCCTGTAAAATATAACTGAAAAACATTTGAGGTATTGTAAAACACTTTTGATAAAAAGAGAATGACTAACATTGTAAGTTTAGTTGGACAGAACCTTGCCTACTGATTTAGCCTCGTAACCTAGTTAAATAATAATGCACACGAAACTAGGTCAGTAACTTAATACAACATTTACGATAACTCACGAAATCAAAACCCTCACGACGAATGACAAAGTATAGCCCGAATTCGGGCAGCACTTAAACATCCATCGGATCGGTTTCAATCGATCGGACATTGTATCGTAGCAGTGATCGAGTTATTACCCTGTTGTCGCAGCAGAGATTCGTGCTTGTGTGTGTTTTTGAACAAAACAGTGTATAACTTCTCGTACGTAACATTTTTTTCCGTCTTAATAACTCTCCCATGCAAGTGCCAACCCCTACTATATATACTGGAAATTGGCCTCCCCCGCGTGTCATGCCAGGCTCCCTAGCCCCTGGCGCGTGTCGCGATAGTGACCAGTTTAGGCAAGGGTAGCCTGGTGTCCTGCTTAGCCTTGCTGAGTCAATTTGAACGAATTTTGAGAGTTATCTTCGTTTTTAGAGATAATTATCAATTAGGGGTTACCCCCCTCGAGTTTTAGGGGGTCCTGATCCTAGATTTGATCGTTTTAAAAATTATGGGTCATGCCATACCACTTCGGGGTCTCAATTAGGGTTTGCTAATGGACATAATTAAAATAAGAATTAATAATTTTGACAAGAGTTGTTACATCCTCCCCACCTTGTTTAAAATCTCATCCTCGAGATTTACTGGAACACGTGAGGATATCTTCGCTTCATTTCTGATTCCAGTTCCCACGTATACTCGGGTCCTCTTTTCGAATCCCATTTTATTTTGACTAGTACTAGTCTCTTGTGCTTAAGGAATTTGACTTTTCTGTCTTCTATTTGAAGAGGTTTCTCCACGAATTTCAACTTTTCATTTACCTCTACGTCTTGAAGAGGTACTACCAGGGATTCATCAGACAAACACTTCTTAAGATTAGATATATAAAACACGTCGTGTACCCCGGATAGTTCTTCCGGTAGTTGTAGACGATAGGCAACTGGTCATATCCGCTGGATTATTGGGAATGGTCCTACGTACCTTGGACTTAGCTTTCCTTTCTTTCCGAACCGAACTACTCCTTTCCAAGGAGAAACTTTCAAGAGTACCTTGTCTCCAACTTGAAATTCTAATGGCTTATGTCGATTGTCGGCATAACTTTTCTGGCGATCTCGAGCCGTCTTCAGTCTTTCCTTGATTTGTCAGTGGTTTCTGTACAATCTCGGGACCTGATAATTGGCTTTCTCCTATTTCTGCCCAACAAACTGAAGTTCTACACTTTCGTCCATATAGTGCTTCGAATGGGGCAGCTTCGATACTTGTATGATAACTATTGTTATAGGAGAATTCGATTAGTGGTAGGTGATCATCCCAGTTTCCACCAAAGTCTATTACACATGCCCTGAGCGTGTCTTCCAGGGTTTGGATCGTCCTTTCACTTTGTCCATCTGTTTGGGGATGATATGCAGTACTTAAATTCAGTCGGGTCCCCATTGCTTCTTGGAAGCTTGTCCAGAAATGCCAAGTGAAACGACTATACCTATCCGATACTATGGAGAGTGGGACTCCATGTAAGGATACTACCTCGCCGACGTATAATTTTGCTAATCTTTCCATGCTAAAGGTTTCCTTCATTGGCAGGAAATGAGCTGATTTGGTTAATCGGTACACAATTACCCAAATTGCGTCGTTTCCTTTCCTGGTTTTGGGTAACTTAGTAACAAAGTCCATTGTTATTAGTTCCCATTTCCATACAGGCATTTCTAATTGTTGGAGTAACCCTGAAGGTTTCTAATGTTCTGCCTTAACTTGTGAACAAGTTAGACACTTAGATACATATCTAGCTATGTCTTTTTTATTCCTATCCACTAGAAGTTACCTCTTAAATCTTGGTACATCTTATTATTACCAGGGTGCATGGTATACCTAGATTTATGGGCTTCCTCTAAAATTTTATCTCTTAAATTTCCTTGCTTAGGTACCCAAATCCTTTTCTTGTGGAATCTCCAAATTCCATCAGTCCCTTGTTCTAATTCCTTTATTCGTCCTTTCATTCCTTCAGCATCATCCTTGATTGCTGTCTCCTGTACATTCTTCAGTTGTTCTATTAGATCTAGCTGTAGATTTAATCTAAGAGCACGAACTCGTCTTTGCTTTTCATAATACTTACGACTCAATGCATCTGCTACTACATTTGCCTTTCCTTCGTGATATTGAATATCACAGTCATAGTCACTTAAAATCTCCATCCATCTTCTTTGCCTCATGTTTAATTCTTTTTGCCCAAATAGGTACCTTAAACTTTTATGATCCGTATAGACTGTAAACTTACTTCCGTACAGATAATGTCTCCAAATCTTTAGGGCAAAAATTATTGCTCCTAACTCTAAGTCATGAGTCGTATAATTTTCCTCGTGCCTTTTCAATTGCCTGGAGGCATATGCAATTACCTTTTTGTTTGCATCAGCACACATCCTAATCCTAGTTTAGAAGCATCACATAATACTTCAAAATCTTCTGTCCCTTCTGGTAAGGCAAGAATTGGGGCGTTTGTTAACTTTTTCTTTAAAACCTTAAAGGCCTCTTCTTGCCTAGGTCCCCACTCAAACTTGACTGCTTTACAGGTTAACTTAGTTAATGGAATAGCTATCTTAGAGAAGTCCTTAATGAAGCGTCTATAATAACCAGCTAATCCTAGAAAACTTCTAACTTCTGTTGCTGATTGTGGGACCTTCCAATTGGTGATTGCTTCTATTTTGGAGGGATCTACGTGAATACCTTCGTGATTCACCATGTGACCTAAAAATTGCACCTTCTGTAGCCAGAATTCACACTTCGAGAATTTGGCGTAAAGCTTTTCTTTTCTTAACAGAGTTAAGAGTGCATGTAGATGTTCACAATGTTCATCCTGACTTTTGGAATAAATAAGTATATCGTCGATGAAGACAATTACGAATTTATCCAAATACGGTTTACAGATCCTATTCATCATGTCCATAAATGCTGCAGGAGTATTTGTTAGTCCAAATGGCATGACTGTAAACTCGTAGTGACCATACCTAGTTCTGAAAGCAGTTTTAGGTATGTCTTCTTCTTGTACCTTCAACTGATGGTATCCGGAGCGTAAATCTATCTTAGAAAAATATCTAGCTCCCTGAAGTTGATCAAAAAGATCATCAATCCTAGGTAATGGGTATCGATTCTTAATTGTAACCTTATTCAATTCCCTATTATCGATACACATTCGCATCGACCCATCTTTCTTTTTCACGAACAACACTGGTGCTCCCCAAGGGGATGGACTAGGTTGTATGAATCCTTTACTTAGGAATTCATCTAACTGCTTTTTCAGTTTTAACATTTCGGTGGGTGCTAACCGATAGGGTGCCTTAGCTATTGGTGTAGTTCTAGGAATTAGATGAATTCTAAACTCTACTTCCCTATCTGGTGGTAATCCTGGTAGCTCTTCTGGGAATACATCCGGGTATTCTGATACTACAGGAATTTCCTTAAGTTCCTTACCTTCAGTGTTAATGATTACTGAAATCATATACACCATTCCTTATTTTCGTTCATAACTAGCAACTTTCATTACTAAAATGAACTTCATTGGTTTCCGCGGCTTATCTCCTGTAACCACAATTAATTCTTATCACAGAGGATTCGAGCATGGTTGGCTACTAACCAATCCATTCCTAGTACGACATCGAATCCGACTAAATTCATAGGTAGCAGGTTTGCAGAAAATTTATGGCCAGAAAGTTCTATCTTCCCTTCTTGAAGAACCTTATCTATGTTAACAGAATTACCATCTGCCGTTTCTACCGTAAAAACCTTCCTAAGTTTGGTTAAAGATTGCTTAAGAGCTTGGCATAATGAAGTATTTATAAAACTTTGGTTTGCACCAGAATCGAATAATACTTTTGCATAAATGTCATGCACAAGAAACGTACCAGCTATCACATCCGGAATCAAATCGGCTTCTTGCGTGGTCAGCTGAAAAGCTCTTGCGTTCTTCTTATTAGTTCCTTCAGCAGGTTTGGCCTTGTTATCGGCTGGCTTGACCAGTTTAGGGCATTCTGGTCTAAAATGCCCAGCTTCTCCGCAGTTGAAGCTGATCATAGATTTCTTCCTGCAATTCTCCTCTTGGTGCCCCGGGATTTTGCAGAAATTACAGTAACCCTTACATTTCCCAAGGTGTTTTCTCTTACAAGTACTGCAAAATGGAGCAGTGGAGGATTGCCCGGTTCCCTTTCTCTTGAAGTTGCTAGTATTATTACCCCCACAAAATCCTTGGGTAATCTTCTGGGCCAATTCCTTTTTCCTGTTTTCTTCTCTAGTACGCACCAGCCCGTCGGTTAGAGTATTTGCCAATTCAACCGCATCGTCAATTGTGCAGGGTCTCACAGCTTTGACGATCTCACGAATCTCGCTAATTAAACCCCAAATATAGCGAGAAATAAGTACCGGTTCTGGCGAGGCAAGAGTCGGCACAATTCTGGCATACTCGAAAAAATTCGAAGTATACCCTCGACAGTCAACATCCACCATCTGGTGGTTCAGGAACTTATTCGTCATGTGTTCCTTTTCGTAGGCGGGACAAAATTTTCTTTCCAGTAATTCCCTAAATTCCTCCCAGCTCATGGCATAAGCTACATCACTTCCCTTGGCTTGCAACACCGTATTCCACCATTCCAATGCCTCTTCCTTGAAGAGTTGGGATGCATACATACATAACCTTGTCTTCCTCTGCACATTTACTGATTTTGATTACTGCCTCGGTCTTTTCTAACCAACGCAGCGCGGCAGTCGCCCCTTCATTGCCTGCAAATTCAACGGGTTTACAGGCAAGAAATTCTTTATAGGTGCAACCAGGTGTTGCAACTTTCATTTTCTTAAGTATTGGGGCTTGAACCACATTATTATCATTGTTGCCGCCTCCATTGACACTGTTACTGAAATTTTCATCCCGAGTGCGTTTGCTGTGGTTGGCTTGGGAAGGTTCAGCAGGATTCTTAACAGCAGCAACAATTGCCGGGATAGCGTTGGCTATTCCCTGGGCAACGATATTTTCTATGTCTTGCCTATTAAGAAAATGATCCTCATTGTTTTGTTCAGATTGATTAACTTTATTGATTGGTTGGTTTTCCACGTTTTCCATCTGAACAATTAATAATATATGCAAATTATTGCCACAAATAGATAACAATCAAACAAAATAAAGCAATCACACATAATCACGTCAACACGTATAGCCCAAAATCATCGACTTTGCGACATTCATATTTTTATATAGTACTATGCGTCAATACAACCTATTTATGTTGCAAAAGTTTTATTTTAGTTATTATACATTATTATATTATTATTTATTATTATTATATATTATGTATATATATATATATATATTTCTGCATATTATTATTATTATACAATCACACAACCACAGTTAACCGGCCTTTCAGAAATGACGCTCCCTCTCGTCGTATTTCCAGGTGATGTTCTCCCCCACTTCCCGAATCCGGTTGCCCGCATCCACCAGCTCCTCGCCATAACGGTGTAACTCGGCAACGTTTTCTGCGCTCATAGGTGGAAATGGTGCAGGTTCAGGATCAAACTGGGGAAAATAGGCATTGGGGTTATTCATGAAATTCTGAAAGTGCCAGTCGCTTGTCCACCATTCCTCCAGCTAGCCTGTAACAGGTCGGGGGTTGACAATAGGATCTGGGATAGCAGGCTCCAAATTTATTGGAAGTTCAGATTGGGCAGGGAAATTGAAGAGGTTTTCATCGGCAGGTCCGATGAGGTCACAATTCGCCAGTTTGCGATCAAGCTCCTCCCATGGTGGCATTTCCTCGGCTTGCCCGGAACTTTCCCCGATCTCCTTTCCTTTCCCTTTGTCTTTCGGATCTTCAGTCTTTTTAACCTTCTGAGCAGCTGGCTTCTTCCTACGTCCACGTTTCCAGTCCAAGATTCTCCTCCTCTTTTTGGGCTTTGGTTTCTCCTGTGGCTGGGCCTGGAACATTATTGGCTCCTCAGTATCCGCCTGATAGCCGGGTTGAGTCCCGGTTGTATCCATATCGGTGGTATGGATAGTAAAGTTTCGGAGTGCCTCCGACAGTTCATTCATGTTGTTAGCACACGTGAAGAAACACACACAATTTTAAGTTAAAATTTTATTTATTAAATTTTCACAGAATCACAAAATAGCAATCTGAAAAATTAAGTATTTCTAAATACTTAATTGGCTTAAATCAGTGGCTCTGATACCACCTTTTTCTGTCACGGCTCCCGACCCGGTTTTACCCGTTTCAGGAGCCGCGGGACAGAAAACCCGTGGTATTATTATTTAATTTGGCAGCGGAAATATTAACAGGATCTTTTAAAATGAAAATGCCCGATTATTTTATTCCACCTTTTCGGGACAAACCCGTAGTTTTCAATAAAGGAATTTCACGTGGAAATTCCCTGTTTACAAAAACATGTTTATTTATTTTATTTACTGAGCCACATTCTTCAAGCTGGTGTGCTACGCGGCACTTTTCTTCGTTCACAGTAAATCACCTTAAACATGTTTTAAAAAGATTTTATCAACGGGGAAATACTGGCGAGCCATCCAATTTGCATAAAATGACATATTGTTATAAATTACAGTATTAAGAGCGATTACAATTGCCTCTATCTTATAATTAGCTGGTTTAGTTGTCACTCGACCGGATCTATGACTGTGGTCATATCACTATTGGGTCCTTTCACCCAAAAGAAACGTATATCACTATTTAGGTCCTTTCACCTAAAAGTGATTTAAACAGTAGTCATTGTGCACAATACCCTACTTACTGCCAGTAATTTAAGATAACAAAGACTTAATTCTTGTAAAATATAACTGAAAACATTTGAGGTATTGTAAAACACTTTTGATAAAAAGAGAATGACTCACATTGCAAGTTTAGTTGGACAGAACCTTGCCTACGGATTTAGCCTCGTAACCTAGTTAAATAATAATGCACACGAAACTAGGTCAGTAACTTAATACAACATTTACTATAACTCACGAAATCAAAACCCTCACGACGAATGACAAAGTATAGCCCGAATTCGGGCAGCACTTAAACATCCATCGGATCGGTTTCAATCGATCGGACATTGTATCGTAGCAGTGATCGAGTTATTACCCTGTTGTCGCAACAGAGATTCGTGCTTGTGTGTGTTTTTGAACAAAACAGTGTATAACTTCTCATACGTAACAAATTTTTCCGTCGTAACAACTCTCCCATGCAAGTGCCAACCCCCACTATATATACTGGAAATTGGCCTCCCCCGCGTGTCACGCCAGGCGACCAGTTTAGGCTAGGGTAGCCTGGTGTCCTGCTTAGCCTTGCTGAGTCAATTTGAACGAATTTTGAGAGTTATCTTCGTTTTTAGAGATAATTATCAATTAGGGGTTACCCCCCTCGAGTTTTAGGGGGTCCTGATCCTAGCTTTGATCGTTTTAAAAATTATGGGTCATGCCATACCACTTGGGGGTCTCAATTAGGGTTTCCTAATGGACATAATTAAAATAAGAATTAATAATTTTGACTAGAGTTGTTACACCAATCCCCAAATGAAACGTTCAATACGCTTGAATTCTGGTTCTACCATGTAAGGGACAACACGAGACAGGTCATGGAATCTCTGTACGTACTCAGCAATCTTAGGACCATCCATATTCAGATTCCAAAACTCGGTTTCCAACTTCTGAATCTCAGCTCTCGAGCAGTACTTCTTGCGCATCAGTTCTTTCATCTCATCCCAAGTCATAGCATACGCAGCATCCTCACCTAGAGTCTGAACCTGAATGTTCCACCATGATAGAGCTCCGTCTAGGAATAGTCCAGAAATATAAGTGACCTGGTGCTCTGGCGCACACTTGCTCATTCGCAGCACAGAATCTGTTTTCTCAGCCCATCTTACGAAAGCCACAGCACCTCCGGTGCCGTCAAAGTTCAGAGGTTTACAGTAAAGGAACTGCTTGTAAGTACAGTCTGTACCAGCAACATCATTCACAGTAAGCATTAGCAAACGCACATGGAATGTCCAAACGTATTATAATGTGTCTTAAGTGACTTAAACATTACCGTGAGGTGGGTTATTTCTTGAGGTACCTCCGCTGTGTTCAGAGTGTAGGGCCTCATGTTGTGCGATTCCCTGTGAAATCCGTTCTTGCAGTTCTGCCTCTGTTGTGGGCAACTGATTGTTCCTTCGAGGAGGCATCTTCTATAATGAAGATTGGACAGGTCAGGTCTTATTAAAGATTCAAGCACCTAAGCATCTATTATACGAATAAGACCTAGGAGTGTATATACATAGGTATATAAGTAATTATCATAACAAGCAATCTTATCACAATCATAGCACAAGCATGAAATTCAACAATGTATTTAATGAGAACATTACGATTGTGCTTTCATTAATCATCGACCACCAATATTGTTACATGTTTTACAAATGTATTGTATCAAAAGGGAACACAGGGTCACACTACCCTTGTCCAAAACGTCTATCAGTCTATAGCAGTCATACAATAAAAAAGGTGATCTCCAAAAGGCTTCACTAGCTCAGCTCAATAGCGGTGCTCTCATCAAAAGCAAGCTACCTACATAAAACCAAAAACCGGCTATGCTGATGGTGGTGGAGGAGGAGGTGGAGGAACAAAAAGAAAGCTACGCACATGCGCAAGCTCCTCCTCAAGATCATAAACATGACGCAACAGGTAACTGATCTGCTGCTCAACTATGAGAAATCGAGTGTCAAACTCAGGAAATGGAGTAAGCGGTGCAGGAGGATGTGAAAACGGGGACGGTGATGAACGAGGAATAAATGCAGGATGACACGGACATGGCAAAGGGCGCGGTATCATCTCAAGCTCTAAAATCCTGCGACTCATGATCTCATACTGGAGCTGCAATGATAGAAGTGACTCATCCCGTGTATAACCAGTAAAATGCGAGGGATGGTAGGGATCAGAAATCGGCATGGTGTACGGCGGGAACCATCTGAGTGGCTCATCAAGTGGTGAAGAAGTAAAATGAGCAAAAGGTGCAGACTGAGGTATATGGGGAAAAGCTGCTGAATCATGAGGGTCATGGCTAGGCTGCTGGCTAGAAGTGCCTTCCCCTGGACGGGGTGCGGGTATATCCTGCAAGAAAACAATAGGCAGGTCGACACGGTGTACATCAGACTCCACTGGGTGAAAAGGAGCAACATCGGCGGGTGCAGGTGCAAGTGGAGGGGTGACTGGCTCAATAATAGGAGGGTCAACGGGTGCAGGAACTAGATCAAGTATGAGTGGTGCAATGTCAGGTATGCCAAATAGGATAGGGTCATGATCAGGCAAAGGCTCAGGAGCAGGTATCGGCTCAGGATCAGCAGGTGCAGCATCGGGCTGATCATCAGGAACAAAGTCTAGCTCAAGACCAAGCTCAAAGTCATGTGGAGGGGATGGTGTAGCTGACATGGCTGTATCGTCATCGGAATCAGTGGCGTAACATCGCAAACCAACTGCCTGCAAGGCGGAAGATGTCACAGACTCAAAGGAATCCGAGACAGAGTGTAAGCTAGAATCAGAAGAAATCTCAATAACGGGAATCCCTAGAAGTGGAACATCAACAACGTCCTCATCAAGCTCTCCATCGCCATGAGCGTCATCGGGAGGGCCGAGGACCATCAACAAACAAATCAAAATCATCGTCAAACAGATCATCGAATGGCTAATCCTCAGGAGGAATGACCACTAGTAGAACAGGAGCGAGAATCGGCACCACAATATGCTCACCATCGAGATGACCGATGATAAGATGATCGTGGACAGGAATGGGAATAACAAAAGGATCCTCGTCTGGGATACCATCAGCAAGTGGTAAGTCATCTCCAAAATCGGGCAGCGCAAATGGTTGAAAATCATCGTCGTCATCGAACATCATCTCCGGGTCACTCTCTGTATTGGATGTAAGTATCTCCGGCTCAGGTGCACTCTCGCTATCAGAGACGAGGGCCATAGGGTCATCAACGTCTGATAACCCGCTCTCTGAAGACGACATACCGCCTGTAACATAACAATCATAACATATGCACATATATTAACCACTAACGTTTAACTTGCAATTAAAGGAAATGTATCATGGAATTATGTATCCTCGTGATTCCTTACGAACCCCTTTCTATCCTTCCTAGTCTCCCAGACTAGACCACCTAGTCTCCCAGACTAAACCACCCAGTCTCCCAGACTAAACCACCCAGTCTCTCAGACTGAACCACCCAGTCTCTCAGAATGAACCACCCAGTCTCTCAGACTGAACCATAAACATAAACCTTGAAATGTGTTTCGTGTCTTTTTGTTTGTAAAAATGTTTGTTTTCCTGGATCTGGGCGTTTCGTGTATGCCATGAAAACATGTTGTAAAAATATTTTCGTGAGAGCCCTAATGATTGTAGTCTAGACTCGAGAAGGAATCCTAGTTCACTACAATCGAAGCTCTGATACCAAACTGTCACACCCTGACTTTTACGGAAGCGTGATTATGTGTGACTTGCTTAATATCATTGCATTCAATCATAACATCCATTATATGATAAAACTAACGATGATCATCCATTAAATAAATTTAGAAACATAATAACATTGTCTTGATACGTAGACTCCAAATTCGAATTACAAACCATACGAATTGTTTAAAGTTCCACAAGGACTTAACAAAAGACTTTAAATAAAACCAGGATTTGGAAGAGGTGTCTTGTCCAGGATAGGACACCCTAACCAAACCCCAAGACTATGGATGACATCTTCTATTCTTAACAACACTTGAAACTTCCGAACGCCCGCCAGATCCACATTTTAATTCCCTGAAATACATGTAGTTTGAAAACATCAACAAAAGTTGAGCGAGTTCATGTGTTTTTGTGTGTGTATGAGTAAACCTTTGCAATCATTGAAAATGTGTATGTATGTTTGTAAGTGAATATGAACAGATCAATTAATGGTTTGCAAGGCCATTAACATGTGTGCAACGGTGTAGGAATGCTCAATCCTTCGTGTGTTTTGTACCGGGCCTCCCGACTGGAACGACATAGTCACCACATGCGGTCAACTCGCGGACCCATGGGTGGGGCTCGCAACACCCAAATAGATCTATCACTCATGCCCCTCGGTCCTTATAAAGGATTAATGGTCTCAAGCTAACGCCTACCCATTCACATGATCTAACAGTTCATTTCATTTGTAATCGTAATCATTTGTAACACGTATTTCACCCCCGAAGTTATAAAACGAAAACAATTAAACAAAAGGGGAACATGAACTCACAGTCTTGCGTTCTTCGTAAGCACCGTAACTCAAAGCTTCTTCGGATATACACGACTACCTACAACGTACTAAGGTCCATTAGACGAGCGGGTCGTGCCTTGACTTAGTATTGATTAGTGTCTTTGAGTTACGTTCTTTTGTATCTTTAATATTATTCCAAGTTATATAATTATTTGTTAAAATAATAAATATTTTAACTTAAATTATATATTTATTAAACTCTGGAATAATTGTTAAAACAAAATATTTTAACTTAATACTTCCACACTATCTATACTTGTATATCCTTCCCAAGGATGAGTGTATTTGTATTCGTATTCTTATACTTGTATATTTTTGCCATGTATTGGGGTCGTATTCCGGTGTGTATTTATACGTATGAGAATACGTATTTTTATTGTATTCATTAAATATTCTTATACTTAATTTCGTATTAACTTTTCCGGAATATTATCTTTAATAAAAGTTCACCAATATATATTTCCAATATATATATATATATATATATACTTTAAGAAATACTACTTGTCTACTTAGAAAAAATATTTATAATCTTTCCCTTGGGAAAAAATATATGTATTTTCATATAAGTTCCAAAAATAATATATTTTCAAGTCTAACTTGGAATATATATATATATACACACTTATTTTTCTCCAAAAATAATATATTTCGTTTTTGTTTGAGAAAATATATATATTCCCTTCAAAATAATATATCTTCTAATATTTCCAAGAAAAACATCTTTTTATTAACCAAAAAATAATATATTTTCTTCTTGTCAAAAACTTTGTAATAATTGTAGAAATCATATTTTCATCCACTTGGTGTCCAAAATATTTTTTACCAAAATATACTTGTGAATATTATTCCCGGAATATTTTATAAGTTATATTCCTTAGTTCGGTTTCACCAATATTTTGTGTATAACTTGTATATTCATATTCTTGGAATTTTGGTAATATTTTGGATGGTAATTTTTTGTATTTTGATGAGTTATAATATTTCAAGTCCTAAAATAATATAACTAATACACATAGTATACAAATAATCACACACATGGTGTCATCTAAATATATATTTCCTAAATACATATTTAGTCACTTTTATTTATAAAAACCAACCTCCAATATTTGAAATTTTGAACAAAAATTATATGGCAAATTTTATGTGAAAACCCATGGTTTAAAATACACTTGTAAATATTTGTTTAGAAATATTTTTCTAAGTGTTTAATTTTTAGAAAAAATTTGCCATAGTTTCCCCTAAAAATGGACGTTTCCATGCTTTCAAGCATATCATTTTCTTTTGTAAAAATCAACACAATCAATCAACAATAAACAATCTTTACTTACCAATTTTTCCAAAAACAAGCATAATCTACTACTTCATGAACTTGAATATTTGTAAAAATTTGTAGTAACTTACTAGTGTTCTTAGTAAGCCTTGTTACCTTCTAAAGTGTGATTGATTCTTTAAAAACTTCACTTTTAAAGAATATAGATCTTTACAACTTATGATCATATTTTCTAAAAATGTTTCTTCATGGGTTTTTCTTGTTACACATATACTTCTACACTTGTTTAACCTTTAAAAATAGTGTTTATTTATGTAAGAACCAAGATCAAGTAAATCTTATATTTTTAACTTGGTTTCTTGAGAAATCACTCTTAAAATTTTAGATCTACATTAATAACAATTCACTTTGATCATTATTTTACAAGAAAACCACATATTCTTTCAAGTTCATGCTTCTCATGAGGATGATCCATTAACTTCTATCATGTTTATCCTCTCATCTTGCTAGATTATGTTTTTAATCATGATCTAGCAAGATCATATGATGATCAACATCATTTTCACAAGCAAACAATGATCAACAAGTATATCAACACCTAAACAACTTAGTTTCTTCATTATTCAAGCTTATGTTCAAGTTTACTTCTTGTGATTCTTAGTGTTCTTCATGATTAACATTATGAATCTTCTTTTAACCACTTAAAATAGAAGTAAAATGGAAAGATCAAAGCTCTTACCACTAGCTCAAGGCTAGGGATGATCAAGAGAAGAAAACAAGTGGATAAAAGCAAATGAACAAGGTCCTTGAACTTCCGTAGGCTCCTAGCTCCTTTGTCTAACCTCTAACACCTTTGTATATGCTTGTTTTGTATGAGAATGATTGAATGATGGTGGGTGTGTGGGTGTTGAGTTTCGGCCGAGAACAAGCAAGGAGAAGGAGAGAAAGAGTGTGTGTTTTAGTGTGTGAGAAATGAAGTTATGTTCATGTTGTGCATTCTTATAATCCATTTCAAGTGTTTAACTCTTGTATAACATGTTTCTAAAGTTAACAACAATATCAATTAAACAGTTGAAGAAAATCCATGGGTGGGCCATATGTTGGCCGATTTCATAGGTTGGGGGGGGGGGTATGTAGACTAGGTTTGTAAACATTAGTTAGTTTAGGGTAAAAATGTAAGTATTTAGTTAAGTGTTTTAATTACTAGATATTTATGATGTGTTATGATGTTCGGGGACCATAACTAGCTTGGTAATGTTAAAACAGTGCTTCTAGTGTAAATTTGATGTTTCGGGTAGTGTCCGATTGTTCGGTTGGTTACCGGTTCGTTAAGGTGAACTATGCAGTTTAGTGTGCTTTATGTACCCTTTTGTGACACTTTTGATTCCCGACACTTAGGAAAACATTCAGAACCATTTAACCATATTTCTGCATGATATTACTGTGTTCAAATGCTGAAAATTGCTGATTTTTGCTGAATTCTACAGTTTATGTGAGTTTTAGGCACTTTCCGGCACTTAAACTACCTAGGAAGGCAGTTTTATGATTCCTTACTTTCCTACACACTATACTAGTGTAATACTTGGTTTCTCGCTCATTCTGTGTCTCAACACACTGTCTGTCTATGCACTGAGTTCTGTCAGCATTTTCCTGATTTTTCTGATAACTGTGCTAATTGTGTTTCGTGCATCATTTGAGTCAATAAAGCTCTCATGCAATAATGACATGTCATTTGAAATATGTGATGCACATGCAGGTATAAAGCAGTAATCAGAAAACAGTTCAAGTCATTAATTGTAATTCAGCACAGTCATTAAGCACCAATCATGGTTTAATAGTTGTACGGATACCTGAAATTTTGATAGTTGTCACAGTTCGCATACACCATGATTTTAGCATGAACGAATGGGATTTAAGTCTACTACGCATGATAAAGTAACCGACTTGTTAGTCGTGTAGGGCTATAATCGTAATTATTATTGTAGAGGTATAAGACACATAGGAAAATTATTACTTTTGTGTTTTTATCTATTAAGCAATAAGACAAGTATATATTTTTGTTAAAATTATTACAATGCACTACAAAATACAGATTCATTTAGGTGCACACGTTAAATTGAAGGAACAATGATATTCGTGGCTATACACTTGAACATCTAAGATCCGAAAATGGAAATTTACAACTTAGTAAACTAACACTAGCAACTACTAACAAGGGAAAAATTATGAATTGTTATTAGTTTTATCTTAACTATTTGGGTTATCGTCGTGGTTTGGTGCCCTCTGCCATGTGGGCTGGTAACGGCGCTAAACAAATAAGTCTTTAACGGGCGTGAAAGGGAGAAAGAAGTGGGGCTAGTAAAATCAAAAATTCAATTTATAATATTTTATTTTCAACTAGGGTGGGCAATTTGGGGTTGCTACCCTCCCCCATCTTATAAAGGGTCTTTTCTTTTGCTCCCGGTGTTTGTTTTTCTTTTACCCCTAACTCCCCTCGAGTTAGCGGTTTATTGTGCTGTTTTTCTGTTTGCGTTTGACTCTGCGCATGGCCCCCGCACGTAGAGGTAGAAACGTCAAGACTGTTGGACTGGCGTCAGCGTGTGATAGTGGGTTAAGGGCTTACCCCCTTAAGCATTTCCATGAATGCAAGGATGGTAAACCGGGGTCTAGTGGGTTTTTTCGCCTTCTTGAACACATGCAAAGCACCCACCTTAAGACTGAAAACAGGAAGATTTATGTGAAGGAGGCTATCACTAAGGATTTGGACCTTTTTCTGGATGTGGGGGAAGTCCTACTGGCAGGAGGAAAATGGTTATGTGGGGAGTGCATGGTTATGCATGCCCTTAGTAGGGGGTGCAAGCATGGTGATGAGATGGTGTCTTTTGTTCCAATCTCGGGGGACGTGGACGATTTCATTGTTGGGATTAGGAAGCCATGTCAAGTGGTAGTCGACACTTTTATACTCTCCCCGGAAGGGGTGGTAACTGATGTTGCCCTTCTCGAGCGTTTTTTTTCCCTCCGTTTTCAAACCGTTAAATGCATCCCCCCCCCCCGAGTTGTCGACTGGCGTTCACTCAGGTTTTAATGGGTGCCCTACGTAAAGTGGTAGCGTCTCCAGGCTCAGTTGAAAATTGGGTTCAGTTGCTTTTGTTGCCGTGTTGTACATTGAGGGTTGTCAGGCCTTCTTCCAGGCAGGAGAGGAGATCAGGAAATAGAAAATCCCTGCAATGCAGCAGCATCTTGCAGGCGCTTGCATTGTGGAAAGATGGGTCTGGTTTCACAGATCTGGTTTCTTCTCTTTTGAATAGTGGGGGGGGGGGGACGCGGGGGAGCCTAGGAGGGTTTCCGGAAGGGGCGAAGACAATAAAAAGGATCCCAATATCAAGCAATGCCTACGGAAGGCCAGGGATGGGCATTTTACGGCGGCGGTCAAAGTTTTATGTTCCAGTGGGGTTGCCCCCTTTGGAGAATCGACCATGAAAGCTCTTATTGATAAACATCCGGTGGTGGCACCCCCATCAATGCCTCCCAACCCTATTGTCCAACCCACTTTTATTGCAGCAGAGGATTGCGTGCTTAAATGTATCCAATCCTTCCCTAGAGGGACATCTTGTGGCAGAGATGGGATGCGGGCCCAACACTTGTTGGACGCTATTGGTTGTGAGGGTTCGGTAAGTTCCTCGGGTCTGCTCACAGCTATTACCGGAGTCGTCAACCTATGGCTTGAGGGGCTTTGCCCTAAGGTGTTGGCCGAGTTTGTGGCCTCAGCCCCCCTTACCCCCTTATTGAAACATGATAATGGTATTAGGCCTATCGCCGTGGGGGGCATCTGGCGTAAGTTGGTCTCTAAGGTGGCTATGAAGAAGGTTGGGAAGGACATGGCCCAGTATTTAGGGGATTTTCAATTCGGGGTTGGTACACCAAATGGGGCGGAGGCGGTGCTTCATAGTGCGAACAGGTTCCTGAACTCTTTTCATGAAGATGGGTCCATGGCCTTGCTTACGGTAGACTTCACCAATGCTTTCAACATGGTTGACCGCTCAGCGTTCCTCCAACAGGTCCACCAACATTACCCATCTATCTATCGGTGGGTCCAATTCCTGTACGCTCAACCCGCTAGGTTGTATGTTGGCAGCGAGTGTATTGGGGCCACCACTGGAGTGCAACAGGGAGATCCCTTAGGGCCCCTTCTCTTTGCCCTAGCCTTACACCCCCTTATTCTCCGTGTCCAGGAGCACTGTAACCTCCCCTTTCATGCTTGGTATTTGGATGATGGCACGATTATAGGTAACGCAATGGAAGTTGCTAAAGCCTTGGACATCATCAACACGGAGGGACCATCCCTAGGGCTCCATCTCAATATTAAGAAAACGGAAGTGTACTGGCCATCGTGTGACGGTCTCAAGGTTCAGGACGGCCTTTTTCCGAGAGGGATAGGTAGACCTGAGAGGGTGGTTAAGCTCCTTGGGGGGGGGGCGGTTAGCCGAGATTCTGCTTTTATCGGGGAATTAGCTGGGCGGCGGGCATCGACAGCGGTTGACCTTATGAAACTCTTGCCCTGCCTCCAGGACCCCCAGTGCGAGCTTCTTCTTTTAAGGTCATGCATGGGGGTTGCTAAGTTACTGTTTGGGCTGCGTACCTGCCAACCCCACTTGATGGCAAATGCGGTATCCTGTTTTGACGATGGTCTCCGAGAGGCTATCGAAGACATTGTTGTTTACGGGGGGTCCTACTTTGGTGACCTTCAGTGGCGTTTAGCATCTTTGCCTATGCGTCTGGGTGGCTTGGGCCTCCTCTCAGCTCGGGATGTTGGAGTTTATGCTTTTGTGGCGTCTAGAGCTCAGTCGTGTGTATTGCAAGACCATATCCTTCAGACCAGTGGGGTTGTTAAGCTTGACGCAGACTACCAACAGGCCCTTGAGTACTTAAGTGTCTCTCTTCCAGACTTTGATATTGGCGGTTTCTCTAATATGGACACTGCCCCCCCAAAGCCACAAAAAACTTTGGCGAATGCCCTATTTGACAAAATCGCTCGGAGTCTGGGAGAACCATTTGATCTGTCTCCCCGCCAGAAGGCGGTGATTGAGTGCTTGAAAGGCCCCCATGCGCAAGATTTTTTGACTGTTATCCCGGTCGAGGGGCTGGGGCAATGCATGTCGGCTGTTGAGTATAGGGCTATCCTCAAATACCGGCTGATGATCCCTATGTATTCAGAAGACGAAACCTGCCCAATCTGTCGTAAAGCCTGCATGGATAAATACGGGGAGCATGCTGTTCATTGTAAGGAGCTCCCTGGTTTCAAATATCGGCATGACTGGGTGAGGGATGTTTTGGGGGACATCTTGAGGAGAGCGGGGATTTCTACCAAGAAGGAGGCCCCTGTGAATTTCCTTACAGACCCCATGGAAGGGAGATCTACATTGAGACCAGCGGATCTGCTCGTCTTTGGCTGGGCAGGAGGGAAACATGCTTGTGTGGATCTCACAGGAGTCTCCCCCTTAGCTGGTTTAAGGGAAAGCGGGTTTGTAGCAGGACAAGCTATAAGGAAAGCGGAATAAAAAAAGGTGGATAAACACGCTAAAGCATGTGCTGATAACCAACACGCATTTGTCCTCTTCGCCTTCGACACCTTTGGCTCTCTAGCTCCAGAAGCTATCCGTTTGTTGACTAGGGTCCAAAAGGTTGTCCACAGCAGTTGCTCATCAACAGGGGGCAGGGGTTTGTCTTTAATAGGCTAGGGTTTGCTATTCAGAAAGGGGTAGCGGCGCAACTTGTTGCTCGCTTACCTGCGATATTGATGTAAAGTGCACTTAGTTTTAAATATATAAAAAAAACTAGGTTACAACACGGGGTTGAATAAAAAAAATTTATATACTAAATAATAAAACATTATATCTTTAAAAACCTCCTTTATTGCACGGGTTGAATAAATATAATTTTATATATTAAATAATAAAAATTTATATCTATAAGAACCATATTGTACGGGTTGAATAAAAGTAATTTTATATACCAAATAAAAAATTTATATCTTTAAAACCACGTGTATTACATGGGTTGAATACTGTAATATTTTTTACTAAATAATAAAATAATACATCTTAAAAAAAACCTCATTTATTACACGGGTTGAATAAATGTGATTTTATATACCAAATAATAAAAAAATTACATCTTTAAAAATATGCGTATTACACGGTTTGGATAAATGTAATTTTCTGTACTAAATAATAAAAAATATATATCCTTAAAAAACCCCGTGTATTGTACGATTGAATAAATCTAACTTTATATATCAAATAATAAAAAGTTATATCTTAAAACACCTCATGTATTACATGGGTCGAGTAAATGTAATTTTGTATAGTGAAAATAAAAATATTTAATATATTAATACAAAGTTTGGTTTTCGTGATAAAAATAGATTATTCTGTTGTTGCAAAATTTGTTAACGAAGTCTCAATAAATGTAACCCTTTATTTTAAACTCCTTTAATATATAAATGATAAATAATATTAGTTAATTTTATTTCAAGTTTCGTAAAATCTATTTGATACCAAACTAAACAAAACGTTCAAATATATAGTTAAAATCAAATTAGATAACTAAGTTTGAATTTGAAGTAAATAGATAAATATAAAAGTAATAATTAATTGAGTTAATTACTGTTTTCGTCCATGTGGTTTGTCAAAAATCACTATTTCAGTCCATTAGTTTAAAAATTGCAATTTCAGTCCCTGTGGTTTCACTTTCGTAACCATTTCTGTCCCTATGGTTTCAATTTCGTAACAATTTCAATCCATTATTCTGTTAATTACAGGGACTAAAATGGTTACGACGTGCACTGAAATAGTTACGAAAGTGAAACCATAGGGACTGGAATCGTAATTTTTAAACTAATTAACTGAATAGTGATTTTTGACAAATCACAGAGACGAATACAGTAATTAACTCTAATTAATTCAAATAAATAATATTATAAATGAGAAGGAGATTAAACTAAATAATAATTATCTATAAGTTATTAAACTAAATAATAGTTAATAGGAGGGTTATCTACAATTAATTAGAAGAGATTAAATTAAAATAATAATTATCTATAAGAGATGACCTAATATGATGACAAGTGTTCCCAAAGTGGTTTCTTTTATTATAAAGTATAGATTTGCTAATCCCGTAGTTCTATCTTTTGTGTATTGGGCTTTTTGGACGCTTGCTCTTTTTTCTTGTTGGGCTAATGATCTTTTATGGGCGTGAAAGAGAGAGAGATGATAAGAATATGAGGGGTGGCTCATTTTTTTTAATTGCTCAGGTGTAATTTAGTCATTTCAACAAGATTAACTGAAAAATTTAACAGAGGTTAGTGATAAGGACTACCCAAGTTTAAAAATTGCAACCACTAGGACCAACTCTGTAATTAATGAACCCTGAGACCAACTCTGCAATTTTTAGGGGCGGACCTAGGTTATGCCCAAGGTGGGCGGGCGCACCCCTTGGAAAAAAAATTTAGTGTATATTTTAGGCAAAAAACTCGACCGCACCCCTTGAAAATATGCTTGAGCCACTCATCCGCACCCCCAACAAATCATTCCTGGGTCCGCCACTGGCAATTTTCGCATACCACAGAAACCAACCAGACATTTAACTCTTGGAATAATAAACCTTTCGATTACCTTGCGCCTTACGCATGTGCTTTGCACCGATAACAATTCTTTTTATTGTTATTAGTTAAACCACAACGTGATAGTTAAAGGATGGTTAGTTAAAGATCATTACTTACTCTCAATGATCAAAACAAACAAGTTGAATTCGCAGATGAGATGACAGTCTACAATTCTTAAGCTACATCTTAACTTGAAACTACTACCTCTTTTATAACTTTCCAAGTTGAGTCTTTCTTGGATAGAGTTGATATTTCCACAAATCCTGTCGCTAATTCTTAACCAATTATAAGTTCTTCTCAAGTTGCCACCTCTCCAACTTCCTCTCCGTGCGCAAATAAAAAACCGGTTCTAAAACTAGAACTGCAAAAAAGCCTAAAACCGGATATTGTTAGGAATTGGGTACGAAGGAACTCGTTATCGAACCCAACCTATCCGTCAGGTATATCCCAGTGCATTAAAATCTACCTGAACCAGTAAAAAAAACTTAAAATTTGAAACTCAACCCAACCGAAGCGATTAATTCCCTCTTACAAAAACCAGTTACATACTAGCCTGGTTCCACTGTTACCGGTTCTAACCCACTTTGACAATACCTGGAACCAGAACCTATACTTGGATTAAAGTTCAAAAGTAATAAATCAACGAAAGGTAATGATTTAAATCTTTGAGTAAATTGCCATTTTAGTCGCTAAGTTTTGTCCAAATTTGCCATTTTAGTCCAAATAGTTTTTTTTTTTTGCCTCTGGGTCCCTGACTTTTACATTTTGTTGTCATTTTAATCATTTTGTCAAACTCCATCCAAAAACCCAGTTTGTAACAGGGGTATTTTGGGGATTTCCGTAAAAAATGTTTTCAGTTGTCATTTTAATCCAATTCCAAAAAATCAAAAAATCAAAAAATTCCAAAAAATCAAAAAAATTCCAAAAAATTCAAAAAAATCTAAAAATAAAAAAAATCTAAAAAATCATAAAAATTCAAAAAAATTCAAAAAAATTCAAAAAAATCTAAAAATAAAAAAAATTCAAAAAAATCATAAAAATTCTAAAAAATCCAAAAATCATTAAATGTTTCGGCACGAACCGTTTCGAACCCGAACCGTTTCGAGCCGAACTGTTTCGACGCAAACCGTTTCGACCCGTACCGTTTCGAACCGTACCGTTTCGAACCGTACCGTTTCGACGCGAACCGTTTCGAACCGAACCGTTTCGACCCGTACCGTATCGACGCGAACCGTTTCGAGCCCGTACCGTATCGAAACGGTTCGTGTCGAAACGGTTCGGTTCGATACGGTACGGGTCGAAACGGTTCGCGTCGAAACGGTTCGGTTCGAAACGGTTAGCGTCGAAACGGTTCGGGTTCGAAACGGTACGGGTCGAAACGGTTCGCGTCAAAACGGTTCGGTTCGAAACGGTTCGCGTCGAAACGGTACGGTTCGAAACGGTACGGGTCGAAACGCTTCGCGTCGAAACGGTTCGGCTCGAAACGGTTCGGGTTCGAAACGGTACGTGTCGAAACGGTTCGGCTCGAAACGGTTCGCGTCGAAACGATTCGGTTCGATACGGTACGGGTCGAAACGGTACGGTTCGATACGGTACGGGTTCGAAACGGTTCGGTTCGATACGGTACGGGTCGAAACGGTTTGGTTCGAAACGGTACGGGTCCAAACGGTTCGTGCCGAAACATTTAATGATTTTTGGATTTTTTTAGATTTTTTAGAATTTTTTTGATTTTTAGATTTTTTTGAATTTTTTAGAATTTTTATGATTTTTTAGAAATTTTTTGATTTTTAGAATTTTTTGGAATTTTTTTGATTTTTTGGAATTGGATCAAAATGGCAACCGAAAACATTTTTTATGGAAAACCCCCAAAATACCCCTGTTACAAACTGGGTTTTTGGATGGAGTTAGACAAAATGATCAAAATGGCAACAAAATGTAAAAGTCAGGGACCAAGAGGTAAAAAAAAAAAAACTATTTGAACTAAAATGGCAAATTTGGACAAAACTTAGGGACTAAAATGGCAATTTACTCTAAATCTTTTGATTCATAGGAAGTTTATAGAAACTTCAATATCTAAACTCAATTTACATGAAACTTTACTTGCATATATTCAAGATTTCTAGTTACATGTTCAATTGGATCAGTTATAATAATCTATTTACTATTACACAAGCATTCATTTCCAACTTTTTTTTTATAGAACTTTTAACTGAATTATTGCATATCATTAAACTGGGTTTCTATTTACTTGATGTAATCGCATACAACTTAAATAAAATACATAGAGTTAATTACTGTTTTCGTCCCTCTGGTATGTCATAAATTACTATTTCAGTCGATTAGTTTAAAAATTGCGATTTCGGTCCCTGTGGTTTCACTTTCGTAACCATTTCAGTCCACCTCGTAACCATTTCAGCAATGTTTTCATAACCGGACCGGCTATCAAACCGGATGTCTTACCGGTTCACTGGTCGAACCGGGCGGACCGGTCGAACCGGGTTTAAGAACCGGATGATATAATTAATATTATAAATATTTAAGAAAAAAGAAATAGAGAAAAACTATATAAACAATTCTAAAACCAATAATATTAATACACGGACGTCAAAAGAAAATAAATCACATTTAAGAAATTGACTTTTGTCAACATTGACTTTCCCAAGACTTGCAGAGCACCTCCATTTAAACAAATGAGCTACCTCCATTTAAAAGGTGTACCTATTGGCACACTTATTTCACTATATGCACACTTAAAAAGGTGTTTTTTGTCTTTATATGCACACCCTGCAGTGTCGAACTGTGGCCAAAACGCGGCGTTTTGGTCCGGTTAATCAGAAAAAGACTGACGGGTGTCTGACGGGTCTGTTGACCGGACCAAAACGCCGAGCCTTGGCCGCGTTTTGGTCCTGTCAACCAGACAAAAGACTGACACCCGGTCTGGTTGACAGGACCAAAACGCTGCCAAAGCTCGGCGTTTTGGTCCGGTCAACAGACCCGTCAGACACCCGTCAGTCTTTGTCTGGTTACCCTGACCAAAACGCCGCGTTTTGGCCACAGTTCGACACTGCAGGGTGTGCATATAAAGACAAAAAACACCTTTTAAAGGTGACTATTGGCCCATTTAAAATAAGCTGGTATCTTTTCTTTAACAAGTCCGGCAAACCTTTTCGTCGAAACTATTTGTCATTTGGATGATGATTTCGCCGGAGAAGCAAGTCGCCAGAATGGGGGCTGTAGTCAAGATGTACAGAAACAGAAGTAGCACCCACACCGGCCCGAACTCTCCCACCGGATCTCCGGCCAAACCGCCGGTCACCGGCCAAACCGCCGGTCTGATGCACGAACGGTCTGAACAAGCGAACCGGCCCGGCGAAGCTTCCGACTCCCGGCCCGACCGGCCCGGCCGGCCGGTCCGGTCCGGGTCTGAAAACATTGCATTTCAGTCCCTGTACTAACAGAATAAATGGATTGAAATGGTTACGAAAGTGAAACCACATGGACCGAAATGGTTACGAAAGTGAAACCATAAAGACTGAAATCGCAAATTTTAAACTAATGAACTGAAATAGTGATTTTTAACAAACCATATGGTTGGAAACAGTAATTAAGTCAAATACAAATGAAAACCTAGTAGGAAAAGAAAAAAGAAAAAGAAAAACATTTCGATGATTCAAACGAGGAGAATGTGGCTCAGATCTATACTGTGAAGATCAGGCAACAGGGTCGATCACCGCCATGGCTACAACACCGGTTGCACCGAAAGAGCAAACAAAAAGACTAAAAAGCCCTTGTTGTTGCTCTCACATACCATCCGGGTTGCCCCGCCAAGATACGGGTCGAAGTTAACCCCATGACTGATTACGAAGCTCGGATATACAGAAATCATTATCATCATCGCCTTCTCAGTTTCAAGTTTCACCATCAAAAATATTTGTATACACAAACAAACACACACACAAACAAATATACCAAAGGGTATAAGGACTTTAGTAAACATGTTTTATTCTATCTGTTTTCTGTTTCTGAAGGGTTGTTGATCGAGTGAAAATGGGGATAAAATCACGGGCTCAACATCCTCAGATCGAATCCGATGATGACGTGGCATGAGAGAGGCAACAACCCTTAAAAAAAACTCCCGTTCTCTCTCGCCGGAGCCTCCTTTTTCCGAGCATCTTCTTCTTCTTCAGATCCCCATTTTTCATTTGCAGGTATCTGCAACTGGTTTTTAATGCTTGTAACAATTTCTATTTGTGTTGTTGGGCTTCTTTGATATTTACGAATGTGGGCTTGGGCTTGGCATTGGGCTGCGTAGGAAAAGAAGACTGAGAAATCAATTCTACTACTTGTGAATATGTTTTAAAACCGGTTTTTAAATTGTACCAGGTTAGGTTAGGTTAGGTTAGGCTCAGAAATTGTACAACCGGTTGAATCGGATTGTATCGGACGGTTCAACCGGATTGATTAATTATCCAAAACTACATAATTTCTTAAAAAAAATATTTCAAAAGTTAATCCATGATAAAAAAAAATAATCCAAAAATTCACTATTGGTAACTTTTTGGGGGCAAAGTTTTACTAAGAAAGTAAATCGTCACATTTTTTGGCCCATAAAAGATTAAAGAGTAGACTGCCATTTTGGTCCATGAGGTTTGGTTACTTTTGTCAATTTAGTCCAAAACTCAAACTTTTTGCATTTAAGTCCCTGTGGTTTCAATTTTATTGTCATTTTGGTTCAAAAGTAAAGTTAGCTCAGATTTCTCAAAAAAAAACCAAATTTTTGTCATTTTCCTAATGGGCAAAATGGTCATAAAAACTTTTATTATAACACATTATTAATTAAAATAATTAAAGAGTAAATTACGTTTTTGGCCCCTGTGGTTATATCAGTTTTACTATATTGGCCCAAAATAAGAATTTTTAACAGATCAGCCCCCATGGTCCCATTATCTAACCGTTTTGGCCCCTGAGACTAACTCCATCCATTCCCTGGTTAATTATTTGTCACATGCAAGGGTATTTTTGTAATTTCTCTTCCCCTTTAAATCTAATTTCTATTTACCCAGATTTTAAGAACACTCTTCATCTACATGAACTTGAACAAAAAAAAAAAAAAAAAAAACCAAAAGTTTCTGCACATCAGTTTCAGATCTTCATCAGATTTCAAGAACACTCTTCATCTACATGAACTTACCCAGATTTCAAGAACACTATTCATCTTCATCAGTTTCAGATCTTCATGAACATGAACAAATAAAAAAAAACAAAACCTAAATTCAAGAACAAGAACCCATCATCTGCACATCATCATCTTCAAACCCTAATCTTCAAGAACAATCATCATCTAACCCAGATCATCGTCATCATCATCATCCCCACATAAACAACATCAAAACACCCCCTAAATTCTTAACACAAAATTGTCAAAGAACAAATCAAAAACAAAACCCAAATTCAGTGTTTTGTGTGTTCGAATGAAACCCCCAAATCCGACTGACCTGGGTGATTCAATCGTCGCCGGATGTTTGAACGGAATCGATCGTCGCTGTGTCAATCGTCGCCGGATGTTTGAACGGAGTTGATATCCACCGGTCGTTCTTCTCCATCGTCTTCCCCGTCGAACCAACCTCCGATGTCCACCACAACCACCACCTACAACCGTGAACCACCCTCTCATCATCACTGTTAACCCACATCAATCGTCTTCTCCGGTCACCGTTCTTCACCACCATCATCACCATACCATCAATCAACCGTACTATTTGTTCAAGACACGCAGATGATGATGATCTGATTTGTTAAAGAAATCAGATCTGGGTTTTTGTTCAAGAGATGCAGATGATGATTTGTTCAAGACACGCAGATGATGATGATATGATTTGTTCAAGAAATCAGATCTGGGTTTTTGTTCAAGAGAGATGCAGATGATGATCTGATTTGTTCAAGAAAATGATGATTTTGGGTTTTATTTATAAAGTCATAAAAGGGGGAGGGGAAATTACAATTTTACCCATCATGTGCAACCCATGTGACTAAGAAATTAACCAGGGTTAGGGTTTGGTTAGACTTAGGGGCCAAAACGGTTAGATAATGGGACCATGGGGGCTGATCTGTTAAAAATTCTTATTTTGGGCCAATATAGTAAAACTGATATAACCACAGGGGCCAAAAACGTAATTTACTCATAATTAAATTAAATAATCCATTTAACTAGCAGAGATCAGTAAAGTGGATAGAAATTTGTGTTAAAATAATAAAATCTCAACTAGGATCAACATAATCACAATGGATACAGAAAACAAATTCTCGCCTTCTTACTTCTCTCCCAATAAAAAAGCCACCCTCACATCATTCATTCTCTCATAATTTCTGTTACAAATCAAACAATCATAATCGTTTCACAGTTATCGTCTCACCTGCAATAACACTCATTCCACCATTGTTAGGTATTCTCATAGCTCCTTCATTATGAAATTCAGTATCTGTTTATAGTCTTCATGTTCTGATCGATTCCATTATCTAATTTCTTGTGTATCTTCATAGCGTAATACGTCTAATCCAATTGTATATGATCGATTGATGTTGTTTTACACTAGTGGTTCTTAATTGTTTATACCAGAGTTGTTTAATTTCACTTTTCCCCAATTATGTTCTTGCTTTTACTTTTATTAGGGTTCTTGAGTTCAATTGAAGTTTATTTGCTGTTTATTCATGTTTTTGAAGCATGCAATTCATTGATATTCTGAGATACCTTTTATTTTATTATGTATGGATTTTCATGAGATCTACCATCGCCATTGACGGTGGTTTCGATTTTGTAGATCTAATGGTTTGGGGTAGGGGATGAAAGAGGTGGCATCTAGCGGCTGAAGATCTAATGTTTGACTTATGGAAAGATTGCTTCAAAGACTTATGGACCAGTTGCTTTGCTGGAATAGAGCAGGTGATTGTAGAAGGGTTTGGATTTGGAGGAGATGATAGATTAGGGATTGGGTTTGGGGAAGATGATAATCTTTGAAGTCAAGGATTATTTAATTTTATAATTTTAATTAATAATGTGTTATAATAAAAGTTACAATGACCATTTTGCCCCTGAGAAAAAGGACAAAAATCAGGATTTTTTTAGGAGAAATCTAAGCTGACTTTACTTTTGGACCAAAATGGCAACAAAATTGAAACCACAGGGACCTAGATGCAAAAGGTTTGAGTTTTGGACTAAAGTGAGAAAAGTGACCAAACCTCAGGGACCAAAATGGAAGTTTACTCAAGATTAAAAGTCCAAAATTTAACATTTGACCTGCTATCAGTATACCGGTTTAAACCGGTATAACTCAATTTACCGGCGGTACAACTTCTTTGCTGTTCACTCAGTTTACCGGTATAATTCATACCGTCTGAGCTTTTGAAATCCGATTTAACCGGTTCAACCGGCCGGAATAAACCGGTTTTTAAAACACTGCTTGTGATGGAAAATTGTGAAATGAGTTTATCTTTCTTAAAATATAATAGCATAATGCAATTAGTTTATGTTTTTATTATTTTTATTGAACTTTTCATATAGTTAAGAAAGAGTCACGGGGTGGACATGTATGAACATGAAGTTTTATTTTCACATTGGCCGAGGTAAACGAGTATATATGTTAACCATGATATATATATATATATATATATATATATATATATATATATATATATATATATATATATAGGATAATGCTACATGAAAAACCCCATTTTGGTAAAAAACTTAGCAAACTCTACTTGTGGACTATATTTATCCACGTGGCCATAGTCCCTTCATAACCCATTTTGCTTTCAAGGTTATTATAGTAATTTGCCAACCCAAGATATTTCCCCAATGTGATCTGACATGATCATTTAATGCCCCCCATCAACTCATTTGAAAAAATCAACAACCCCCATATTTCATTTACAGTATTTCATTTTATGGTATTTTATATATTCATTAAAAGAACCTCCATTATCATCTTCTCCACCAAATTATGCTTTCTCCATGAAAACCCAAAACATCTTCATTGACAACGATGAAGAACGAAGTGAAGAACGAAAATCAGATCGATCAATCCCTGATGAAGAACGTGGGTTTGTGATGAAGATGTTAATATATGAACTCAGATCCACGTGGAAACCCCTTCCAGATCTTGTTCCATTCCCTTTTAGATCTCCTTTGTCCACATGTTTCATAATGTTGTTACAGATCTGGATATTTGTGAGTTTTTTACACTTTTTTTGTTTATATAAAATATGATTTGTATATGTTGTTTCAGATCTTGATATTTGTGAGTTTTTTACACTCTTTAAGTTTTATGCAACATATGTTTTCATATATGTTTGATTCCGGGTATTTCGTATGGATTTTCCTGATTTTGTGGAGTTTATGTTAGTTGATAACTTGAGCATGTAGGTATGAACTTTTGAAAGATGATTATAATTTACGATTCTACTATTTTACACTTAAATATTGAACCAATAAAATATTAAATTTAAAAATTGATATAGGTATGGACTTTATAAGATGATATTCAACGTCTGGCTCCATTTTTTACACTTAAAATATCAAAAATTATTCATAAAACCTGGTTGTTAATAGGTTTTTGTATAATGGTTGTTTTAGAGATGAAACATGATTTTTTTTTTGTTAAAATGGTTCTTAAAAGGGGTAAATGTTTATGTAATTTGCAGGTTTTTATTTTTGTGTTACAACACAACACAACTAACACGTGTTATAGCAAACGTTGGTTTCGTCAAACGTGGATCAGATGCTCAAGGATCATGACCATGTTTATGTTACAGCACAACACAACTAACACGTGTTATAGTTTGAACTTCTCAGACATGCATGTGTTACATGTGACATGAAACCCATGTACAAAACACATTTTTATAACTTCCATGGCATACGCACACCCACATGTTTACAAACCGTTTCAAGACCGACCCAAACAATAAAGCCAGGGTAGCCGCTGAAAACCTAAGGCAGCAAAGGTAGCCGCTGAAAAGCTAAGGCAAATTGTCAAAGGAAGCTCCACCATTTTTTGTTAGTGCTATGTATTTTCGTTTACTAGTAATATGTAATGTGAGACTCTTATTGTTTTGTCTAGTACATGATGTTAAAACGGTATGGATGCTTACATGTTATCATATGTATACAAGTGGGGTTACAACAAGATTACGATATTAACTAAGCTCACCATTAAAGTCATCGCCCCCGTCGACTGTTTTCACCCTTTGTCACATGTTAAGCAATTACATGTTCCGAACAGACAAATTGTAACACATGTTAGATCAGTATATACACATCATGGTGTTTTGTAAACCACTAGCTTATACATGAATACATGTCAGGTTACAAAAAGAATATAACAGAGGCTTAACACATGTTATACATTCCAAAATGTGCAAAACAAATGACCCGTTTCATATTATATATTCCAAAATTACCGGTACATGTGTTACCATAAATGGCTCGTTTATGTTACAACACAACACAACTAACACGTGTTAAAAGAGGCTTAACACACGTTATATCAGGTATACTATGTTATTAAGTTACTATTGGAGTTTATGCATCCATTATGGAAGTCTTAACACACGTTATAATAGAGGCTTAACACACGTTATACATGTCAGGCGCGTAACACATGTTACAGTATGTATATACAAATCATGGTGTTTTGGAAACCACTAGCTTATACATGACACCATGTTGGGTTAAACCAAGATTATAATAGAGGCTTAACACATGTTATCCCAGTTATACGGTGTTACAACATTAACTTGTATGTTTCATCTTAACTTGTACACGTGTTACGATCAGTATATGCACATCATTGTGTTTTGAATACACTTTCATATACATGAATACACATGTTAGATCAGTATATAAACATCATGGTGTTTTGTAAACCACTAGCTTATACATAAATACATGTCAGGTTACAAAAAGATTATAACAGTGGCTTAACACATGTTATACATTCCAAAATGTGCAAAACAAATGACTCGTTTCATATTATATATTCCAAAATTACCGGTACATGTGTTACCATAAATGGCTCGTTTCATATTACACGTTACATATTTTCAGTCATTTAACACATCTTATAGTATGTATATACAAATCATGGTGTTTTGGAAACCACTAGCTTATACATGACACCATGTTGGGTTAAACCAAGATTATAATTCCATATTAACTTGTACACGTGTTACGATCAGTATATGCACATCATGGTGTTTTGCAAACCACTTTCATATACATGAATACAAGTCGGGTTATAATGGATGCTTACATGTTATCATATGTATACAAGTGGGGTACAACAAGATTACGATATTAACTAAGCTCACCATTAAACTCATCGCCCCTGTCGACTGTTTTCACCCTTGTCACATGTTAAGCAATTACATGATCCAAACAGACAAATTGTAACACATGTTAGATCAGTATATACACATCATGGTGTTTTGTAAACCACTATCTTATACATGAATACATGTCAGGTTACAAAAAGATTATAACAGAGGCTTAACACATGTTATACGTTCCAAAATGTGCAAAACAAATGACCCGTTTCATATTATATATTCCAAAATTACCGGTACATGTGTTACCATAAATGGCTCGTTTCATATTACACGTTACATACTAACTTGTACATTTATTACTTGTACAAGTTTTACGTCCAAAATTGTGCAAAACAAATGACCCGTTTCATATTATATATTCCAAAATTACCGGTACACGTGTTACCATAAATGGCTCGTTTCATATTACACGTTACATACTATCCACATTGCCGGTACATGTGTTACTATTAATGGCTCGTCTCCAGAATCCGTGACCATGTAAAATCGGCCATCACGGCCTCCAATTGCATTCCGCCCAAAACCGATACCACAGTCTGCAAGGCGCTTGCGGTTCTTTTGCCAGTTCGGGTCACACGTCCAGCAGTCATCAATGGGATTACCAGTTCCACATGAGAAGAATCCTAGTATCCTTTCTTTCAGTGTTGTTTCTCATGCTCCTGCTTATCACAACAAACTAATATGTTGAATATGCAATCCCAGTTTACCGAAAAAGTAACTTTTTTTCTAATGAACAAAATGACTAATTGTTATCATAATCAACATATTATGATTAACACACGTTATATATCATTCTAAAAGGTGCTTAACACATGTTATGGGTCTGTCTCTGTAAATCAAGCAACCCAACAAAAAAACAATTATTGTTAACAAAAAAACACTTACTGTTCAGATCAAAAACCCAAACAAGCAACCCAAACCTTTATGGGTTTGTTTCTGTAAATCAACACACGTTACATAACATTCTAACAGGGGGCTTAACACATGTTATGGGCCTGAGTCTGTGAATCAAGCAACCCAACAAAAAAACACTTACTGTTCAGATCAAAAACCCAAACAAGTAACCCAAACCAACAAAAAAACAGCTACTGTTAAGATCAAAAGCCCCTAACAAGCAACCAAACCAACAAAAAAACCCGTTCAAAATCTCATCCTAAAGTTTTTGATTTATTTAAAATACATGAACATTAACCATGGATACCCCATTAACCATTACTAAAACACTTTCAGCACACAAAAACATATTAACAACCATTTCAACAAAAAATCAAGTGTGAAATGATATTTCAAGAACACTTACCGGATCTATACCCGTCCGATGAACACGAAGAAGGGTCTTCAAACCTTCTTCTCTCATACACACTAGAACATTCAACTCTCTCTCTCTAAAAAATAAAGATTATTGTTTCTGTAATCAGCAACATCTGAACACGAAGAAGGGTCTTCAAACCTTCTTCAAACCGATGAACACGAAGAAGGGTCTTCAAACCTTCTTCAAACCGATGAACACGAAGAAGGGTCTTCAAACCTTCTTCTCTCACACACGCTTGAACATTCAACTCTCTCTCTAAAAAATAAAGATTATTGTTTCTGTAATCAGCAACACCTGAACATGAAGAAGGGTCTTCAAACCTTCTTCAAACCGTCCGGGAGAAGCTTTTATGGTTGTGGCTATGGTTGTCTTCAAGATTAGGGAAGAAGAAATGAGAAAGAGAAAGAGGAAAGAGAAAGAGGTAAGAGAAAGAGAGGTGCATTAATGAGAGATGATAGGACTAGACATTGGAGAGAGAAGAAATATACTACCCAAAATGCCCTTTTCAGTTGACTAATTGTACCAACATGGAGTATTTTAATGTTTTAAATGCTAAAAGTTGTCTAAACAAATCATGACCCTTAATCTATTAAGATGAAACAAGATCAATGGACCACATAGAGTTTTCAAAGTTTTTTAAAAAAGATGGGGTTTCTTGTATAGCCAAGCCCTATATATATATATATATATATTCGGCATTGACACCAACATTTATCAATGCTTTGTATAACACGTTGAGGTATCTCATAAAGATGCAACGCTTCGACTACTGCATGTTTTTTGTCACTAGATTTACAAGGTAATTGATGGGTTTGGATATTTCAAGTTGTTAATTACTAATGAGGTTTATGCTAAATGTTATGTTAGAAATTTAGTGAAAATGAGTTTTTCACTAAATGTTTTGGACATTAATAATATTTATATATGTGTTGTATAAATAATTATTTATGGGTTTGTGTTCAAACTATGTCCAAATAGAGCTAAGATGAATGAGATATCGAAGCTTGAAGTTGTATGTTTGGAACAAACAAAGATGAGAAAAATGGATTGAGATTTGTCACTTTGTCCCACGTAGGTGGGATGACAAAACTTAAAGTGGTATATAAGGAGGAGCACTCCTTGTAAAATTGTTTCCTTAAAGGCAAACACTAGTGGGGATCCATAGGGTGCATCGCACCCGCACATATGTGCGCGTGACATGGGCTATAGGCCCAATGTGGTGCACTTTGAACTTCGCACACCGCTTTTGAATTTTTGCCCATGAGCGCGTGGTCAGATACATAACGGGTCCGCTTATGGCGCACCTTTAGGTGGCGTACGCGGATGCCATGGCATGGCATGGCATGGCACATGTCGATGCGGCGCGAGCAACTTAGTCGCATGGCGCACGTCATTGGCTATGGCGAAGAATGCAAGTGGCGCATGAGTTTGGATGGCGCATAACCAGGTGGCGTCCTAGTATGCGTAGTCGCATCCGTGTGGTACGCGACTCCATATGGCGTGACATGAGATCCTTGAAGCGTGGTGCGCGGACTGACGGATCAGTTCTAGCGCGCGCAGGTTTGCAACAGTAATAGAAGAGCTGGTTGGACCTAGTCAAGCGAGTTGTTTCAAACCGTTTAATGCGTGTCATGATTAATATGACCGTTTTTGACTAACCACTTAAGTCCATTTAAGTAGAGATTAAAGTCATATTCATTATCTTGTTTATTACAAGATTAATGTTATAATTATAACAGGATTAATGTCTATTTTTATTACTATTTTTAATGAGGTTAAAACTATGGGTGTATATATATGAACTTGGTTGTTCATACTACACAGACGTATAAAAAATAGACATTCTCTTTACTCTTGTTTTTCCTATGAGAGGAGTACTATCAAAATACACAACTTCATCTTTTTCCTAATTTTATAAACACCAAATTATACTCGGTGCAATCTCGGGTGTGAGTGTCATCTCCGGCAGTACAACTACTGCTTCGGTTGTTGTATCCTGGAAACAGACCGTCTGAGAGGAGGCGCGGAATATGTTTTAAGGGCCACGTGTCTAACACGGTCCTCAACCAAAACCGTCAACGACAGTTTGTTCATTCTTGCAGCGGAGGTTTATACAAGATGGTGCAGTTGAAGTTCTTCCAAAGAAGTTGGCTTGAATCAAGATTGGTACAATTAAATTGTATATTACATTTGTTTATTTAGTTTATGTAACCGGTATTGTACTAGAAGAATTTCCCACAGATAACGAGAGTCTCGTTATAATATATTTTTTAATATATTTTTAATAAAAAATGAACTTAATTCTTACAATCTTAAAACAGACTTTCGTGAAGATTGTTGCTACAATCTTAAATCCCTTCTCTACGAGGATTTAGGTTCACGAAAGTTAAAATATTTAATGAGATTTTTGTTAAATTCTTGTAAATATTTTTTTTTTGGGAAATATATATGTAGTACAAACGAGTCGGATTATTTTTATGATTGGAGTACAATCTTTAATCCGAATACCGTGTTACAAAAACGAACGTTTTGATTCAACTTTTGGAGGTCATGGTTTTTGTTCGTGTTTAGACAAAACCGAAGCATATACAAAACAATATGTATTTCAATAGGTTTTTGAAATACTAAATTTTCTAATAAGCGTATTAGAAAACTTTATTTTGTAACCCCTTACAAATGTTTTGTAACGTTTAATTTCTTAATAATAAGCTTTTAGTAACCATAATTGATATATTAATGTTGGTTTTTAAAAGTCTTAAATATTTATATTTTCTAATGAGCATATTAGAAAGTAATTATTATAACAAGTTTTAAATATTTTCTAACGTGCGTGTTAAAAACGTTGATGTTTGAAGAATAACAAGATTAAAACCTTTTATATCTCTAACGAGCGTGTTAGAATTTTATAGAATAATAAGTTCTAATATAATCTTTTATATCTAATGAGCGTGTTAGATACGATGATTGTGTATAACTAACTTGTTAAAAGACGTTTAGATTTTCTAACGAGCATGCTAGAAAATATTATTATTTCAAATAATTACCGACGACCGTGTTGGAGACAATTATTTTGGATAATAAACCTTGTAACGGTTTCGTCTAAACTATTAAACTTCTAACGAGCGAGTTAGAAATGGATTTTTTTCCCACATGCGCTTAAACGATTTTTATTTGTTTATTTTTAATGAGCGTATTAGAAATAGTTTATATTTTTTTTTATAAACTTCGAAACAAATTTTGTAATAGATTATTTCTAGCGAGCATGTTAGAAACGATTTAAAGAGTTTGATAGTTGTTTATTTTCTAACGAGCGTGTTAGAAACGATTTAACGACTTTGTCAATTGTTTATTTCTAACAAGCGGGTTTGAAAACGTTTATTTTATATAAACAAAAAACGGCTTATGGCAATAAATAATCGTTTAATTTTCTAATGAGCGTATTAGAATTAGTTTATCTTATAACCAACTATTTTTAACGATTTGCAATCGTTAATTTCTAACGAACGGGTTAGAACCGGGTTAACTATGATAAACTATTTAAGATGATTTGTAATCGTTTTATATATTTTCTAACGAGCGTGTTAGAAAACGTTCATTTAAACCAAAAGTGAATAATTGTATTCGTTTTATTTCTAACGAGCGCGTTAGAAGCGGTTTACTTTATAAAAACCGAATATTTTGAATGTTTGTTCAACATTTAAATTCTAATTAGGATATAAGAATTGGTTATCATACAAACCACTCTTTTTAACGATTGATAATCGTTATTATCTAACAGCGGTTAGAAATGGTTTGAATATGATAAACCATTTATTAAAACGATGTGTATTCGTTTTATTTTCAAACGAGCGAGTTTGAAATTGTTTTATCTATTAAACTATTATAAGGTTTATTGTCTTGATTTGTAATCAAAACATAAATATATAGTTTAATATTAAAACACTTGCAAAAACGAGAAATGTTTTGAACGAATAAAACATGTCTTTGTGAATTATAAGTGATTTGATACTTCCACGAGAAGTATAACGTCTTGAACCATATAATAGTCTTGGAAAGACTATTTTGTGAAAAACAACTCGATGTTCTTATAGACATAATAAGTTGCTTAACTACTTGCGAGTAGTTAATTGTAAACAACTAAATATTTTGGACAACTTGTGATTATTCAAGTTTAGAGTTCCAAGATGAGGGACTACCTCAAAACATGACACCGAACGAAATAATTGCGTTTATTTCGGTCAAAAGTGTTGAAGATAATAACACTTTAGCATTTGATGTTTAGATATCTTTAGTGTATCCGTTTTATTTTTGTCCACTTTTATTTTATTATAAATGGTAGACTATCGTTTGGGTTTATTTCACATAAACAAATGGTTTAAATATAATAAAAATAAATATTTATTTTGGACTACTAATAATTTGTCAAAAGGATACACATTTTGGTACTAAGTGTAAAAAGTAATTTACACAAACACAACGAGCGGGTTGGGATCATGACTTATGTAATAAGTCACAATTCAAACATCAAATGCATAACGGCGTCGTAAGAAACGTGGTGAATGGTTTGAGATGAAATGCACGAAAACGAGATATGTCATCTAATGTTGAGAGTATCAACATGGAAATGCACATGTAAGTTTTCAAAGAATATAACATATGAAAGGAATATATGTTATTATTGTAAATGATTTTAATAAATTTAGCAAATTTATTAACGGAAATTTACAATAGTGATGGACTTGTAGATGCTTCTACCACCATCAATGTTGTTTAAACTATGTGGAGGCTTGGTCCTCAATTTGGGAGAGTATCCCAATACATGGTATTAATGAAACAACAACGTAAATGTATATATCACTATAGGCATACGTAAATGCTTTGTTGTTGAGAGTCAATCTAATTGGCTATATCTCAAGACTCAAGTGATTTTATACAAAGATTTTTCATCAAAGTGACTTGGATTAAGACTTATGTTTAAGTCCTTAGGAAGTCAATGGTGAAGCCTTGGAGATAAAAAGGCAAACGAGTTATGATCCTAATGGATGAAGTTAACTATGGTTTTGAGGCCTTCCTAAAACCGATGGTTTTGGAATGGTGAAATAAAATTTCATTATTGTGTCTAAACTAAGAAACGAATGTTTGGAAGAGATAGTGCGTTATCTCTTAAGGCTGTGAAGAATCAGAATGATGCATCTTCTGTTCACATGCTAGAGTATTGTGGTCTAAAGCACGCTAGACTAATACTTGTTAATTTATATGCTCGACGGAGATTAAATTAACTTTAAACATTGAAAATATATGATGACACAAGAACGAATTTTGTGCTAAAACAAAACTATAAATATAACTTCATTTTAATCCAAAGGGATAATTAATTAAAATGCAAGCAATGTGGGGGGATGAGCCATTTAAGAAACAAACCCTTTAGGGTATGAAGAAATGGTAGTTAAGAAGTTTTCTCAAACTCGAAATGAAAGGGAGAACCTTTCATCACCCCATTTGGATGCTATCCAAATTACACTTAAATGTGGGGGTGACTTGCATTTGTATGACGAAATGGTAGTTGAAAAGTTTTCTCAAACTCAAAATGAAAGTGAGAGCCTTTCATACCCCATTTGGATGCTATCCAATTACACTTAAATGTGGGGTGACTTGCACTTGAATGTGGAAGGTTTGGCCATAAGGATTTTAGAAATCCTAATATATATTGCAAACGCATGACTAAGTGGAGTACACAATGGTTATATGGAGTCAATCGAGTAGATTGGACTCGAATGCCAATTGGTTAGATTCAAAATCTAGTAAGATGTCAGTCATGACACACCAAAGGCATGGTGAAAACGTGTCTAGCCATGAATTGAGTTTCATGTCATTCTAAAGACAAGTTACATAACTGGATCCAAGTTGAGATCACGAGTTATAAGTCTTAAGAATCGACTAAAAGGCAAAAGTGCAACACCCGATGTTTTTTTTTTTTCAATTCATTATGCGGAAAACGGTCCTAATTATTTTTTTATTATTTTTTTTATAATATAAATCGTTCCCATGTTATCTTGAAACTATACATATCATTATGTATTGGAGTATATATAAAAGAAAGGAAGTCATTCAACCTAGTCTACTGGTTTTCTTAAAGCATTGATTATGCTAAATCTTCATGTGTGTTTGACTTGTATTCTGAGAACCCAAACCAAGACTTTTGACCTTTTGTTCATTTCGGTTGAGCTTTGCCTACACATGCATACACACAAAGTATAATTAGTAAAAACTAAGTAATCATCTCATATAAAACAAGAAGACAAAATACAAACTGAGCCAAGAATATACTAGGCCCTCCGTATACGTTAACTTGTTTTTCTACTTGGCAAATTCGATAATGTATATTAGAGGAGGTTCAACATGGAATGGAACCATTCAAGATGGCAAATGGTACAATAGGGAGCGTATCATACGCTTGTACCTGTGTGTTTCTTTTTCTGGCATCAACTTGATTAACTACAACTTTGACCTGTTACATCAACATGCCTCAATTCTACTCGTATAAACTTAACATAAACACAATATAAGCATATATGATATATATAATTATACACAAACTCCCCTGAGTATTAACTCCTTATGAGGTACTTCAACCTCATTTATCTGAATCATCTCCTTGATAAGGTCCAAGACCTCTATTACTCCTTACTCCTTTTTCTCGACCCAAAGTCTAGTAGATACATTTCTCCCTTTTTAAGACATAAAGTCTCATTATGATATTTAACTTTTTTTAGGCTTATAACCTTATTTAAATACTTCGCAAAATCTTTTCATTTTCATGCTCCTTATTGAACATGTATTAACACATCTCCTTGCTTTTTCTTTAAAATCCGTTGTTGACATCTTTATCATAAAAAAGATAATACGTATAAACAAGAATGAACAAGTCAATTTACCACCTATAAGTGCTGTAAATCAGGACACTTACCTTTGCCACAACAAGTCCCTATTTGATGTTAATCGTCCTCCCTCGTTTGACGTCCTAAAAGTCAAAGTAGTTGTTTAGATGTAACTGATCGATTTTTTTCACACATCACTACTTATCATGGTTATTTTCCCTTTTAAATTCCAAACATACTTTAATTAATTACATCAATATATTGAAACTCATTAAACCCCATAAAGTTATCAATATATATATATTTACTAGGTTATCACCCGGGACTGCTTCCCGGGTTGAAGAAAATGATTTAGATAAACATTAAGTGTATTTAAATAATATAAACAAAGTGCCATGTTACATAAATTGATCAAACAAAGATCTCGATCTTTAATGTGATAGTATTATTTTTGTAACCAACTAATCATAATTTACTCATCTAGCGGTTATTTAAATATAACTAAAAAAAATGGATAAATAAAGTATGTCAACCCACCCATCTTCCCACCTATTTTTTTTAGACCAACAAAAAATCATATATATTACCAAATTATACCAAAGACAAACTAAAAATGTTTGATATTACAATACAGCCACTAAAAAAACTACAACCATCAAACAAACTACAATTTCATACACGATAGATCACATTTATACCAAAGTTACCATGTTCATTCTAGAACTTTTGTCTGGTTCATAAGCCACAAGAAGCCAAAGCCTTTAATCTCCTCCGTTAAGCTTACGAAGTGCGGTTGTTTTTTTGTTGAATAGTATGTTATGTCGACACTTCCAAATACACCAAATCGCCATTTGCATGATCGTATACACCACTTTTTTCGTGGCTAAAGAAAGTTATTTATATTAATTATCCATCTTCAAACTCCCATCCATCATCCAACCCGAACCCAAAACCCAAATTATACATTTACCATCAAATTCCACCAGCAAAAAGCATTTAAAAACCCAATATTGTACCTTTAAAAGTTTGCCCTTCGTATATGACATTAACATAAATGAGATGCACTTGAGTCTTGTCTTTTGAGTTTTCTAGTATAACATATACCATAAGCTCACTTGGCCAAGCTGATACCTAAAACGCCCCTTGAATTATACAAGTTTTTTAAAGTTCACTTTTGACAGCATTAGTGTGCTCGTATTAATCAAGTGGAAATAACAAAAAAAAAAATTATTTAAAATTCAGTTAGCAACCTAGACGTGCTTAAGCCATGTAACCCGAACACGAACCACATAATTCGTTTATCTAAAAGGGTTTTAAATATGTTGGTGTGTTGAAGATATAAGTTGTATATATCTTTTTATTGAAATTTAAATGGGTTGTGCCAACCCGTTTATCTAAAACCCAAACCAAAGTTGAAGTGTTGGCAATAATAAACTACAAACCCTTGACCAGCAAGGTGTTAGTAATTAGTGTCCTCCCCAAACTAAGGCAACAGCCTATGGCATGATGAGAGATTGGGGCATCGCATACCTTTTGTCTTCGATGGCTTACCATTTCCCTTGAACCGAGTCATTTAGGTGGTGAGGTATTAAGAAGGCTGCTACTGAAGCCTGAAGACGATCACTTGCTTAGCCATGCTGGTAAATGATGTAGCTTTAAACAAAGATAGATAAACAACAAAAAAAAATGTAAAAAACAGCAAGAAGTTGCGAAACAACAGCAAAAACGACATCGAAAAACAGCTAAAAACCAAAAGAAAGGGTCTTTTTTATAACAAATAGTAGATCCAGTACAATAGCACGTCAAACTGGTTGGGTAGCGATGAGCTCGGTAACGTACCGGTACCGAAAGTACGATTCTGAAAATCACTAAAAAATAGGCACCTGTACCGAAATTGCTTGGTACGGTACTCGAAGGTAAATCAACCCAAATTACCGGTATTGTGCCCTACTTAACCGAACCGAAAGTACCGTTCCAAAAAAACATAAAAATGGGTACCGAAAATGACCCGCTACGGTACCGGTTCGGTTTTGGTACCATTTGCTCATCCCTAAGGTTGGATCAAAGTGAGTAATTTTCGTTAACATAAGCAAATGAAAAAAAAAAAGCAACCATTTGTTATTTGTGACGTTACATTAGAAAAAACTTAAAATTTGCATAGGAATAAAGCATCAACTACGTCATACCTTAAAAAAATTAGTATTTTTTTTAAATAAAGCCTCTTTCATCGGCTTAGAAAACCAAACCAATAATAATATAATACCTACATGAAATGTCGCCAACGACACAACCTTAAAACCCACCAGAAGAAGACGATACAAAATTCACTGAAAGTTGCTGGCTCTTCAACATCTTTGTCTTCCATGTATTAGTTGTTTTGGTTGGAAAATATAACAATCGGTGCATATTAGTTTATGGGCTTGAAAACGTAATCACTGTATGATGAATTGAAACATTCAGGTTATCAAAAGTTATAGTTTTTTTAAGATTGCAAAAGGGGCAAACTTACTTTAAAAACTTTGCCCTGTTTCATTTTTCCAAGGAATGATTTGCTTTGTAACATGACTAATGTGCATACAGGTTTCATATTACTAAATTAGCAAACAAAACAAACTATGCTTATAATTATCATTCTTTCGTGTTGATGATCACAAAACAGTGAAGGCCATAACAAATTGGAAATAGGAATGAAAACCTTAGGCGACAAAAAGATTTGACCTAAAGCTTGTATCCATTCGCACGACCAAAAGTGAGTTTATAGCATTCTGGCGGTCCTGAAACAACGATTAACTGTGAAGAGTGCAACATAAATTAGTAAAATGGAACCAAAACTGGAATGAAGAAAACGTCAAATTTCCTATTATATGTTTAAAGTATAATAAATTTATTCGTGTCCACTTTAAGATCAGCTTCACCGGGCCAGAAGAATACCCGCTAGCCCAAGAGTCCTGAGTCGCTAAAGATTCCGAAAAAGCTTTCATCTCCTTCCTTTCTAGCTGTTCCCCAAAACTAAAAGCGTTTCATCATTATCTTCCTCAAACTCCCACTCAACTTATTTTATATCTATCAAACCACTCTTTGATTTTCATCAGCCTCCTGTTATCTTTTCAAAAATCAAACACAAATAATCAATCAAACTAAATCCAACCACCCTTCTAACGACAATCAAGATTCTACATAGAATATGTCATATACAGTCAATGAAGAACCTAATTCTCATTTCCAATAAAAACCCACAAATCTTGAACTCAAAATCAAACCACTTTCACAACAAAAAAAATCAAAACTTTCTTATCCCAAATTATACATGACAATAATTTAAAGCTCATAAAGCAAAAAAAGGAAGCATATATTAAGGTTATAAAACTGGATGAAGAAAGCCAATAAAAGAATAGGAATTCGAGGGGTATAATATCCATGAAGGAATGAAGGAGCTCGATCCATCCATATCCAGTTGGAAAAAAAAATAACTCCAAAAATGTGATCCCACTATAATTGCCTTATCAGCTGCAAAACTCAAGTAGGCTTTGGCCCTTATCAGCTGATCTTTCATCACTTTAACCTTCGTATCCATTAGTACCCTCCGTGCTTGTGGTTGTACATCCTGATCATGCCCTAGTGTTGCACGACTAACTTCTCCCTGCCACGTCATCAAAACAAAGAAAAATCTTAAACTGTTCACACTTTACATAGGCAAAAATATAAATAATTAACACATTTATAACTAACTATTGTTAGACAATAGATACCCTTGTATTCTTGCACAAAGAAAGCATAAATCAAACATTAGAAGTTACCAATCTTTTCTCTTCATGGCTCTGTCCATTAATTCCTTTTGCATCAATATCTCCTAAAATCATTAAGCTAATAATCATCAATAATCAAGAAATGTACAGTAATCATCCAATCGATCAATCAAGTTACAAAGTTACATTCTATGACACTCAAGAGACCAACCATTTCCTTTCATCAAATCACTATTTCCACCGCTTCCAACATCGTCAGACTTTATACCCGAATCCGCGACTCTGGAACCGACAGGAACATCAACCTTTACATCTTTGTAAACCTTCAAAATAGGTTCTCTTAACCCAACACCTTCCTCCTAGTAATAACAATAACAAACACATTTCATTCACATAAAATTTTCAATCAAACCAATGTAGAAACCAACATTACAAAAAAAACTGCTTTATCAGATTCAGCTTCAGCAGATCCCTCCTACCTTTCTGCAAAATAAATTAATAATAAAATATTATAACTTATTCTCCATGATAACCAGCAACACCAATCATAACAAAATCAACAAAAGTGTTTAAAACAACAATACACACTTCGATTCAAACTTCATAGAATCAGATTTTAAAATACACACACACATACAGTTTGATTAACAACAATAATCACAATAGCTTAACGAAAACATAAATAGGCGGTTAAACCATACCAAACTTGATAAATCATCAACCAATCCATTCGATTTTGCATCAGAAAACAGAGATGCATCACAAATTGCACTTGTAAAACCGATGAAACAATAACAGTAAAAGCGTACCGTATAGCAGAAGAATTAGGGCGAAAACATAGAGAAAAAGCAAATAGAGGATGAAAATTGTCGTGCGTCAACGGAATTGCTTCATGAAACGGGAAGCATAGGACCTGAAATTGTAATCATTTGCAGTACAGAAAGTGGAAACTTGATAAATCATCAACCAATCCACTATAATTTCCAAGTAGAAATTTCAACATTGGCGACTTGAGAGGCAAAAGGAGTTGCAGCAACGGGAAGTTGATTACAATTAGGGTTTCTTCCACAACAAAACCATCTAGTAACACCAAGATTGATTGAGAAAGATGAAGATGTGGAGATAGATTCTCAGAGAGGATGCGGCGTCTAGGGTTTGCTATAGGATGGAGAGGATGATGAGTTTATGAGAAAATTATAAAGGATCCACTTTTCCAAAAGTTGGGTCAATAAATGGATTCGGATCCCGCATCACTGAAAAGCGACCAGGATTTTCCCGCCAAAACTGAATCTATGAGGCCCTAATATTGCGACACGTGTCCCAATTTTTTTTGTTTATTATATATAATAGATGAACCTTCAGCTCTAGTTTTAATCCGTTTGACAGTTAGTCAAAATTTGTAATCATGTTTTTCACCCATCTAAAAGAGTTCCTAAATATATCCCTTTTGTCGATATGCATTTTAGTGTACAATCCTAGCGATATTACTTGTTTTAAATAAACATTTGTTGATCCGTAAACCCCCAAATTATCTCACGAACCCTAACATCCCATTCCTTAATTACCACAAAGAAACTCCTAATTCCAAATTTTGACTTCGATACATTATCATAGGTTTTTGGTTAGTTTCTCATCAACTTATTTTATTTATATCATCATTTAACTCATAAATCCTTTCTAGGTCAAAATAACCAAGTTTAATTACGAACGCCCAAAAACCCACATCTTGATTCCATGGTGGTATCATAAGAGAAATAAGTTCTTGACACCAGTAATCAATTAATCATGAGTAGAAGTGTTTTCAAGGAAGTATTCATATTTAAAAAGCCACAAATTTAGAAGTATCAACCACAACCATACATATACATGTCGTAGTAACCTGGTAAAGAAGGAATGGTGGAGATTTCACTTACCTTGTTGTGTGTATGAATCAAATCTTTAAAAATGAATGTTTGTTGGCTAAGATACTGAATTTTAACTCCAATTTTATGCCATTAAACAAACTTCTCTTCCCTTTCTCCTTCTTTTATTTCTCGGTTGTAACCCAACACACAAATCCCACCATAAACCCTTTTTTTCTTTTTTATGATTACAGGTGGTTAACCTAGGGATGGGATTGGTACAGTACCCGTACCAGTACCGAAAATACCGATACCGAATTTGAACAAAACTAGGTACCAAATACCGTACCAAATATATAGGTACGGTACAGGTACAAGTACGGGTATTTTCGGTACAGTACCCGCTTGGTACCATTTTGTTTTTATTTACTTTTTGAGCACTTGTACGAGTACTAAATAGGTAAAATTGACATGAGTACCAATATAGTACGAGTACCAAATAGGTAAAATTGGTACGAGTACCAATACGATACGGGTACCATATAGGTAAAATCAATACGAGTACACTATAAATACCATAATATGAAATAAAACATAATACAAAAAAACTTTTAAAGGTATACATAGAATTCGGTACCAGTACCCGTTTTTACCCGTACCCGTACCAATACCGAAAGTACCGAATACCAAAATCAATAAAACTGGGTACCGATACATGTACCAAATACCTAAAATCGGTACGGGTACAGGTACAGGTACGGGTACGGGTACGGTACGGGTACGAGTACGGGTATTTGGGAAAAAAAGCCCATCCCTAGGTTAACCCCTTTGATTGCCAGGTAATACTAGAGTTTGTCAAAATGATCAAAAATAACCTCTCATTCTAATAATTAGACATTTAAATCCTCAAACTCAATGATAGTTAAACCGTTTATAACATAATAGTCCATAATATAATATTTATAAAACTTAACAATAAATTTTAATCTTATTAATATTTTTGGGATGTTACAAAAAGTGACTAGCGAGTCAAGAACACGTTAGAACAACTGATCGCAATTTAAATTGTCGTTGGTGACTTAGCGAAGTCAAAGATAATTTTGGATCCAACAACCAGTGGGTTGATAAGAGATCAGGTTGTGGAATGGGACTAAGCCATGGAAAAAGGGACATGTGTTAGGAAACTTTATTGTATTTGTTGTTAAAAATAGTTTAAGTTACTTAGAAATAATTCCATCAACACGAACCGATCGACGAACCGTCCCAGAAGCACTAAATATGAAGATCGAGAAAGAAAATAATCAAGCTTCAAATTCTTTGATTAAAGATCACGACAAGGTTACAAGACTTCAAAATGTTAGCGGGATATTACGGAGTTTACAAGATACAAAGTCAAAGAATTGTGTTAATAAGATAATATATCTTATTAACACATTAAATATCTTTTCTATGAAAAAGGCTTTCATAAGAAAAAGAAATGGTTTCAACAGAAAAGATTCCTATGGGAAAAAGCTAGAAAGTTACATTCTGATGAAAAGGAATCTTTTCCTTTTGTAAAGAAAATGAATCTTTTCTTTTGATGAAGCATTCATCAGAAAAGAAATATATTATCTCAAAAGTGGATTTCACCAGAAAAGAAAAATGGACAAATTGGTAATAAAAGAAGATAGGCCACATGCAAATGGATGGGCACACATACCAATATCCTATCAACCAATCACATTTGAGATAGGCTCATAGAATTCTCTATAAATACATAATTCCTTCGTAGGAATTAGGTGTGCTTTGTAAAATAAATTTTCTGATAGAGTTTTTCGTGCGAGATTACCCCCTGGTTTGGCCCAGGAGGTGACATTTAGATTCGAGTTTATTCTCGGATCGACCCTTTCTTCTTTGTTTGATTCCGCCAAACAAAGATTAATTCTTATGTTCATAGAACGATTCATTTATTTTATAAGAATTAATCATTGAAGAAATATCACTCTCATTGTCTCTATTTTTATTCTTTTAATGTTTATACACTTCACAAACACCCGTCTTAACGAGTGAAGAAAGTTACACCATTCAAACAGGGCCGCCAAAGGGGACCAACAACATGAGGGAAACCTAACCTAGTTGACTGGAGATCCCAAGATCTAGGTTCAATAGGCCAACTTAATCATGAACCGAGGGTAGTCACTGTGGTGGCATGGCTAATATATATGTTTATATATAAGCTAGTGTATATGTTGATATATCCCCCTAAAACTATAAAAGGGTGTTTAAATATGTCCTAGTCCATTCCTATAATATCCAGTGACATTGTTTGTGAGGCTAAGCATACTATGTGGTTAAATGATTCGTGTAAATCATAATGAACCATAATGCTTTTAATGATTTAAAGGGAAATCACCTATGTTGGAGAGAAGTGTGGTCGCTTCGAATGGAATTAGGGCATAATTCCCAGAGCTCCCGCAGAACCAGGAAAGTGCTCCATGACCATTATTGGAGATGAAAATGAGGAGATGGCTCGGCTAGGGAAAGTATTGTGTGAATGTATATTGTCGTTTACATAAATGGGGGGTTGTTCAAGGACATCACGTCTACAAAACCCTAGTAGGCTAAGTATGCTTCACAAAGGAAGGTTCAAAGGCTACACCTACCTATCCTGCAATGCTCGACTGTCGAGTTTTCATCGGGGAATTTTGTGTGTTTAATCGATCTCCATTCATGTGGGGGATTGTTGTGAAAATGAGTTTTTCACTAAATATTTTGGACATCAATAATATTTATATATGTGTTGTATAAATAATTATTTATGGGTTTGTGTTCAAACTATGTCCAAATAGAGCTAAGATCAATGAGATATCGAAGCTTGAAGTTGTATATTTGGAACAAACAAAGATGAGAAAAATGGATTGCGATTTGTCACTTTGTCCCACGTAGGTGGGATGACAAAACTTAAAGTGGTATATAAGGAGTAGCACTCCTTGTAAAATTGTTTCCTTAAAGGCAAACACTAGTGGGGATCCATAGGGTGCATCGCACCCGCAAATATACGCGCGTGACGTGGGCTATAGGCCCAATGTGGTGCACTTTGAACTTCGCACACCGCCTTTGTATTTTTGCCCATGAGCGCGTGGTCAGATACATAGCGGGTCCGCTTATGGCACACCCTTGGGTGGCGTAGGCGGATGCCATGGCAAGGCACATGTCGATGCGGCGCGAGCTCCTTAGGCGCATGGCGCACGTCATTGGCTATGGCGAAGAATGCAAGTGGCGCATGAGTTTGGATGGCGCATAACCAGGTGGCGTCCTAGTATGCTGTAACAATCCTTAAATAAAACCGACACCCTCGAATATTTTCCGACACCCCAAAATATTTTAAAATATCCCAAAATGTCTTTAAATACACCCCGTATGTGACAACCGAGCCCGAAATACGTTATAACATTTAAAATAAATAAAAAACAAGAAAAATGGATTTTTGGCGGGTCGCGTAAACTTCCCTTAACCCTTACACGGGCCGCGACAACTTAAAGGTCCAGCGATCTCCGGTGTTGACAAGTGTCATGCAACGTGTTGAACCTAGTCATGACCCGGATCAGCTACGCCTAGACCCCTACTCCACGCGGGCCGCGTAAGCCCTTGCTTACCTTTACGCGAGCCGCGAGAAACTCGAGATGAGACCCTATAAATAGAACGCATCGGCTTTCAACACAAATCGTTCACTTCTTTTCTGTATCTCGACTTTCTGAAGTTATAGGAATTATATTCAAGTATAATACCCCCTAATTAGCGAGGTTCCGCTCCGTTGTAAGTATTATAACCCCAGTTTCGTATTAGATACACTGCCCGATTGATTTAGGGTTCCGTAACAACTGTCGTGGTTCTGCCCAACGTAGTTGTTGGAATACCATCTCGGGGAGGGTATCTTTAATATAATCAAAGGGTTATTATACTAACCTATGTACATTTGTGTAAATTATAGATTAATCCCAGGAAACCCTTACGCGAAGTCTAAGATAGCAATGCGAGTTTATCCGATTTTTGTTAAACTTTTTGTAATATTTTACAAAACCTTAAATGTTTTACAATGTGATTAAGCGGTGATTGAGTCTTTGTAGTTCTTCAGTTACTGCCGGTATGTTGGGGTTTTGTATACAAAATGTGGAACACGTTACCATTGGACGACGAGTTAGCCAATGTGTAATATGACCCACCAGTCAGGATTGACAGTACTGAATGAGTAATTGTGTAGAAATAAACAATGTGATCGCTCTCAATACTGTGTTAATTGATAAAATATTTCTTGATTAAACTGGGATTCACTCACCAGTATTTCCCACTGACAAATGTTTTTAAAACGTGTTTCAAGTAACACAATGTGACAGGCAATTAGTAAAAAGCCAGCTGGAGAGCATTGAAGGCTTGGGAAAAATGTGGCTATAAAAGTTACCTAAAAGACAGTGTTTTAAATTCAATAAAATAGGGTTTATCCCTATAAACATGTTGTAATAAGAAACTTGGGTTTAACCCATGTGATTATTAATATCAAATATGGTGGTTTTACTCTGATAAACATTTCCTAACTACGGTCCTGATGTAATTTCCGCTGCCCAATTAACAAACTGATACCACCGAAATTCTGAGTTCGCGTCCGCCCGTTCCCGGGACAGATAAGGGATCAGAGGTTGCGACAGAAGGTGGTATCAGAGCCTAGCCACTGGTCTAAGCCAAAGAAGTGTTCTGCTGACACTTAAATTTTAAATTTTGTGTTAGGAAATAATTTATGTGATTATGTGTTTTGTGTTATTTGACTATTTGTTAGTTTACAGTATGAGTGATCAAGGACCCTCAGACATGTATCGTCAGTTGTCTGATTCCCCTAGGAGTGAAGGTACCTCTTCTTAGCCTACCCTCTCTGGGTATTCTGCTGATCAGGAAGAAGGGATGTTTGCCTTTAAAGCTCAGTCGGAAGAGCCATTCCCTCATAAAAAGAGAGGATGGTTCAGTAAGGAAGCATTTGTGCGTAGGAAAAGAATGCGAAAGTTGCAACAGCAAAGAGTTCTAGCAGTTGCTAAGATAGAGTCAGATGCCCATACACAGGATATGCTTAATAGAAGCCTAGCTAATTTCCATATCCTAGCTACAACTGCTGCTGACCCAAGTCTGGAACAACTAGTAGCCCCACAACCCTTACCTTTGATTCCCACTCAACCGATGGAGGTAGAAATGCATGATTTTAACCATGAAGAGATACCTAGGATACCAGCCCCTAATCCTTTAGATCCAAATTATGATCCCTGGTTTGATGATCTTAGGGATTATGTGCCACGCTATCACTTAAACGAAGAAACCTTGCCGAACTTAGCAGCATGTCCAGGTTTGGACCCTCTAGATCCCTATTATGACAACGATGAATACATTAGGGAGATTTTGGAGAATCCATACCCTCAGGAGAATCCAGTACCTTAGTACCCAGAGCCAATACCAGTACCTGCACCCCCAATGAGTGCAGAGAACTTGCAAGAACTCCGAAATTTCGGAGAAGAAATCATAGAAAGTAGTGAGAGGATGATGTATGTAGGAGAGCAACTCGTATGGAAATACGATGAGCGTCAGATGGATTTCGGGGAAAATCCATACCCGTGAAGTTAATGGTGAAGTTGGTAATAATAATAATAAATAAAATATGTGTGTAATAATAATAAATCTATCGTAGTATAGACCACTTTGTGGTTAACAAGGCATAGTAGTATTGTAATTTTTAATTTCTGTTTTAGTGTGTATTTGACGCATACTATATCGAAAAGAGTAAAGTCGCAATGCACGACGTTTTTGACCAATATGGGTATTATGTGGTTGTTACTTAAACTACTTAATTATTCTATTAATGATTGGTAAATGTTTAAAATTCAGATGGCCGATGAAGGAAATCAAGGAAATCTGAATAATGATAACCAGAGTAACAATAACTCGGGTAACGAAATTCCAAACAACAATGGAAATCAAGTGGATAATAGTGTTATCCAACACATAGTCGCACAAGGAATAATAGATGCAATGCCATATATTATTCAAACGGTTAGGGAAGCTGATAACAAGAGTAAACATGATAGCAAGCGACCTTCCGAACCCGAAAACAGCGTGAACAATGGACCTGTACTTCAAATGCCTATTCCCAAAAGAAGAAGAACCGTGTCTTACGGTTGTTCTTATAAGGAATTATGGTCTTGTAAACCAATGGAGTTCTCGGGCAACGAAGGGGCCATTGCAACCCTACGCTGGATAGAGAAGACTGAGGCAGTCTTAAGAATAAGCAAGTGTGCTGAAGAAGATAAGATAATGTTTGCTTCTAATCTGTTTAAGAATTCAGCACTATAATGGTGGAACACTATCCTCCAATCAAGAGGAAGTGATAGAACTTACAATATGGAATGGGAAGAATTTAAAGACAAGGTAGAAAGGAAATTCTGCCCACCCAATGAGAAGGAACAGATAGCAAACAAATTCCTAAACCTTAGGATGACTGGTGTGGATAGTAAGGGGTACACTAAATTATTCTTTGAATATGCTAGAATAGTGCCAACTCTTGCTTCACCCGAACCAGTGTTGATCTCCCGTTATATCTGGGGATTAATTGGGGAGATAAGACATGTAGTCAAGGCAGCTAGATCTCAAACCATAGAAGAAGTTGTAGAACTAGCAAATACTTTGACAGATGAATTAGTCCGTACACGAGAAGAGGATCAAAGGAGGAACCTAACCCAAAAGCTCACACAAGAATTTCGTTCTGGAAATTTTAATCGTGGGAAAAATATAGGTTCTACCTCTGCACCTTACTGTAAGAATTGCAAAAGAAAGCATTCAGGAAGATGCTCCATATATTGTAATTTTTGCAAAATATCGGTACACAAGGAAGAAGACTGCATGAAGAAGGCTAACAACAGGATATGCTATAACTGCGGAGAACAAGGTCATATCAAGCCTAACTGCCCAAAATTAGCTCCAGCTATGAACAACAAGAATACAAAAAATGCTAGAGCATTTGTTCTAACGGCAGAAGAAGCAAAGATGATCCCGGATGTGATCACTGGATATTCCAGTAGTATCCCAGTTTTCAGATGTATTTCCGGAAGAATTACCAGGACTACCGCCGGACAGAGAAGTTGAATTTAGAAATCATCTATTACCAGGAACAGCACCGATTGCCAAAGCACCTTACCGTTTGGCACCTTACCGATTGCCAAAGAATTGAATTAGACGAATTGTTGGAGAAAGGATTTATACAGCCAAGTTCGTCGCCGTGGGGAGCACCGATACTGTTTGTTAAAAAGAAGGACGGATCAATGCGTATGTGTATTGACTACCGTGAATTAAACAAGGTCACGATTAAGAATCGGTACCCATTACCGAGAATCGATGATCTGTTCGATCAACTACAAGGAGCTCGATTTTTCTCTAAAATCGATTTAAGGTCAGGATATCATCAATTAAAGGTACAGGAAGAGGATATTCCTAAGACCGCATTTAGAACGAGGTATGGCCATTATGAATTTACTGTCATGCCATTTGGTCTAACCAATGCCCCAGCTGCATTTATGGACATGATGAACCGAATATGTAAGCCATATTTGGATAAATTCATAATCGTCTTCATAGATGATATTCTCATTTATTCTAAAAGTAAAGAGGAACATGCAAAGCATTTGCACGCACTTTTAAGTTTATTAAGAAAGGAGAAGCTTTACGCTAAATTTTCAAAGTGCGAGTTTTGGTTAGATCAGGTACAGTTTCTCGGACACCTAGTCAATTATAAAGGAATTCATGTGGATCTAACAAAAATCGAGGCGATTACTAAATGGAAAACCCCTGAATCACCAACTGAGGTTAGAAGTTTCTTAGGATTGGCCGGTTATTATAGAAGATTTATTCGAGACTTTTCTAGAATAGCCATTCCTTTAACTAAGTTAACCTGTAAATCTGTTAAGTTTGAATGGGGACCAAAACAAGAAGAAGTATTTAGAATTCTTAAGCATAGATTAACTAATGCACCCATATTAGCGTTACCAAAAGGAACTGAAGACTTTGTAGTCTATTGTGACGCTTCTAAGTTAGGCTATGGATGTGTGTTAATGCAACGTCAAAAGGTTATAGATTACGCCTCTAGACAACTTAAGAATCATGAAGAGAATTATTCAACCCATGATTTAGAGTTAGGAGCTATAATTTTTGCCCTTAAGATTTGGAGACATTATCTTTATGGTAGTAAGTTTACCATATTCACTGATCATAAGAGTTTAAGATATGTTTTCGGGCAAAAGGAGTTGAATATGAGACAAAGACGCTGGATGGAAATGCTTAGTGATTATGATTGTGATATCCAGTATCATGAAGGAAAAGCAAATATAGTGGCAGATGCTTTAAGCCGAAAGTATCATGAAAAGACAAAAAGGGCACGTGTCACACCCCGATATTTACACGTATTACCGGTGGGCCCGGTGGGGAGTATCGTGACGTGGTTGGTAACGTTACAGTCAAACAACACAATATTTAAATGCACAGCGGAAGCAAATGAAAAATATATTTCAACCGAATATAATTGTAATATCAAGTATCACAAACAGTTGAAAACAATCCACGGGTGGATCAAAAATAAATAGGAAATATTGTTCAACAGTTTTGACATCCAAGCTTGCGAGACTTATTGTGGACGCTAGGAGAAAGCCAGCCTAGTCCGCGTAGTACCTGCACTTAACCTTTTTTGGGAAAATACGTCAGTTTACACTGGTAAATACATTCAACCGACTCATTTTGAAAAGTTTAATAAAATTGATTTGAATGCACGTGGCACAAACTCTTTATAACTTGGGATAATTATTTGAATATAATACTTGTAAACGAATTACATGTTTCTTATGCGTTCAGTAGCCCAATCCACAGACCGGGTTAAAGATCAATAGACACACCACATTATTTATTTTGGAACTGACGGGTGTACGCCTATACCCCGTGCTTAGGTCGTGGCCATCTCGTAAGATGATGCCAAGGATATCCGGGACATGGTCATTAACCCCCCAAAGGCTTTAAGCAAACAAGACATTTCAAAACTGAGCATATCAATGATTTAACCTCTATTCGATTAAAGATTCAATGCCGGACCAAGCGGTATACTATATACCGTACCCCAAGCCCGTATAAGGGAAAATAAGTTAAAAGTATTTACCTTTGCAAGTATCAATCACAATTAGCAAGTGCGTGTAGCTTTTACCGGGTCTCCTAAACTGGAACGAAGGTTTATAATAACCTATTAGAATCCTAACGGTCTTTAGTTAAGCTTAAGCTTAGACCGGTTAGTTTTAAAGAAAGATACGGTTCAAACGCACGATTAAGCGAAGACCGGAATAGAACGTGTTTTAGACCCGACAAGTTTGAAAACTTGTATAATATGGGTAATCTAAACACATTCTAGATTTTGAGATAAAAATGATAAGGTTTGACCCGTTTCGGCTAATTTATGCAAACTAGTTACATAAACCGAACCGAACGCGCAAGAGGCGTAACGGGTAACCATGAGAGTCATTTACAGTTTTCCTAAGTTAATATTCCTTAAATAGGTTGTGATATCAGTAGGATACCTTTCATTATGCCAAAGACGAGTTTAATCTAAATATAAGCCACGTAGGGGTATTTTGGTCATTTTAAAGATTATAAAAGAGATTAAATGAAATTCTGAGATTCGGGTCCGAATACATCAGTAAAATAACTTATTTTATCAGGTTATATCAGTTGGTGATAAGTCTTATATGACAAAATGGTTTTAAACCCATACTAGGTGTTTAATACGCGTAAAAAGCCATTTTAAGCGATTTCCGGGTTATACAGGAAATCTGAGTTTTCTGATCAGGTTATAAAGTTCAAAATACTTTATTTATTATATAGAATCAGTAGCAATTGAATTGGTGTCAAAATATTATGTAGAACTCATTTTATAACCAAAAAGGGTATAATCGGTATTTACCGAATCAACGTCATAACCTTAGGTTATGAGCAGGTTAAAAATCATTAAAAATCTTCAAAAATCCCAAAATATTATATTACATCAGTGGGTAAAAGGTTTGGTGTCAAAAATTTGGTTTAGATAGGCTTTATGATAAAGACGCCGTTTAATTACTAAAAAGCGTTCTAATTATGTCGTTGAGCATAACTTCTAATCTAGACCTCCAAATGATGTGAAAATTTAGGGACATGTTTATAAATCAGTAATAAAGATTATTGTCCTTTCACATATCCAAAATTCTCGTTTTATGGTCAAAAGGGCATTATGGTCAACTTTAAGCCTTTAACGGAAACGTGTAAACGAATCGGGTAATCTACGAACCAACCACAGAGGGTTATACCAACATGTAACCTGGTCCTAAGGAAGCTCTAAGACATTTCCAAATCATACTAAATCGGGTCAGAACTGAAGTCAAAGCAAAAGTCAAAGTTTTGCGACTTTCGGTTCCGAACCGGGTCTAAACAGAAAATTGTCGGGTCGAACATGCTTAGACATGTTATTATACTTATTACCAAGTTATATGAGTGATAAAATATGTTACATGCCATCTACATTGCTAATTACATGTTAATTTGAAAATTATAGTTCTGTTGACTTTTTATAAACAACTTTGACCCGACATAAGTCCTAGTTAGAGTGGGAATCAGAGGGTGCCCTTTTAAGGGTTTATTGCCCATATAATTACCAACTTATAACTACCTTCAATTCGACTAATCACTGGACCATTAATGATTAATTTCTAAGTCAAACGTTAATTACGACGGTTTGACTTTTAAGCTAATAACTAAGTAAAACTCGATTAAGGAAGGTCAAGGGTACTTACCAAAGTCTAATGCACGACTAGGGATGACTTGGGTCTGCTTTTATGCTCCAGGAAGCTCCACAAATGCAGATGGAAGGTGTGATCACAATGTTGCAACATGAGGGCCTTTTATAGTGCTTAAAACTCACTAGATTGTTGACAACCAAAGCTACAACTGATCATGGATCACCCACAAGTGTCCCTAAGTGCCTAGGAATTATTAGGGGTCGCCCAAGGAGTGAAAATATATGTTTTAAGTCGGTTATAATGCATCTAGGAGACACTAGCCCAAAGTTTTCGGATCAGAGGGCCCCTAGCGTCACGCGTAGCCCCCCCTAGGGTGCCTCGCGTCGCGCGACTCCCCTTCTGATCCAAATTAACTTTCAGATTTTTTTGTGTTTTGGTCCTTGATCCTTATAAAGTTGTTTCGACATTATTTCTTGCATTATGAACCCTCCAAATTGACTTATAAGGGTCTCAAGACTTATACCCACTTTGTTATATCCTTGGTTACTTCATGTTTACCCGAAAAGTCATAATTTTCAACGTTGACGCTTTAACCCTTCGTATACGAATTTGATCATAACTTTCACATACAATAACGAAACTTTATGAAATTTTTATCGTGCATTCTAGTGAGCATATTTAATTGTTACAAAGCTTCGTGTTTGCTAAAAGGTCACTCAGAGGTATATCTTAAACATGTTGACACATTTAACCCCTGTAGTTTGTAATCTCTCGCTTTCCTTCACAATTAGCTTCGTATGATCCATGATTCATTCGTTTAAGGGTATAAACATCGTGTAGGGTTATTGTAAAGTATATTTATTCACTGTTGACCTTTTGAACCCGTATATTCACATACTTTCCATGTTTGTCAACTTTAGTCTCTCTAGAGTATTCTTTCACACGTTCAAGCTTATGACACGTGTCAATACATTATAGGACGTGAATTTTCGAGGTGTTACATCCTCACCCCCTTAAAAGAAATCTCGACCTCGAGATTTACTGAAATAAATGAGAGTACTTTTCTTTCATCGTGGACTCAACCTCCCATGTGTATTCGGGACCTCTACGGGCATCCCATTTAACATTTACGATCGGTACATGCTTCCTTCGAAGCTTCTTGACCTGTCTATCCTCGATCGACACAGGTTTTTCAACAAACTTCAAGCTCTCTTCTATGTGCACATCTGTATGTGGTATGACTAGTGATTCATCAGCGAAACACTTCTTCAGATTGCAGATGTGGAACACATCGTGAATACCACTGAGCTCTTCAGGTAACTTTAACTTATAAGCCACTGATCTGACACACTCGATGACCTCGAATGGTCCTATGTATCTTGGGCTTAACTTACCTTTCTTACCAAATCGCATCACTCCCTTCCAGGGTGATACTTTGAGCAAGACTTTTTCACCTACCTCGAATTTCAGAGGTTTACGCTTTAGATCTGCGTAGCTTTTCTGCCTATCCCTGGCAGCTTTCAGTCGGTCATGAATCTGGACAATCTTGTCCGTCGTTTCAAAGACTATTTCAGGTCCTGTCAATTGGACATCTCCAACTTCCGCCCAACAAACGGGCGTTCTGCACTTTCTACCGTATAAGGCCTCGAAAGGCGCAGCCTTAATGCTGGTATGGTAGCTATTGTTATATGAGAACTCGATTAATGGCAGGTGGTTATCCCAACTACCACCTAAGTCGATCACACCTGCACGAAGCATGTCTTCCAACGTTTGGATTGTACGCTCACTCTGGCCGTCCGTCTGAGGATGGTAAGCCGTACTAAAATTTAAGCGCGTGCCCAAGGATTGTTGGAAACTTTTCCAAAAATGTGACGTGTACCTAGTATCCCTGTCAGAGATAATAGACACAGGTACGGCATGTAGAGATACAATCTTGTCTACGTATAATTGGGCTAACATGTCGGAGCTATAGGTCTCCTTGATGGGTAGGAAATGTGCTGACTTAGTCAGTCTATCTACTATCACCCATATTGTGTCATTTCCTTTCCTGGTCTTTGCTAACTTGGTGATGAAATCCATTGTCACCATTTCCCACTTCCATGTGGGAAGTTCAGGTTGTTGTAGCAAACCTGACGACTTTTGATGTTCAGCTTTGACTTGCGCACACGTCAAGCATTTAGCTACATAGGCAGCTACAGACTTCTTTAAGCCTATCCACCAATAGTTTGCTTTTAGATCCTGGTTCATCTTATCAGCTCCAGGATGAACGGGGTATTTAGAACTGTGGGCTTCCTGGAGGATAACAACTCGAAGTCCTCCATAAACTGGAACCCATATTCGTCCATTCAATCTCAGAATTCCGTCCTTGCCCTAAGATAACTGTTCTTCGGTTACTCCTAGCTTTTCATTATGATAGTTAGCTTCCAACACAGCTTCCTTCTGTGCAGCTAACAACCTTTCGTTCAAACCATTCTTTATCTCAATGCTCTTGGCATTGATTCGGATGGGTTTCACCCTTTCCTTTCGACTCAAGGCATCGGCGACTACATTCGCCTTACCAGGATGGTATCTTATCTCACAATCATAATCATTTAAGGTTTCCATCCAACGTCGTTGCCTCATGTTCAAATCCTTTTGGTTAAACAGGTGTTGGAGGCTCTTGTGATCAGAATAGATCACACACTTAATACCATATAAATAGTGCCTCCATAGCTTCAGTGCAAATACAACGGCACCCAACTCCAAGTCATGGGTGGTGTAATTCTTTTCATGCACCTTTAACTGTCGTGAAGCATAGGCAATAACCTTTCCTTTCTGCATAAGCACACATCCCATCCCGGTGTGTGATGCATCACAATATACCACAAATTCTTCTATCCCATCAGGCAATGTCAACACAGGTGCATTGCTTAGCTTCTGTTTAAGGATATCAAAGGATTCTTGCTGCTTAGGGACCCAATCGAACTTTATTTTCTTCCTAGTCAAAGAAGTTAGGGGTGCAGCAATCCTTGAAAAAATTTCAATGAAACGCCTATAATATCCTGCCAAACCCAAGAAACTGCGAATCTCTGTGGGCGTCTTTGGCTCCTGCCAATTCATGACAGCTTCAACCTTAGCGGGATCCACTTGGATACCACGCTCACTAACCACATGTCCAAGGAATTGGACTTCTCGAAGCCAGAATTCACACTTCGAAAATTTGGCGTAAAGTTTTTCCTGTTGAAGTAGTGAAAGAATACATCGAAGATGCTTCTCATGATCAGTTTGGTTCTTCGAGTAGATGAGGATGTCGTCAATGAAGACGATGACAAATTTGTCCAAGTAGGGCTTGCAGACGCGATTCATGAGATCCATGAATGCGGCAGGTGCATTGGTGAGCCCAAAAGGCATCACTAGGAACTCGTAATGGCCATAACGAGTCCTAAATGCAGTCTTGTGTACATCTTCATCTTTAACCTTCAGTTGATGATAGCCTAACCTCAGATCAATCTTGGAGAAGTAACTTGCCCCTTGAAGCTGATCGAACAGATCGTCGATTCTGGGCAATGGGTACCTATTCTTGATAGTGACCTTATTAAGCTCACGGTACTCGATGCACAGACGCATCGATCCATCCTTCTTCTTGACAAATAAGATTGGTGCTCCCCAAGGAGACGAACTAGGTCTAATGAAACCCTTGGATAGCAATTCATCTAGTTGCGTTCTCAATTCCTTCATCTCTGTTGGTGCCAACCTATAAGGCGCCCTTGCTACTGGTGCTGCTCCAGGGATGATGTCAATTCTGAATTCCACTTGCCTATCTGGTGGTAAACCAGGTAGTTCTTCAGGAAAAACTTCAGGGTATTCAGAAATGACGGGGATGTCTTCAATCTTATGCTTCGGCTCATCAATGGTCACTTGTGCCATGTAGATGACACAACCTTTCTTCAAACACTTAGAGGCCTTGAGCATAGTCACTTGCTCAGGCAGTCCATACTGGGTATCTCCTTGAATGGTAAGTGATTCACCAGACGGAGTCTTAATCACCACTTGCTTCTTATTGCAGACAATCTGGGCCTGGTTATGAGATAACCAGTCCATGCCTAAAACGATGTCAAAACCGGCTAGCTTCAAAGGAAGTAGGGACAAAGGAAAAGAGTGGTTCCTAATGGATATGACACATCCATCTAGCACAGTTGAGACGGTTTCTATGGTTCCATCAGCTAGTTCCACCTCATACTTCACACTTAAGGTTTTTATTGGCAATTTCAACAACTCACAAAACTTATTATCTACAAATGATTTATCAGCTCCTGAATCAAATAACACTCTCGCATAAACATCATTTATAAGGAAGGTACCTGTGATCACATTGTTGTCCTGCACAGCTTCCTTCGCATCCATCCTGAAGACCCTAGCATTGGTCTTCTTTCCTTCATCAGCTTTCTTTGCATATTTTGGGCAATTTGTCTTAATGTGCCCTTTTTCGTTGCAATTGTAGCACGTTGCGTCCTTCAGCTTCTTGCACTCTAGGGTCTTATGTTATGAAGATTTGCAAATCCCACATGGCCTCGACTGAGACTGGGATTTTGACTCAAGTCTGCACCTCCCAAAGTGGTGCTTCTGACAGATCTTACACTTGGGCTTATCTCCAGATTGATGCCCATCCTTCTTAGAACCAGACCCCTTCTTGTGGTCATTGTTTCCCTGGTGCTTCTTGTCTGACCTTCGTGAATTGTCATCTTCACGCTTCCTTTTCTCGGCATCCGTGTTCCTCAGCGATCTCTGTCTGACCGCGTCCAGTACTCCAGTGTGAGGGACAAAGATATATCAGCTACAGATCTGAAAGTAGCTGGCCGAGAGGCTTTTACACTTGCCTTTATCTCTGGGGCTAAACCCCCAATGAAACGAGCTATTCTTTTGGGTTCCGGGGTCACCAGATAAGGAACCAACCTTGACATTGTATTAAAGCTCGTAAGGTAAGCTTGGCAATCCAGATTCTTCATCACCAAGGATAAGAAATCAGATTCAATCTTTTCTACCTCATGCTGAGGACAGTAGTTCTCCCGGATGAGGGTAACAAATTGTTCCCATGTCATATTGTACAGTGGAATCTTTCCAGTAGCTTGAATCAACGATCTCCACCAGGCTAAGGCCTCACCTTTGAATGATTGAGACACAAACTTTACCACATCTCTATCAGTGCACCCGCTGATATCAACCACTGTGTCCATCTCATCCAACCATGTCATGCAATCTATAGCCCATTTTTCCCCAGTGAAATCCCTGGGTTTGCATGACACAAAGTATTTGTAGGAGCAACCCTTATCACGGGGTCCTTGATTCAGTATTACCCTTTGAGACGGGACACTTTGTTGATTAGAAGAGTGGCGATCGTCATCGGCTTTCTTGGGTTCTTCCTTCTTGGAGGGTGGCTTGCTGTGAGCCTCAGAATGAGTCTTAGGCTTTGAATGGGGTACTGATTGAGCTCTGCTTCGAGTACCGCTTGACTCACTATACTGCCTATCCAAGGCTTTTGTAACAGCATTGTCAATTAATGCTTGGAGCTCTGCACCAGACACATTGAATCTGGTGGCGTCATTATTCTCCTTCGGCCGACTGTTGATTTCATCAGAGTCCGCCATGTATCTTGAACTGTTACATAAGATGTTGACAATAATTTATTTGGGAGTTTATTATGGAATTGCCTTTTAGGGAAATTCATTAACCATGGTAAACATAGACCACATTTGGTTAATTTGTTACTCACATTTATTTAGGATTTTATTATAACCTATCCTAATTATCAAACAATAACAGTATTATTAGCACAAAAGGCCTAGTCACAGGGACATTTTTAAATCATAAGCCATGATTTCGGAGAATCAAAGGCATTAAGGTTTGAACATAGTTCATTACCTTTCTCTGACAGGGAGTCGTAGACTACTACTGTCTTTTGTCTTATATGACAATGAGTATGGCCCGTAGGCACTATATTACCAATGTATGGTCAAATTACGATCATCTTAATTGATTATTTAAACCCATGATTTATAGATCATTAAGTTAGGTTAGGAATCTTTTGAAGAATCCTTAAATAAGAATGACGTGTGTGATTTTAACGAATCACGTCTGCCAGGAGCGTTAACATGTTTTCAGATGTTAACAGGGATCCGAATCTTTTAAACAGGTCTTACCATCTTGGCCAAGTCCTATAATGACATGTAAGCTAGGTTATACCTTTAAGATTCTCATTTAATATATAATAGGCAGATTATTTTAAAAGGAATGATTTTGATTTATTTATTTCATGTATAATATATTTATGCATATAGTGACAAAAATGAAATTTATAATCTTAACATTCCATTAACATTTAAAAGAATACACATCGCCCTAAACGGGACTTTTAACAGAACAATTTTCCCACGCAGGGGCTAAACCGATGAAACAAGTCCACGCAGGGACCAATTACAAGAATAGATGTCAACGCAGGGACTAAAAAGACAAGTCCACGCAGGGACTAAATACACAGATAAATGTCCACGCAGGGACTTGATTTGAAATAGATAATACAACAATACATATGGGGATTTAATGATCCCTCTTCTTCTTCTCCTTTAGCAAGCTCGCTAGGCCCTTGAGGAAACCCCTGTTGTTCCTACGTTCTTCTTGGAACTCATGTTCCACCTGACTTAGTCTTTGGAGGATTTCCTCCTGTTCCGGTGGGGAAAATCGTGGTGGCAGCGACTGCTGTCGAATCGGAGGTCGAGCAGGTATTTGATACCCATGAGCTGGATATCCCACTCCCCAAGGAGCTCCATAGGGTCCTTCCGGATGAAGGGCGTTGTAGTTCGCCGCTACAAGGTACGGGTCGGCTTCAGCATAGTTATAATGCGTTTGAGCCGGCTGCTCAAACGGATTGTACGTTGTAGATCCAGCGTACGTAGGAATCGGGTTACCAAAACCCATTGGTGGCGGTTGTGGTGCAACTGGTGCAAAACTCACCTCTGGAATTGGGTTTGAGGGTCCACCCATCTATGGGTCTTCATGCAGTGGCGGGTAGTGACTGCCACTTAAGTGATGGGGGTGCTGAAGTGAAAACCCCCTCCTCGCGCAGATATACGTGCGCCTGATCTCCTACGCCTTGGTGGTTCCGGAGGTGCTTGATGAACTGGCGGTGGTGGAGGCGGTGGCGTGACTGCCACGAAACGTGAATCCCCAGAGGGATCCTGCTGCTGCTGCTGGTGGTGAGGTGATGAATGGTGAGAAGGTGTGAAGTACCATTCATGCTGGTTAAACCTCGCTTGATAACTGTCTGGACGACCATAGGGTGATCCGTGGAAGGAAGATCCATCTGAGATCTCGATGGGATGGTTGGGGGTACCGCTTGCAGGTTCGACGGGATCCGTGTCCTCGTCCATGTCCATTGCATTGTCTTCTGAGAAGTGGTCCTCTGGTCCCAATGGGTTAAAACCTACTGGTTCTTGAATATAATTTGCCGGGTAAAAACGGCCCTGAAAGACAGGAGTGGGGTTGCCAAAGGAATTGTGCGAAAGGGATCGCTGAAGAGGTATATATGAAGGTTGTGGGTTATCGGGCTCGTTTTCTGACTGTGGCCCATAGGAGTTACGATAGGGAGGCGTTGAACTGTGCGAAACAGACCGTCTGGCAGGCTCAAAAAGGTTCCTCCTGTTTCCTTGCGGATCAACACTCATTGTAGTGGAAGGAGTTCGCCGGTGAGAAGGCCCGGCCTCGTGATCGTTAGGGGCGGTGATTGGCCCCTTGCCTCGTCCTCCTCGTCGAAATCTTGGCGGCATAGTTAAACCTGTCAATATAAACAAAGATAACAACAATAATATATATAATAAAAGACAAAAATAAAACAAAGCAGAATTTGTCCTATGTTATTTGTCTAGACTCGAAAATTTAGGAATGTGCAATTGTGTCATTGAGATTAAACACAAAAGGCTAGTGTTTAATTCACTCAATGTTGGCTCTGATACCAACCTGTCACACCCCGATATTTACACGTATTACCGGTGGGGAGTATCGTGACGTGGTTGGTAACGTTACAGTCAAACAACACAATATTTAAATGCACAGCGGAAGCAAATGAAAAATATATTTCAACCGAATATAATTGTAATATCAAGTATCATAAACAGTTGAAAACAATCCACAGGTGGATAAAAAATAAATAGGAAATATTGTTCAACAGTTTTGACATCCAAGCTTGCGAGACTTATTGTGGACGCTAGGAGAAAGCCAGCCTAGTCCGCGTAGTACCTGCACTTAACCTTTTTTGGGAAAATACGCCAGTTTACACTGGTAAATACATTCAACCGACTCATTTTGAAAAGTTTAATAAAATTGATTTGAATGCACGTGGCACAAACTCTTTATAACTTGGGATAATTATTTGAATATAATACTTGTAAACGAATTACATGTTTCTTATGCGTTCAGTAGCCCAATCCGTAGACCGGGTTAAAGATCAATAGACACACCACATTATTTATTTTGGCACTGACGGGTGTACGCCTACACCCCGTGCTTAGGTCGTGGCCATCTCGTAAGATGATGCCAAGGATATCCGGGACATGGTCATTAACCCCCCAAAGGCTTTAAGCAAACAAGACATTTCAAAACTGAGCATATCAATGATTTAACCTCTATTCGATTAAAGATTCAATGCCGGACCAAGCGGTATACTATATACCGTACCCCAAGCCCGTATAAGGGAAAATAAGTTAAAAGTATTTACCTTTGCAAGTATCAATCACAATTAGCAAGTGCGTGTAGCTTTTACCTGGTCTCCTATTCAGGAACGAAGGTTTATAATAACCTATTAGAATCCTAACGGTCTTTAGTTAAGCATAAGCTTAGACCGGCTAGTTTTAAAGAAAGATACGGTTCAAACGCACGATTAAGCGAAGACCGGAATAGAACGTGTTTTAGACCCGACAAGTTTGAAGACTTGTATAATATGGGTAATCTAAACACATTCTAGATTTTGAGATAAAAACGATAAGGTTTGACCCGTTTCGGCTAATTTATGCAAACTAGTTACATAAATCGAACCGAACGCGCAAGAGGCGTAACGGGTAACCATGAGAGTCATTTACAGTTTTCCTAAGTTAATATGCCTTAAATAGGTTGTGATATCAGTAGGATACCTTCTATTATGCCCAAGACGAGTTTAATCTAAATATAAGCCCCGTAGGGGTATTTTGGTCATTTTAAATATTATAAAACAGATTAAATGAAATTATGAGATTCGGGTCCGAATACATCAGTAAAATAACTTATTTTATCAGGTTATATCAGTTGATGATAAGTCTTATATGACAAAATGGTTTTAAACCCATACTAGGTGTTTAATACGCGTAAAAAGCCATTTTAAGCGATTTCCGGGTTATACAGGAAATATGAGTTTTCTGATCAGGTTATAAAGTTCAAAATATTTTATTTATTATATAGAATCAGTAGCAATTGGATTGGTGTCAAAATATTATGTAGAACTCATTTTATAACCAAAAAGGGTATAATTGGTATTTACCGAATCAACGTCATAACCTTAGGTTATGAGCAGGTTAAAAATCATTAAAAATCTTCAAAAATCCCAAAATATTATATTACATCAGTGGGTAAAAGGTTTGGTGTCAAAAATTGGGTTTAGATAGGCTTTATGCTAATGACGCCGTTTAATTACTAAAAAGCGTTCTAATTATGTCGTTGAGCATAACTCCTAATCTAGACCTCCAACTGATGTGGAAATTTAGGGACATGTTTATAAATCAGTAATAAAGATTATTGTCCTTTCACATATCCAATATTCTCGTTTTATGGTCAAAAGGGCATTATGGTCAACTTTAAGCCTTTAACGGAAACGTGTAAACGAATCGGGTAATCTACGAACCAACCACAGAGGGTTATACCAACATGTAACCTGGTCCTAAGGAAGCTCTAAGGCATTTCCAAATCATACTAAATCGGGTCAGAACTGAAGTCAAAGCAAAAGTCAAAGTTTTGCGACTTTCGGTTCCGAACCGGGTCTAAACAGAAAATTGTCGGGTCGAACATGCTTAGACATGTTATTATACTTATTACCAAGTTATATGAGTGATAAAATAGGTTACATGCCTTCTACATTGCTAATTACATGTTAATTTGAAAATTATAGTTTTGTTGACTTTTTATAAACAACTTTGACTCGACATAAGTCCTAGTTAGAGTGGGAATCAGAGGGTGCCCTTTTAAGGGTTTATTGCCCACATAATTACCAACTTATAACTACCTTCAATTCGACTAATCACTGGACCATTAATTATTAATTTCTAAGTCAAACGTTAATTACGACGGTTTGACTTTTAAGCTAATAACTAAGTAAAACTCGATTAAGGAAGGTCAAGGGTACTTACCAAAGTCTAATGCACGACTAGGGATGACTTGGGTCTGCTTTTATGCTCCAGGAAGCTCTACAATGCAGATGGAAGGTGTGATCACAATGTTGCAACATGAGGGCCTTTTATAGTGCTTAAAACTCACTAGATTGTTGACAACCAAAGCTACAACTGATCATGGATCACCCACAAGTGTCCCTAAGTGCCTAGGAATTATTAGGGGTCCCAAGGAGTGAAAATATCTGTTTTAAGTCGGTTACAATGCATCTAGGAGACACTAGCCCAAAGTTTTCGGATCAGAGGGCCCTAGCGTCACGCGTAGCCCCCCCTAGGGTGCCTCGCGTCGCGCGACGCCCCCTCTGATCTAAATCAACTTTCAGATTTTTTTGTGTTTTGGTCCTTGATCCTTATAAAGTTGTTTCGACATTATTTCTTGCATTATGAACCCTCCAAATTGACTTATAAGGGTCTCAAGACTTATACCCACTTTGTTATGTCCTTGGTTACTTCATGTTTACCCGAAAAGTCATAATTTTCAACGTTGACGCTTTAACCCTTCGTATACGAATTTGATCATAACTTTCTCATACGATAACGAAACTTTATGAAATTTTTATCGTGCATTCTAGTGAGCATATTTAATCGTTACAAAGCTTCGGGTTTGCTAAAAGGTCACTCAGAGGTATATCTTAAACATGTTGACACATTTAACCCCTGTAGTTTGTAATCTCTCGCTTTCCTTCACAATTAGCTTCGTATGATTCATGATTCATTCGTTTAAGGGTATAAACATCGTGTAGGGTAATTGTAAAGTATATTTATTCACTGTTGACCTTTTGAACCCGTATATTCACATACTTTCCATGTTTGTCAACTTTAGTCTCTCTAGAGTATTCTTTCACACGTTCAAGCTTATGACACGTGTCAATACATTATAGGACGTGAATTTTCGAGGTGTTACAGTACGTTCTCTTAAATTAAATCTACAAGTAGATTTAAATGATCAGATAAGAAAAGCACAAGAATCGGTAATCAAGGAAGATACTGAAAAACTAAAAGGTATGATTAAGAAATTAGAACAAGGAACAGATGGAATTTGGAGATTCCAGAAAATGAGAACGTGGATACCTAAATTAGGAAACCTACGTCATCGTATATTAGAAGAAGCCCATAAGTCTAAGTATACGATGCATCCAGGAAGTGATAAAATGTATCAGGATTTAAGGAAAAATTTCTGGTGGATAGGAATGAAAAAGGACATAGCAGCCTATGTTTCTAAATGTTTAACTTGTTCACAAGTTAAAGCTGAACACCAGAAACCCTCAGGTTTGTTACAACAGTTAGAAATGCCAGTGTGGAAATGGGAATTGATAACAATGGATTTTGTTACCAAATTACCCAAAACAAAGAAAGGTAATGATACAATCTGGGTGATTGTAGATAGGCTAACCAAGTCAGCTCATTTCCTACCAATAAAGGAAACTTTCAGTATGGAACAGTTAGCTAAATTATATGTAAATGAAATCGTTTCTTTACATGGAATACCTTTATCAATTGTTTCTGATAGAGATAGTCGTTTTACCTCTCATTTTTGGTCAAGTTTCCAAAAGGCAATGGGAACCAAGTTGAATCTAAGCACAGCTTATCATCCTCAAACAGACGGACAAAGCGAAAGGACAATTCAGACAATGGAAGACATGCTTAGAGCTTGTGTAATTGATTTCGGAGATAATTGGGACGATCACTTACCTTTAATAGAATTTTCTTATAATAATAGTTATCACACAAGTATCAATGCTGCACCATTCGAATCACTTTATGGACGTAAGTGCCGAACCCCAGTCTGTTGGGCAGAAATTGGGGAAAAGCAACTATCTGGACCTGAGATAGTACAAGAAACAACTGACAAGATTATTCAAGTCAAGGAACGACTAAAAACAGCACGTGATCGACAGAAAAGCTATGCTGATAACCGACGTAAACCCTTGGAATTTCAAATAGGAGATAAAGTATTGTTAAAAGTCTCTCCTTGGAAAGGAGTGGTAAGATTCATTAAACGGGGAAAGCTAAGTCCCAGGTATGTTGGACCTTTTGAGATTATTAAAAGAATAGGACCTGTAGCCTATCAGTTACAACTGCCAGAGGAAATGGCAGGAATACATGATGTATTTCATGTATCAAATCTCAAGAAATGCTTAACTGATGATTCGCTAATGGTACCTATTAAGGATATAGAGGTAAATGAACAACTCAAGTTTGTAGAAAGGTCTCTACAAATTGAAGACAGGAAAGTCAAAAATCTCAAGCATAAGAGATTAGTTCTGGTCAAAGTAAAGTGGGACTCCAAAAGAGGACCTGAGTACACATGGGAGCTTGAATCAGAAATGCAAAGGAAATATCCCCACTTGTTCCAGTAGATCTCGAGGACGAGCTCTAAAACAAGGTGGGGAGGATGTAACAATCCTTAAATAAAACCGACACCAAATAAAACCGACACCCTCGAATATTTTCCGACACCCCAAAATATTTTAAAATATCCCAAAATGTCTTTAAATACACCCTGTATGTGAAAACCGAGCCCGAAATACGTTATAACATTTCAAATAAATAAAAAACAAGAAAATTGGATTTTAGGCGGGCTGCGTAAACTTCCCTTAACCCTTACGCTGGCCGCGACAACTTAAAGGTCCAGCGATCTCCGGTGTTGACACGTGTCATGCAACGTGTTGAACCTAGTCATGACCCGGATCAGCTACGCCTAGACCCATACGCCACGCGGGCCGCGTAAGCCCTTGCTTACCTTTACGCGGGCCGCGAGAAACTCGAGATGAGACCCTATAAATAGAACGCATCGGCTTTCAACACAAATCGTTCATTTCATTTCTGTATCTCGACTTTCTGAAGTTATAGGCATTATATTCAAGTATAATACCCCCTAATTAGCGAGGTTCTGCTCCGTTGTAAGTATTATAACCCCAGTTTCGTATTAGATACGCTGCCCGATTGATTTAGGGTTCCGTAACAACTGTCGTGGTTCTGCCCGACGTAGTTGTTGGAATACCGTCTCGGGGAGGGTATCATTAATATAATCAAAGGGTTATTATACTAACCTATGTACATTTGTGTAAATTATAGATTAATCCTAGGAAACCCTTACGCGAAGTCTAAGATAGCAATGCGAGTTTATCCGATTTTTGTTAAACTTTTTGTAATATTTTACAAAACCTTAAATGTTTTACAATGTGATTAGTAGCCCTGTAAACGAACCGAACGAACACGAACATAGACATGTTCGTGTTCGCTCATTTAACTTTAACCGAACACGAACACGAACATGAACATATAATCAAACACATTTTTTTGTTCGTGTTCGTTCATTAAGAAACCAGGCATGTTCGTGTTCGTTCGTTTAAGGCCTAAACGTAGAGTTCACGAACATAAACGAACACAAACGAACATAAAAAAATTAACTGAACATATTTGAATAAACATAAATTAACATGATTGAAGAAACAAGTCTAATATATTACATTTCATCCGAAAACACATGTAAATAAGGGTTCATAGATATACTAATTAGTTTTATTTATATAAGTAGTTAGAAAACCTAATCTTTATATAAATATAACTATTTATGTATTTATTAAAATTTAAACGAATGTAAATAAATGAACATTCACGAACATAAAAGAATGTTCATGAACATAAATGAACGAACACAAGGTGTGTTCATGTTCGTTCATTTAATTAAACGAACAAAATTTTTTGTTCGTGTTCGTTCGTTTATTAAATAAACGAACATAAACGAACTTCCCACCGAACAAGTTCATGAACGGTTCATGAACGTTCGGTTCGTTTACAGGCCTATGATTAAGCGGTGATTGAGTCTTAGTAGTTCTTCAATTACTGCCGGTATGTTGGGGTTTTGTATACAAAATGTGGAACACGTTACCATTGGACGACGAGTTAGCCAATGTGTAATATGACCCACCAGTCAGGATTGACAGTACTGAATGAGTAATTGTGTAGAAATAAACAATGTGATTGCTCTCAATACTGTGTTAATTGATAAAATATTTCTTGATTAAACTGGGATTCACTCACCAGTATTTCCCACTGACAAATGTTTTTAAAACGCGTTTCAGGTAACACAATGTGACAGCCAATTAGTAAAAAGCCAGCTGGAGAGCACTGAAGGCTTGGGAAAAATGTGGCTATAAAAGTTACCTAAAAGACAGTGTTTTAAATTCAATAAAATATGGTTTATCCCTATAAACATGTTGTAATAAGAAACTTGGGTTTTACCCATGTGATTATTAATATCAAATATGGTGGTTTTACTCTGATAAACATTTCCTAACTACGGTCTTGATGTAATTTCCGTTGCCCAATTAACAAACTGATACCACCGAAATTCGGAGTTCGCGTCCGCCCGTTCCCGGGACAGATAAGGGATCGGGGGTTGCGACATATGCGTAGTCGCATCCGTGTGGTACGCGACTCCATATGGCGTGACATGAGATCCTTGAAGCGTGGCGCGCGGACTGGCGGATCAGTTCTAGCGTGCGCGCAGGTTTGCAACAGTAATAGAAGAGCTGGTTGGACCTAGTCAAACTAGTTGTTTCAAACCGTTTAATGTGTGTCATGATTAATATGAACGTTTTTTACTAACCACTTAAGTCCATTTAAGTAGAGATTAAAGTCATATTCATTATCTTGTTTATTACAAGATTAATGTTATAATTATGACAGGATTAATGTCTATTTTTATTACTATTTTTAATGAGGTTAAAACTATGGGTGTATATATATGAACTTGGTGGTTCATACTACACAGACGTATAAAAAATAGACATTCTCTTTACTCTTGTTTTTCCTTTGAGTGGAGTACTCTCAAAATACACAACTTCATCTTTTTCTTAATTTTATAAACACCAAATTATACTCGGTGTAATCTCGGGTGTGAGTGTCATCTACGACAGTACAACTACTGCTTCGGTTGTTGTATCCTGGAAACAGACCGTCTGAGAGGAGGCGCGTAATCTGTTTTAAGGGCCCCGTGTCTAATACGATCATCAACCAAAACAGTCAACGACAGTTTGTTCATTCTTGCAGCGGAGGTTTATACAAGATGGTGCAGTTGAAGTTCTTCCAAAGAAGCTGGCTTGAATCAAGATTGGTACAATTAAATTGTATATTACATTTGTTTATTTAGTTTATGTAACCGGTATTGTACTAGAAGAATTTCCCACAGATAACGAGAGTCTCGTTATTATATATTTTTTAATATATTTTTAATAAAAAGTGAACCCAATTCCTACAATCTTAAAACAGACTTTCGTGAAGATTGTTGCTACAATCTTAAATCCCTTCTCTACGAGGATTTAGGTTTACGAAAGTTAAAATATTTAATGGGATTTAGGTTTACGAAAGTTTATCATCTTTATTTTGAAAATAAGAATACAGTATTAGGCTTTATGAGGGTTTTTTACAATATGTATCTCATTATTTAGGGATCTGAATTAAGTACATGTATAACGGGAAGTACATCCAAACATTATTTCATAAGTTGTCAAGTTTACAACTGATTATTTGATTTTGTGTATTTAGTACCACAAAACTATTTTTAAATCACATATCAAAAAGCTCTTTAACATGTTTCGTATTTTTAAGTGGAAACAACGCAATTGTAGCCTTAGCTGGAGGGGTGGCCGTTGGGGCTGCTCTATTGTTTGCCGATCTTGCCATTGCATTTGCATGGTGACGGCATCGAAACCTCAAGAGTTCTTCATTGTAATTGATATTTACCTAAGTAGTCAAACTTTCTTTTATTTAAAATTAACGTCAACATTGTTAAATAATATAATTTACTTTGAAACTACACGAGTAGTTTGTTATTATATAATTTCTACATCTTTTAGTCAAGTTTGTTCGATACATATCTCAACAATTTAGGTCAACTAAAATGATTTTTTTATGGAAAATTGGTATTTAATAAACCAACCTTTAATCAGTTGGTAAATAATAATCCAACCTACAAAATTGGTATATAATAATCCTACCTATTAATATGTTGGTACTCAATAAACTTTCGTTATTTTTTTTAACTGAAGTTAGTTTTTAAGTTTTATTTATTACACAAACAGTCCATGTAGTTGTAATTTACAAGTTTTAACTATTTTATAAACCTCAAATCGAGGAAAAGGAGGATTTTTGAGTGGTTTTTTGTTTCATAAAATAGTTAAAACTAGTAATTACAACTACAGGGACTGTTTGTGTAGTAAATAAAACTTAAAAACAAACTTGAGTTAAAAAAATTAACGGAAGTTCATTGAGTACCAACATGTTGATAGGTAGGATTATTATATACCAATTCTGTAGGTTGGATTATTATTTACCAACTGGTTAAAGATTGGTTTATTAAATACCAATTTTCCTTTTTTTATTGCTTGATCTTGTTGTTGCTTGTGTGGAAGCGGTAAAGAGTGTGATAAACTCTTTTACCGTACGGGGAACATCGCCGCCAATCATTTTTTACCGCACGACTACTTTAATTTGGTGATTTGTTACCGCGTTTGATCCATCTCAATTTTGACCGTTTGGTTGTTTTCAAACGACTTTATAGCCGTTACACAATAAAAAGAATAAAAAAAATTAATTTGTTTTCTATTTAAAATCCATTTAACCATCTCATTTTTCACCCAATTCGCATACTCACACAAATTTCAATTTTCTCATACATTGTGGATAGACAAAACAAGGGTGATGACAAGAAAAAAATTTCGATTCTGGTCCGAAGGCGAGGGGGCACGACTCGCAAAGTAGACGAGGCAGATCGAGTGGTTCAAGTGTGCTATTTCAATCACAACACGGTTATTCCCCACACTCTCAACCTCCATAATTTTATTCCCAAAGTACACAACCGGAATTTTATAACGCCCAACCCCAACCCAATTTTCCACCACAATTATTTTCACTCCTACAAGGTCCCACGAGTTGCACCCAGTCAGTATGACTATCCTATGGATGCCCAAAACTCTTTTGACCCGTTTGCTTATCGGAGTCCACCAATTCAATCACCAAGAGATAATGTTAAACACATGCTCCCGACAATGTTCCACCGGAGATGTTGGAAATCACACTAGCCCGAAAACTCGAGATCGCAAAAAAAAAATATAATTGACCATGCTATTTCTAATTTTTATGGTTTTAATTTATTTTACTAGTTTTAATTTTATGTTTTGTCTTCTTTTTTATTTAGTTTAATGTAAGGTCTTTATTTAACTAATGTCATTTATGTTTAAAATATGTTTTATTTTATTTTGTTTAAATACATAATTTAAATTAGAGTTAAATGTCATTTTAGTTCATGTGGTTTGGGCTATTTTGTCAGTTTAGTCCAAGGTTTTATTTTTCACCTATAGGTCTAAAAAGGTTTAACCGTTGCCATTTTGGTCCACTAGATTAACTTCATTCATTTTTTCTGTTAACGAGAATGACAATTCGGTCATATAAAATGACTGAATTGCCCTTCTCGCTAACAAAAAAAAATGGATGAAGTTAATCTAGTGGACTAAAATGGCAACGCTAAAATCTTTTTGGACCCACAGGCAAAAAATGAAACATTTGAACTAAATTGACAAAATGAACCAAACTACATGAACTAAAATGACATTTAACTCTTTAAATTAAAAAAAAAAAGTTTACCTCTACCCAAAAGAGGTGATCACTCTTAGGGTGAACGGGGCGTAAAGCGGGGAGTGGTTCGGTGACCACATCCACCGATCGGGAACACCGCCGCCATCCATGCGGGGACCCGAATCGGTGAGGGTAATCGGTGTGGAGTCACCGCGTTGAAGGCACGAGAATCAAGAGTGGACCGTTGGGCAACGGTCAAATTTAAAAAAAAAATCAATTTTTTAACACTATAAATATAACCAACTTAATCAAATTTTTTACCACACCCACCACTCTCAAACTCACAATTCTATCAAATACAACACAATCTCGTTGAGCATCTCGGACGTTTAGATCTACCTCACCTTGAAGTGAGTTTCGACGACGAGTAGTTTGTAGTTTGAATGTAATTTTTATTTTTCTAGTTTAAAAGTAATTTTTATTTTTAATTTAATGAAATGTCTTTTATTATATTTTATTTAATTTTTATTAATATTTTTTTAATTTATAAACATGCATAATTTTACAACAAATAATAAAAAAAAAAACACAAGTCCCCTCTTAGGGGAGTGCCGCCATCAAATTGGGGTGTTAGGGGAATTTAAGAGGGGAGTTGACGTGGCATATGTTGATTGGTGGTGCGTAAGAGAGGGGACTCCCCTCTTAGGGTATCCGGGGCACTCTCGGGGAGTGGGTTCGGTGACCACATGCCCCGATCGGGAACACCGCCGCCATCACCGCGGGGACCCGATTCGGGGGGTGGATTCGGCGCTTGTTCACCGCTTTGAAATGGCACAGATATTGAGGAACGGCTCTTTCTTTTGAACGGTCATAAAACAAAAAAAAATTCACTTTTTATACAAATATAAATAACCACACCCACCACTAATTATTTACACTCTCATCAAACCACACCCACTTCACTTATTTTTTATACTCTCAAACCACACCCACTTCACAAATTTTTTATACTCTCAAACCACACTCACTTCAAACCGAGCAATGGAGAACCAACCCCGTGAAGCCAAGCAAAAAACCAAGGGACGGGGCAAGCAACCGTCTCGTGGTGGTTCGAGCGGTGCAAGTGCACAATCACAACCCCCTTTCGGATATACTTCACAACCCCCGTTTTTTTTCCAACAACCTTCACACCCCTCCTTTTACAACACCCAAGCAACCAACCTTCAACCCAATTTCGGCTATTTTCAAAATTTGTTATCAATGGATCCACCTCAATCCCCCGCCTTCGACCCATATACTTTTCGTTCCCCACAAGTTCCATCTACACGAGGAAATGTTGAACGTCCTCTACCTATTCACGACGACGAGGACGAGGAGGTAGTGCCCGAAACTCAAAATTTGGGCGACGAGTACGAGGACGAGGACGATGAATATAATGTGGATGAAGACGCCGGCAACGAAGAAGATGACGCTCGGGATAAAAAGGGAAAAATGGCGAGCGAAAAATGGACAAAGGTCCAAGAAGAGGCGTTGGCGAAGGCGTGGGTACATTGCTCTACCAACAAAACGAAGGGCAATCAACAAAACTGCGATAGTTTTTGGCGTAAGATTTTAAATCATTTTAACGCCACCGTCGGTGGAAGTAACCGGACCGTGCATCAAGTACGGTCTAAATGGGGCCCGATGCACACGAAAATAAACTATTTCAACGGCCTATACCAACTAGCGGTAAAAATTATATTTTTTAACATTGTATATTTTTTAATTTTCTTTACTAAGTCCATATTTTTTTAACACTTATTATTTTATAATATGTAGGATCGCACACGAGGAAGCGGATGTAAGGATCTCGACATGATGAAAGTCGCTTTAACAGAATTTAAAGAGAGATTTCCGAACGGTTTTCAACATGTCGAGGCGTGGGAGGTCCTTCGAAAACACGACAAATGGGCCCAAGTCCCATTGTTGGGTGAGGAAGGGGAAGGTTCGGGACATAAAAGAAAGCCCGTTGAGGTGGACCCTTCCATACCCGATATGAACGAAGACCCCTCGCCACAAAGAGCACAACGGCGAGACAAGCGTCAAGCGACATCGTCCGAGGGAAGCTCGGCCGAGTTGGCGGAACAATTCAAAGAGTACACCGCCATGAAAGAAAAGAAACACGCGATTGAATTGGAGGCGATTGAATTGAGGAAGAAAAGAGAGTCGCAGGCTCTCGAGCTCATATCGGAACAACGCGAGACGATGAAAAACTACAATTACGATCGAGATATGGAAACATTCATCAAGCCGCACGACGTTGCTCCGCCAAATATGTTGTCGTTCATCCTCGCCCGAAAACGCGACATCGCTAACAAGTACGGGTGGCCATGCGATTTCTAAAATTATTATTTTCTAGTTTTAATGTAATTTTTATTTTCTAGTTTGAATGTAATTTTAATTTTCTAGTTTGAATTTAATTTTTATTTTTATTTTCTACTTTGAAATGTCTTTTGTTAAATTTTATTTAATTTTTATTAATATTTTTTTATAAACATGCATAATTACAACAAAAAAAAAAAAAAAAAAACCAAGTCCCCTAACAGGGGAGTGCCGCCATCAATTTAGGGTGTTAGGGGAGTTTAAGAGGGGAGTTGACGTGGCACACAAGGATTGGTTATGCGTAAAAGAGGGACTCCCCTCTTAGGGGAGTGCCCCTCTCACCCTTATGTTTTTGTGCAAGAGGGAAACTAGAGAGGAGAGTTGACATAACAAGAAGTGATTGAGTGAGTGGAAAGTTTACCTCTCCACAAGAGGTGACCACCCCGAGCATTCACATCCCTTTCATCTTTTTTATCGTATAATTTCATTAAAAACAACTATATTTTCTCTTCTCTTTCATTAAATAATATTTTTATACTTTTATCATTAAATTTTCTCTCCTTCATTCACAACTACTTTCAAAATATATTAAAAAATTATAAAAGGTGAAAAATATACCCTCATAGCATCTTATCTCTTCTATACTCACAACCACTTCCAACCAACTAATATTATTTTTTATAATATAAAAAGTTTGCACACGGACGGATTGTGAATGCTCTTTTACACCCTAAGCGTTTCTATGAATTTACGAACACTCACAAAACTGTTTCATAAGATGTTTGCCGGCTCATGAATCTTTTACAAAGTGATTAAAAAACCAATGGAATAACAAAAGGCATATATTGGTCTAGTAAAATTATCTTGATTTAAAGTTTACACCTAGTAAACACACTGTTTTTAACCTGTTGTTCAACTTATTTTACCAACTGTTTAACTTATCACATGTTTGACTAAAAATAAAAAATATATATTTCGATGATTTAAGCAAAGAAACTAAAGTGGCTCAGATCTGTAACATGAAGATCAGACAAGAGGGACGATCAACGCCATGGCTGCAACACCGGTTGCACCGAAAGAGCAAACAAAAAGACTAAAAAGCCCTTGCTGTTCCTCTCACATACCATCCGGGTTGCCCCGCCAAGATACGGGTCGAAGTTAACCCCATGACTGATTACGATGCTCGGATATACAGAAATCATTATCATCATCGCCTTCTCATTTTCATCTTTCATCATCGAAATAATTGTATACACAAACAAACAGTAACATATAATATAAGGTATATCTATACTATATTGTATATCGAACGCTCTACCAACTTTGCTACACACCTTTATGGCTACAAACCCTTTGGATCCTGATTTGGTAGCTCTCAAATGGTAGGTGATTCCGCTTATTGGCATTCTTTCTGTAAAGGGTTGTTGATTTTCAGGGAAAATTGGGGATTGCTTGAATCATGGGCTCAACATCAGATCCGATCCGATCCGAAGATGATGTGGCAAGAGAGGGGCAACTACCCTTTAAAAACACCCCGTCTCTCTTGCCGGAGCCTCATTTATCCGAGCATCTTCTTCTTCAGATCCCATTTTTTATCTACTGGCTTCTGTAAACTGAGTGTATATAGTGGTGCCAATTTCCATTTCTGTCCTTGAAAGTGACAGATATTTACACAAGAAGAGGAGAGTTTCATGTCAATTCTACTATTTGTATTGGAAATAGAGAAATGAAAATGGATTTTAATCAGTGTTTCATGGTTTCATTTAACAAAAGAAAAAAAGATTTGGAATGACTTAAAAAAATGTTTGTTTCATTGTTCTTTTAACAAAGAGTAGTGTTCTAAAAATCCTGACTACTCTCTGCTCAGTTGTCGATTAATTACTAATCGAAGGTTCACCGATTAATGGCTGATTAATCACTAGACGGCCAATGACGGTCCTATTCTGGCAAAATTTTGACTTAGATCTCGGCCAAATTTCGACGAAATCTTATAAATTCCTTTCAATTATCGAAAATAATGGGTCAATAAGGGTTTAAAATAGAGAAAAATGCCCGGATAGTCCCTGTGGTTTCGCCTTTTTTCACCTATAGTTCCCAACTTTCTAAAACTACCTGAATAGTCCCCAAGTTTTCATTTTTTGTTCCCGGATAGTCCCTGGGTCTAACTTCAGTTACTTTTCTCTGTTAAAATGATGTGAAATGACAAAAATACCCTTTCCTTAAAAGGCCAAACCATAGGGACTATCCGGGCATCTTCTTCATTTTTATTTATAAAACCCCACCACCACACTTCATCTTCAACCTCCACCTATGGGTGCTAAACGGGTCGTGTTCGTGGGTTCGCGGGTTCAACCCGACCCGAACCCGAAAGTTTTAGACGAACCCGAACCTGAAAATCGTTTTATACATATGAACCCGAACCTGACCCGAATATTCGCAGGCTAACCTGAACCTGACCCGTTCAACCCAAATTTTTTATTTTTCAGCAAATTAATATATTAAAATTAACATCTACTACAAAAAAAAACACAAATTAGATAATAAAATTACATTAAAATCATAAAATCTTATGTCAATTTCTATTTTTAAGTTATAAGTATAGCATAAAATACACACTAAATTTAACTTATAACATAAAACATATTGTAAAAAATATAATATTATAGAAATGGGTTAAACGGGTCAACCCGCCAACCCGGCCGGGTTGACCCGAACCTGACCTATTTTGCTAAATGGGTTGGCAAGTTCAACCTGAAACTGACCCGAACCCGTTTAGACTAAACCCAAACCCGTGAATTTCGTGTTAGGTTCGTGTCGTGTTTTCGAGTCGTGTCAGAAATTCACACCCCTACCTCCACCCACCATCACTCTCCTCCACCCTCCACCATCACCGGACTATAGTTTTAGAAAATAAAAACCCCTTTCTCTCTCACAAGCATAAGCCTAAAAACCCAAATACCCTTTTCATTCTTATCCACCTACCCCCACCACCACCACACCAGGTTCCTCTTCACCGTCTCATTATCAATCAGATGGATCGATGGAGGAATTAATGAAGTTTTCAATGTGGTTTGACCTATTCACGTCAATTTCCTACTAAGTCTCGGCTCTCGACATTACCAAATATTGGAGGAATTAATGGGGTTTTCAATCAGGTGCATACCGCTCCACCATAAACATAACCAACAGCAATTCTGGTCGGTATGCACATGTAGAATATTACCAATCAGCTAATTTCAGTAATTATTTAATTCACTGATTATTTGCTTTCAATTTCGATTTCTATCATAAATGTTATGTTTTCTTTCCATTTTTGCATATGAAATAGATATATGTCGGTACAAACAGACACGATAATTTTTGTTTCAAAACACGCTTGTACGGAAATTAGTCAATGAGGAAGTGAACCTGAGCAACTGGAGCATTGTCATCGATAAATGGAGCAGGAAGACTTATGAAAGAAGCTTCACCAACACCCACTAACCTAAAAGTGTCGGTTTTTAAGTGATACCAAAAGTCAAACGGTGATGGCGACAGGTGGTGGTTGGTTTTTGTTCAGATTAGGGGGTGGGGGCGGTAATGGTGGTGGTGGTGTGTAGTGGTTGCGACGGGGTGGTGTGAGGGTGGGTAGTGGTATGGTGACAGGTGGTGGTGGTGGGTAAGTGGAGAAGAAGAAAGAAGGGGATTTGGGTTTTCAGGTTTTGTGAGAGAGAAATGGGGTAACGAGTGACTGTGGCGGTGATGGTAGAGGGTGGAGGAGAGTGATGGTGGGTGGAGGTTGAAGATGAAGTGTGGTGGTGGGGTTTTATAAATAAAAATGAAGAAGATGCTCGGATAGTCCATATGGTTTGGCCTTTTAAGGAAAGGGTATTTTTGTCATTTCACATCATTTTAACAGAGAAAAGTAACTGAAGTTAGACCCAGAGACTATCCGGGAACACAAAATGAAAACTTGGGGACTATTCAGGTAGTTTTAGAAAGTTGGGGACTATAGGTGAAAAAAGGCGAAACCACAGGGACTATCCGGGCATTTTTCTCTTTAAAATATTTATTCTTTAAAAAACTACATATAAAAATGTGTGTGTATATATATAACTAAAAATTACATATAAAAATTTCAATCCGATTAATCGCTAGTCGGTACTAGGGATGAGCATATGCCACCGAATACCGATCCCATACCGATCCCGATCCCGAAATACCGATACCGTGCACTTTTCGGTATCCCGATCGGTATCCACTTTTTGGCGTTTTCGGTATCGGTACGGTACGGTATCGGTATAATACCGATACCGACCCTCAAAATACGGTATAATACTGATACCGTACCGTACCGATACCGAACCGACATGTTTCGGTATCGGTACCTAGTTTGGGTGAAATTCGTGATCGGTATTTGGCGGTATCGGTATCGGTTCGGTATCGGATACCGCCTTGCTCATCCCTAGTCGGTACCCCACCGCCCGACTAGCGCCTAACGATTCTTACAACACTGATAAAGAGTAAATTATTGTTTTGGCTCATGTGGTTTAACTAGTTTGACCCTCTTAGGATGGTATGGAGCTTTTAGGAGCTTCTAGATTTAAACTTTTAAGAAAAAACTCCTACTTAATAAAAAACCTAGTTTGGTTGAATGAGCTTGAAGCTTTTAGGTTAGGCTAGAGGGTATGGTGACATCCCATCCTTGGAGGACCATCCGCCACGTAGGCGCCACGTCATAGTCCTCCCAATGATGGTCCATCCCCCAAAAGTAGAGGGTATGGGAGGATTGTCCTAGTCATAGTCCTCCCCACCACTTTTATGTTTTTTTTTATTTTTTTTAATCTTCTACTTTTTTTTTTCACATTTAACAAATAAACTAACAAAATATTTTCATTAATATTAAAAAACATTACATAAATTATAAAAAAAAATTAAAAAAAACATAAAATAAAAAAAAATAAACTTAAAAAAAACATAAACTTAAATCCTAATATATTAAAATAAGCTACTAGTCTTCGTCTTCCATGTCGTGGTCGGGTTCGTTTTGAGCGTTGTTCCAAATGTACTCCACCAAGTCCGCTTGTAAGTTATGATGTGTGTACTCGTTATGTAGAGCGAACATGTTCAAATCTTGTTGTTCCCCAATAACTGGAACAGAATTTCCAGTAGACGCGTTTTCATCGTACTCGCATATCGCTCTACCTTCGTCTTCAATGACCATGTTATGAAGGATGATACAAGCGTACATAATGTTTCGTAACCGCTTTGGAGTAGCCGAACGTGCTGGATGTTCAATGATTTGCCATTTTTTTTGTAGAACACCAAAAGCCCGTTCAATATCTTTCCTCGCACCCTCTTGAAACTTCGCAAACTTTTTTCTTTTATCGTCCGTCGGGTACGGAATAGTTTTAACAATTGTCGAGTACGTTGGGTATATTCCAACGGCTAGGTAGTAACCTCGCCTGTATTCCACCCCCGAAACCGTAAAGCTTTTGTCTGGACCTGTACCCGCCACTACATCCTCAAATATCTGTGACTGGTATATGATGTTAAGGTCATTGAGCGAACCAGGTAGACCAAAAAAAGCATGCTAGATCCAGAGATCCTGTGACGCAACAGCCTCTAGAATAATAGTCGGATGCCCATGATCTCCCCTAGTATACTGACCTTGCCAGGCAACTGGGCAGTTCTGCCACGGCCAGTGCATGCAATCAATGCTCCCGAGCATTCCTGGGAAACCATGTCTCTGTTCGTGTGCTTGATATAACTTTTGAACGTCGTTTGCGTTCGGCTTCCGCAGGTATCGCTTGCTGTCACGACCCCCGACCCGGTTTGACCCGTTTCAGGAGCCGCGGGACAGAAATACTGCGGTATTGATTTAATTGAGTTTAATAGCGGAAACAGGATCGTTTAAAGCTAAAATTTTTCCCCGATTATTTTATTTCACAATTCGGGATAAAACCCCGATAATTTACAATAGTATGATTTTTCTAGGAAATCGTTATGTTACAAAACTTATTGCTTTATTTTATAATGAGCCACTATCTTAAGCTGGAAATGCTCCCCAGCACTTTTCCTGAATTACAACAGATCACCTGAAACATGTTTGAAAAAGGTTTTGTCAGCGGGAAATACTGAGTGAATCATTCTATTTACTAAAATGACACATTTGTTATAATATACAGTATTAAGAGCGATTACAATGTTTCTGTTATCAAGCCAACTACCCACGGTACTTGTCACTTGACCCATTGGCCCATTCGTCCAATGGTGACTGTGACTATGGTCATATCCCCCATTGGCTGCCCCAATGGTGACGATTATCAAGTAATGTATACAAAACCCCACATACCGGCTGTAATTTGGTGATTACAAAGACTTAATCCCCGTAATTATAACTTTTGAAAATAAACATGATTTTGTAAATAGATTTGATAAAAAGAGAGAATGACTCACAAACTGTGAGAAAAGGAGAATGACTCACATTGCTGATTTAATATGGTCAGAGTCTAATCTATGATTTAGCCTTGTTAACCTAATATAATAACAATGCACACAAAACTGGGTTAGTAATCAATCCAGCAATTACGATAATTTACGAGATCAAATTCTCACAATGAATGTCAAAATGCAATACTTTGTCCATCGAATTAACGATGATCCGTTGAATTAACAACGAATGACAAGGTATAATACTTTACCCATCGAATTAACGATGATCCGTTGATTTAACAACGAACGATAAAGTATAATACTTTACCTATCGAATTAACGACAATCCGTCAAATTAATGACGAACGATAAAGTATAACCCTAATGTGGGCGGCATTTAAACATGCATTGGATATCTTGATCGTCTGATAAATGAATCGTAGCAGCGATTGTGCTAATACCCTGTTTTGTAGCAGAATTTCGATACCCGGGGGTTGAATTTTGGAATAGCAGTTCGTAATACAGTGTAATAGTGAGAATTATTTCGACGTAAAGTGTTCAGATTACGAATGCCAATGTCTGCTATTTATAGGTGAAATTTTACTAGCTTACGGACCGTAAGCTTACCAATGTTGAGGTCCGTATGACTGCTTACGGACCGTAAGCTTGAGAGTGTTGCGGTCCGTAAGGAATCAAAATAGGCTATAGAGTAGCCACGACTGGGACTAGCTTAGCTGAGTTAACATACTTGAATTTCAGTTACTTGACAACGAATTAAGTGGATAATTGTCCACTAGGGTTTATCCCCCCTTGAGTTTTAGGGGCCCTAATCCTGATTCTGAAAATTCTGAAAATTTTAGGGTTTGTTCAGAATCACTTGGGTCTCTCAATTAGGGTTTCCTTTTGGACTAATTAATTTAATAATTATGACTTTTGATGAGAGTTGTTACATTCTCCCCACCTTACGAAAAATCTCGTCCTCGAGATTTACTAGAATAAATGAGGATACTTTTTCTTCATTTCTGATTCCAGTTCCCAAGTGTACTCAGCTCCTCTCTTTGAATCCCATCTAACTTTGACTAGAACTAGTCGTTTGTGTTTGAGAAACTTTACTTTTCTGTCTTCTATCTGAAGAGGTTTCTCCACAAATTTTAATTTTTCGTTTACTTTTATATCTCGAAGAGGTACTACCAGTGATTCATCTGATAAGCATTTCTTAAGATTGGATACATGAAATACATCATGTACTCCAGATAATTCTTCTGGTAATTGTAAACGATAAGCTACTGGTCCTATACGTTGGATCACTGGAAATGGTCCTACGTACCTTGGACTTAGCTTTCCTTTCTTTCCAAATCTGACTACCCCTTTCCAAGGAGAAACTTTCAACAGTACCCTGTCTCCAACTTGGAATTCTAACGGCTTACTTCTATTATCTGCATAACTCTTCTGACGATCTCGAGCCGTCTTCAATCTTTCCTTGATTTGAGTAATCTTATCAGTTGTTTCTTGCACTATTTCAGGTCCTGATAATTGACTTTCTCCTATTTCTGCCCAACAAACTGGAGTTCTGCACTTTCTTCCATATAGTGCTTCAAATGGAGCAGTTTCAATGCTTGAGTGATAACTATTGTTATAGGAGAATTCAATTAATGGTAAGTGATCATCCCAACTTCCACCAAAATCTATTACACATGCTCGGAGCATGTCTTCTAGAGTTTGGATTGTCCTTTCACTTTGTCCATCTGTTTGTGGATGATATGCAGTGCTTAAATTTAATCGAGTTCCCATAGCTTGCTGAAAACTTTTCCAAAAATGGGAAGTAAAACGACTATCTCTATCCGAAACAATGGAGAGTGGAACTCCATGTAAGGATACAACTTTATCTACATACAATTTAGCCAGTCTTTCCATGCTAAAGGTTTCTTTCATAGGTAGAAAGTGAGCTGATTTGGTTAATCGATCCACAATTACCCAAATCGCATCATTATCTTTTCTGGTTTTGGGTAACTTAGTAACAAAATCCATTGTTATAAGTTCCCATTTCCATACTGGCATTTCTAATTGTTGTAGTAATCCTGAAGGTTTCTGATGTTCTGCCTTAACTTGTGAACAAGTAAGACATTTAGAAACATAGCTGGCTATGTCCTTTTTCATTCCTATCCACCAGAAGTTCTTCCTTAAATCTTGGTACATCTTATTGTTTCCTGGATGCATTGTGTACCTAGATTTATGAGCTTCTTCTAAAATCTTATGTCTTAAGTCTCCCTGCTTAGGTACCCAAATTCTACTTTTATGGAATCTCCAAATTCCATCTGCTCCTTGTTCTAATTCCTTGATCCTTCCTTTCATTCCTTCAGCATCATCCTTGATTGCTATAGTTTGAACATTCTTCAATTGTTCCATTAAATCTATTTGTAGATTTAATCTGAGAGCACGAACTCGTCGTTGTTTCTCATAATACTTACGACTTAAGGCATCTGCAACTACATTCGCCTTTCCTTCGTGATACTGAATATCACAGTCGTAGTCACTTAAGATTTCCATCCATCTCCTTTGCCTCATGTTTAACTCTTTTTGCCCAAATATATATCTTAGACTTTTGTGGTCTGTGTAGACAGTAAATTTACTTTCGTAAAGATAGTGTCTCCAAATCTTAAGGGCAAAAATTACGGCTCCTAATTCTAAATCATGAGTCGTATAGTTTTCTTCGTGCTTTTTCAATTGTCTTGATGCGTACGCAATTACCTTCTTGCGTTGCATAAGCACACATCCATATCCTAATTTTGAAGCATCACAATATACTTCAAAATCTTCAGTTCCTTCTGGTAAGGCTAAGATTGGTGCATGGGTTAATTTCTGTTTCAAAATCCTAAAGGCTTCTTCCTGTTTAGGTCCCCATTCAAACTTAGTGGCTTTACAGGTTAACTTAGTTAATGGTACGACTATTTTGGAAAAATCCTTAATAAACCGTCTATAATACCCAGCTAAACCTATAAAACTTCTTATTTCCATTGCTGTTTGTGGAACCTTCCATTTGGTAATTGCCTCTATCTTAGCAGGATCTACATGAATACCTTCATGATTCACCATGTGTCCTAAAAATTGCACTTCCTTTAGCCAAAATTCGCATTTCGAGAATTTGGCGTACAACTTTTCTTTTCTTAACAAATTTAAGAGTGCATGAAGATGTTCACAATGCTCTGTCTGACTTTTGGAATAAATAAGTATATCGTCTATGAAAACAATTACAAATTTATCCAAATACGGTTTACAGATCCTATTCATCATGTCCATGAATGCTGCAGGTGCATTCGTTAATCCGAAGGGCATGACTGTAAACTCGTAATGACCATACCTAGTTCTGAAAGCAGTCTTAGGTATGTCTTCTTCTTGTACCTTCAATTGATGATATCCAGAGCGTAAATCTATCTTAGAAAAATATCTAGCCCCCTGAAGTTGATCAAAAAGATCATCAATCCTAGGTAATGGATATCGATTCTTAATTGTAACCTTATTCAATTCCCTATAATCGATACACATTCTCATTGAACCATCCTTTTTCTTTACAAACAACACTGGCGCTCCCCAAGGGGATGAGCTAGGTTGTATGAATCCTTTACTTAGTAATTCATCTAATTGCTTTTTCAATTCTAACATTTCTGTGGGTGCTAACCGATAAGGTGTCTTGGCTATCGGTGTAGTTCCTGGAATTAAATGAATCCTAAATTCTACTTTTCTATCTGGAGGTAATCCTGGTAAATCTTCTGGAAATATATCAGAGTATTCCGATACTACTGGTATTTCCTTCAGATCTTTTCCCTTAGTGCTAATGATTACTGAAATCATATACACTATTCCTTGTTTTCGTTCATAATTAGCAACTTTCATTACTGATATGAACTTCATGGGCTTACGTGGTTTATCTCCTGTAATCCTAATCACTTCTCCGGTAGGTGATTGAATTTCTATGGAATTCTGATCACAAAGGATTCTAGCATGGTTGGCTACTAACCAATCCATTCCTAATACAACATCAAATTCAGCTAAATTCATCGGCAATAGTCTTGCAGAGAATTTATGTCCTAAAAGTTCTATGTTTCCTTCTTGCAACACTTTATCTATTTTAACAGAATTTCCATCTGCTGTTTCAACTGTAAAAATCTGCCTAGTATTGGTTAAAGGTAAACTAAGAGCTTGACATAATGAAGTATTTATAAAACTTTGGTTTGCACCAGAGTCAAATAATACTTTTGCATACACGTTGTGAACTAAGAACGTACCCGCTATCACATCTGGAATAAGTTCTGCTTCTTGAGTAGTCAGCTGAAATGCCCTGGCATTCTTCTTAGTAGTTCCTTCGGTCGTCTTAGGTTTGTTATCTACTGGTTTGACCAATTTAGAACATTCTGTCTTATAATGCCCTGCTTCTCCACAATTAAAACAGATTACTGTTTTCTTTTTGCAGTTCTCTTCACGATGTCCTACAGCTTTGCAAAAATTGCAAGTAATATCGCATCTTCCAAAATGCTTCTTTTTGCATTTCCTGCAGAATGACGGAGCTGGAGATTGCCCTGTTCCTTTTCTTTTGAAGCTGTTATTATTACCCATACGAAATCCTTGGGTAATTTTCCGAGCTAGTGCCTTCTTCCTATCTTCATCTCTTGTGCGTACCAATTCATCGGTTAGAGTGTTAGCTAATTCTACCGCATCATCAATAGTGCGAGGTCTCGCAGCTTTAACAATATTGCGGATTTCTCTAATTAGCCCCCAAATATAGCGAGAAATAAGTACCGGTTCTGGCGAAGCCAATGTTGGTACTACTCTTGCATATTCGAAGAATGTCGAGGTATAACCGCGACAATCCACACTCATCATCCGATGATTTAGAAATTTATTCGCCATTTGTTCCTTCTCATACTCAGGATAGAATTTTCTTTCTACCAAACCCTTAAATTCTTCCCAAGTCATAGCATAAGCTATTGCTCTTCCTTTTGATTGTAACACAGTATTCCACCACTCGAGTGCTCCTTCTTTGAACAGATTGTATGAATACATGACCTGATCATCTTTACCACATTTACTTATTGCAATGACTGCTTCAGTTTTCTCTAACCAACGCAGTGATGCAGTTGCTCCTTCATTGCCTGCAATTTCAGTGGGTTTACAAGCAAGGAATTCTTTGAAAGTGCAACCAGGCGTTGCAGTTTTCATTTTCTTGGGTAATGGAGCTTGATGTGGTTCCTTATTATGATTATCATGCTTATTGCCTCCATTTACACTATTACTGAAGTTATCTTCAGTAATCTGTTTGCTAGGAACAATTTGTTGCGGTTCGATCGGATTCTTTATAGCAGCAACGAATGTTGGAATAGCATTAGCTATCCCTTGAGCAACAATGTTTTCGATATCTTGCCGAGTCATATATTGATCTCTTGAATGTTGTTCAGAATGATTAACTTCATTAATAGGTTCATTATCACTGTTTGCCATCTGATAATGTATATATATAAATTTTATTAGTAACTGACAAATAATAATTATATACAAACAATCATAAAATTGTATAATACAGATATAGTCAAAATAATCGATCTTTCGATTTCATTTTATATATATCTATCATAGCATGCATCATTACTCACAGATATCATACAGAGTTTTATTGGTTATTTACAGACTAACTTACTAATACTATTATACAACTACCATTTTATCATCGTACTATCTCTCGTTACTTGCTGTTTTAAAAACGCATTTCCCTTTCGTCGTACTTCCAAGCAATCTGTCCCCCTATCTCCCTGATTCTAGTTCCAGCATCAAACAATTCTTCGCCAAAGTGGCGAAGTTCAACCATGTTTTCATTGCTCATGGGTGGATTAGGTAATGGTTCTGGATCGAATTGTGGAAGAAAAGAGTAAGGATCGTTGACAATATTTTGAAATTGCCAATCGTTCGTCCACCATTCATCCATTCCTATGGGTTGGGAGTGGACTATTGGATCTGGAATTGCTGGTTCCCAATTCATAGGGAGTTGGTTTTCAAGAGAATAAGTAAAAATATTATTATTATTATTGACAGGCTGAATGGTTTCACAGCTTGCCAATAGGAAATCTATTTCATCTTGAAAAGTTCTTTCCTGGTTTGGATTGGAACTCTCTCCGATTTCTCTCTGAGCTGGTATAGACCCTTGCCCAATTTCCATTACTATTTCTTTAGTAATTTCCTCCATTTGTATTTCTATCTCCTTATCCTCCTCTTTGTCCCCAGTTTCCATTTCCTGTGGTTTAGAACTCTCTCCGGTTATAACTTCTTTTCCATTTTTCAAAGGATTATTTATTTTGGGCAGTTTCTTAGCTGGCTTCTTCTTACGAATTTTCCTCCATCCTACATAAGTTCTTTTCTTCTGTTTTGGCTTGCTCAAAGGTGGAACCTTGAATTCTACTGGTTGTTCAATATCGGGATAGTAGCTAGTATATTCTTTGGAAGCTTCGACAGTTACGGGATAAAGATTAAGATTCTGGAAATCTTCGGATATTTCACTCATGCTGGTGTAGCATATATGCAAAATGCATAAAATACTAAGTTAAAATTTACAAATAACTTTGTAATTTATTACACACAGTGTACTAGTTGATTACAAAGATAACTGACAAACACTTTCAAATTTTATTTATCACACAGAGTTTCTAGATTGTGAGAGTAGGGTGCTAAACTTTAAAGATTTATATTTTCTGCTACAGTGGCTAGCATATATAAATTAGCCCATTTCTCATCTAGTTTATCTTCCCAAGGTGATTTATTAATTAATTCTTGAGTTTCTCGTTTAATCCTCTTTTCTCGGATTTTCTCTTTACTTTTCTTAATAATCATTTCCCTCCTTTTAGGAGAAAGTGATTTCTCGTATTGTGCCTTTCACACGAATATTCCTTCTTCAGGATTTTCAGCCTGATTCGAGGATTTAGTTCGGGATGAACTTCCTTTCTCATTAGATGATTTATCTAATTTAAGATAGATGCTTGACAGCTTTTTCTTACCCATACTGTAACTAACAAATAATCAAATAATCAGTTAATAATACAAATAATCACATAATAGTAATCAGGAAAAATTTAAGTATTTCTAAATACTTAATTAGCTTAACCCAGTGGCTCTGATACCACCTTTTTCTGTCACGACCCCCGACCCGGTTTGACCCGTTTCAGGAGCCGCGGGACAGAAATACTGCGGTATTGATTTAATTGAGTTTAATAGCGGAAACATGATCGTTTAAAGCTAAAATTTTTCCCCGATTATTTTATTTCACAATTCGGGATAAAACCCCGATAATTTACAATAGTATGATTTTTCTAGGAAATCGTTATGTTACAAAACTTATTGCTTTATTTTATAATGAGCCACTATCTTAAGCTGGAAATGCTCCCCAGCACTTTTCCTGAATTACAACAGATCACCTGAAACATGTTTGAAAAAGGTTTTGTCAGCGGGAAATACTGAGTGAATCATTCTATTTACTAAAATGACACATTTGTTATAATATACAGTATTAAGAGCGATTACAATGTTTCTGTTATCAAGCCAACTACCCACGGTACTTGTCACTTGACCCATTGGCCCATTCGTCCAATGGTGACTGTGACTATGGTCATATCCCCCATTGGCTGCCCCAATGGTGACGATTATCAAGTAATGTATACAAAACCCCACATACCGGCTGTAATTTGGTGATTACAAAGACTTAATCCCCGTAATTATAACTTTTGAAAATAAACATGATTTTGTAAATAGATTTGATAAAAAGAGAGAATGACTCACAAACTGTGAGAAAAGGAGAATGACTCACATTGCTGATTTAATATGGTCAGAGTCTAATCTATGATTTAGCCTTGTTAACCTAATATAATAACAATGCACACAAAACTGGGTTAGTAATCAATCCAGCAATTACGATAATTTACGAGATCAAATTCTCACAATGAATGTCAAAATGCAATACTTTGTCCATCGAATTAACGATGATCCGTTGAATTAACAACGAATGACAAGGTATAATACTTTACCCATCGAATTAACGATGATCCGTTGATTTAACAACGAACGATAAAGTATAATACTTTACCTATCGAATTAACGACAATCCGTCAAATTAATGACGAACGATAAAGTATAACCCTAATGTGGGCGGCATTTAAACATGCATTGGATATCTTGATCGTCTGATAAATGAATCGTAGCAGCGATTGTGCTAATACCCTGTTTTGTAGCAGAATTTCGATACCCGGGGGTTGAATTTTGGAATAGCAGTTCGTAATACAGTGTAATAGTGAGAATTATTTCGACGTAAAGTATTCAGATTACGAATGCCAATGTCTGCTATTTATAGGTGAAATTTTACTAGCTTACGGACCGTAAGCTTACCAATGTTGAGGTCCGTATGACTGCTTACGGACCGTAAGCTTGAGAGTGTTGCGGTCCGTAAGGAATCAAAATAGGCTATAGAGTAGCCACGACTGGGACTAGCTTAGCTGAGTTAACATACTTGAATTTCAGTTACTTGACAACGAATTAAGTGGATAATTGTCCACTAGGGTTTATCCCCCCTTGAGTTTTAGGGGCCCTAATCCTGATTCTGAAAATTCTGAAAATTTTAGGGTTTGTTCAGAATCACTTGGGTCTCTCAATTAGGGTTTCCTTTTGGACTAATTAATTTAATAATTATGACTTTTGATGAGAGTTGTTACACTTGCTATACAATTTGACAACCCATTCACAAAACTTGTGCAAACATAGACGTGCGGTTCTTTCAGACATCCTTATATACTCGTCTAATGCATCGGGTGCGAAACCGTATGCCAGTTGGCGAATGGCCGACGTACATTTTAGTAAATTACTGAAACCCCTTTGCCCCTAGCGTCGTTTCGCAGTGTAAAAAACGGATCAGACTGGGCCATGTCGCCTGCAATACGTAAAAAAAGTGGATGACTCATGCGGAACCGACGTCGAAAAATCTCGGCTGGGTACACGGGTTCGTCTGCAAAATAATCGGCTACTAGTTTAACGTGGGCGGCTATAAATTTAAAACGAAACATAAATGAAATTAATTATGAAATACATTTTCAAATCTATATAAAACATAAGGAAAAAAAAATACTAAATACCTTCTTGGTCTCGGTTTAATTTTGCTCGTCTAGTTAGCCTTTGGGACGACGCTTCATCACCCACCATGATGACCTGAGCCGCGTTCATAACCATGTTATGCATAATAGCATCCTCTTCCGAAGATGAAGAATACCACGTAGACGAAGATGATGAAGAAATGGAAGAAATTGAAGAAATGGAAGAAGGTGAAGCCATGATAATTTTTGAGAGGTAGATGGGATGGTAGCGGGTAAAAAATGGTATAAAAATAGATGAGTTTTTTTATAAAAAGGGAAGAGGGGTTATAAAATGTGAGAGAGATATGAGATTGTAGTGGGTGAAAAGTTGTGAAAAAATGTGTAAAAGAGGTGAGTATTTATAAAAGTGGGAGTGAATTTGGTGATTTTTTGAAATATTACCGTTTGAAAAAATAAATTAAATGAGATTTTTTTTAAAAATAACGGCTAGTTTTGTTCTTGGGCCCCACAACTTGGTCCGTCGCAAACGGCGAAGAAAGGGCGTAGAGGACGGGACGGAGGGGGCGGCATGGTGTGCCGGTCCGTCGCCGCGTGAGGATGGGGTGAAGACGGGGCCATACCGTCTAGCCTTAGAAGCTTGAATCTTTTGGTTAAACGCTCATATTAGTAGCGTTTAGAAGGAGCTACAAGCTTTTAGGGAAAAAATGACTATTTTAACCTCTAAAGATAATGAACTTTTTAATGCACAAGCTTTTTAATTCTTTAGTTATGTCCAATTTGGTCATTTTATTAAAACACCAGCTACTCTGCCAAACACTAAATATATCTAAAATTACAGCTACTAGCCACCAGTAAGAGGTCTGAACCATTAAGTGCTGAATCAGTAAGAGGTCTGAATCATTAAGAGTCAGATAATTAAGAATATGTTCTTTTATAGAGCATGAAAAACTTATCCTATAGTCGGTAAAACTAAACGTAAAAAGAAAAAAAAATCAAGTGAAAGAACCATCCGGTTCATGTAATTGTTTTTTCGACTAGTTGTTTTAAAATTGCAAGGCACCCACATTAACATTTTCTTTATAAGAGTAATTTTATTAAAATTGTTAAATTTTAAAACAACCTTCTACTTAAAATATGTCTCTCTTGTAACCAACAATTAATTATAAGTTGGATAGAGTTAATGTGATAGAACAAAATCACAATAAAATAAAAATATTGGTATGTAAATTGCAAGACATTTGGATTTTGTAAAATATAGCAATAATGACAGAGGCCGATTCGAGATGGCTAACTGCAAAATAAAAAGTACCACTAACCCACTAACTCTAACAAATGGGTATAAAAAACAACTAACTAGTGCATGACCTAATCTAATTGCTACGTGCATAAAATAAATAATTGGAAACAATGGAAAATAAACAAGTAGTGGTGCATGGTTATGTGGGGTAGTTGTGCACGTATCAAATAACCACTAAACCACAATGGCCAAAACCGCAATTTACTCTTTATATAAATATAACTATTTATGTATTTACTAAAAATTTAAACAAACATAAATGAACGGAAATAAATGAACGTTCACGAACATAAATGAACGAACACAAGGTGTGTTCATGTTCGTTCGTTTATTATACAAATAAACGAACATGAACGTTCAGTTCGTTTGCAGGCCTATGTTTTACATCCTCAATTTTATAATCATCGTATAAAACCTTATCAAAATTAACAAATAGACAATTAATTTGAACTTTTTTACTTGACGAAAGTGCATACAGTTATACAAAAATTTTCAATGATTTAAACAAACAAAGAGAATGAATGAGGCTCAGATCTGTAGTTTGAAGATCAGGCAGGCAAGAGGGACGATCACCGCCATGGCTACAACACCGGTTGCACCGAAAGAGCAAACAAAAAGACTAAAAAGCCCTTGTTGTTCCTCTCACATACCATCCGGGTTGCCCCGCCAAGATACGGGCCGACGTTAACCCCATGACTGATTATGATGCTCGGATACAGAAATCATTATCATCATCGCCTTCTCAGTTTCATCTTTCACCATCGAAATTTTGTGCATAAGGAAACAAACCCAACCCAAAACTCAAACCAAACAACACACACACACAAACACATACATATATGTGGTGTAGATGTATAACAGAATCCCACAAAATGACTCGCTTTCATAGATAAAGATAGAAACACAGCAGCACGGTATGCTATATATATAGGGAGGCGTTAGAATGAGAACCACCACGAGTTATGAGAACCACGAGAACCGCGCCCCGCGGGTGGCCGTCGGCGACGAAATTTTTTTTACACCTAGATCCGTATATTTTAGCGGGGGGTTTAAATTTTCGGTTCAAACGGCGCGCCCGAGGGGGTAGTTTTTTACGCCCAAAGTTTGGTAAAAAAAAAAAGAAAAATTAAAAAAATTAAAAAAACCCAAACTTTGGGCGTAAAAAACTACCCCCTCGGGCGCGCCGTTTGAACCGAAAATTTAAACCCCCCGCTAAAATATACGGATCTAGGTGTAAAAAAAATTTCGTCGCCGACGGCCACCCGCGGGGCGCGGTTCTCGTGGTTCTTATAACTCGTGGTGGTTCTCATTCTAGCGATCCCCTATATATATATATATATATATATATATATATTTGTTGTTTATGCTTTTTCTTTGAAGGGTTGTTGATTTTCAATGAAATTGGGGATAAAGTCATCGGCTCAACATCATCAGATCGGATCCGACGATGACGTGGCATGAGAGAGGCAACAACCCTTAAAAAACTCCCTGACTCTCTCGCCGGAGCCTCCTTTTTCCGAGCATCTTCTTCTTCAGATACTCCATTTGCTTGTGTTCTACTGACTGTTTATAGTGGTACTTTTCAGAACTTTACAAATTTGGGTTGGGCTTGGGCCCAGTAGGACAAGTAATTTTCTTGAGAAAAAGTTCGACACTTCTATTTGTGACGGGAAATAAAGATATGGATAGTATTTTGTTTTAATTGGTTGACTTGGTTTTATTTTTATTCGTATCAATTATGCCTCTCTTAGCTAAATTACGATTTTGCCTTCTGTTCAAATTTACAATTATGCCATCGTTTTTGTTTTTTTTTTTCTGTAAAACTACGATTTTGCCACCAGTGTAAAATTACAGTCATGCCATCGTTTTAATTTTTTTACAAAACTATGATAGTATTTTGTTTTAATTGGTTGATTCGGTTTTATTTTTATTCGTATCAAGCGGCTGTTTGGCACACGCTCATTTGTCATGAAAAATTACAATTTTGCCCACAGTTTAAAATTATTGTCTTTCTATCGTTTTAGTTTTCTTTATAGCAAAAATATGGTAGTGTTTTGTTTTAATTGGTTGACCCGATGGAAATTTTTTTTAGATCGTGTTATGATAAGTATGCACAAATAAACGAAACACAGATATACATGTTATGATAAGTATATTCAGCTTCGTCACTAGTGCTCTAGTGGTGGCCACGGATATTTAAGTTCCACTTATGGTGGCCCCGGGTGAGTTTACCCCTCCAGTTCTCAAGTTCGAGTCTTAGTGATAGGGGTTTCTCATTACGATTTGTTTACAACCCTATTTGTTTTTTTCCTCACCTAGCCAAATCACGATTTTGCCACCAATGTAAAATTACAGTCATGCCATCGTTTTATTTTTTTTTCTTCTACAAAACTATGATAGTATTTTGTTTTAATTAGTTGACTCGGTTTTATTTTTATTCGTATCAAGCGGCTGTTTGGCACACGCTTATTTGTCCCGAAAATTTACAATTTTGCCCACAATTTAAAATTATTGTCTTTCTATCGTTTTAGTTTTTTTTTATATAACAAAAGTATGATAGTGTTTTGTTTTAATTGGTTGACTCGATGAATTTTTTTTTTGAGATCATGTTATGATACGTATGTACAAGTAACCGAAACACAGACGTACATGTTATGAGAGAGAAATATTCAGCTTCGTGCCTCACAACGCAGACAGGACAAAAACTAGTTCTAGGATAAAACAAAACCATTTTTAAAAAATATACTTACATAATTACTATCTATATATTTTTTTTCAAATGTCAAATTTGGAAAGCACTACATCTTAACAAATGCTTTACTACCTAGGGATGAGCTCGGTACCGACCGGTACCGAAAATACCGGAACTGAAAATCCTCAAAAATGGCTACCGGTACCAGTACCGAATATACCCGGTACGGTATGGTTTGGTACCGATACGGTACCGAAATTCTCAAAAGTCGGTACCGAATCGATACCGAAAGTGTACCCAGTTCGATAAATTCGGTATCGGTATCGGTACCGGTTCGGTACCGGGTACCATTTGCTCATCCCTATTACTACCATTGGAATACAAACCCTTTACTTACATCTCTAATCATTACATGATATGAAATTGGTCCCTACATGTTTCAATACTTCAATGAAAACTGCATATTAAGTCACAATATATGGATCCATGAATGATATATAATAATAGTGATTTATAAGAGTTAGTCACGTATAGAGCATTATCAAACTAGCCACTTCCTTTTCTAATGGAAACATCAACAAATGTTATGCTTTGAAACCTTTTTCCAATAATTACGCTTATTTAAGAATTGAAATGTAAATTAATTGCATCTAAAGGGCAGAAAATCTGTCATCATGGAACTCAACCACAACATTGTTTAGTTGGAGAATTAGGATAAGATTTAAGAAGACATGTTATATCTAAATTTACACCCCAAGGATAGTGAAGTTGGTCAAATTAAGTTGAAGATATATCGTTAATTAGCTTACTTGTAACACTTTGTTCTTTACAGAATAAACTGGGTTAAATTGTCCAAGTAAAAACATGGTTCGACCATTGGGTTGTTGATCAACATCTTTTCTACTGACATCAATACCATTGATGAAACACTGGTTAACAGTAGGGCCAACCAGCTGGGTCGTCTCGTATGTGGGGTTCAATCTCCCTTTCTACCCGCCGATGACTGATATCCTGCAAAACAGAACACCGGTGACTCGCCACAAGGAGGAGAATAGGGGGGGTTCTCCTTGTGACCACCATCCGGCGTGAGAATAAGTACTGCTTTGAGGAGAAATAGTGTGTGTTGTAGGTGAAATGCAAGGAGAGCAGAATGTTTTACCTGAATGATGAAGGGTCCTATTTATAGCCGAAGGGTGAATGAGGAAGGAGAGACCTTGCCAGCTGCCCCCGGGCGCCAGCTGTCCGACCAAGGGGAATATCCTCTTGGTCTCCTCTGTTGTGGTCAGGATAGTGGATGACGTGGCGCGCCGTTATTCGTCCAGGTAGGAGAATTGGTACTGCAGCTGTCGGTTTGTCCCTAGATCGTGCCGCAGGTCCACATGGCGTCTAGTTAATGGTGACACGTGTTGTCCTTTTTGTCTGGAGGAGCATCTTCGGTGTCACCTTGACGCCTTCCAGAAGCTTCTGGATTCGTTTGCTGATGTAGGCGCCATGTCGGATGAAAAAGGTGGTGTGGTCCCTGCCATATCACATCAGCAGATAACCCTGTCCTTGTGAGAAACCAAGAAAAAGGAAAACTGCTGACCAGTGGAGAAGCAAAAGAAAAGGAAGCTGAGTACTTTACAGAAGCCATCAAGAAAATGGATCTAAAAGAAGATAGCTCAGTGAAACTTCAAAACCTTGTCAAAAAGGTATTAACCAAACCTGCATCACCTAACACATCAGCAGATATCTCAGACATTGAGCTAGATCAACAAAAGAGACAAGAACAGATTGACAAAGAAGTTGCAGAAGACATAGCTGCAGCAAATGAAGTCATAGAAAAGGCTTTCAAACAAATGTCCGAAGCTCAAGATACTGCTCTACAATTCTTTACAAGGCCAAAATCTCCCAACTCATCTGTAAATAAATCTCTCCCAAGAAACCCATTGGGTTCAAAAATACTAAAGTGGCTCTCTGATCAAAAGACCCATGTATTGACCATGATCAGATCCAATGGTGAAATGAAGTACATATCAAGGAAACAAGCACTAAGCCTTGGTGTTGAAGATCTACAAGATCTCCTTGAACTTTCATTGTGCAGGGATGAGGATGACTTAAGTTCCAAAGAATTTGAAACAGAATTTAAAAGACAAGCTAAGGAACTTCTGATGAGAAATAAAAATCCACAATAATGAAGGGTTTTGGCATTATCTGTTCCAGGGGGAGATTGTTGGGATTGAACCCTACCAGAGGAACATATAATGAAAGCCAAAACCGGATCACAACAGTGGATTCATAATAAGCAGCTGTTTACATTAAGCTTTCCCCTTGACAGTGACTCCAACATCTGATATGCTCCAAGTACTGTCCTTATCAACAACTGCTGATCATGTAAACTACTGTTAAGCCAAAGCACTGATGAAGTTTAAAGGCTAAAGCTCAATCTACTGACAGAATCCAAGCACTGCTGAAGAATTAAAGCACTGCCCATTCAAGGTCTGATCATCCTTGAAGAAAGCACAGATGCTCAAACAACAGTGGTTGACTACATCAGTGGAATGAAGAATCAGTGTTTAGAAAGTAATCAATGTTTGTATGGTCAGTTGTTATAGAACAGTAGATAGAGTTTGTTAGTTTGTTAGATGTCACTTTCATGGTGACGTCAGCTGAGATGTCTTAGTGGTTTGGTTTGCCTATAAATGGAGCAGTACTCTATACTGTTACATTTGATTGACTGAGCGAGTTCTTCTCCTCTAGTCCAATCCTTTCATCTTGTGTGCAATCAACCTTGGAGTATCAGGCTAAGGGGGAGTTTAGTTTGTAAGCATGCTTGTAATCTTTTGATTTGTATTGTAAATCTTTCGACTTAATGTCAAGCAGGTGTTTATCAAAACTGTTTCTCTTTTTGATTGTGTTTACAAAGTTTGTGTTTCATTTCCGCTGCACTTAAACTCTGTTTATGTCTATTTGATTTGTTCAAATTATACAAACAAGCACAATCATGAGAGCCTCCGATCCTAACAATTGGTATCAGAGTTTGGACAGTCAAATTCGATCTAACAGTCAATTTGACATAACAGTTCAGCTCAAAAATCATTGATACTAAGGTTGATTGCATTTTGTTGAAAAACAGAGTAACGAGAAATCATGTTCAAAGTGACTACTCAAAAGCTCTGTAATACAACCAAGATGTCATAGGATACACAAACTTCATATAACAAGTAATGTCATACATAAATCGTCTATAGTTTTCAGACCTGAAAATATGTCTAGTAACTATGGTAAAAATTATTTACGAAAATTGATGTTAATTGTTGTTATGAAGTTTTTGCTGTTTCCATCATGTCCAGATCATGGGTAATGTGAAATTTGGCATAAGCATGTGCAGAAATGACCAAATCTCTCAAAACATTGCTGCAGAATGATTCTGGAATAAGTATTCCTTCAATAAATACCTCCCAACGAGTATTTCAGTACTTATGTATGGGAAGGGTTAAAAGGGAAGTAGAAAATTACAAAAACTCAAAAGTGTGTTTATCTCAAAAACTTTTGAAGTCAAAAGAAAAGAGCATAAATACAAAACACTTTAGAGTCCAAAATTGGGTAAACAATGGTTATCAAGCAACTGTGTGCATTAATTGGTTTAGGGAAGTTCAGGTAAAAATAGTATCTCCAGTAAACAAAAGAGGACTAGACAAGTTTCTCAGTATCATCACATGGTAACAAAGTCTATAACAGGACTGTCAAAACCTTGTGTACATGTCTCCTCATTCTTGCAATCAATTGACAAGAAAATGGTCTCAAACAGTGGTTATTGTAGTATATTTCAAATCATTGACCATTTTCTTACAACTTGAGAATGATATGACTATGAGTTTTTAATTGAAAAATATACCAGATCCTTTTTGATGTTGTTTTCAGAATAACCTTATTTTTTTTTTCAAAAAGGTTTTTCTCAATAAAACAGGATTTATTATTCTTTATTTTTCATTAGAATGATATTTTTTGTACTTTTACTTGCTTTTAATAGTAAAAGTTTCAATCTCCTGTCAGGATATAGAACCTCATTTTTGTTGGTGATATTATCCTTAAAAACAAATCAAAAGGATATGGTACAAGAGTCAAGGTTATGTCAAACTCAAGTTTGTTTTAAAACAGACCATAGATTGATTGCTAAAATACTTTAAAATGCTTGGGTACTCATGTTCTAATCCAAATATTATGATACAAAATAAGTTGCCTTAGTAAAAAGGATCTACATCATCTAGGGGTACTAAACCACTGTCGGGAATCTATAAAGGTTTCAAAATGTGTAATTAACATGTGGCAAAACCTTGAATGAAAATTTCCTGCAAAGACTGCTGACATGTTGAACTTGACAATTTATGTCTAAAATGTACTTTGTTGAGGATAGCAATCTTGCAGATATTTCAGAATCATCAGAAAAGCAGATGCTTAAAATATGTGTCAAAAGCCTATCCACTGATGCATTAACAGTTGTTGAAATAATAACCTTTCAAACCGGTACCATTACCCCTAACCACTGCTTTGTTCAAACATCTGCTTCCTAAATACTGTCCACTGCTGAAAGTCAACCACTGTTCCTTCATTTTCTTGGCAAGCACTGATGTTCAAAATCAGTGTCTTATCCACTGATAGTAAAAATCATCCACCGTTATCACATTATTACCGTTGTAACCACTGATGCTTGCTTCATCAGTGGCTCTCAAAACAACTGTCCTCCATTACTCATCTTTTCATCAGCGGTTGACACGTGGTCAGTTTTTAGCCCTCAGATTGTTTGTAACTACTGCCACGTCAGCATTCACTTTTTCCCTAAATAAAACCCTGATCAAAACCCCAAACAGGGTTTTACACTGTCAAATTGAATTCTAAAATTCTCTTCTCAAAGCAGTTTCCAAACTTTCATCCCAAATCATCCTTCGCCTCTCTTCATCAAAATGACGAAATCAAAGTCAAAATCAAAATCAAAATCATCCTCGTCTCCCAAAGAGGACACTCAAATGGTTGCTGAACCCATTGAAATCCCTTACAAATCCCCTCACAGCTACTTGGGTCTACTCACAAAACCCACCAACAACCATACCTTCGATTCCATTATCGACATCATGACTGCGTCAAAGTATAAAACTTTGCTAACAGCAAATGCTCCAATCTACCAACAAACCCACAGAGAGTTTTGGAAAAATGATACGCTTGAAAAACAAGACGATAAAGTCACATCCATCAACTCCTCAATACAGGGTAAAGCGATTCAAATCACTCCTAAATCCATCTCGAAAGTCTTTAAACTCGATGATTAGAAAGGTAAAACATCTTTTCCCAAAAACGAGTTGAAAACTGATTTTCTGAAAAGGGGGTATGCAGAACAAACAAAAAGAGATACCTTACAAAAAGGTTTCTTTCCTTCTGCACCTAGGTTTTTATTTCACACACTCTTGATGTGTGTTTCAAATAAAACAACAGCTTTTAACGAAATACCATTGAAGATCCAATGTCTGGGTTATGCTATTTTAAATAACAAAGATTATAATTATTCCCAGGAGATCTTTGATGATTTGGTGAAAAATGTTGATAGCAAAGCATTTTTACTTTTTCCAAGGTTTCTAAGCTACTATTTTAAACAAATATTAGAATGCACACTGGACTGGGGGGACTTGAAGAGGTATGGTCCCACGACTGAGGTATGACACTTCGATCGAATGGCCATCCGATCGGACAGCCATCCGATCGGACAGCCAACCGATCGGACAGCCATCCGATCCGATGCACTGCACCGCCTTTCTCCTCCTTTGCCTATAAATACCCCACTTGTCACATCAACAACAGTTGATGTGACTGCTCTCTCTCGACCAGATGCCTTCTCGCCATTTTCTCTCGATTTCTCTCAATTCTTGTAAGTTTCTACCTCAAATCTTGTACTTCTTTGATCTACACACACTCCTCCACCTTTCTATCTTTTGAATCTCAACTTTTAACCGTGAAATCGATGGATTTGAGGTGTTCTAGGGTGATGTCATCATGAAGTTCTTATGAACTTCAAGTGTTGGCCTTATTCCACCAAGAATAACTCAGATCCGAAGGATTTCCACAAGAATAAACAACATTTTCACACAGATCTACACATACTCATGAATAAAAGGATTGAAAGATGGTTTTCCAACTTTCTTTCAACTCTTTTACACTCAAAGCACTCAAGACCGATAGAATCAGAGCTTGTGCCGACCTTCTACTCATTCTTAGTGTCGTGTTGGTTCAAGATCTGGTTTCTAATGCAGAGACGACCGATTTCGGGTTAACCAAGAACGACCGTCACGAACCAGTAAACCGGTCAGATTTGGGTGATTCCTGTCCGATCGGGTGCCCTGGTTCGAGATGGGGTTTCTGTTGTTTAGCACGTCACAACACCGTCTCGATCAAAACCCCCAAAGACCTTCAAAATAGTCAAAGTGCCAAGGACAACTTGACCATTTGGACGGATTGCCGTCCGATTGGACAGGCATCCGAACGGACAGGGCATGTCATCCGAACAGACAGGACATGTCAACCGAACGGACATGACATGTCCTCCGATCGGACTGCCATCCGATCGAATTACACCTTGGGTTCCACAACTTGACTTTGATTTCAATAATTTGGAGTTTAAACATTGAACGGACTACCACCCGACCATGTGGTGTTTAGACTTCAACACTTAAACAATTTTCAACATATTCAATACAAACGGATTGTCACCCGACCGGACTACACTCCGATCGAGTGACAACTTCTGTGAACTTAATCTCACTAAAGTGTCCACCAATCGGGTCATCGCCCGAACGAATAGCCGTTCGATCGACCGACCTGAAAGGTAGAGATACTTCTCTGTTTTCAAAATGCTACAACGAAAACTTCAAAAGGCAATCATCATACACAAACACATCCTTCCCGAAGGAGGAAACAGTCCACTCGAAAGGTCACCCGACCGGATGACCGTCCGAGCGGATTGTCACTCGATCGACTGGCCACCCGATCGGATTGCCACCCGATTGGAGTACTGTCCGATCCTTTGACACTTTACACCGATTAACGCACCATGCAACGCTTACACTATCAATATGTAATCAGGATAATCTCAGACGCACTCCCTTCAATCCAACCAAGCTGTGTTTGCTTGCTGAGCACCGACTGTGAGTATACTCGAACCCCTTTTTATCGCATTTTGGGTGTAACATACGTTCCTATTAAATCGAATTTATGCAAACGAATTAATCAATCAAATTGTTTATCACTTGCGAATAACTGATATGCATATTTACACGTGATGCTAGTTACATATGTGTTAGGACTTATACTCGCGAGGTCCCGCCTTAACTAGTATAGTACTATAGCACCCGACGAGGTCTAGTTAGGATGAATAGCAATCGCAATCGCAGCTCGAGTGACTTAGCTGGTAGTATCGGTCTTAAATGCATGTATGTTGAGGTATCTCGTTTATGTATTTGGTAATTCGCAGCACTTTTTATCTATTTACGCTACTCTATCGAAACTTGTATACTCGCCAATACTTTTGTATTGACGTTGTTTTAACGTATGTTACAGGTTTAGTCGCAGTCTACATCATATCAAGCTAGGAAGTCTGGAAATACACCTAAAATCTAGGTTGTCGGATTTGTATTGTTCGAGAGAACATGAAAATTCGTGACAGCTTATGTGATTGTACTTGTTTATTAGTATGGGATAATGAATGCATTAAATACTGTCGCAATTTAGTTGTTATGGATTCTCTTGAGGAATCTGATTCGCCTAGTGCCGCGCCCCGATGATTCCGCCATCGGTTGGGGTGTGACAGATTGGTATCAGAGCCATAACTATAGGGAATTAGGCAAGACTCGACCTAGTCCGGGTGGATGTCCTAGAAACGACCTATAGTCTGTAGTCTAAGTACCAACGGGCCGACTCGTGTGAACTTAGTAGGAATTTCACGGGCCTACTTGATACTCTCGATCGAAATTTCAAAAAACTATAACTATGTGTGAACACCGCGTACTACAGCTTCACATGAAGAAGCCTTTCCTAAGGCTGAAATACTACTTAGCCTTTCCTAAGGCTGACACAATGCGCACGTTTTCGAAAAATACTCGCATAACGAAACCAAGTGATCCAGTCGAGACCAGGTGTGAAAACCAAGAACTCTCGATGAGATCGCTCACTCAGCGCCTTTTTCTAGCACGAGCACCTTTCATCGAGTTAGGATTGATATCTACATCTCGACGAAAGTCTCCATTTCAAAATCTAGTGGAACTCACGAATTTATTCGAAGAGCATGACCACAATTAAGAACGAAGTGGTTAAGTCAGGGGTGAAACCCGTATCTTAATAAACCGTTCCACTCTCTAAAATGGTTTTCGAAAAGCTCTCACCAAGGACTCGACCATAACAATGACTCGAGCCACGCGATGACTAGGAGGATGAATGCCATGAGCTACATCCCAGTGGAAGCATAACTCTTCTAGGCCAACGCGCGTGCACGAACTTGTTGGGTATAGTTGGGTTACCTTGGGTAGTCGACGCCTAAACACCCAAGGCACTCCGATTATTTTGCTAAGCCTATGACTCGCCGGTTTACGCTTTAATGAGCTAAATTACGCTTTATGTGTTTATTTTACGCCTTATCGATTTCTCGATTTATCAATTTTCGCTCCTTGTTTTATAAAATGCACAACTCGCACAGCCATCGCAATCTAAAACGAAGACCGAATGATCGCAACAAAACAAATGTCTAACTACTCGCTTACGCTCTCGCTCTCTCCCTCTCATCGCGTCCTCGCGTATTCTACACCGATATGTATGTGGGTAAGTATAAACTACAACTATTTATGTGTATAAAAGGAATCAATTGTGTGAGAACTTAGGAATCTTGTGTCTCCTATGTGGCTCCTATGTGACTTCGCATTACTATTATGCTACCGCATCAAGTTTTGATCGCGCTCAATCGCATCACAAAAACTCAAAATCATTATGATCGAATCTCACTCCAATTCTCTCTCTGTCTAGATGCCTTCCAACGACTCTTCCTCGAGACAAACAGCTAGGAGAAGAGCCAAACGAAGCGCCGAAAAGAGGATTGCCTCGCTTGTGGCCAAGGAAGTGGCCAAGGTCATTCCTCAAATTGTCGCTCAAGTGCACTCTCTCAGCAACTCTCGAACCCCGGAAGACTCTAAGACGGAAGCGCCGCAATCTGCTTTCCTCTACAAACACTTCAAATCCTGTGACCCGATGGAGTTCACGGGTGAAGGAGGTGTGTCCCAGCTACTCAAGTGGTTCGATTCTATCGACGTTACCCTTCGTCAAAGTGGGTGCCCCGATGGGTTTCGTACTACTTGCGCTACCGGAGTACTTCAATCGCGAGCACTCGACTGGTGGACAGCCGAACGTAACAAACGTGGGATCTCCGCAGCTTACGCTCTCTCTTGGGATGAGCTGAAAGGGCTCATGAAGAAAGAGTACTGCCCTCCCCACGAAGTCCAGAAACTAGAAGACGAATTTTGGAAAATCAAGCAAGTCGAAGATGACAATACTGGCTACACCGCAAGGTTTAAACAACTTAGCATAATCTGCCCATGTCAAGTCAACACCTCAGAAAAAGCCATCACGAAGTACATTCGCAGCTTACCTGAATGTGTGGGTGATTTTGTCGAAGCTGCAAGACCCGCTACCATCGAAGAAACCTATCGTTTGGCCGCAGAAATCAACGACAAACGAGTCTTGGACGGATTTTTCTCTAAGAATCCTGTCAAACAAGCTCATCAAGCAATCGTCATCGACTCTTCCGATGATTCTTCTAACGATTCCTCCGACGATTCTTCAGATGAGTCCTCAAACGAATCCTCCAATGATGACACATCGCTACGGGAAGCTTAGCCCAGCCGTAAACGAAAGACCATGAGCCCAGACTCTTCAACAACTGGACTGTCGCAACCGGAACCTCTCCAAGCAGCTCCAGTTCACTTGACACGTGCCTACAACGGAGCTTATCCCCTGTGTTTCACGTGTACGTATCATCACCCGCCAGAAGCTAACTGTCCCTATTGCGCAAATTGCAACTGGTATGGTCATCTTACGCAGCACTGTCGTACAGGACCGCAACCTTGAGGAATTTCAGCAACAACCGCAGTCTCCGCAGAAGTACTCCACAGCAACGTTATTTTGCTTCCAATGTTGTTGTAATAATACGACTTATCGCCGTCAATTTCTTTTATGTGTGGAACTTATTCTATCTCTTGACGCATGTGGATTCTATTTCTCTTATACTCGCGTACAAAACTAATGCTAGCACTATGTACTATATAATGTATTTTACCCCTACTATGCGTTCTTGAGATAAGGTACGATAAACGTGCAAGAATCAAATTAATCACGGGTGCACACGGGATTATTTTGGCTAGTGCACGGAGATCGTAGTGAGTTCCAATGATGCCTCAACGTTCACGGCATGGTTAAGCATGGTGGATACGCCGCTGGTACTTCCTATATATAAGCGTCTTGACCATGTCTGACGAAGTGTGACATCTTGATGTGCGCAAAATGCAACATATAAATTACATCAAATGTGGCATAAAACTAACCCTTTTTAGTACTAATGTTGGAAAAAGTGTGTTTTTGTCTTCCTTTTGTATTTTCAGGATTAAATGAGCTCAAATGAACAAAAGAAGCAAAAAGGCAGCTAAATCTAACATAAATACAAGAAAAGGAACAAACGTGGCATGCCCGACCCCCCGACAGCATCTTCCCAAGCAAACTTAAGAAGACAGAAGGCTGAACATGCCCCGTGCTCAGTTAGCACGGGGGCGTGCCCAAGTGTCAGCAGAAAAGACAAAGCTGTAGAAGCTTCTATCACCCACCACGGGGGCATGCCCAGCGGACACGAGGCCGTGGTCAACTCTAAGATTCGCAGAATCTGGGGAAATCTTGATAGTACAGATTCGCTTCTGCACACGGGGTCGTGCCCAGCGGACACGGGGGCGTGGTCAACTAATGCAGACAAACTGCAATTAATGAAGAAAGAGAAGGAAGGTGGACACGGGGCCATGCCCAATGGACACGGGGCCGTGCCCAATGGACACGGGGCCGTGCCCGAGCCTCTGTTCAGCCTATAAATAGGGGTGCTTGGCTCATTTGCTAACCATCCCTTGGCACACCACCTCTCTCACACTTCACCCACCACCATCACAACACCATCATCCACCACCATCATCCATCGTCCATCGTAGAGTGTGTGATTCATCTCGGGATCCAAGATTGATCGTAAGAGTTCTTGACAATCAAAGGCCATATTTGCCTAAGTCTCTTACATCACTTGGTGAAGACAAGTGTCTAGTGTAATACTTTTTATTTTTAATCTTTTCGCACTTTTTATTTGGTTATGTATTAATGACTTTAATAACTAGTTTCTTATGTTGAAGGTGATTCTTCCTTATCGTTTGTCCGTGGTGTCTTGGCATTATTTTACTGTCTATATAAAATAAAAGATTTTCACCATTCATATCTCCACAGTCTATATGGAGATATGTTGGCTACCTGGTCGGGGGTTAAGGGAACGGTTTGGTAAGAGTCTTGCCTTGTTCAGTGTATAGATCCTACAAGGACCTGGGTCAAATTTAGTAGGACCTCCTTCAATACCCACCGGTATTGGATGGCGGGGGTCCAAACTCTTTGATCCCCTCATATGTAAGCTACTATTAATACTTTAACCCGGCTACTTAGGACTGTATCCCTGCTGACTCAGACTACTTAGCCGAGGGTAACGTCACCTTCAAAAGAGGGGCCTACCATAATATGCATTAATAACTTAATTAATTATCTTTCAATAATCCGACCCTTTAGGATTGTATCCTTGCTGACTCAAACTACTGGGTTGAGGGTAACGTCACCTTCAAAAGAGGGGCCTACTACAATAACTAAGACAATCTCTTAAAAAGTGCAAAAGTGCGGAAATAATCAAAGGTTACACTAAACACGAGTCGGAGCCAAGTGATTCATCTTGTCTATCTGTTTTATTTTTATTTTATTTTTCAGCATTTTAGTTAGTTTTTATTTTTCTAGTTTAAAAACATTTTTCTAACCTTTTGATTTGATTAGACGTTGAGGATAAACTGGTATTAAAAGCTCTTGTGTCCTTGGATGACCTCGGTATCTTGCCAACACTATACTACGCTCACAATGGGTGCACTTGCCCATATGTATGTTTGGTGTTAGTAAAATATCCTGTTTTATAAATTTAAAACTTGACTAACGTGTAAAAAGGGCTTAAAATATACTTAAAAACATATACACACCACACACGCATCACATCTATTCACGGAACGAAGGCGTATGGTTGAAACATGACGGTGCTTCGCCATACTAACCGAAGTTTTGTGAAGAAAGTGCCATGTGGAGTTGGAATGTAGACCTATTATACTATTGTGGTTATTTTCGACACACTACACTACATCGCAAGGCGTAACAATCTCAATCGCAACTCAAAGCGTGTAATCGCTAGACTTTTCGTAAGTCAACACGCTCGCAATCGCATTATCGCTAGAATCTACCTCGCAATCGCTATTGCTTATTATGGGTATTTTGCAATCTCAATCGCTTATTATGTGTATCGTGGGTATCGCCCTATCGCTTGTGTATTGCTCCATCGCTCATCGTGTATCGCTTAATCGCCATCCCTATCTTTTACCATTATTTGTGTTATCTGTGATATGTTAGCACACATGACCTCGCTTCACGAAATGAAACTGATAGGGTTAAAGCATGGTGGATACGCCGCTGGTACTTCCTATATATAAGTGTTTTAGCCATATCAGCAAACTTTCGTGGAAAAAGGCCATGTGGGGTCTAATGTTAGTTAAATTTTGTGGTGTTGATCAATCCAATCGAATCGCATCAATCGCGCATATTCCCATCGCTTGTAATGCATCGATCGTCGCCTATCGCTCGACGATTGTCGCTATCGCTCGTCGCTCATTGCTTTACGCTTTACGCTTAACGCCGCCGTCCTCGCTTATTATGTTGGTGTTGTGCTATCAAACTTTCGCATCCCGCTTACCGCCTATCGTACTCGCTCGTGTCACTAAACTGAGTTTGAAAACGCCTTCATCACTCGGTTTGCCTCTCAAGACTCGATCCAACCCCTCCTCGTTTGGATCGAGTCATCGCAAATCTGTCTGTACTATGTCGACACGTATGAAACTGCCTCACGAGACGGAAGCCATATGGCTAAAGCATGGTGGATACGCCGCTGGTACTTCCTATACAAAAGAGTTTTAACCATATTGTCGAACTTTCGTGGAAAGGAGCCACGCGGGGACGACCTTAAATTTAAATTTTTGGTATTATTAAAGGGCCTTGTTTACACAAATTTTAAACTGGTCTTTTCTTACAAAACTTTTTTCAAAAATTTGATCAAAACCTTTGTACAAATCGAGATTATCCTGTAACGATGGTGTGACAATCGACTCAAGTTACTGCCGTGTGACGAGAATATTTCATAAAACGAGTTTTAAACACCCTAAAATCTTTTAGTAACCTAATAAAACCCCATTCATAGCACTGGTGTGAACATCGAAACAGTTTAACTCCGCACTGTGGGAAGATTTTTCATAAACAAGCTTCTTCAAACCTTTTCGAATTAATCAACTTTTCAAGAGTACGAGACACTTTTGGCTCACTATTCGTGTGTTGCCATCTTTTGTTATACGAATCGCTTACTCGCTGCTTTCATCAGTCATCGCAACGCTCTCTCTTGCGGAATTGCAATTAATCGCTCGCTTATTTTGACGCTTTTAATCGATACTCTCACTCGCATCAACTGTCGCGACCCTTCTTGTTGATTAATTTCAGGACGAAATTTCCTAAAGCAGGGGAGACTGTAACAACCCGCACGTTCGTGCGTTGTTACTACTCATAAGACTCGTTACGCCTAGCACCAGAGATTCGGATCATAATGTACCTATATCGCATATATCGCTATATTGAAGTATTTTCGCATAAATTCGCCTACTTTATCACTATCACATCACATTGTACTTGCTGACAACCACGAAGACGTCGAGTGAGGACCAATTCTACCCTCCTTGATAGCCGTGATGTGTCGCAGTGCAACTCATTACTCAAAACGCACATCGCATCACATGCATTAACGTTCACGATGACGTTGAGTGAGGACATATTCTACCCTCCTCGATGACCGTGAAGCGTCGCAAAGTAACGCATATTCGAAACGAAACCCGGTTATTGTATCGCAACTTTGAAATATGGATATGTATATACGACCCAACGTGGCTAATTATAATAAATATATGAAAATATGGATGAGAATGTGTAACCGAACTATCGTAACGCTTAACAATCGAAACGGAACGCCAAAACTCAGCTCGCCGGAGGCGTTTGATCGATTGGCACTTCGATCGAATGGCCATCCGATCGGACAGTGTAACACCCCGTGTTTCGGAAGTCAAAGTCAAAGTCAAGATTGAAGTCAAAGGAAGATAAAATTGCTAATTGCGATTTGTCTCTCCTTGCTCAATTCCTGTTTTGACTTCTTTGACTTGTAATTAGTCTATTTGTTTTCGCTTTAGTTGTATTGTATTATGTGGAGTATCTATTAATAATCGCATATTAATCGCTATTTATCGCATGTTTAATCGCTTTATCGCTATCGCCATCGCACTCGCAGCTCGTATTACGCATTTTGGTTATTGTTATACGTGTGTGTGCCTTATGTGTTACTTGTGCATGTTTATTTATGTTATGTCATGGTAATCAATCGAATCGTAATCGAAACTCAAACGCAATAGAACTCAATCGCAATCAAAACAGTATGATAATTGGTAGAGAAGAGATAGTGCGAGATATGAGTAGTTGGGATTAAAAGTAATTTGACTAGGAAACTCTATCGCATCGCAACGCTCGCAACCGAAATCGAAACGGCAAAACTCGTCGCGCTGAGCACTCGAACCAAGTGCCAGCCGGCCAGATTGCCATCTGACCGGGCTGCCACCCGAGCGAGCTGCCATCCGACCGAGGAGCCACTCGGCCGGGCTGCCATCCGGGCGAGATGCCATCCGACCGACCAGCCCCTTTCCGCTTTGGGAAACCTATAAATACCCCTTGTCACTTTCAAACTTACTACTTTTGGCAAGTGACGTCCGACTAGCTCGTTTTCCTCACTTTTCTTCAGATTTCTCACGATTCCGGTAAAATCTCGTCCTAAATCTTGTACTTCCTTAATCTACACGCACTCCTACACCTTTCTATCTTTTAAATGTTAACTTTTAACTGTGAAATCATCAAGATCCAAGGTGTTCTTGGATGACGTCATCATGTGTTCTTGAAGAACTTCATGTTTTTGCCTCAATCCACAAAGAATAACTTAGATCTAACCGATTTCCACATAAACAAACAAAGATCTTTCATAGATCTAAACAAACTCACAATGAAGAGTAGTGAAAGATGGTTTTCTAACTCTCTTTCAACTCTTTTACACTCAATACACTCAAACCCGATGGAATCGGAGCTAATACTGATCATCTGCTCATTCTTAGTGATGTATCAGTGCTAGATCCAAGTCCCATCCAATAGATAGTGATTTCGGGTTTGGACATGAACAACCGTCCCGGACCGTGCACCGTCAGACTAGGGTGATCCCTGTTCGGTCAGGTCATTGGGGACGAGATGGGGTTCCCATTGTTTAAACCAGTCACCACAACGTCTCGCTCAACTTACAACACTTAAGCAAGGTCAAGTAACAGCACGATTAAGTCGTTGGAAGGAGTTGTCATCCGACCGGACTGCTGTCCGACCGGGTTGCCATCCGCTCGACTCACCGTCCGATCGGGTTGCATCTTGATTCATTTAAAAACTTAAACAATTTTCAACATGTTCAGTAACAGGGTTTCCACCCGGTCGGATGGGCATCCGACCGAGTGACCACCCTGCTATGAATTTGTTCTCACTGAAGTGCCCAACCGAACGGGTTGACATCCGATCGAACGACACCTAAAAGGTAGAGATACTTCAATGTTTTCAAAATGCTACAACGAAAACTTCAAAAGTCAAGCCATCATACACAAACACATCCTTCTCAAAGGAAGAAACAATCCACTCGAACAGTCATCCGACTGGACTGCTGTCCGAACGGATTACCACTCGCACGACCGGCCGTCCGATCGGATTACCATCCGATCGAACTGCTGTCTGACTCACTTGTACCCGACATCGTTTTACGCGTCACTTATCGGTATGCTATCGATCTGTTCAGGCTAACCCTACTCTCTAGCGCTCCCTTCAATCCATCAATCGTTGTGAGTATACTCGATCCCTTTTTGCCTTACGCACTTTTGGGTGTTACATACGTTACTTATACAAAATCACAATCAAACATACTACGCAATACTTTAAACGCTAACCGTTACCGCATGTTATACGTGACTTAATGAATGCTTGTTTGTTATGTTTACACATGGAATGCTGTCTACCTGCCTTAGCAATGGTAGTACTATTAGTTTGGACTCAGCACCCGTTCACTCGGGGGTTGTTAAGGACAATTACCTACATGGCTCACAGTGGTGAGAATGTATCGCGAACTGCCTTGGGCAGTCAACCCACAGTCATTGGTATCGATAGGTTCATGTCAATAACTAACATGCCTCATTTCACTCTGTGTACGTGCTGGTTATGCGCCACGCTTTCAAACTCTATATGCTATTATCAAACTTGTATGCTCACCTTTACACTATGTGTATTGACTTTTACTTTAACGTATGTGTCAGGTGCTTAGGATGCTTAATTTCTTTTCTTTACGGTGATGAAATTGAGGCTAGGGACGGAGTCCTAGAATCCAATAAATAAACAATTGTCTATGTATTAATCTGAGTTGTCGGAATAAAACTACTTGACTAGATTTGTCTGTAATAATTGGTTTTCATTTTAAGACATGGTATGGGACATGTTACTTTAAATTAATTGGTAATGATAATTGATATGGAAACTTCTGGACAATCTGTTTCGCTCAGTGCCATGCCCCGATGTTTCCACCATCGGTTGGGGTGTGACAGATTGGTGTCAGAGCCATAACTATAGGGAATTAGCCAAGACTCGACCTAGTCCGGGTCGATGTCTTAGAGACCTAGTCTATAGTTAGGAACCAACAGACCGACTTGTGCTTAACCGTTAGGGATTATGTATAAGCTCACTGCTATTTCTCGCTATACTCGCCTATGCTACACTATCACTGCACTCGAATTTTCAATCGTGAATAAGCGATCCAGTCGAGATTAGGTGTGAAAACCGCAAACTCTCGACTAAATTGCTTGATCAACCTATATTTTTATCTGTAAACACGAGAATTTGCATTGAACCAGGAGTGAAATCCATACTTTGACGCATAATTCTCCTTTATTTTATAATAAATAGGGACGAAGTTGTTAAGCCAGGGGTGAAACCCTAACCTTGACAACTTGTTCCGCCCTTTTTACAAAACTCTCTCCAAAGTCTCGACAAATTCCAACGACCTAAAGTCACGGAATGACTAACGGGACACGTGCCAAACGCCCAAGAATCGAGGTAAAAGCACAGTCCTGGAAGCCAAAATGTGTACAACAAGTCCTTAAGAATAGTCGAATCACTTTGGACAGTCAATGTCTAATAGCCGCAGATGATCTATTTCTCGATTTTTATGTGTTTCGATTCTGAACCCGCAACTGCTGACTCTGATGATTCGTCGATTTTATGTGCTTGTATGTGTGTTTACCTGTTTATGTGTTTAAATTTTGGAGATTTACGCGATTTTTGCTTTCACTTCGATCGACACGCACGACTCGCACTCCACTTCTATCTCAAAACGCTAACAAATCGCTAAAATTGTGGATGACCTTATGCTATGATATACGCTTATACTACACTAATCGATATACTAAACGTGATCGCTATATTCGAACACTCGCGAACTGTGAATGATAGGTTTCTGTATTCTAACTACATCTTGTGCTTAATGCTTCTGAGGTTCTGTGACTTATGTGCTTTAGTGTTTCTGTGCCTTTATGTGCTTATGTGCTTCTGTGTTTATATGAATCTGTGACTATGTGCCTATGTGTTTATGTGATACATATTTCACCGTGTTCCTGAGCTTTAGAAGTATTAGACGTGTGAGGTGAGATTCGATTATGATGTGTCTAAGACCCATGACGATGTCTGTTGCAGACAATGTCAACTGGACCATCATCAGGACCCCGTCACCCACGACTCTCTCGCCAAGAACAGAGGGACAAATGCCTTGCTGCCATCCTCGCGAAACAAGTGGCCAAGGTTGTACCTCAGATCGTGAGTGAGATTTACGAGAACGTCAGCAAATCGTCTGAGGAGTCTAGAACCGAAGCTCCTAAAGTTGCTACCAAAACTGCTTTTAGCTTCAAGCAGTTCAAGGCATGAAGTCCGAAGGAATTCACTGGAGAAGATGGCCCGACGGCTATGTTTCAATGGTTCGATTCCATCGAAGTCACTCTGCGCCAGAGTGGATGTCTGGAAAATCTCCGCACTCTAAACGCCACCGGCGTCTTCCAGTCCCATGCATTAGAGTGGTGGACGGCCGAGAGAAACAAACACGGAAATGATGCAGCTTATGAGCTGACCTGGGAAGAGTTGAAGGCCATCATGATGGATGAGTTCTGTCCTCCCCATGAACGCCAAAAGCTGGAGGACGAGTTCTGGAATATTAAGCAGAAAGAAGGTGACAACGCTGCCCTGACTGCTCGCTTTAAGCAGCTCAGCATCATATGTCCCGATCAAGTGAAGACGTCTGATATGGCGATCAAGAAGTACATTCGAGCTCTACTCGACTCTGTTGCGGATTTTGTGCACGCCGCAAAGACAACAACGATTGAAGAAACCTACTTACTTGCCGCTAAGATCAACGACAAGCAGGTAAAAGCTGGTGTTTGGGATAAAGCTTCAAAGAGCCTGCACCAAGTCACCGCCGCACCTACTGCCGAAACCGCCACCGCTCAATCGTCCAAGTCCTCATGCCGCAAGAAGAAGAAGAACAACAGCAACAAGAACTGTGCTGTCGCCACCACTGCTGCTCCTCTTCAGGCCGTACCGGCCCAGCAGCAGCATCATCACCGTCCAACACCCGTTACTTATGCACCGCCTGCAAAGCGTGCATACACAGGCCCCCACCCGGCTTGCCCGACATGCTCTTATCATCACCCGGTGGGTCTCGCCTGTTGTTTCTGCGCTCACTGCAACATGTACGGCCACTTCACCGCCAACTGCCGTACTGGTCCTCGTCAAGAGCCAGCTCAAGCCACTGCTCATCAAGCTCTGCTCCCAGCCCCGCAAGGCCAACAAGCGGCTCAGGCACCCGCGGTCAACGCCCGAGTCTGCTTCGCATGTGGTGATCCCAACCACTTTGCGAACATGTGCCCGAACATGGTTGTGAAACAAGAGCCCCAGCAGCAGCAGCAACACCAGCAACAGCAGCCTCAGCAAAAGCAACAAGCCGCATGCGCTAGAACTTTCAACATCAATGTGCGCCAAGCCCAGGCTGACAACAACGTGGTCAATGGTATGTTCCTTGTGAATGGTATTTATGCTTCATGTTTGTTTGATACTGGAGCTGATAATTGCTTTGTGTCGGTCGAATTCGAGAAGCTTCTTAGTCGTAAACGCTCCCATCTCCCCTAGACGTTCGATGTTGAAGTCGCCACTGGAAGAACTGTCGCCGTTAATTCCGTTCTTCGTGATTGTACTCTTGAGCTCAACAATCACATCTTTCCAATCGACCTTATTCCGATGCAACACGGAAGTTTTGACGTCATAGTAGGCATGGACTTTCTTTGCGAAAACCATGCTGAAGTTGTGTGCTTCGATAAGATGATTCGATTCTCGCTCACGAATGGTGATTTATTGTGTGTTTATGGTGAAACTGCTTCGAAAGGTCTCAAGCTCATGTCATGTGTCCAAGCTAGCAAATATCTCCGCAAGGAATACAGAGCTTTCTTGGCTAACATTATAGTAGCGGAGAAGGAAAAGAAAGGAAAGACAGAAGTGAAAGACGTTCCTGTGGTTCGTGAATTTCCCAATGTGTTTCTTGATGATCTTCCAGGTTTACCGCCAAGTCGTGATATCGACTTTCGTATCGACCTCATTCCTGGAGCCAATCCTATTGCCAAAGCTCCTTACCGACTCGCACCGTCTGAAATGCGTGAACTCTTAAACCAACTCCAGGAATTACTTGAGAAATGCTTCATTCGCCCGAGCACCTCTCCTTGGGGCGCGCCAGTCCTCTTCGTTAAAAAGAAGGATGGGTCGTTCAGGATGTGCATCGACTATGAATAAGTTAACTATCAAGAACCGCTACCCTTTGCCTTGCATTGATGATTTGTTTGATCAACTACACGGTGCTACATGTTTCTCGAAGATCGACCTACGCTCAGGCTATCATCAACTACGCATTCAAGAAGAGGATATACCCAAAACCGCGTTTCGCACCCGATACGACCACTACAAATTCGTTGTTATGCCTTTTGGTCTAACCAACGCACCCGTGGTTTTCATGGATCTGATGAATCGCGTGTGTAAACCATATCTCGACCGTTTCGTCATCGTGTTCATCGACGATGTCTTGATCTATTCCAAATCGAAAGCCGAACACGCGCAACATCTATGTTTGGTTCTCGAGCTACTCCAGGGGAATCAACTCTGTGCCAAATTCTCCAAATGTGAATTCTGGCTGGAGGAGGTTCAGTTTCTGGGTCACATTGTTAATAGCCAAGGTATTCACGTCAATCCCGCGAAGATTGAAGCAGTTAAGAGTTGGATTACACCTAAGAACCCTTCTGAAGTCCGTTCTTTTCTCGGATTAGCGGGCTATTATCGACGATTTATCGAGGGATTCTCAAAGATCGTTGTGCCGCTTACCGCTCTCACGCATAAAGACAAGCCTTTTGTTTGGGGAACTGAACAAGAGTCTGCCTTTCAAACCCTCAAGCACATGCTTTGCAATGCTCCTGTTCTCACATTGCCTGACGGAAACGACGATTTCATTGTCTATTGTGATGCTTCCAACCTTGGTCTTGGTTGTGTTCTTATGCAGCGGGACAAGGTTATAGCTTACGCATCTCGTCAGCTCAAAATCCACGAGAAGAACTATACAACCCATGATCTCGAGCTAGGCGCAGTTGTTTTTGCGTTAAAGATTTGGCGACACTACCTGTATGGTACAAAGTGTACGATCTTCACCGATCATAGGAACCTACAACATATCTTTGATCAGAAAGAACTTAATATGCGTCAACGCCGATGGGTAGAACTTCTCAACGATTACGACTGTGAGATTCGTTATCACCCAGGCAAAGCAAATGTTGTTGCGGACGCACTCAGCAGACGGAGCTATCTGCTTAGCACTCGTAATGTCCAAGCCCAATATGATCTCGAAACTCTCATCCGCGAAGTTCAGCATGCATGTTTTAACGAACGCACTCTGAAAAAGGAACGAATCTACCGCGATGGAGCCCAGCTTGTGAATAAGTCGAATGGGATATTCCACTTTCTGGACCGAATTTGGATCCCTAAACGGACCGATTTGCGACAGATTTTGATGGACGAAGCCCACAAATCCCGGTAATCTATTCATCCCGGTGCCGACAAAATGTACCAGGACCTTCGCTACAAGAACTGGTGGCCGGGCATGAAAAGGTGTCACACCCCGTTTTCCACGTGTCACCGGTGGGCCCGGCGGGGGAGTATCGTGACGTGGTTGGCAACGTAATAGTCAAACAACACAATATAATAATGCACAGCGGAAGCAATATAAAAAGATACAACCGAATTTATTTATTGTAAACAAAGTCACATTTATCCGGTGTTTATCCACAGTAGGATCAAATATAAAATATTGTTTATGGTTCAACAGACTTTGGCATCTTAAGTTTGCGAGACTTCTAGTGATGCTTAGGAGGCTCCCAGCCTATTTCGCCTAGTACCTGCATTTAATCTTTTTGGGAAAATACGTCAGTTTACACTGGTAAATACATTCAACTGACTCATTTTATAAAATGATTGAAAATTGGTTTGGATGCACATGGCATAAACATTTTTATTAACTTGGGAGAATTATTTAATATTATAATCTTGTTAACGATTTACATGTTACTTATGCGTTCAGTAGCCCGGACGTATCCGGGTTAAGGAATCAATAGACACACCACAATTCTAGAGTTATACACGATAGGTGTACGCCTACACCCCGTGCTCAGGTCGTGGCTATCTCGTAAGATAATGCCAAGGATATCCGGGACATGGTCATTAACCCCCCCAAAGGCGGTAAAGTAAACAATACTGTTTAAACGAGCCGTTCAAATTATTCAATTAACCACCTCAGCGATGGAAGATTTGACGCCCGATCAAGCGGTACGCTATGTACCGTAACCCAAGCCCGTATAGGGAAAATAAGTTAAAAGTATTTACCTTGATGCAAGTATAGTTCACAAATAATCAAATAGCAGGTAGCTTTTACTGTTCCTCCTAATCTGGAACGAAGGTTAAATATAACCTATTAGAATCCTAGCGGGTCTTTAATTATGCCTAAGCTTAGACCGGCTAGTTTCGAAGATACGGTTCGTACGCACGATTAAGCGAAGACCGGATAGAATGTGATTTAGACCCGACAAGTTGAAGACTTGTTTAATATGGGTTTATTATTCACATTCTGGATTTTGAGATAAAACGGATAAGGGTTGACCCGTTTCGGCTAATTTATGTAAACTTGTTACATAAACCGAGCCGAACGCGTAATATGCGTAACGGGTATCCGTAAGAGCCATATACAGGTTTCCTAAGTTAATATGCTCCAAATATGTTGTGACATCAGTAGGATGTCTTTCGTTATGCCCCGAACCAAATTAAGCACCAACTATGCCCCGTAGGGGTAGTTTGGTCATTTTAAAGTTTGTAAAAGCGTTTATATGTTCAACTGAGTTACAGGTCTGATGTAAACAGAAAACATACTTATTTTGATGTGTTATAACAGTAGGCTAAGGCACATATGTGAAATTTATCATATTTAACCAAACTATGCCCCGTAGGGGTATTTTGGTAATTTCACATAAGCCGCAAAGCTCAAAACGAAGTCTGAGTTTATAAACCTTTGCTTACTGTTAAGTTATCATAATTTGCCTCATATATCAGTAGGTATCAACCCGGGTATGTCCAATATGATTCTAAGACATACTATGCGTTAAAACGCTAATTATGGCGATTAAGGGCCATTTCCGGGTTCGATACTTAAATCTGATATTTTTATATTTCCAGAAGGCTTAAAATAATTTATTTATCATAATTAATCAGTAGCAAAAGGTTTGGAATCGATTAGATGTGTAAAACTCATTTTATGGCCCGTAAGGGTAAAATCGACAATTACCGGATTAAGCCTACGACTACTAGTTATGCTCGACCTAAAATTAATTAAAAATATTTAAAAATCCCAAATTAATATATAACATCAGTGGGTAAAAGATTTGATATCAAAAAGTATGTTTAACTAGGCTTTACGCTAATTACGCCATGTTGTTAACATAAAGCCTAAATTTAGCGACAATGAGCATAACCATTAATCTACAAGTCAAACTGATGTCAAACTTTGCAAACAAGTCTTTATATCAGTAACTAAGGTTTCTACACTTTTACATTTTCATAATTTATGATTTAAGGCGATAAGGGCATAACGGTCCACTTATGAGCATTTAACGGAAACTCGCATATTAATTGGATAACTAGTGAACCAAGGTGTATGATCACAGAGGGTTGTTCTAACATGTATCCTAATCCAATTTAAGCTCTGAGGCATTTCAAAAATATGCCCAAACGGGTCAGAACTGAAAGTCAACCGAAAAGTCAAACTATGTGACTTTCGGTTCCGAACCGGGTCTAAACAGGAAATGGTCGGGTTGAACATGTTGGGACATGTTCTTACACTTATTTCTAAGTTATAACAATGTTCAAACAGGTTACAAATGTTCTAGATAGCTAATTATGCATAAATGACAAATTAAGCTATATGTTGACTTTTTAAGTAAAGCTTTGACCCGACATTTGACCTGTTTAGGATGGTGATCAGGGGAAACCCTTTTGGGGTTTTATTACCCACATAATTACCATTCTAAAACTACTTTTAATTCGAGATAAGACTGAGTCATTAGTGACTAATCTCGAAGTCAAACCGTAATTACGACGGTTTGACTTTTAGCTAATTAACTAAGCTAAAAGCAATTAGGGAAAGTTTAGAATACTTACTGAGGTTCTATGCACGAGATATGATCACTAGGAAGCACCTTTGAGCTCCAGAATCACTCCAACAATGCAGAGAATGTGTGTGGAAGAATGTTGCAATTGAAGGCCCTTTTATACTTGTTCATACACCACAATAAGTTGACAACTAACTCTAGGACCCTCCACAACCATTCAACACTTGTTTCTACTGCTTAGGGATGTCTAGGGGTCTTTAAATAATGTTAAAAAACCGGCTTAAAGGGTTAAAATCGCGAAAGACAGGCAACAGCAAGTAATTCTGTCGCTGGCACACCCTCGCGTAGCGCGAGGGTCAGTCGCGCTACGCGACACCCCCCTCTGAATTAGTTTTTGATTTTCATTGTTGTGTTTCGAAAGGCAGCCGTAATTTCTGACTTTTGGGACTTTATATCAACACTTTGGGACCCCTAAAACATGTCTTGATCAGTTCCTACCCTACCATCAACCAATGTTTCAAATGAATGTATAAACAAGACCCGAAAACATCGTTTTACCATTGCTTTTCTTCGTGGGATCTTATCATGCTTTTGCAAGTCTATTATTTGCAATAATTCTCTGAAGTGAGGGTATAAAGATGTGTAGTAATATTATATCGGGTCTTGGGATTCATGATTGAGGTCGTTCAGAGGTAACAATTTAACATGACGCCACTTTAATCCTACCGAAACATCTTTATTAAATCCGGGTTTTTCAACGCGTTTTGTCTTACATGACACGTGTCATTTTCATTATTAAACCCGAAATTTTCGAGGTGTTACATCCTCACCCCCTTAAAATAAATCTCGACCCGAGATTTACTGAAACAGGTAAGGGTACTTTTCTTTCATCGTGGATTCAACCTCCCACGTGAATTCGGGACCTCTACGGGCATCCCATTTGACCTTAACAAAAGGTATATGCTTTCTCCGAAGCTTTCTTACCTGTCGATCTTCAATCGACACAGGTTTTTCCACGAATTTCAAGCTCTCGTCAATGTGCACATCTTTATGTGGCATGACATGTGTTTCGTCAGCGGAACACTTCTTTAGATTGCAGATGTGGAACACGTTGTGAATTCCACTAAGCTCTTCTGGTAAGTTCAACTTATAGGCGACTGACCCGACTCGTTCGATAACCTCGAAAGGTCCTATATATCTCGGGCTTAGTTTGCCTTTCTTACCAAACCGCATCACTCCTTTCCAGGGTGACACCTTAAGTAGGACTTTTTCACCTACTTCGAAGTGAAAATCCTTACGACTTGGATCCGCGTAACTCTTCTGCCTATTCCGGGCAGCTTGGAGATTGTTGCGAATTTGGACAATCTTGTCCGTCGTTTCGAATACGATCTCCGGTCCTGATAACTGGACCTCTCCAACTTCCGCCCAACAAACTGGCGATCTACACTTTCTACCGTATAATGCCTCAAAAGGCGCGGCCTTTATGCTGGTATGGTAGCTATTGTTGTAGGAGAATTCGATCAATGGTAGGTTCTTATCCCAGCTACCTTCCAATTCGATCGCACATGCACGTAGCATGTCTTCCAACGTTTGAATAGTACGCTCACTCTGACCGTCAGTCTGAGGATGGTAAGCCGTACTAAAGTTCAAACGTGTGCCCAAAGATTGTTGGAAACTCTTCCAAAAATGCGACGTGTACCTAGTATCCCTATCAGAGATAATAGCTACAGGTATGCCGTGTAAGGCTACAATCTTATCAACGTATAATTGGGCTAACATATCGGAGCTATAAGTCTCCTTGATGGGTAAGAAATGAGCTGACTTAGTCAGTCGGTCAACTATAACCCATATCGTATCATTTCCTTTCCTCGTCTTGGGTAACTTGGTAATAAAATCCATAGTTACCATTTCCCACTTCCACGTAGGAAGCTCAGGCTGTTGTAGCAAACCTGACGGTTTCTGGTGCTCGGCTTTGACTTGCGCACATGTCAAGCATTTTGCTACATGGGCGGCTACAGACTTTTTCAAGCCTATCCACCAATAATTTGCTTTTAAATCCTGGTACATCTTATCAGCTCCAGGATGAACGGAGTATTTGGAACTATGGGCTTCTTGGAGGATGACATCACGAAGTCCTCCAAAAATTGGAACCCATATTCGTCCGTTTAACCGTAAAATTCCGTCCTTGCTAAGAGTTAACTGCTCCTCAGTCACTCCTAACTTTTCATTAGGATAGTTAGCTTCCAACACAGCTTCCTTCTGTGCAGCTAACACCCTTTCTATCAAATTGTTCTTTATCTCCATACGCTTGGCGTTAATGCGAATGGGTTTAACCCTTTCCTTTCTGCTCAAGGCATCAGCGACTACATTCGCTTTGCCAGGATGGTATTTGATTTCACAATCATAATCATTCAAAGTTTCCATCCAACGGCGTTGCCTCATGTTTAATTCTTTCTGGTTAAACAGATGCTGGAGGCTCTTGTGATCAGAAAAGATCACAAACTTGATTCCATAAAGATAATGCCTCCACAGTTTTAGTGCGAACACAACGGCACCCAATTCCAAGTCATGGGTGGTGTAATTCTTTTCGTGCACCTTTAACTGTCGTGATGCATAGGCAATCACCTTGCCTTTCTGCATAAGCACACACCCCATGCCAGTGTGGGATGCATCACAATAAACTACAAATTCTTCAGCGCCTTCAGGTAAGGTAAGCACAGGAGCGTTGCTCAACTTTTGTCTCAAAACATCGAAGGACTCTTGCTGCTTAGGGCCCCAAACGAACTTTACTTTCTTCTTGGTTAAGGAGGTTAGGGGTGCAGCAATCCTTGAAAAATTCTCAATAAAACGCCTGTAATATCCTGCCAACCCCAGGAAGCTACGAATCTCCGTAGGCGTCTTTGGCTCCTGCCAATTCATAACAGCTTCAACTTTAGCGGGATCCACTTGGATACCACGCTCACTGACCACATGTCCAAGGAATTGGACTTCTCGTAGCCAAAATTCACACTTAGAGAATTTGGCATAGAGCTTTTCCTGGTGTAGGAGTTTGAGAATACAACGAAGGTGTTTCTCGTGGTCAGTTTGATTCTTAGAATAAATAAGGATGTCATCGATGAAGACGATAACAAATTTATCTAAGTAAGGTTTGCAGACGCGATTCATGAGATCCATGAACGCGGCTGGTGCATTAGTGAGCCCAAAAGGCATCACTAGGAACTCGTAGTGACCGTATCGAGTCCTAAATGCAGTCTTGTGAACGTCTTCATCTTTAACTTTCAACTGATGGTAGCCCGACCTCAGATCAATCTTTGAGAAGTAACTTGCCCCTTGAAGCTGATCGAACAAATCGTCGATCCTGGGCAATGGATATCTGTTCTTGATCGTGACTTTATTAAGCTCGCGATAGTCGATGCACAGACGCATCGACCCATCCTTCTTCTTGACAAACAGGATTGGCGCTCCCCAAGGAGATGAACTAGGTCTGATGAAACCTTTAGCCAGCAATTCATCTAGCTGCGTCCGCAACTCCTTCATTTCTGTGGGTGCCAATCTGTATGGTGCTCTAGCAACTGGTGCAGCTCCGGGAATGATATCAATCCTGAATTCGACTTGTCTATCTGGTGGTAGGCCAGGTAGATCTTCAGGAAACACTTCTGGGTATTCTGAGATGACCGGGATGTCTTCTAACTTCGGTTTAGGCTCATCAATAATCACTTGCGCCATGTAAATGACACATCCTTTCTTTAAACATTTGGAAGCCTTGAGCATAGTCACCTGCTCAGGCAGTCCGTACTGGGTATCTCCCCGAATGGTAAGTGATTCACCAGACGGAGCCTTTATTACTACTTGTTTCTGATTGCAGACAATTTGGGCTTGGTTATGAGATAACCAGTCCATACCCAGAACTATGTCAAAACCAGCTAATTTAAATGGAAGTAGAGACAGAGGAAACGAATGGTTCTTAATGGATATAACACATCCATCTAACATAGTAGAGACGGTTTCTATGGTACCATCTGCTAACTCTACCTCATAGTTCACTTTTAGGGTTTTGACAGGTAAATTCAACAACTCACAAAATTTATGATCTACGAAGGACTTATCTGCGCCTGAATCAAAAAGTACTCTTGCAAAAACATCATTTACAAGGAAAGTACCTGTTATGACGTTATCATCCTGCACGGCCTCCTTCGCATCCATCCTGAAGACTCTGGCATTAGTCTTCTTAGCCTCTTCAGGCTTCTTGTTGTTCTTGGGGCAGTTAGTACTTATGTGGCCCTTCTCGTTGCAACGGTAGCACGTTGCATCTTTCATCTTCTTGCAATCCAAGGTTTTGTGTTCCTTGGATTTGCATAAACCACAAGCAAAAGACCTTGACTCGTTATTCGAGTTTGATTTGAGTCTGCACTTTCCAAAGTGCCGTTTCTTGCAAGTCTTGCATGTGGGCTTCTCCCCAGAACGATGCTCGTCTTTCTTCGAATCCGATCCCTTCTTGTGATCACCGCTCCCACGGTGCTTCTTGTTCGACCTACGCGAACCATCATCTTCTCGCTTCCTCTTCTCAGCATCCTTATTCCTCTTCGATCTTTGTCGGACCGCATCCAATGTGAGGGATAAGGAAAGGTCAGTTACAGACCTGAAGGTAACTGGCCGAGAAGCTTTTACACTGGCCTTGATCTCTGGTTCTAAACCACCAATAAAGCGAGCAATCCTTTTAGGCTCCGGGGTTACCAGGTAAGGTACCAACCGGGATAGTGTATTGAAGCTTGTCAGATAAGCCTGACAGTCGAGGTTCTCCATTACCAGTGCTAAAAAGTCTGATTCGATCTTTTCCACCTCATGCTGAGGGCAGAAATTTTCCTTGATCAAGGCGATGAATTGATCCCACGTCATACTATACAACGGGACCTTTCCGGAAGCCTCCATCAGAGCTCTCCACCAAGCCAACGCCTGACCTTTGAAGGACTGTGAGACAAATTTAACCACATCACCTTCAGCGCATCCGCTGATGTCCACGACAGTGTCCATCTCATCGAGCCACGTCATACAGTCGACGGCTCCTTTCTCGCCCGTAAAATCCCTGGGTTTACAAGACACAAAATACTTATACGTGCAACCCCTGTTACGGTGTCCTTGATGCAGTACCAAATGTTGAGATGGATTACTTTCGTGGTTAGTGGACTGGCGATCATCACCGTTTTTCTTTGGTCCATCCTTTTTGGGAGGAGGCTTGTTATGAGCCTCTGAATGAGTCCTTGGCTTTGAATGTGATACAGAGTGGGTCCTACTTCGGGTACCACTGTATTCTTCATATTGTCTATCCAAAGCCTGGGTGATAGCGCCATCTATGATTGCTTTTAGTTCAGCGCCCGTTAATGTAATCTGGGCGTTCTCGTTTGGTTCCACCGGATGGCTATTTACTTCATTGGAGTCAGCCATATGTATTGAACTGTTGCAGAAAAACAAGGTCAATATTTTTATCTGGGATTTTATTATGGAATTACCCCTTAGGGTAATTCGTTAACCATGGTAAACAGAGACCATATTTGGTTAACTTATTAATCGCATTAATTTAGGATTTCAATTAAAATTTATCCTAAACATAAACAATAACAATATATATTAGCACATAAGGCTTGGTCATAAGGACAATTTAACTTATAAGCTATGATTTCAGAGAATCAAGACTTTTAAGGTTTGAACCTAGTTCATTACCCTTATTTGGCAGGGAGTCAATGCTACCACTGTCTTTTGGCTCATGTAGAAATGAGCAAGGCCCGTAGGCACTATATTACCACGTATGGTTAAATATGATCATCTTAATTGATGATGTAAATCCAGGATTCGGAGATCATTAACTGGATTAGGAATCTTCTAAAGAATCCTTATTCATTTAAGAATGACATGTGATTTTTAACGAATCACTTCTGCCAGGAGTGTTAACATGTTTTAAGATGTTAACTGGGATTTGAACCTTTTAAACTGGTCTTACCATTTTGGCCCGGTCTTATGTTTGACACGAGGCTAGGTTTCACACTTAAAGATTCTTAATTAAATAATTACTTAGGCAGATTAAAAGGAATGAATTTATTTATTTCATTTATAATTTATTTATGCACAAATGGCAAACATGAAATTTATAAAAATAACACTCCATTAATTTATCACTATATTACATATTGCCCTAAACGGGTCTTTTACACATGAAATTTTGCCCACGCAGGAGCTAAAACATACCAACATGCCCAATCAGGGGTCTTACAGAAAACATGCCCACGTAGGGGTCTTATAGAAAGACATAAGTCCTCGTAGGGACTAACACACCAACAATTGTCCACGTAGGGACTTAAACAAACATAAGTCCACGCAGGGACTAAACAAACAACATACCCTCGTAGGGTTTATGGAAAGGTAGACCCACGCAGGGGTCAATACACACACACAAACATAAATACCCACGTAGGGGCTTAACAACCAAATATGCCCACGCAGGGGCTCATCAACAGCTGGGAGGATTTAATAATCCTTCTTGTTCTTTCCCTTGAGTAGTCCTATCAATCCCTGGAATAAGGTCTGCTTCTCTTGGCGGTCGCGGCGAGCTTCTCGCTCAACCTGATTCAATCTATGTAGAATTTCCTCCCGTTCTGGGGGAGAAAATCGTGGCGGCTGCGACTGCGTCCTAATGATAGGCCTGGGAGGTATTGGGTACCCCTGATTCGGGTGGCTTACCCCCCATGGATCTCCGTAGGGTCCTTGAGCATTGAGGGCGTTATAATTTGCTGCTTCCATATAAGGGTCTGCCTCAGCGTATCCGTAGTTGTGGTAAGCTGGTGGTTCAAACGGGTTGTAATTACTTGGACCCGTGTACGCTGGGATTGGGTTTTCAAAACCCATGTACGGTGGCTGTTGAAAAGCTGGCTGCGAAGGCCCACCCATTTGTGGGTCCTCATAGTGCGGTGGGTAGTGACTAGCACTAGACTGTTGTGGGGAATCGAAAGTGAAACCCCCAGGTCTCACCGACATACGGGCACCGGTTCTTCTACGCCTTGGCGGTTGAGGAGGTGGCGGTTGAACTGGTGGCGGTGGAGGTGGTGGCGTAACTGCCACAAAGCGGTGATCCTCTGAAGAATCTTGATGATGCGGCTGTGGTTGTGGCTCCTGGTGCTGCTGAGAATGCTGCTGTTGATGCTGCCCATGTGACGACGAGTGGTGTGAAGGCGTATAGTACCATTGGTGTTGGTCAAATAAAGCTTGGAAACTATCTGGACCACCATAGGGTGATCCGTGAAACGAAGATCCATCCGAAATCTCTATCGGGTGGTTCGGAGTGCCACTCGCAGGCATGACGGGGTCCGTATCCTCGTCCATGTCGTCAGCTTGATCACCAGAGAAATGGTCGTCTGGCCCTAGTGGGTTGAAACCCACTGGTTCTGGCAGGTAGTCGGCCGGATTAAATTGGCCTCTAAAGATAGGTGTGGGGTCCCCATAGGAATGATGGGACAGTGACCTTTGTAGTGGTACATATGAAGGTTGTGTGTTGTGAGGTTCATATGGGTTAAGTGCGGGCGGTGTTGAGCTATGCGAAACCGACCGTCTGGCCGGTTCAACCTGGTTTCGCCGGTTTCGGCGAGGGTTTTCGCTTTCCGTGGTAGTCGGAGCCCGTGTATTTGATGGTCCTGCCTCATGGTCGTTGGGGGCGGCTGTCGGCCCCTTTCCGCGTCCTCTTGTTCGGAAAAATTTTGGCGGCATTATTGATATTCCTGTCAATGAAGCATGAGATAACAATACAAAGATATATGCAATTTAAATAAAGGACAACACAATCATTAGTGGAATTTGTCCTGTGTTTTAAGTCTAGACTCAAAAGTTTAGATATGTGCAATTGTGTAACTGAGATTAAACACAAAAGGCTAGTGTTTAATTCACTCAGTGTTGGCTCTGATACCAACCTGTCACACCCCGTTTTCCACGTGTCACCGGTGGGCCCGGCGGGGGAGTATCGTGACGTGGTTGGCAACGTAATAGTCAAACAACACAATATAATAATGCACAGCGGAAGCAATATAAAAAGATACAACCGAATTTATTTATTGTAAACAAAGTCACATTTATCCGGTGTTTATCCACAGTAGGATCAAATATAAAATATTGTTTATGGTTCAACAGACTTTGGCATCTTAAGTTTGCGAGACTTCTAGTGATGCTTAGGAGGCTCCCAGCCTATTTCGCCTAGTACCTGCATTTAATCTTTTTGGGAAAATACGTCAGTTTACACTGGTAAATACATTCAACTGACTCATTTTATAAAATGATTGAAAATTGGTTTGGATGCACATGGCATAAACATTTTTATTAACTTGGGAGAATTATTTAATATTATAATCTTGTTAACGATTTACATGTTACTTATGCGTTCAGTAGCCCGGACGTATCCGGGTTAAGGAATCAATAGACACACCACAATTCTAGAGTTATACACGATAGGTGTACGCCTACACCCCGTGCTCAGGTCGTGGCTATCTCGTAAGATAATGCCAAGGATATCCGGGACATGGTCATTAACCCCCCCAAAGGCGGTAAAGTAAACAATACTGTTTAAACGAGCCGTTCAAATTATTCAATTAACCACCTCAGCGATGGAAGATTTGACGCCCGATCAAGCGGTACGCTATGTACCGTAACCCAAGCCCGTATAGGGAAAATAAGTTAAAAGTATTTACCTTGATGCAAGTATAGTTCACAAATAATCAAATAGCAGGTAGCTTTTACTGTTCCTCCTAATCTGGAACGAAGGTTAAATATAACCTATTAGAATCCTAGCGGGTCTTTAATTATGCCTAAGCTTAGACCGGCTAGTTTCGAAGATACGGTTCGTACGCACGATTAAGCGAAGACCGGATAGAATGTGATTTAGACCCGACAAGTTGAAGACTTGTTTAATATGGGTTTATTATTCACATTCTGGATTTTGAGATAAAACGGATAAGGGTTGACCCGTTTCGGCTAATTTATGTAAACTTGTTACATAAACCGAGCCGAACGCGTAATATGCGTAACGGGTATCCGTAAGAGCCATATACAGGTTTCCTAAGTTAATATGCTCCAAATATGTTGTGACATCAGTAGGATGTCTTTCGTTATGCCCCGAACCAAATTAAGCACCAACTATGCCCCGTAGGGGTAGTTTGGTCATTTTAAAGTTTGTAAAAGCGTTTATATGTTCAACTGAGTTACAGGTCTGATGTAAACAGAAAACATACTTATTTTGATGTGTTATAACAGTAGGCTAAGGCACATATGTGAAATTTATCATATTTAACCAAACTATGCCCCGTAGGGGTATTTTGGTAATTTCACATAAGCCGCAAAGCTCAAAACGAAGTCTGAGTTTATAAACCTTTGCTTACTGTTAAGTTATCATAATTTGCCTCATATATCAGTAGGTATCAACCCGGGTATGTCCAATATGATTCTAAGACATACTATGCGTTAAAACGCTAATTATGGCGATTAAGGGCCATTTCCGGGTTCGATACTTAAATCTGATATTTTTATATTTCCAGAAGGCTTAAAATAATTTATTTATCATAATTAATCAGTAGCAAAAGGTTTGGAATCGATTAGATGTGTAAAACTCATTTTATGGCCCGTAAGGGTAAAATCGACAATTACCGGATTAAGCCTACGACTACTAGTTATGCTCGACCTAAAATTAATTAAAAATATTTAAAAATCCCAAATTAATATATAACATCAGTGGGTAAAAGATTTGATATCAAAAAGTATGTTTAACTAGGCTTTACGCTAATTACGCCATGTTGTTAACATAAAGCCTAAATTTAGCGACAATGAGCATAACCATTAATCTACAAGTCAAACTGATGTCAAACTTTGCAAACAAGTCTTTATATCAGTAACTAAGGTTTCTACACTTTTACATTTTCATAATTTATGATTTAAGGCGATAAGGGCATAACGGTCCACTTATGAGCATTTAACGGAAACTCGCATATTAATTGGATAACTAGTGAACCAAGGTGTATGATCACAGAGGGTTGTTCTAACATGTATCCTAATCCAATTTAAGCTCTGAGGCATTTCAAAAATATGCCCAAACGGGTCAGAACTGAAAGTCAACCGAAAAGTCAAACTATGTGACTTTCGGTTCCGAACCGGGTCTAAACAGGAAATGGTCGGGTTGAACATGTTGGGACATGTTCTTACACTTATTTCTAAGTTATAACAATGTTCAAACAGGTTACAAATGTTCTAGATAGCTAATTATGCATAAATGACAAATTAAGCTATATGTTGACTTTTTAAGTAAAGCTTTGACCCGACATTTGACCTGTTTAGGATGGTGATCAGGGGAAACCCTTTTGGGGTTTTATTACCCACATAATTACCATTCTAAAACTACTTTTAATTCGAGATAAGACTGAGTCATTAGTGACTAATCTCGAAGTCAAACCGTAATTACGACGGTTTGACTTTTAGCTAATTAACTAAGCTAAAAGCAATTAGGGAAAGTTTAGAATACTTACTGAGGTTCTATGCACGAGATATGATCACTAGGAAGCACCTTTGAGCTCCAGAATCACTCCAACAATGCAGAGAATGTGTGTGGAAGAATGTTGCAATTGAAGGCCCTTTTATACTTGTTCATACACCACAATAAGTTGACAACTAACTCTAGGACCCTCCACAACCATTCAACACTTGTTTCTACTGCTTAGGGATGTCTAGGGGTCTTTAAATAATGTTAAAAAACCGGCTTAAAGGGTTAAAATCGCGAAAGACAGGCAACAGCAAGTAATTCTGTCGCTGGCACACCCTCGCGTAGCGCGAGGGTCAGTCGCGCTACGCGACACCCCCCTCTGAATCAGTTTTTGATTTTCATTGTTGTGTTTCGAAAGGCAGCCGTAATTTCTGACTTTTGGGACTTTATATCAACACTTTGGGACCCCTAAAACATGTCTTGATCAGTTCCTACCCTACCATCAACCAATGTTTCAAATGAATGTATAAACAAGACCCGAAAACATCGTTTTACCATTGCTTTTCTTCGTGGGATCTTATCATGCTTTTGCAAGTCTATTATTTGCAATAATTCTCTGAAGTGAGGGTATAAAGATGTGTAGTAATATTATATCGGGTCTTGGGATTCATGATTGAGGTCGTTCAGAGGTAACAATTTAACATGACGCCACTTTAATCCTACCGAAACATCTTTATTAAATCCGGGTTTTTCAACGCGTTTTGTCTTACATGACACGTGTCATTTTCATTATTAAACCCGAAATTTTCGAGGTGTTACAAAAGGGATATTGCTCTCTACGTTGGAAAGTGCCTGACATGTGCAACAGTCAAGGCTGAACACCAAAGACCCTCTGGCTTACTCGAACAACCGCCTATCCCTATGTGGAAGTGGGAGAGTATAGCTATGGACTTCATAACAAAGCTTCCTCACACGTCATCAGGTCACGACAGCATCTGGGTTGTTGTTGACCGACTGACCAAATCAGCTCACTTTTTGCCAATACGGGAAGACTACAAGGTAGAACGATTAGCCCGAATCTACACCAACGAGATCATTTGTAATCATGGGACGCCTCGCGACATCATCTCTGACCGTGATGCTCGGTTTACCTCGCGACTGTGGGAAACGTTTCAAGCGGCTCTCAGTACTACGCTTAACTTAAGTACCGCATTCCAACCTCAAACCGACGGTCGGACTGAAAGAACGATCCGTACTCTTGAAGACATGCTCCGTTCATGTGTCATAGATTTCGGTGGCAATTGGGATGCATATCTACCGTTAGTCGAATTCTCGTATAACAACAGTTATCATTCCAGCATTCAAATGGCACCATTCGAGGCTTTGTACGGAAGAAAATGTCGATCGCCTATTGTGTGGCACGATATCGGTCACTCGCAATTAACCGGTCCTGAGCTATTGCAAGAGACGACTGACAAAGTCCTCCAGATTCGAGACAACTTGTTGAAAGCTCGAAGTCGACAGAAAAGTTACGCCGATAGACGACGCAAGCCCCTTGAATTTGACGTTGGCGACTACGTACTCCTAAAGGTATCACCTTGGAAGGGTGTGGTCAGATTCGGCAAGAAAGGGAAACTAGTGCCTCGATATGTTGGACCTTTTAAGATTCTGGAAAGGATCGGAAAAGTCGCCTACAGACTCGAACTACCTGAGGAACTTAGTAATGTCCACCCGACTTTCCATGTGTCAAACCTCCGAAAGTGCCTGGCTGAGCATGATTTAATTGTACCTCTTGATGACCTCCAAGTAAACGAAACACTACACTTCGTGGAGAAGCCTGTCGAAATCATGGACCCCCAAACCAAGCAGCTCAGACGCTCGCGCATTCCTATTGTGAAAGTCCGATGGGAAGGCAAACGAGGCGCAGAGTTCACTTGGGAACTCGAAAGCGACATGAAGGCGAAGTACCCACAGTTGTTTGTTACGGCTTCGGCCTAATTTTGGGACGAAATTCCCTCAACTAGGGGAGGCTGTAACACCCCGTGTTTCGGAAGTCAAAATCAAAGTCAAGATTGAAGTCAAAGGAAGACAAGATTGCTAATTGCGATCTGTCTCTCCTTGCTCAATTCCTGGTTTGACTTCTTTGACTTGTAATTAGTCTATTTGTTTTCGCTTTAGTTGTATTATGTGGAGTATCTATTAATAATCGCATATTAATCGCTATTTATCGCATGTTTAATCGCTTTATCGCTATCGCCATCGCACTCGCAGCTCGTATTACGCATTTTGGTTATTGTTATATGTGTGTGTGTGCCTTATGTGTTACTTGTGCATGTTTATTTATGTTATGTCGTGGTAATCAATCGAATCGCAATCGAAACTCAAACGCAATCGAACTCAATCGCAATCAAAACAGTATGATAATTGGTAGAGAAGAGATAGTGCGAGATATGAGTAGTTGGAATTAAAAGTAATTTGACTAGGAAACTCTATCGCATCGCATCGCAACGCTCGCAACCGAAATCGAAACGGCAAAACTCATCGCGCTGAGCACTCGAACCAGGTGCCAGCCGGCCGGATTGCCATCCGACCGGGCTGCCACCCGAGCGAGCTGCCATCCGACCGAGGAGCCACTCGGCCGGGCTGCCATCCGGGCGAGATGCCATCCGACCGACCAGCCCATTTCCGCTTTGGGTATCCTATAAATACCCCTTGTCACTTTTAAACTTTCTACTTTTGGCAAGTGACGTCCGACCAGCTCGTTTTCCTCACTTTTCTTCAGATTTCTCACGATTCCGGTAAGATCTCGTCCTAAATCTTGTACTTCCTTAATCTACACACACTCCTACACCTTTCTATCTTTTAAATCTTAACTTTTAACCGTGAAATCATCAAGATCCAAGGTGTTCTAGGATGACGTCATCATGTGTTCTTGAAGAACTTCATGTTTTGGCCTCAATCCACCAAGAACAACTTAGATCTAACCGATTTCCACATAAACAAACAAAGATCTTTCATAGATCTAAACAAACTCACAATGAAGAGTAGTGAAAGATGGTTTTCTAACTCTCTTTCAACTCTTTTACACTCAATACACTCAAACCCGATGGAGCCGGAGCTAATACTGATCGTCTGCTCATTCTTAGTGATGTATCAGTGCTAGATCCAAGTCCCATCCAAGAGATAGTGATTTTGGGTTTGGACATGAACAACCGTCTCGGACCGTGCACCGTCGGACTAGGGTGATTCCTGTTCGGTCAGGTCATTGGGGACGAGATGGGGTTCCCATTGTTTAAACCAGTCACCACAACGTCTCGCTCAAGTTACAACACTTAAGCAAGGTCAAGTAGCAGCACGATCAAGTCGTTGGAAGGAGTTGTCATCCGACCGGACTGCTGTCCGACCGGGTTGCCATCCGCTCGACCCACCGTCCGATCGGGTTGCATCTTGATTCATTTAAAAACTTAAACAATTTTCAACATGTTCAGTAACAGGGTTGCCACCCGGTCGGATGGGCATCCGACCGAGTGACCACCCTGCTGTGAATTTGTTCTCACTGAAGTGCCCAACCGAACGGGTTGCCATCCGATCGAACGACCGTCCGATCGACCGACCTGAAAGGTAGAGATACTTCAATGTTTTCAAAATGTTACAACGAAATCTTCAAAAGTCAATCCATCATACACAAACACATCCTTCTCAAAGGAAGAAACAATCCACTCGAACAGTCATCCGACCGGACTGCTGTCCGACCGGACTGCTGTCCGACCGGATTACCACTCGCACGACCGGCCGTCCGATCGGATTACTATCCGATCGAACTGCTGTCCGACACACTTGTACCCGACATCGTTTTACGCGTCACTTATCGTTATGCTATCGATCTGTTCAGGCTAACCCTACTCTCTAGCGCTCCCTTCAATCCATCAATCGCTGTGAGTATACTCGATCCCTTTTTGCTTTACGTACTTTTGGGTGTTACATACGTTACTTATACAAAATCACAATCGATCACACTACGCAATACTTTAAACGCTAACCGTTACCGCATGTTATACGTGACTTAATGAATGCTTGTTTGTTATGTTTACACATGGAATGATGTCTACCTGCCTTAGCAACGGTAGTACTATTAGTTTGGACTCAGCACCCATTCACTCGGGGATTGTTAAGGACAATTACCTACATGGCTCACAGTGGTGAGAATGTATCGCGAACTGCCTTGGGCAGTCAACCCGCAGTCATTGGTATCGATAGGTTCATGTCGATAACTAACATGCCTCATTTCACTCTGTGTACGTGCTGGTTATGCGTAACGCTTTCGAACTCTATATGATATTATCAAACTTGTATGCTCACCTTTACACTATGTGTATTGACTTTTACTTTAATGTATGTGATAGGTGCTTAGAATGCTTAATTGCTTTTCTTTATGGTGATGAAATTGAGGCTAGGGACCGAGTCCTAGAAACCAATAAATAAACAATTGTCTATGTATTAATCTGAGTTGTCGGAATAGAACTACTTGACTAGATTTGTCTATAATAATTTGTTTGCCTTTTAAGACATGGTATGGGACATGTTACTTTAAATTAATCGATAATGATAATTGTTATGGAAACTTCTGGACAATCTGTTTCGCTCAGTGCCATGCCCCGATGTTTCCGCCATCGGCTGGGGTGTGACAGACTGCCATCCGATCGGATAGCCAACCGATCGAACAGCCATCCGATCCGATGCACTGCACCGCCTTTCTCCTCCTTTGCCTATAAATACCCCACTTGTCACATCAACAACAGTTGATGTGACTGCTCTCTCTCGACCAGACGCCTTCTCGCCATTTTCTCCCGATTTCTCGCAATTCTTGTAAGGTTCTACCTCAAATCTTGTACTTCTTTGATCTACACGCACTCCTCCACCTTTCTATCTTTTGAATCTCAACTTTTAACCGTGAAATCAATGGATTTGAGGTGTTCTAGGGTGATGTCATCATGAAGTTCTTATGAACTTCAAGTGTTGGCCTCATTCCACCAAGAACAACTCCGATCCGAAGGATTTCAACAAGAATAAACAACATTTTCACACAGATCTACACATAATCATGAATAAAAGGATTGAAATATGGTTTTCCAACTTTCTTTCAACTCTTTTACACTCAAAGCACTCAAGACTGATAGAATCAGAGCTTGTGCCGACCTTCTACTCATTCTTAGTGCCGTGTTGGTTCAAGATCTGGTTTCTAACGCAGAGACGACCGATTTCGGATTAACCAAGAACGACCATCACGAACCAGTAAACCGGTCAGATTTGGGTGATTCCTGTCCGATCGGGTCCCCTGGTTCGAGATGGGGTTTATGTTGTTTAGCACGTCACAACACCGTCTCGATCAAAACCCCCAAAGACCTTCAAAATAGTCAAAATGCCAAGGCCAACTTGACCGTTTGGACGGATTGTCGTCCGATCGTAAAGGCATCCGAACGGACAGGACATGTCATCTGATCGGACAGGACATGTCATCTGAACAGACAGACATCCGAACGGACAGGACATGTCATCCGAACGGACAGGACATGTCAACCGAACGGACAGAACATGTCATCCGATCGGACTGCCATCCGATCGGATTACACCTTGGGTTCCACAACTTGACTTTGATTTTAATAATTTGGAGTTTAAACATTGAACGGACTACCACCCGACCATGTGGTGTTTAGACTTTAACACTTAAACAATTTTCAACATATTCAATACAAACGGATTGTCACCCGACCGGACTACACTCCGATCGAGTGACAACTGCTGTGAACTTAATCTCACTAAAGTGTCCACCAATCAGGTCATCGCCTGATCGAACAGCCGTTCGATCGACCGACCTGAAAGGTAGAGATACTTCTCTGTTTTCAAAATGCTACAACGAAAACTTCAAAAGGCAATCAACATACACAAACACATCCTTCCCGAAGGAGGAAACAATCCACTCGAAAGGTCACCTGACCGGATGACCGTCCGAGCGGATTGTCACTCGATCGACTGGCCACCCGATCGGATTGCCACCCGATCGGAGTACTGTCCAATCCTTTGACACTTTACACCGATTAACGCACCATGCAGCGCTTACGCTATCAATCTGTAATCAGGATAATCTCAGACGCGCTCCCTTCAATCCAACCAAGCTGTGTTTGCTTGCCGAGCACCGATTGTGAGTATACTCGAACCCCTTTTTATCGCATTTTGGGTGTAACATACGTTCCTATTAAATCGAATTTACGCAAACGAATTAATCAATCAAACTGTTTATCACTTGCGAATAACTGATATGCATATTTACACGTGATGCTAGTTACATATGTGTTAGGACTTATACTCGCGAGGTCCCGCCTTAACTAGTATAGTACTATAGCACCCGACGGGGTCTAGTTAGGATGAATAGCAATCACAATCGCAGCTCGAGTCACTTAGCTGGTAGTATCGGTCTTAAATGCATGTATGTTGAGGTATCTCATTTATGTATTTGGTAATTCGCAGCACTTTTTATCTATTTACGCTACTCTATCGAAACTTGTATACTCGCCAATACTTTTGTATTGACGTTGTTTTAACGTATGTTGCAGGTTTAGTCACAGTCTACATCAAATCAAGCTAGGAAGTATAGAAATACACCTAAAATCTAGGTTGTCGGATTTGTATTGTTCAAGAGAAGATGAAAATTCATGACAGCTTATGTGATGTACTTGTTTATCAGTATGGGATAATGAACGCATTAAATACTGTCGCAATTTAGTTGTTATGGATTCTCTTGAGCAATCTGATTCGCCTAGTGCCGCGTCCCGATGATTTCGCCATCGGTTGGGGTGTGACACCAACCTCCGGCGTGAGAATAAGTACTGCTTTGAGGAGAAATAGTGTGTGTTGTACGTGAAATGCAAGGAGAGCATAATATTTTACCTGAATAATGAAGGGTCCTATTTATAGCCGAAAGGGTAAAGGAGGAAGGAGAGACCTTGCCAGGTGCCCCCGGGTCCCAGTTGTCCGACCAAAGGGAATATCCTCTTGGTCTCCTCTGTTGTGGTCAGGATAGTGGATGACGTGGCGCGCCGTTATTCGTCCAGGTAGGAGAATTGGTACTGCAGCTGTCGGTCTGTCCCTAGATCGTGTCGCATGTCCACATGGCGTCTAGTTAATGGTGATACGTGTTGTCCTTTTTGTCTGGATGAGCATATTCGGTGTCACCTTGACGCCTTCCAGAAGCTTCTGGATTCGTTTGCTGATGTAGGCGCCATGTCGGATGAAAAAGGTGGTGTGGTCCCTGCCACGTGTGCATGGAATTGGGACCATACCTCTTCAACCATTAATACCAATCTCTCTTGCACCATCAACTTCTCAATCTAACCTTGACATCCCATCCCACCCCTTCCCATATATGATTTCCTCTGCCATCTCTAAACAAATAAAACATTTTCAAGGCATTATTATGAACCATGTCTCTCATTCTACTTTAAAAATGATCACCTTAAGACGATATAAGATCTCACCATCTTGAGCTTAAGAATGAACAAAAAATGGACCAAATTAATAATTGGAGTCCATGAATAGTAAGGCACATCCCCTTTACATGTTTTACAACATGCTGATACCAAAAGAGGGGAAGACGATGCTAGATAGCTCAAAGAAAGTTAATGATGTTGCCAAAATAAAGGATGTTAACAAAAGCTCAAGCTCAATCATCTGCAACAATAACAGCTGCTACAACTGAAGTAGTTGCTACTAGCAAGAAGTTTCTACAAAGCTAAAAGCTCTTGTTGATAAAGGAAAAGCGTAGTGGAAGCTCAACTCACCAATGAAGAATTGGCAAAAAAATAAAAAATAAAAAAAGAGCACGAGCAAAAGAAAATGAGCCGGTGACAATAGAAGACAAGAAAAGATGTTCTAAAGGCTATGATATATACTCTAGTAGAGTGTGGGATGGAGAAATCACGTGCGATCAAAATGTGTGAGAAGAGATTAGAGAAACATTGCATGAGATATAGAGGAAAGTTAAAGTAGTTGCTAAGTCATTTAAGAAGGATCAAGGATCATCTGATCAAGGTTCTTTAGCCAAACTAAGAGAAAGGAAGAAAAAGAAACTAATATTGTAGAAAAATTTAAACTAGGGTTAACTCCTCATCCTACTCAATAGAGAAAGAAAATCATGGGTCATAGGATCATAGTAAATCAGTAGGCCCAATCTACTTTAGCATATACAGTTATACATGTGTTGCCGTTCCAACTGATAATTGATTGGCCAAGAAATTAAGAAAGGAACAAGAAGAAAATTAGAGAGATATTTAGATCAATTTTTCCATTCATAATCTTCGTTAGCAAACTACGCTCTTTATATAAGCCTTACATGAACAAAGGAAACTTTAACTAAACCCACTAACTACACTAACCTAATGTTACAGACTAAATAACTCACAATATGCAAAACATGGAACACAAGGTAATGGATGGGAATGTGTGCATGGCTTTTGTTATGGAGACATTGGGTACATATAAATCCCGCCCGCTTAAAAGATCCTTGTCGTCAAGGATGAAATCCGAGGGGACTTAGACATGCACCACGAAAGACGCCACTTGAACCTTCCCATGGCATTTGGATAACTAGTAACCAGGCGCCAAGGTGGATGCCAGTCGGCCTGTCCCACAATGTTTGGAAATGTTGTAGCGAAAAGCCACGGTGGACGCCACTCATGATACCCCACTTTACCTTCTATCGATGCCACTTTTCTCGAATTCGAAGATTGTAAAGACTTGACCAGATGCCATGGTGATTACAACTCGGTTTTCCCGTGGCATCTACTGTTGTCCTTGTCAGAACTAAAGGTTTTAATCACGAAAGACCCAAACCGAAAGTTTCTCACCCTTTAATAACTTTGAATAGAGACAATCTTTACAAATTATGAATCAAATTATACAAGATGATCATCATCCAGATGATCAACATCTAAACAAGAAACTCATGAATAACTTGTGAGATCTAAGCAATCAAACCCTAGAAAATATCTGGTTTTTCTCAACTTTCTGATGAACGAAAAATCATACATAGTGACTTGATACAACTCTTTTATAACCAGGCCTTGAGAATAAGACTTCACCCAAACTGAACTCGAATTTTCAACTCCACACTCTGTCCCACGAACACTTCATATGCTCAAGAACATATCAACTGCCTTATTAGCCCGCGAGTATAGTCAAGTCATAGTCCAGAACTCGTATTAACCTCACAATAAAATCAAACAAATGTTATATTACAAACATACCAATTTTAATATAAAATCAAATATAAAACTGATAACATATATATATTAACACCCCCGTCAGTTTTATATTTGAAACAAGTTGACAAGACCCAATAACTTACACATTTGATCATGACGGCCAGGCAGAAGTCCTTTTGTAAATACATCTGCAATTTTGATCAGAAGATTGTATACCAACAACCAATATAACACCAGCTGCAATTTTCTCTCTTAAGAAAAAAAAAAGATCCACCTTAAAGTGTTTCATCTTATCATGGAAAAATGGATTAACAGCGATAGACAAGGCTACTGTATTATCACACCTTAACAACACAGGAAGTTTTACAAAAACTTGTAACTCTTGTAAAACATTAACCAACCACATTATCTCATAAGCTACATCACACATCGATTTGTACTCTGCTTCTGTAGACGATCTTGCAATAACATTCTATGTTTTGCTTTTCCAAGAGACAAGAGAGTCTCCTAAAAAAACACAATAACTAGTAATTGATCTTCTACCAGTGTGATTCTTAGCCCTATCAGAATCAACATAAGCTTTAAGCTAAAACTGATCACTCTTTTTTATAAACACTCCCAAACCAGGAGCCCTTTTTAAATATCTCAATAATCTCAAAGCCAATTTCATATGACCTTTTGAAGGTTTATGCATATACTGACTTAGATAATGAACACTATACGAAATATATGGCATTGTATGGGACAAATAGATCAATTTCCCTATTAACTTTTGATACTCAGTAACATTAGGTAGTACAGATTCTTTATCTTTACTCATTTTTGTTATCATATAATTCTGTTCTATTAGACAGTTAACAGGTTTACACCCATTCATCCCATATTTGTTAAGCAAGTCCATACAATACTTTCCATGTTCATTATTTATCACTTCAATTCCCATAAAATATTTTAATTTTCCTAAGTCTTTGATCATAAACTCATACTCAACCAATTTTTTAATACTAGCAATTTCATTTTCATCATTCCCAATCAACACAATAGCATCAACATATACAAGTAAAACTACAATACTTTTATCACAAACTTTAACAAATAAAGAATGATCACACTTAGATTTACTAAACCCAAAATTACAGACACATCCACAAGTTTCTTGTTCTATATTCTAGGTGCTTGTTTCAGTCCCTATAATGACTTATTTAGTTTACAACAGACCAGATTAGAACCATGATTATTTAAACCTTTAGGCATAACCATATATACTTCTTCATGTAATTCACCATACAAGAAGACATTATTAACATCTAACTGATAAAGAAGATGAACCTGTTCCTTTTCCATGATAGGAATTACCATAACATAGTTCCTGGGCAATCTTTTGAGCTAGAGTCTTTTTCTGGTTTTCTTCTTGCATACGTACCAATCCATCTGTCAGAGTATTAGCAAGTTCCACTGCTTTTTCTATTGTTTGTGGTCTAGCTACCTTGACTATATTTCTGTTCTCACTGATTAATCCCCAGATATAATGGGAGATTAAGACTAGTTCTGGTGAGGCTAATGTTGGTACTATCCTAGCATATTCAAAGAATATGGTAGTATATTCTCTACAATTTCTCCCAATCATTCTACGATTTAGGAATTTATTGGCAATCTGTTCCTTTTCATGAGGAGGGCAGAATTTTCTTTCAACTAGTTCCTTAAAGTGGTTTCGTTTCATGTTGTAAACCCTGTCACTTCCTCTTGATTGTAGAATGGTATTCCACCATTCTAAGGCTCCATCTTTGAAAAGATTAGAAGCATACATGATCTTATCCTCATCTGCACACTTACTTATTTTTAAGACTGCTTCAGTCTTTTCTATCCAACGTAAAGCTGAAATGGCTCCTTCGTTACCTGAGAATTCTATTGGTTTGCAGGATAAGAATTCCTTGTAAGAACAACCATGTGAGATGGTTCGTTTTCTTTTTGGAATTGGAGCTTTGATGAGAAGTTTGTGGTCTCCATTCACACTGTGACTTGGTTCGTCGTGAGTACGTTTACTACGGATTATGGTATTATTATTTTCTGTCTTTTTATTAAGAGTGTCGATAATAAATGGCATGACATTTATGATTCCTTGAGCTACTTTGTGTTCTATAACACTTTTATCCACTTGGTTCCCATTATCATTATTATTCTGGGATTCCTGATTTACTTTGTTTGACATCTGAATTGTAAACATTATCAGGTATTAATATCACATAATAAATTATACAAACAAATATTCAAGCACAGTGAATCAAAATCGCTGAGCATTGCGACGTTTACTCTTTTTCATATATATATGCATCTAGTACAAACTATAACTGAAATTTAAACGTTAGTAATTATGCATCGATACATATATATATATATATATATATATATATATATAGGGGAATGCTAAAATGAGAACCACCTCGAGTTGTAAGAACCGTGAGAACTACACCGTAGGGGGCGCGGTGGACCAATTTTTTTTTTCATAGACGTAGTTGCATGTATAAAAACACCATTTGTAAAAAAAAATTCAAAAAAAAATGTCGTGTGTGTAGTTTTGAGCGTCACAAGTTTGTGTTTACGGGACCCGTAAATCTGGTCGGAAAATTTACGGTACCCGTAAATGCACACTTGAGGTGCTCAAAAACTTTTTTTTTTGAATTTTTTTTTTACAAATGTGCTTATAATACATGTATCTACGTTTATGAAAAAAAAAATTTGGTCCACCTCCCCCGTACGGTGTAGTTCTCGCGGTTCTTACAACTCGAGGTGGTTCTCATTTTAGCGTGATCATATATATATATATATATATATATATATATATATATATATATATATATGATATATATTAGATATTTTTAGTGGATTTCATATATATTATTTTTATATTTTTTATTTTTTATCAAATTAAAAGAAAATACACATGTATATGTATAGTATATTAGGCGGTGGCTCTCTAGTACTGCATTTCCCTCTCGTCGTATTTCCATACGAGATTCTCCCCTATTTGGCATATTCTGTTTCCTTCCTCAATTAGTTCTTCACCATAGTAGTGAAGGTCTTCTACGTTTTCCTGATTCATGGGTGGCATTTGGGCTGGTATGGGCTCGTTGTAGACTGGTTGGGGGTCTCCGTATGGCATGTAAGGATACGGGTCATTCATCAAATTTTGAAATGCCCAGACATTGGTCCACCATTGTTCTAATGGGTTGGTGCTGGTAACCTGGGTATTTTGTTTAGGTTGAAAGCTGGGATTGGTAACTGGTTTTCTTGGTTTTGTTCTGGGTACATAGGCACGGGTGCTATTGGTTGTTCTGGATATAGAGGTAATAATTGTGGTTCTGGTGCTGCTACACGGTTAAGATCAGCATATTTTCTGCGGTTTGGAACATATCTAGATTGGCTAGTCTTCTATCCAGTTCCTCCTACAGAGGTAAAGTCAATGGAATTTGGGCAGTTCCCTCAGCTATTTTTATTGTTGCTTATTTTTGGATATTCCTCGTTCTTTTTCTCCTCTCCTTTTTTTTCTTTACTAAACCATCCTCTTTTCTCACGTGGAAAAGCTTCCTCAGATTTGGCTCTAAAAAGCTAGGTATCCAGATGCTGGATTAGATGGTCCTTCATCCATTGGAGAGATTGGGACAGATGACGATAAGCGTCGGATGTATTCTGATCACTCATACTATGAACTCAAAAATCATAAAAAATAACAAAAATCATAATATAAATATTAAGATTTATTTACACAGAATAACACAGAAGTTATATAATTTCCTAATATAATGGTTAAAATTTAGGTATTAAAAAACACCTAAATGGCTTAAACCAGTGGCTCTGATACCACCTTCTGTCTCAGCCCCCGTCCCCACCCTAGGAGCGGGCGACGCGAGCACGGGCCGGTGGTATCGGTGTTTATTAAATTTGCAGCGGAATTAAATCATCAGGATCGTAGTTAGGAAATAATTTCAGAGTTTGCAAAACACCAAACTTTTATATTAAACAAATGGGATAAAAACCCATATTTCATTTATAATATCTTTATAGGATAGACCATAACTTGTTGAAAATATAAACTTCTTTCTTTTATTCAGGTAATTTATAGCCACTTTATTTAAGCCTTCAGTGCTCCATAGCTGGCTTCTAATAGTTTCACATCAAGTTACCTGAAACGCGTTTTAAAAGTATTTTATCAGCAAGAAATATTGGCGAGTTCATTCCATTTTATAAAAAGATACATTGTTATAACTTCACAGTATTAAGGGCGATTACAATGTTTATATCTAACCAAAAACTCCAAGTACTTGTCACTCGACGGATCTGTGACTATGGTCATATCACACATTGGCTACCCATGTCCAATTGTGAAGGTTATCAAGTAGTGTATACAAAACCCCATAATATCGGCAATATTTTGTAGAATACAAAGACTTAATCACTGTAAGTATAACTGAAAAACATTTAGAGTTTTGTAAAGTAAGTTGATGAAAAGAAGAATGACTCACATTGTAAACTTAGGTTTTTCTACAGGCTTCCTGGTGATATTTTCTTGAGTTCCTATTAAAAAATATACAATGCACGCGTGTTAGTATAATAACCCAATTCAACTTTATCAATACGTTACAAGACAGAACCCCAACTTAGTTTACAAAGCATAGTCTTTATCAAGCAGCGCTTTGGCATCAGTTGTTGGGTTCCAGATCAATCGGACAAAGTATCGAATCAGTGATCAGGGGTTAAAACACTTACAACGGGGCAGAGCTTCGTGATTTTAAGGGTATTTTGGCTATTAATTTCATTCAGAAAGTTATAAAGAGAAAGAGATTTTGAATTGTGCCGTTGCTGCTCTATTTATAAGTGTTTCCTGAGCCCCTCTCGCCCCGCGACACACACGGGCAAGGCCCGTCGTGGCCCGCGAACGCCCCTAGCTACGACTAGGGTTGACGGGTCACTATGTAGGCTTGACACGTGGGTGACACGTGTCACAAAAGGTGTCCGGCAAGTCATAGGGTCGTCGCGCCCCGCGACTGGGTTAAGGAAGTCTGTCGCGGCCCGCAACAGACGTATAAACTTTATATTTTTTTTTTATAAAAATAACAATACGCGGGTTTGGTTTTTCGTTTACGGGGTGTTTTAGGGCACTTTTGAGGGTTGTTATACCATTAACCACATCAAAGAAATGAGTAAAAATAAACGCCAAAAATAACATTTATATTGATGTTTTGGTCAAAAATCGGTTTAAGGATAATGTAACCAAATCTGTATTGTGAGGTAGAGTGCTTATTTGAAGATGATGATTGCAAGACTTGAAATGTAAACGAAACACAAGGATTTGTACGAGGAAAAGCCCTTGATCACTAGTAGATCGCCGGCATAAAAACCTCGGGTGGTGAAAACTATCTACCACTGATTTCTATTAAGCAAAAATGTGTAATACAACTTTGGAAACTGATCAAGTTTGATACAATATGCTAGCTGAGTTCAACAGGAAGTGATGTCTTGAGAATGTTGTTTGTTTCGTGTGTTATAACTTGATCGAACCTTTTAAAAAATAAAGTTAACAAAATGTGCGATTGTCATGCTAAACCCACGTCTTCGTTCCATGACCGTTGTGGAATGAGCACGTGCAGCTCCTCAACTATCTTCAGCAAGATTTCAGCTTAGACTCAGTCCGCCATTCAGTTTACCTGCACATCAACACAATAAAATATCGAGAACAATTCTTAGAAAACATAACGAACATTAAGGATCCTTTATCCTCTAAGGTCCCAAAATACACATCGATGATACTTTATCGAGAACATGCACCAGGATACTGGATTCATAACAAATAAAATCTATGTCCTAACAATTCATAAAATTGATGAAATAACAAATAAACGCTATTATAAGTCGGGTAGTTAAAAAACGCCAGCTCTTTAACATGAATTGCTCGGACGAATATCTAACAGAGAAAAAATAACTTAAAATATGGACGTAATTACTTTGTAACTCGCAATCCATATCAGACGTCATAAATATCGCAAAACTTGGAGAGGAAGTAACAGTTAATAACGCCCTAGAATTTTGGAGCTTGTTTCAAAAGGAAATAACGCACTGACCAAAAAGGAATGTTTCAAAATATAACGTGGCGATCATACCCCCGCGTGTTATTTAGCGCCTACGCCACGTGTCACTCCATGAATCGTTTGCACTGTTTTCACACTTTAGGGCATTTTCTTCGGATCCCGTTTCTATGTATATATATATATATATATATATATATATATATATATACACATTGGCTGGTTAACGTACAAGACCATCTAATCGTGCGAAGCGTACGAGAGCATCTCAACCGCACATCTGACATGCCCTAGGTCTTCAATTGAACGCGGTGGCACAATAGTAATTAAATTGACATAATTACGCATGTTATAATACATAATTACGCATGGGTTTGGTTAAACCCTAATTACGCACGTTATAATGCATAATTACGCATGTTATAAAAAATCAAAACCGCATGCCACCAAACATGACAATTACGTATGTTAAACTCAAAATTACGCATGGGTTGTTTCAAAACGCTAAGTACGTATGTTATATACATAATCACGGACGTTATAAAAAATAAGGAATGTCACGCGACACAATCTCCTACTCGCGTACGCTTCGCACAATAACCACTCTTGTATAATAGAAAGGACTATTAGATATAAGATGGTTAGTTTTACTGATAAGAAGACCAATTTCATCATCATCATCATCATCATACTAAGTAAATACCACCAATAGCAAAGCTAAGGTATGGTTTGAGGAGGGTAAGATGTAGACAGCCTTATCTCTACACCGCAGAAATAGAGAGACTGCTTCCAGTGTGACCTCCGGCTCGATAGTAGCTTTGCATCAAGCCTTGGACATAAGGCACATCACACTCAACAACCGGGACAGAGGCCAATTAGTGCATGTATCCCCATGTCTTTCGGCTATCAACGCCACCACACGATGCATGATTAACCGTCTGTCGCTTTTGACGTTATTTCACGAAATTAATAAAATAACGCTAAAATTAGTGCAATTTCACTTTTGCTCCCTGAACGGCACACATATATACATTATATGCACACACCGCAAACGAGGCGTAAAGAAGACCAATTTAATATCTAATATTGTTTTCAATTTATTCATAATAGAAAGGACTATTTGGATATATATCTTTCATATAACCAATCACCTCCTACTAATAATGAAATGTTAAACGTCTCTCAATTATAGGCCAAGAACTATGTTAAACAAATCTTAAAACATGTTTGGATTACTTTTTGACGAATGAGAAGCATAACTTTATGGTTAACAACTATAAGGTAGCTAGTTCTACTACTCATTATATAAATATTGATAACAAAAACTTTTCCATTAAATAGTAGTATATATATTCGTCAAATATCTTATTTTATTTTATTATAGTATATAAAAACACCCTCTTGAGCAATAGTTGGCTATTTATAAGCACCCCCGGAGAAACATAGAGCCAACAAGAGAAGTGAAGAACATACCAAATTATTTAATAATTCAACAACACCATTTTCAACACACTTAATTTCTTCACAATTTCCCAGGTATACACACAAACATATACATACATACATAAATACATATACGTGCATGTGTTTGCATATATTGTTTTAAATATATATGACTGAGAGTTATAAATGTGTGTGTTTTTTTGTAGCAAAATGCAGGAATCACAGATGTCTCTTCAAGATCTCCAAAACAATACCGACAGCTTTGATCCGACGGTTACCAACGACGATTTTCTAGATCAAATGCTCTCTGGTCTCCAAACCACCGTCTCCTGGTCGGACGTCTCCGGCGGCGACGGTGACGGTGGTCAAAACAAATCAACACTGCCGTGGGACGTCGACCATTTTGACGATCAGTCAGCAATATTATCATCCAAACTCCGTCAACACCAGATCACCGGTGGTCGGGCTCCGGCTTCTGCGCTGAAGTCGTTGCAACTGCCTAGAGGGTTGGGATCTACCGGAGAATCCGGTCTGTTTCAGAATGATAATATTGATGATTCGAATTTTAAGTCTCCGGTGAGTTATACGACGCCGTTTATGTAGTTTTCTTTTAAGTTGGTTATGTTTTTGTATAGCTTTTTTTAAGTATAATGTATTGGTGTTGTGTAGATGGGTGATAATAGTTCGATTCAAAATCTGTTTCATGGGTTCACTGGATCTCTTACTTCGAATCAAACCCCACAATTCCGTCATTTGCAGGTAGGTTTATTTATTTATTTTTTTTGAAAATTTATCTATATTTTTCGAACGCTAAACATTTAAATGGAAGCTATTCGGAAAAATCCGTGGTAATTACGGAGGATCCACATGTAATTACCGTGGAAAAATATGTTAAAATTCGTCTGTAATTGATTACAGACGAATCTCTGAATTCAAGAAAAGAATAATAACAATTTTTATTTTTGTTGATCTCTAAATTCAAGAAAAAAATAATAACAATTTTTATTTTTGTTGAATAAGTTATGATTATTTTCCGTGGTAATTACTGACAGAAAAATCTTTCATCTGTAACTTACCACGGAAAATCCTTTAAAATCCGTTGTAATCATATTACATACGAATTTTCCCGAATTCAACAAAAAAATAATAATATATATTTTTTTTAATTTTCGTCGAATAAATTACTGACGGATTACTGTAGGCTCAAACATTTGGATCTCCAGGAGCTGCGGCAGCAGCGGTGATGAACCAAGTCCAGGCCGCCAGTGTGTCGGCCGGAGGTGGTGGTGGTGGAGCACCCTCGCAGCCACGGCAAAGAGTGAGAGCAAGAAGAGGACAAGCAACTGATCCACACAGCATTGCAGAAAGAGTAAAACACACTCATCAAACATTTAAACCCTAAAATGTTTTGTTTCCTAGTAACTAAACCTAGTCTTATGTTCCTTATTTTTTCTTTTCTTTTTATGTATCCTATTTTGGCAGTTACGTAGGGAGAGAATTGCGGAGAGGATGAAAGCTCTACAAGAATTAGTCCCCAATGCCAACAAAGTAAGCGTTTTTACGTATAAATAAATAAACTTTTAAATTAAAAACTGAGGCGTTTTGTTAGATGTTAACGGCGTTTATTGCGGTGGGGTTGGGTGGCGCGTGAGATTATGTTTTTATAAAATTCCGTGCGTAGCTGAAATAGAAGCTGGAAAGCAGATTTTACGGGGAGGTTGATGGATATGTTGGGGAAGTTATTATTTTTAATTCCAAATAATTGATACGACTTTTATTATTTTTAAGATAAAACTTTATACATTACTTTTGGTATTGAGACACACGTATATCGGTGTATATGTTTATTTATCTTGTGAATTAATAAGTTTTAATGTTAAAGTAGGAGTGAATCTTGATCTGAACGATTATTATATTCTTTATGCTTGTTAATTAACGAAGTGGAATGACAGACAGACAAGGCTTCAATGCTTGATGAGATCATAGATTATGTCAAATTCCTCCAGCTCCAAGTCAAGGTACTTACTCTCTCGCTATATATATATATATATACATCTCACACACAAATTTATACATATATACATGGTGAAAAAATGTTTATATAGGTATTGAGCATGAGTAGACTGGGAGGTGCCGCTGCAGGTGCGGTTGCTCCGGGTGGTGCTGAGGTACAAACCAACACTATATATTGCGAGAACTATGTATTTCAAGAAAACGTAGAGCGAAATAAATCTTTCGCTTTTTTTTTTTCAGTTTGAAAACCTATTCAGATATACGAAAATTAATTGTTAAGATTAAATGTTTATTTGTTTTCTTTGAATTAAAAAAAATATAAACAAGTTTTTTGCTCGTCTACCTGCTATCCTTATGTAATTTGCCCCGAGAATTGGAATAAAATTTTTTAGATTAAAAAAATTTTATATATAAACAAATTTCGTTTATATTATAAAACTGACCTATGTGGCTATGTGTAAGTCATGTATGACTTATATCACCAACACATAACCTACAAGCTAAATTATCAGATTAAAAAATAAAAGGTAAATTGTCAGGCTAAAATAAATACACATGAACAAATAGGTTTAGTGAGTTTTTTATATACATAACATATGCATTTGTATATAAAGAAACAAAGTTTAAGAAAATATGAATAATTCATCAATATAAAGAAACAAAGCTTAAGAAAATATGAATAATTCATCAATATATTGAACATTGGGTTTTGAAAGAGAATTTATGAATATATGTTAACCATTATTTTTCATCTCTTATTTGCAGGGAGGTGGTAGGACAGGGCGAAGCAGTAACGGGACAGTATCGTCTTCAAACAACAACGACTCGACGGTGACAGAGAACCAGGTGGTGAAGCTGATGGAGGAGGATATGGGTTCCGCCATGCAGTACTTACAAGGGAAAGGTCTTTGCCTTATGCCAATTTCACTTGCCACTGCTATCTCTACCGCTACATGCCACCCCTCTAGCTCCCGGAACAACCATCCGTTAGGCAGTGCTGGTGGCGGAGAGGGAGGTGGACCGTCATCTCCGAATATGTCGGTGTTAACAGTTCAGTCAGCTAATGGAGTCTCTGTGAAAGACTCACCTTGAGCAGTCAACTTGGAGTTGAAGACCTTTTTTCTGTGAAAGAAAAGATGGGAACTTTGTCAAGCTTTTTATTCGGCGAATATGTCAAGTCTAACAAACATGAGGGGGTATTTTGAAACTATTTTAACAATTGGGAATTGTCTAAATGCTTTATGTTGTCGTTTGGGAATATTTTACATTGTGTTATAAAACTTATATATGTAAGTTAATTATATATCCTCTTTCCTTTAACAAATAATATTAAAAAATTCTTTCTATTATTTTTATTGATTATTAATATGTATATGTGTTAACATACTGTGAATAACTTTGCATGGAACAAAATTCTGAGTTAGGTAGTGTTTGGTATACCAAGGTAAGAAAAGGGTATTTGATTGATTAATGGAATGAAATCACTCATTACATAAGACATTTCATTCCCTAAAATTATTTCATCCGCCACCCATGTTTTTTTTCCAATCCATCCCCTCTTGCATCCTTCATTAACAACACAACCTACCATTGTCGCCACCACCCACCACCGCCACCCACCCGCCACCGTTGACATTCACTGCCGCCTCCACCAACCACCGCCGCCTCTACTGCCTCCAACCACCATCAAAGCCTTCCACTGTTGCCGCCACCACCATTGTCGCCGCCGCCACCACTACCACTGTCGCCGCTAGCACCATCGTCGCCGTCGCCACCACCCACCGCTTCCGGCACCACCAAAGCCCACCAATATCGCCACCGCCTCCGCCACCATCAACCACCACAGACGCCCACCGCCGCCATCCGCCCACCGCCGTTGCCATCTATCGCTGCCTCCGTCGCCACCAACCACCACCGACGCTGCCACCTACCCGTCACCGCCACCCATCACCACCGCCACCGCCACTCGCCATCGCCATGCCACTCACCGCCGCCACCACCACCCACCGCAACCTGTTAGGGGTATCAGATCAGAGTAGGCTCGAGCGGAAGCGGAACAAACACACACACACACACACACACTCGCAGAAAATAAAGAACACGAGAATTTACGTTGTTCAATCAAGTTGACCTATCCATGGGTTGCAACTAGGGTTTCACTTTTATTGGATGCTCACAATTGTTTACAGAATGACACCGACTATAATTACATCATAGGTATTTATAGAACAAGATTAGGGTTCCCTACTTGGTCAACAAGTTAACTAAGTGGGCCTAATAACTAGGGCCGGCTAACCCTAATTAGGGTCGGCTACCCTAAAGCCTACGAACCCAATAATCTCCCACTCGGAGGCTTTGCATAGTCCACAAAGTGCATCCAAGAAACCCATCACCAGTAACTTCAGTAATCTTTACGTTCAAGTCTTCCCAGCCTCCAGTTCCAAGAACAAGCTAAGACTTCAATCACATCCAAGCCACCTAGTTGCAACCACACCTCTCATTAAGTACCTGAGAGACCAGTTGAAGTTCCCACAAGCTCCAACCCAGCCTTGACTGAAACCGTCACAGACCCATTCTCTGTCTCAACCGGCTTGCACGATCCACCAGCTCCTAAGATACACCGAGAATTAATACCACTCCCCACATTTTGCAAACTATTTCCATGAGAGCTTTTTTTTCTTCAGTTGGAACCTTCGTCTTCAAAACCCAATGGTTCTTTGTGATTGTACCCAGAACACGACCCGTGCTCCCACTATCACCAAATCCCCTGACTGGCTTAAACTTAGAACCCTGACCACATTCAACTGACATCTCCAAAGCACCAGGATTCAAGTTTGTAAATTGAACCCTCTTCCGCTTACTAGATTCAGTGAACTAGACTTTATGCTGTACAGGGACGGCTAGTCCCTCAGCAGGTATCTCAACTAGATACAACGATCCCCGTCTCCTCCCACAGGCAAAACAAGATTTCCATCAATCACCTTTCACTTCCCACCACCCAACTTAACATCTAGTCTCTGTTTATCCAGTTGACTAACAGAAATAAGTTTCTTTGTTAAACCTGGAATTACCCTGACATTCTGCAAGTTCCATGTAGTGCCCGGTGGAGTCTTCAGATTGACATCTCCCATACCCGTAACATTAAGAACATGACCGTTAGCTAATCGTACCTTTCCAAAGTCTCCTTTTTTTCAGATTTGACATCGTCTTCCCGCTGTGCATGGCGTGAAACGAAGAACCAGAATCCATAGCCCAAGAGTCTATAGACTCTTCACAGTAAACAAGTGCGTCACCGTCAGATTCATCTGACACAACACTGTTTACATGTTGTTTACCATCCTCTTTCTTAGGATTAGGACACTCGTTTTTAACATGCCCCTTTTCACCACAATTCCAACACCTCACATTTTTCCCAGCTTTAGACAAGCTTTACCCACGACTCCCACTGCTTCTGTTATTACCTCTTCCCCTGCTAAGACTGAACATACCAGAAGTAGATCCTCCACTAGAGTTCCTTCGGCGAACATCTTCACCTAAAAACACTATCTCGGACCCAATCAAACTTCAAATTTCCAATTCTAGCAGTTTCAGTGACGGTTGTCACAAATCCTGACCAACTATCAGGTAAGGAAGATAATAAAACCACAGCCTGAGTGTCATCATCCAACTTCATGCCCATAGTTGCTAACCTGGACAAAATTGAATTCACTTTGTTAATGTGATCAGCAACTGAACCGCCCTCGTTCATTCTCATATTAAACAGTTCCCTTATCATGAACACCCTATTACCGGCAGACGGTTTCTCATACATATTTGACAGAGCTGTTAACATACCACGAGCATTCACCAAGCAACGCCTCTATTTGCATTCTCCAGCAAATCAGTATCGTTGAACTTCTCGATTCGGAACTTCCCGTCTTCAGCCATAGCAAACGAGAAAACGAGAAAACCAGAAAAAACAGAAGGAACCAAGCGGCTGAAACCCGAGCAACCTTCAATAAACTAGAAACCCGAAGTACCCGAACCAGCGACTTCTCCTGCAAACCCGAGCGTAAAATTAGCGAATAACCAGGGTTCAAGAACCGAAACTCTAATCGCCAAACACCCCAAAACCACCAGATCTGCAACAGCAAACCCTACGGTGCAAACTCTAGACCTTAGGAGCCGTAACCAGAGAATAGGTACGGGCCGTAAACAAGTCAGCGACAATGATAACAATAGCAGATCAAGATCTCTCGTCCAGCTCTCTCCCTCTCCTACGATAACCGTGTGTTTAACTGAACCTATGGCTCTGATACCACTTGTTAGGGGTATCGGATCAGAGTAGGCTCAAGCGGAAGCGGAACAAACACACACACACACTAGCATAAAATAAAGAACATGAGAATTTACGTGGTTTAGTCAAGGTGACCTACGTCCACGGGTTGCAACTAGGGTTTCACTTTTATTGGACGCTCACAACTGTTTATAGAATGACACAGAGTACAATTACATCATAGGTATTTATAGAACAAGATTAGGGTTTCCTACTTGGTCAGCAAGTTAACTAAGTGGGCCTAATAACTAGGGCCGGCTAACCCTAATTAGGGTCGGCTACCCTAAAGCCAACGAACCCAACAATCCCCACCCACAATCACCGCCACCGCCACCGACCACCACCACTCACCGCCAATTTTATTCCTTCATCTTTTCTTGCCTACCAAACAATACATGGTCTTAATTCATTCCATTCCCACATGGTAAACAAACAAAACATAAAAGGTAATGATCCATTTCATTCCTTTATGCATTCCATTACCTCGTTCATTTCATCCCTCGTCCATTACATTACCCCATACCAAACGGACCCTTGTGTTTAGCATGTAAGAATGAGAGGTGGAATGGAATGGATAATTGCGTGAGAATTAAAAAAGATGTGTTTTGCTGGTCAAAGTAATGGAATCACCCATTACATAAGCATTTCATTCTCTCAAATTCATTTCATCACCCCCTTCTTTTTTTTTCATTCCATTCCCCATCTCACCCTTCATCACCACCACCACTGCCACCTGCCGTCGTCACTAACCGCCACTGTCACCACCCTCCGCTGCCGACCACCACTGCCACCACCACCTGCAAGATTATTATGAAGATAAACAAGTAACCTGGAGAAAACATCCACCCACTAATCTAATGCAAGATTTCCACTTACAAACGAAGGAAAGAAATGTTTTATGTTGAAGGATAGAGAGATGGTTACAATAGCAAGAGTGGAGTGTCCCAAAGAGGTGAATCAAAAGAGTTGGAGCACCCATATTTCAATAGGTGCCGAGTTTTGTTTCAAACTTTTTAAAACTTCTATTATGTTATCACGATGAGTTTACATATTAAAAGATGTAACTTGCTTATTATAAAAACCACATAACATTATAACCCCATAACATCGTATAAGAGAAACCAACAACTTTGATAAGTACATCCGACTTTTAAGAAAAAACATTATGTACAAAAGCGTGTTTATCCATCATACCGACTTCCCAATCACGAATGATCTCCGGTTTCAGCAGGCTTTATGTGAAAGTATATGAAAGAATAATGTTGGAAAATAGAAAAAGCTAAATAAGTGAACGTGTACAAACCAAACAAATCCAAACCACTTGCGGGAGCAGTAATAGAAGACTATGGGGAGATTTTTGACATTTTGGGACGTCGAGGCACGTTGATCAGAAGTACAAGACGGCTGTTTTGAGTTTTACAAAGGAATACCACACGGTCATGCCCCATACAGGCCATCTGTGGCCAAAATCTCAACTTCACACTTTATTAAACAAATTGACATTCTACAATACAATTCTTTATGACCTTAACTCCCATGGTTTTCAAAATATTGATTTGATGATTTTACTCATGCATACATCATAAATACGGGACTAGACTCGTCTTAACACGCTCGTTTGGGTTCATGACTCCAATATTCAAGACATATAGGTCACACTACTTGTGAATCCAATCATTCACACAAACGGGTCACACTACTTGTGGCGTCAATGAATACACCTAAAGGTTAAGTAATACCACACAAAGGTCAGACTTCATGTGACTCCAACAATCTTACATAATGGTCACACAAATGATGACTCCACTGTTGGGAATTAGTGTATCAAAATTGTAGCGGAAGCGGTTTATATATTTTTCCAAAAGTCGATTATATATACAAATATAAATTGCCGATTTTATATATAAACTATAAGTCTGATTTATTAATCCGATTGATAAATATTCCCAATCAGGATCAAGTTTATACGCGTATAAACAAATAAAAAGAATAAACAACCATAGAGGGTTTTAGTAATCAACCTTGGACGACTACACCAGGATTGTAACACGCGGGTTACAACGAATCCTCGCTAGTAGGAAGTTCACAACCGAGCACAAGATACCCAAAGGTAGAACCGGCCAAGAAGGAGGCGGCGGCGGTGCTTGGTCGACGGCAGGTGGGCGGTGACCCTGTTGATGGGCTCGGTCAAAACTCAGAAGGGAGGCTAGGGTTTCGTTTTGATAAAAAGTGTGTCTAGGGTTTGCACCTTAATCATCTTTTTATAAAACCTAATTTTACATTAATGCCATTTAAGATTAAACAATTATAATCCTCTTAATAATAATCTAATTAATATTAAGTCCCTCGGGTTTAAATTATTACTATTTCACAAATAATAATCCACCTACTCATGAACATATACGATTCGTGTACCAACGTGTAACTCTTCGGATCGTACCGAGTTGGTTATGTTGACTTTAATTACGGCCGGACATATACAATCTCCAACAATCTCCCACCTGGAAGATTTTAATTAATCAAGTCAACGTGTGCAGAGTTGGACGCCTAGCTGCATCGCACTACTCCTAACACGCTATGACCCTTTACAGTCGTTAACTAGGTCTTTGAGTTCAAGTAACACTTTACTTAACCAAATACTGTAGCCCTGATATTTCTATCAATAAGTCCCTTCTGTATAGAACATTCGTTGATCATAAGACATGGGTCATTCGTTCTTATATAGTGATCAACCATTCTTTATTCTCGTCTTTAATTCAAAGTGGTCTAACGAACTACTTTTAGTCCGAGGGTGGCCATGCGTTTATTCCAGTTTGAGTTAACGAGGGCACCAGAATGTCTAAACTTCTAATCCTATAGAAGTACAGAATTCCATCAGCGTCATACAACTCCCACTTAACCTTGGATTTCTCCCAACGCTACCCAGATTACTACCTATGTTTCAGGTCAGTGTTAGACAACATTAAAGATTGTCCTTGATCAATGTAGTTTAATATGTGCCTAAGGAAAAAAGACAGACTGAACATATCAATATCAAAACATCTCATGGCTTAGATCCATGGAGATCATTTTAAAGCGAGTCACATCCAATATTATTCCCTAGTGATATATGTGAATTTTGATTTTCAAACCCTTGAGTTATTCATCTCATGAATACAATCATCTCAATTCACAATAGTCTTACATTCAAATTCATTCCCATGTAATTTGATCGACTACGGATATTTTAGAATACGCTTATTCAAGGATTAAACATACAAATGACGAACACGGTTACAAAATAATTAAACTTGCATTTAACCAATAAATCAAATAACTATTCAATGTAACTGTTAGTTCAAAATTAAAACACCAGTACTAACTACAAATCATGCCCACTGTCTATCAAATCTAAGCCCTATCGTTTCAGCATGCTCCTCATGTTTAGCTTGAGGTAAAGGCTTAGTAAAGGGTTCAGCCAGATTTAGATCTGTATGAACTTTGGTTATTACGATGTCTCCACGCTCTATTATCTCTCTAATATAGTGGAATTTCTTGAGTATATGCCTTGTGGTTTGATGCGACCTTGGTTCCTTTGCAAGAGCAATGGCACCAGTGTTGTCACACAACATCTCGATTGGTTTCTTTATGCTAGGCACAACGTCGAGATCAGCAATGAACTTCTTCATCCAGGCAGTCTCCTTAGCAGCATCTGATGCAGCATTGTATTCTGTTTCACAGGTGGAGTGAGCAACCACACTTTGCTTCGAGCTCTTCTAATTAACAGCTCCATCATTCAGAATGAAAACATATCCCGTGTGTGACCTTGAATCATCACGATCAGTCTGAAAGCTTGCATCAGTATAACATTTAACTGACAGCTCCTCATCCAGTCCAGTGACTCTTAAGTACTTAAGAATGTTCTTCACTGTAGCCCAGTGACTCTCTCCTGGATTCTGTTGATATCTACTCGTCATGCTAAGAGCATACGAGACATCAGGTCTAGTACATAACATGGCGTACATGATAGAACCAATAGCAGAAGCATATGGAACTCTTTCCATTTTCTTCTTTTCTTCTTCAGTCTTTGCACACTGCTCGCTATTTAGAATGGTTCCATGTGCCATGGGCAAGAGGAAATAGTTCTTGCAAGGGTAGAACCGACCAAGAAGGTTAGGGTTTTGTTTTGATAAAAAGTGTGTCTAGGGTTTGCACCTTAATCATCTTTTTTATAAAACCCAATCTTACATTAAGGCACTTTAAGATTATACAATTATAATCCTCTTAATAATAATCTAATTAATATTAAGTCCCTCGGGTTTCAACTATTACTATTTCACAAATAATAATCCACCTACTCGTGAACATATACGATTCGTGTACCAACGTGTAACTCTTCGGATCGTACCGAGTTGGTTACGTTGACTTTAATTACGGTCGGACATATACATATCTCCAACATCCACATAAGGGTAAATTTTATAAAAAAGAAATTAGGTTATACATTGTGTATTCTAAGATCTTCACTAAACTTATCACCGATAAATCTTGAGAGTTGGTTGGAAAGTCAAAACTCTTTGGTATAAATGTTGACTAGATGTGATTTTTCAGGATTTGCGAGCCACATACAGTGGCGGAACTAGCCCAAAAGGTTAGGGGTATCCTTTATATAACAGAAACGAAGTTGAGTGGTATTTTTACACTACAAAAATAGAGTTAAGGGGTATTTTTACACTACGTAGACGGGGTTGAGGGGTAGCCCGTGCTACCCCTACTAACACTTTAAGTCCGCCATTGGCCACATAGTCTTATCAATTTTAACTATTAATAAAATAATCGATTGTGAGAAGTTTGTCAATCCTCGTAATTGTACTTTATGTGTTGAGTCTTAAATAGATACTTGATCCACTTCAAGGCTCAGATACCCTGATATTCAACTTTGATTTAGAAGATTATATATTTGTATTAGAAAACACAAAAAAGTATTGCATTAGATTGATATACATATGTGTAAGATTAAATATATTATGTAACAATATTTAATCTATAGCCATCATAATCATTTACATAATATAGATCAAAATATATAATAACCTATTATTTAAATTAGTTGGTAATTGTTGATGGACCATATTACCCTTAGTAACTAATTAGGTTTCCTCCTGGGTGCCTATATAAAGGAGTCTAATGTTGAGGTTGAGGGGTTACTCAGTTGCACATCCCATTAGTCATAACATCATAATCAACCTCCTCTCCTACACCGATTCCCTTATCGGTTTTCTTAGCCCCATCATCAGTTAGCACCCTAAGGAGGAACCGGATCACTCTGACAATCATGTCGAACTCGATGTCATCTTCTCTGACTGGATTCTCCACTGCTTTGAATGCAATAACAGGTATGATTTCATGTTTGAACAGAACCGAACCAACATGTGGTATCAGAGCATATGTTGATTAGTCGGTTCTGTTTTAATCCGAAAAATCTGAAAAACGGAATTGAAAAATTCATAGCAGATTACGTTTTTGCCATCCGAAATCCTCATTACGGACGATTTCGGATGATTTCGGATGATCACGGATCTAAGTTTCATCATTCGGATGCATTACGGATCATTACGGATCAATTTTGATCATTACGGATGATTTCGGATCTGGAAGTTCATCATTACGGATCATCACTGATCATTACGGACGATTTCGGATCTAAGTTCCATCATTACGGATCATCATTGGTTATTACGGATGATTTCGGATCTGGAACTACATCATTACGGATCATCTCTGATCATTACGGATGATTTCGGATCATTACTGATGCATTTCGGACAAATGTTTGAATTTTCAATAACAGGGTTCATCATAAGTTCCTCATTACGGACCATTTCGGACTCATTACGGACCATTTCGGACTCATTACGGATTCCTTTCGAACTAAACATCCATCACGGATCATTTCGGACTGAGTATCATCATTTCGGATCAATTTCGGACTAAGCCTCATCCGAAATCATCCGAAATGCGTCCGAAATGGATTCATCCGAAATCATGAGTGTTTAATGTGAACTAAAATAAATGGTTTTGCAATATAAATAAATGGTTTTGTAATTTACTTAGTTAATTAATCAGAATCAGATTATGTTTTGCAAAACCAGAATAGCTTAACTTGAATGAGTTTTTTGATATATCATTTCTGGCCAAAGCTGACTTGATACATCTACTTATCGTTCAAGTATTACGAAAGCTATGTTGTGTGTGCATCATAAGCATGAATGTCTTAATTTCTGGCCAAAGCTGATTTAATTCATTCATAGATGGCATACTCAACAAGTGCATAACTAAAGTGATTGTTTCAATTTCTGGCCAAAGCTGATTTGTTACAACCACTTTGCACATATGCTTAAATGATTGCACTTCTGGCCAAAGCTGTTTTGTTTTCGTTTAAGTAGAATTTTTTAGCTAAGTCTATTATTTTGATGTTAGTAATAGACAATATCACAGCTTCATAATGTAAAATGGTCATTATTTATGCCTGCCTTAGTTTAACGTGCCCTTAGATCACATTAGGAATTCTTCATTAGTATCATAACTTGCTCATCTTATTTCCACTATCAGCACCCAATCAGGGAATTCCACCTTTGACTGGTGATAACTTTGCTGCATGGAAGGATGCTCTCATGCTTACACTTGGAATACTGGACTTTGATTATGCTCTAAGAGAGGATAAGCCAGCGGACCTTACTCCACAGAGTACTGCTCCTCAGCAGTTACTTCATGACAGGTGGACTAGGAGTAACCGCATGTCTCTCATGTTTATGAAGCAGTCCATAAGCAATGCTATAAGGGGAGCTATTCCTGATTCTGAAGATGCTAAAACCTACTTGGCTTCTGTGGAGGCGCAGTTCAAGGGGACGTCTAAAGCACACGCTAGTACTCTTATTCTCAAGCTGGTGACAACTAAGTATGATGGGAGGAGCGGCATTCGCGAGCACATCATGATGATGAACGACATGGCCAATAAGTTGAAAGGGCTGGAAATGGAGATCAGTGATGGCTTCCTTGTTCATTTCATCATTACTTCGCTTCCTTCGTCCTTTGAAGCATTTAAGATCAATTACAACACTCAGAAGGATAAACGGACGATGAGTGAGCTGGTCGCCATGTGCGTACAGGAGGAAGAGCGTATGAGGATGGATCGCCATACTGATGTTGCCAACTTTACTACCTCCAACTCTAAGAAAAGGAAGAACAATTATCAGAGGAAGGATGCTTCAAAAGTCCAAAGGCCTAATTCTAATCCTAGTACAAGTGCAGCTTCCAGTTCTAAGAACTCCTTAGGCAGTATCCGCTGCAAGTTCTGTAAAAAGACAGGACACATGCAGAAGGAATGCCCTGACTTCAAGGAGTGGCTGGCTAAGAAAGGTAACGATTATTTTATGATACTTGAGTCCTATAATTTAAGTGTTCCTGCTAATTCTTGGTGGTTTGATTCTGGTTCTATGGTTCATGTTACCAATTCTACTCAGGGATTCCTTTCAATCCGGAAGCTGGAAAGAAACCAAAGAACGCTTAAGGTTGGGGATGATCGAGAATTAGAAGTGAAGGCCATTGGAACATTACAATTAGTTATGAAAACTGGTTTATGTATTAAACTTTATGATACCTTATATGTTCCTGAGGTAACTCGGAACCTTGTATCAGGACCAAAGTTAGACATGGACGGTTTTATTGTTTCCCATGGTCATCGCAAACTCTCTATCCTCTATGATTCTGTTCTTTATGGTACTGGCATTCTGGATGGTGGTCTCTATAGATTAGAACTAGAAGATGACTTTTCCAAATCTTTGTTGTCATATAACATTAATGAATCACTCACAAAGATGAAAGAGAAACGAGACTTAGAAACTTCATCCATGTTGTGGCATCAGCGTTTAGGCCACATCTCAAGAGAATGATTAAATCGTCTCGTAAAGGATGAAGTATTACCTCATCTCGATTTCTCTGATTTTGGAACATGTGTCAAATGTCTTAAAGGTAAGATGACATTAGCGAATAAGAAAGGTGCCACTAGGAGCTCTAATTTATTAGAACTCATTCACACTGACATTAGTGGTCCCTATCAAATCGCTGGCATAACAGGACATACGTCATTTATCACTTTTATTGATGATTATTCTCGTTACATGTACTTGTATCTAATTAAGGAGAAGTCTGAATCTCTAACAACTTTTAAAGATTATAAGGCTGAAGTTGAAAAGCAATTAGATCGTCAGATTAAAGTTGTGAGATCAGATAGAGGCGGTGAATATTATGGAAGACATACTGATGTGGGTCAAGCTCCTGGTCCATTTTATGAGTTTTGTAAGGGCCAGGGGATTGTGAACCAATACACCATGCCTGGTACACCTCAGCAGAACGGTGTCGCTGAAAGAAGAAACCGTACCCTTATGAACATGGTGCGCAGTATGTTAGCCAACACTAATTTACCATTATTCCTCTGGACTGAAGCGTTAAAAGCAGCTGTTCATATACTCAATAGAGTTCCTTCTAAGTCTGTCCCTAAAACTCCTTATGAACTTTGGACAGGAAGGAAACCGAGTCTTAAATATATGAAAGTATGGGGCTGCATTGCTGAAGCGAAACTTTACAATCCTTTCCTAAGGAAACTTGACCCTAAAACAGTTACCTGTTTCTTTATTGGGTATCCTGAGAACTCTAAGGGTTATCGTTTCTATTGTCCTTCCCATGTCACCCGTATTGTTGAAACCAAGCGTGCCGCGTTCCTGGAGGATTTCAAGGTCAGTGGGAGCAGTACCAACCCTTACGAAGAATTGCACGAAGTACAAGACGCGGGGGGAAGAGACTCGTCGCTTACCATTACTCCGATTACTCCTCTTGTACCCAATGCAACTACTGTACCTGAAGCTACTGCACTAACTCCAAATTCACCTCTACAATCAGAACCCATTATACCTCATGACGAAGGCACATCAAACGCTCAGCACCTAGACAACGCTGAACCCGCTAATCCACTCAGGAGGTCATCTAGGCAAAGAAGGCCTACTAATTGGGATGATTATGTTACCTACCTGACTGAAATGGATCCCGGAAAGCTCAATGATCCTATCTCTTACAATGAAGCCATTAGCAGTGATCAGTCTTCTGAATGGAATAAAGCAATGATTGATGAGCTTGAATCCATGAAGAAAAATGACGTTTGGGATTTGGTAGAATTACCCAACGGAGCCAAACCCGTAGGATGTAAATGGGTATTCAAAACAAAACTGGATCCGAATGGTAACGTTGAACGCTACAAAGCGAGATTGGTTGCAAAGGGCTACACTCAGAAAGAGGGAATTGATTATCAAGAGACGTTTTCTCCTGTCTCTCGTAAAGATTCATTAAGGATCGTCATGGCCCTAGTAGCTCATTTCGATTTAGAGCTGCATCAGATGGACGTTAAAACCGCTTTCCTTAACGGAGATTTGGACGAAGATGTTTACATGAAGCAACCTGAAGGCTTTAAACCTGAAGGTGAGGAGCATCTAGTCTGTAAGTTGAAGAAATCCATTTACGAGTTAAAACAAGCATCACGTCAATGGTACCTCAAGTTTGATGAAGTCATGAAGAAGCAAGGTTTTATGAAGAATCAAGTGGATCAATGCACCTACCTCAAGATGAGTGGGAGCAACTTTACTATACTTGTCCTTTACGTAGATGATATTCTATTGGCAAGTAATAGTTTAGATATGTTGCATGAGTCGAAGCGCTTACTTTCGCATAACTTCGACATGAAGGATCTCGGAGAGGCTTCTTACGTCATTGGCATCGAAATTCACCGAGATAGACACAAAGGGATCTTAGGATTGTCCCAGAGGGCCTACATAGATCGTGTCCTTACGCGTTACAACATGCAACAGTGCAAACCCTCCGTCGCTCCAGTAGTTAAGGGAGATGTTTTCGGTTCATTTCAGTGTCCGACAACAGAGGTTGAGAAGGAGCAAATGAGCCAGATACCTTATGCGTCAGTAGTCGGGAGCCTGATGTATGCTCAAGTCTGTACTCGTCCAGATATCGCTTATATTGCTGGAATGCTAGGCCGTTATCAGACTAATCCTGGCCTAGATCACTGGAAAACAGCTAAGAAGGTACTTCGATATCTGCAAGGGACAAAAGACTACAAACTGACTTATAGAAGAAGTGATCATTTAGAAGTGGTGGGCTATTCTGATTCTGACTTTGCAAAGTGCAAAGATGACAAGAAATCCACTTCGGGCTATATCTTTATGTTAGCAGGCGGCCCTATCTCATGGAAGAGTCATAAACAACAGTTGACCACAACTTCCACAATGATGGTAGAGTACATTGCTGTTTATAACGCAACCTGTCATGGAATGTTGCTTAGAAATCTGATCACTGGACTCAAAATCGTTAATTCCATTTCTAGACCATTGAAGCTTTATTGTGATAATTCAGCTGCCGTTAGTTTCTCGAACAGTAACAGTTCGACTGGAGCTGGTTTATATCTCGATACAAAATATCTGTTCGTACGAGAACGAGTTGAGGAAAATAATCTTTGTATCGAGTATATTAGTACTAAGGATATGCTTGCGGATCCGATGACTAAAGGTCTCCCTCCTAAGGTTTATGAAGAACATGTTCGTAATATGGGATTTTGTAAAGACCTTATTTGAGCATATTGTACTAGCCTATGTTTTATGTTAATGAGATTTCCTCAGTTTGATTTTGTGTGTCTCTTAGAATATGTTCAACCGGTATAATGACATATTGACAAATAAAGTTACAAATCAAACAAAGGGCTTACGCGTATTTTGATCATGACGATTAGGTTTTAAATTAAGGCTATAGTATGATTAATGGGGGTCCTGAGTCGCATAATGATTCAACGGCTGTATTTCTCTGCTATAGTACTTGTTTAAAGCTAAAATGAGTGTTAACTCCTGATCAGGCTTATCTAATACTCATAGTAAATGATTACTCGGCTAAGTGGGTGAATGTAAGATTAAATATATTATGTAACAATATTTAATCTATAGCCATCATAATCATTTACATAATATAGATCAAAATATATAATAACCTATTATTTAAATTAGTTGGTAATTGTTGATGGACCATATTACCCTTAGTAACTAATTAGGTTTCCTCCTGGGTGCCTATATAAAGGAGTCTAATGTTGAGGTTGAGGGGTTACTCAGTTGCACATCCCATTAGTCATAACATCATAACCAACCTCCTCTCCTACACCGATTCCCTTATCGGTTTTCTTAGCCCCATCATCAGTTAGCACCCTAAGGAGGAACCGGATCACTCTGACAATCATGTGGAACTCGATGTCATCTTCTCTGACTGGATTCTCCACTGCTTTGAATGCAATAACAGGTATGATTTCATGTTTTCTTTCATGTTTGAACAGAACCGAACCAACAATATGATCATTGTAGCATAGGCTGGAGTTCTATAAACAATAGTGTGACTTACACTAAGATAACCCCGTTGAACATCAAAAAGTTAGTGTGACATACACAAGAAGTTATATTGAACTGACTAGTGCTACCAAGAAATAATTCACCAACATACTTTATTCGCTAATGGTTACCATATTGTAGTCAGTAATTTTTAGACTCGTGATCTGCAAGGTACGAAGGACTGGTTTTTCATGAAATCAAATTGAAGGATCATGTATTCTTCTTAGAATCGACGTTTACAAACCTCCCACTATTATTGACATTATGATTTTTATAAATTATGTTTAAAACCCATGGATTAGAATATTATCAATAAGGATTCTAATTCGTAGTAAACTATCTTTAAGAACTATGATTCTTACAATATGTCTAGATTGTTGGGTGTATCTATTCATCTTAGCGTGTACTAATCATTCAGACCCAAACCAGTCCCCTGAATCCGCTTAGGCTTCCATGACTTGACATGTAGCTATGATCTCTTCTATTTGGGTTGTTCTTATTCTCTTTCTAGTGATTAGATAGGTTCTAGTTAACAATAACCAGTTATCCCCTCGACCGGTTCTGTGGAAATACCTTCGCCTTTCGAAATTCCTTTTCATTGTTGAACTTTTGAGACGTGATCTAACCTGAGTTGGCCTTCTTAGTCGCGTTCAAATGGTCATGCATAGTGATGAGGTATGACCCGGATCAGCTAACCCGACCCGGTCATTACATATTATTTTATTATAAATAATTAATTACACATGTTTATTCTAGAATGTTCTATTCTGCATGGATAAACTACGTAACCAAATCCCCAACTTTTTGGGAAGATCATGCAAATCCATAACTTATCGGAGCTCATCCTAAGTTAAAGGAAACCCTAATTGTAAGCTATAAATAGAGGTAAACATCTAAGGTGTGGATCATCTTGCTCTCGTTTACTCTCTCTCTATATATATATATACTTATACTTTCTCCCAAACCGAGACTTATTCTCACGCTGGAGGGTGGTTACAGGAATAACACCATTCCTGTAACCAGTGTTTAAAAAACCGATAAATACCGACCGGTTATACCGGTATTACCGGTCCCGGAAGCAAATCCGGTACGAAACACCCCGGTAAATAAGTGAAACAACATAAGATTCGTACCGACGGTAAAATCCGGTATACCGGTTTGAACCGTAATACCGGTACCGGCCCATGGTTATTTTGGTTTGGGTTTTTAGTATTCTAGAGTTTCATCAGATACATATACCATCGATCGACATTCAAAACCATCATCACTTACGGTTCATCACTTCATCGACAAAATTTAACTCCATCTTCATCACTTCATCTTCATCTTCATCATGCTTCCAGTTCCATCTTCATCGGTAGTTTTACTTATTTTAGTAAAATAATCTTAGAGTAAATAGATCCATAAGTGGGTCAAAAAGTGAAAGACTTGAAGTAATTCGATATCTCTCTCTCTCTCCATATATATGTATGTATGTATGTCTATACGGGTAAAGCAATGTTATGTGAAAGATTGTATTTTGAAACTTGATAAAGAAAGAGGACATGATAATAGTTGTATTATAACTTATTATGTTAGTGAAAAAATTAAAACTGATAAGTTATGTCAATATAATTCATGTACGTATGTATCTCTATAAAATTATAGAGTTAACTAGTTTATCCGGTTGAACCACCCGGTACAACCCGGTTCTACCGGTTGAACCATTTTTAACGCCATCCCGGTATGATTTAAAAACCGGTTTTTAAAACATTGCCTGTAATGAGTCCTAACGGTGTTCTGTTTTGCAGCTAGCAGTTCGGATCGCCAAGAGTTGAAGTCCTAGTTGGATACTACCGTAAAGGTCAGTGTTTCTTCATTGGCGCCATCCGTGGGACCGTTCGGTAATAACAGCAAGACTGAACCCAATGGCAAGCGATCAGAACACGATAGTAACACTGACTCAGGCGATGATAACTAGCAACCCATTGCTGGAGACGAACCCTGTTACCACCATGCCAGCCTCACTTGCTGTGACCAGGTCTCTCGACTTGGAATTCGAAGCTGAAGGACCACCACCAGGTTTTGCAGGCACTTATGTTGTCTCTTCTGGAACGACGGCGGCAGTCCTTTTCTCATATACCTCATTGCAGCTCCGGTCGGTAGAACCAACTGCAACAGACGCCAATGTCTTCACCCCAGCATCAACCACGAGTTCACAGACTATACGTCATAGAACTACGTCGGTTATCACATCTGCAAGCCCAAGCACTATCATACCACAGGAATCATGAATGCCCCGGTCACACCAGGGAATCAAGCTTACTTCCCAGGATACTATTATGCACCCCCATACGGGTATTTACCCCCATACAACACTCCAACGTACACTCTCTAGGGAGAGGCACAAGGCTATGCTCAGCAGTCGCCATACGCGGCTTATATGCCACCTTGGTGGACTTTTCCAACATCACAGCCAGTTTACAGTCAGACCCTGCCGACAGCGGAACCCGCATATGACAGAGGAAACGCATCTAGGCCTCGTTTTTCTCCAGGCGGAGGCCCTAGCCCTACGCCGAACATCACCACGGGTCAACCTCCTGTCACCCACGGTACCAACCACGGTGGGGCAACTCCTCTAATACAACCGATCAATCTAGAAGAAGACGAACTTACCAGACCTTACAAACCAGTGGACGCTACTTTCAAGTCCAAGTTCACCAGAAGAACAGCGGAATCTCCTATTAAGTAAAAGCCCAAGATGCCTCAAACTGTAGGCAAGTACGATGGTCTAGGCGACCCTGACGACCATCTCAATCTATTCAAAAGCGCTGGGGAAGTAGCATGTTGGCCCATGCCCCTCTGGTGTAAGATGAAACAGTAGAAAGTTTCATTGTTAGATTCAACAAAGAAAGCCTGGCGATCCCAGGTGTCACGAACGATCTAGCGTGTGGTGCTTTCCTACAAGGGGTAAATGACGATGAGTTATTAAGAATACTCCACGGGAGGGACAGTGTACCCCCCACCATAGACGAAATCTTGAGGATAGATAAGGTATACGTCACACAAGAGAAAGATGTTGCCGCCAGTCACGCGGCTAACAGAAAGAAAGAGGCTCAGAAAAACCAGGATGACAGAGAGCAGCGGGGCTCCAAAGGTAAAGGTAGAGGAGACCAATACCAGAAAAATGACAGAAAGGACTCGCAATATGATAGGTCCAGAAACACCTATTCAAGGAATGAATCCTCCTCTAAACCGCGGTCCAATTACCCCAACTTGAGCAAGACGCCAGCAGAAATCCTAGCCTCTGAGAACCTTAAGTTTAATCCTCCGAAGCCGCTGAAGGACAACCCCAACAAAGACACCAACAAGTATTGTGAGTACCACAAAGGGAGCGGCCATGATACCAATGACTGCTTTCAATTAAAGAAGCAGATCGAATGTTTCGTGAAGGCGGGTAAATTGGCTCATCTAGTTCGAGACATCAAACAGGGCCCGCCCCCCGTCAAAGAGGAAAACGATAAAGGGGCGGGCAAGAGGCCATGAGAGCTAAACATGGTATATGCTGATAAGGGAAAGGGGGCTAAGCGGAGTTTCTCCACGCTCGAACCCTGGATGCTGGCAACCATGGCAATCGAGCCACGCGTGGAAGATTTACACCTCACCACTGATGCCTTAATCATATCCATTGCGGTAGGTGATTATAACATGAGAAGGATCCTGGTGGATACCGGGAGTTTTGAAGATATCATCTACGAGCATTGCTTCAATAGAATGCAGCCAGAAAACAGAAGGCTGCTTGAGTCAGTGCACGCTCCTATTAAAGGTTTCACTGGAGAGAAGGTTGATCCAATTGGACAAATTACTTTCCAGTTACATTCGGACAAGAACCCCGGGAAAGAACCATACTCCTTACATTCCTTGTGGTACGCGCTGAGTATTACCACAATGTAATCATTGGAAGGTTCACCCTGGGGAAATTGGATGCTATAGTCTCTACAGCGCGTGGTTTCATGAAGTTTCCCACCCCCGCGGGGTATTGCAACAGTATTTCGAGACAAGCTGGGAGAAGTATTGAATACCAAAAGATGCCTCCAAGGGCCCACCGGCGCCATCGACCCGGAAAGGTGGGTATTAAGCACACGCCATCCGGATCAGACAGTAACAATAGGGGACAACCTCTCCCCTGAAGTTAAAAACAACCTGAAACAGCTGTTGAGAAGGAACGCCGATATTTTTGCTTTTGAGCACTCTGACATGACTGGGATACCCCGGGATAAGGCAGAGCACAAGCTAGCAACACTCCCGGGCATTAAACCCGTCGCATAGGGTAAACGCAGCATGGCTCCATCGGAAGAGCCACCACCTTCGGATCACCAACCTGGTTTTTACCAGAACGGCCGCCACGGCGCCGTTCGTACACCAACTCACAGCGTTGAATATGATCCGGTGGAAAAGCTCCCATCAGAGTATCGGTCGTTAGTGAGGCCGCACCTGCATCAGTTTTTGCAGGTTCCTCATAAATGACGCTTTTACAAGACCGGCTAACCCGGGGTAAAGCATCATCAGAAGGAACATCCCTTCCTCTGATCATCTCCTCCGTCACCGGAATTTGGAGATTAATCAGGCCGCCGGCTGCATCCAATCGTCAGAAAATGTCAGAAAGCCTCTGTTTATAGCACCTCCGACTCATCTTTTCGAATTACCAAATTTGGAAAAAGCAACTCAATTTATAGAAGTTTAAACGATTTGGCAGTAATGACGACAACATAATTAATACAAAGCCATCATCACATGTCAAATCGCCATATTTCAGACGAACGACGGCGGCGTCAATCATTACATTAGCATTAAATGTCTGACAAACAAATCAACTATTTGCGCAAAAACCAAGTAAAACGGTGTTCTTACAAAATATCTGAGGAATGGTGTACATATTAAACAAAACGAAAACACTCATTCCTGCTCCGACTCCTCCACTAGTTCCAGCATCAAGTGTAAGGCATCCACGCCATCTTCAGCAACTTTCTTCGTTAAATCCTCATACGCGGGTAGCGGATCGTTGCACGCTGCTTCAAGAGCATCTGCCATGTCTCCCTGGAGTTTGCCTCTGGTTGTGTGGAAGGCGGGAGTAATTTTCTCTGATTGTTGACATTCAAAGTAGCCCTTATACACACCATCATGGTGGCTAGACTGATAGGCGGCGGCAGAAAGACGGTCCAACAAAGCGGTGAATGACTCCGATTAACGGAGATACTCAAACGCCCCAACCAGGCCATTGGTTATTAGCCAATTCCTATCACCCCGCAAGGAAGCCAGTTGGTCAGTTAGGCTGTCCACCTCGGCGTTTGACTGCTCCAGGGCACTTTCTGCCTCCTTCAGGCGTGCCTGGTGGATGGCGGAGGACTGAGCAAGCTCATTCTTTTCAGAAACAAGGGAATCACATTGTTGCTGAAGTTTTCTAAGTTGATCTTCCCGCTCCTCCAACTCAGCTTGTTTGGCTCGGGCCTTAGCGTTAGATGTTTCTACCTCAACAGTCAAAGCTTGGTACCGTTCCTGCACCTGAGACACAAAGTCAGTGTCAATTCGTAATTTTTCCACCTGAGCAGACATTTCAGTTCTCACCTTTTGGGCTTCAGCAATAGCTTTATTGCTCCAATTCTTCTTAAACAGTTTTAGCATGAGCAAGGACCCGATCCTTCTCCGATATGTCACAAGCCCATATGATCCTCTCCTCAGCAAGGTTGGTAGTCACCCGCTTCAGGTCATCTTCCGCCTTGTTCTTCTCCGATAAAAACCTACTATCCCTCAACACAGCGGCTTGGATTTGACTCTCCAAGCGATACTTCTCATCTTTCAACTCCTGAATAGTAGCCCGTGCTTGATGGAGCTCATTGTTGTCATGCATCCATCTACGCCGGATCTCGGCAAGCCGCCGAGGCTGACTAACGGAATCCACCATGGTGGCATTCATCAAGTTTTCATTGTTTAACCTTTCGACATACGCTGACTCAGCCGGGGGGTAGGCCAGCTCAACCCAGTGTTGAATCACTGGAGGAAAGATCAACCTTGAAGACTCGGCTATCTTCCACCGGGGCTGGTAGCGCTTATCCTGCGCATTCGGATCCCAATTGATGGTGGGCAGATACAAATCATCGCCCAAGCGAGCCCCATCATCAGCAATCCTGCTACTGGACCCCCCAGCATCGCTCACGGCGGTGTCTCCAGCACTAGTTGCCTCATGAGAAACAAACACCATAGGTGTTTCCTTTCCAGTTGCAGAGAATACACTGAAAGGAGAGTCAAACAGGGAAGAGGGGGTAATACTGGAAGGCAGCGATGTAGATACCGGACTAGTGGTCATCGCCACAGCAGCAGTGGGCATCGGAGGCGGAAGGGTACAACTGACATTAGCAGTAACACTCGCCCAAAATATAAGCTCTGAAAGGTTGGGCCCGCTAGTGGCGAAAGGCATGGTATCCACAGATGTCATGAGGGGAGTAGACACACCCTCAACTTGAACCCCAGTTGTAGAACCTGTGTTAAATCCAAATTTCAGTAACATAAAACACTAAGTCCACATCACACCCACATGCAAAATTACTTACCGAGAGGCAAGGCGTAAGCAGTTTGCATAGCCTCGAAAGCAGTAAGGGCTGGTACAGTAAAAGTCTTGCGTTTCTTCGACACATGGGTCGGACTTGTCAACTCAGTAGCACTCCCAGCAGGTGCAGTCACGCTAACCGAGGAAGCACCAGCCCCCGCGGCCATATCCTTCCTCCCGGTGACTCTTACCCTAACCAGTTTCTTCTCTATGACAACAACATTACCTCCTCTACTGGGGGAAGACTGAGAAATATAAGTAGCTGGGTCCGCTGGCACAGCTGGCAGTAAAAACTGTTCTAATTGAACATTCAGGACATCTGTTTCTTGTTCACCAAGCACGCGGTCCGCGGCTTTCAACGCAGCATGTCGCGGGGGTCGACAAAATCAAACAAACTCCATTCTCCTGTAACATGTACACATGTTATCTCACACATAGTTAACAAAGCAGTTGCAAGGCAAAAAGGATATGTACCTTCATCATCCCTCCGGAACGAGGGATACAACTTGATGTCACGCCATAGCAGGCTCATCCCCGCCATCACCAAGGCTACCTTAGGGATTACCGTGCACTCGAAAGGGCGCCCACACAATCTTGTGTACAGGGCGTTTGCCATAAAAGCATCTTCTGGGGGACCTTCGTCTTTAACTTTATCTTTCGGCCCCATCTCCCTCCAGTGCATTTCCCTGGGAATAACACCAGCGTCAATATAGAAGAATTTTTTCTTCCAATCTTTGTCCTTGGAACTGGTAGGGATGTCTCTCAAGCAAGACACATCGGGGTCTCTTCTGTCGAAAGTAAAAAAGGGGGATTTCCATACAATGACGAAAAAAGCCCTAAAAACGACGAGTTCAGGAATGTGCCCCAAGGCGATACAGACAAAATCGAACTGTCGAAGTTTGACCAATCCCAACGGGTGCAATTGAGAAATATGGATGGGATAGTGGTCAAGAACCAACTTGCAGAAGTTGGTGATTGGCAATCGAAAGTTACAAAACTTGAAAAAATCACTAAACAGAGTCATTTTACCTTTCTTCAACATAATTCCGTGTCTGTCTTCGACGGCAGTACCGGATTCCATTCTGCCCTAATACCATAATCTTGAACGAGATTGTTGTACGATACAAGTCCCCACTTGCAATAAAGGGCATCAGCACTCGCTTGGGCAACATAAGATGATTCGCCGGTTTTGGAAGCCATTTTCGATTCAAGAAGTTGAAGAACGCAATTGTAAACAAAGGGAGAAATGAAATTTTAAAACCCTCAACAGGAACTCTATTTATACGGAGGGACAACTTTTCGAATTCGGAAAGGCAAACGGATGGGAACACGCATCATTACAGGGTAGGAACAATTGTCATCCTAATGATGACTTAACTGTCACATCCTTTCCCATCGCCGCCATTTTTTCAAAATGCATAACGGTACCCCACTCGAGAAACTTACACTCAAAGGGGGAAATTTTGACCTTTCCTTTTTTAGTCTGATTTCATGAATTTCATTACATAACTTCGGACTGGGGGGACATGACGAGGTATGACCCGGATCAGCTAACCCGACCCGGTCATTACCTATTATTTTATTATAAATAATTAATTACACATGTTTATTCTAGAATGTTCTATTCTGCATGGATAAACTACGTAACCAAATTCCTAACTTTTTGGGAAGATCATGCAAATCCCTAACTTATCGGAGCCCATCCTAAGTTAAGGGAAACCCTAATGGTAAGCTATAAATAGAGGTAAACATCTAAGGTATGGATCATCTTGCTCTCGTTTACTCTCTCTCTCTCTCTCTCTCTATACTTATACTTTCTCCCAAACCGAGACTTATTCTCACGCTGGAGGGTGGTTACAGGAATAACCCCATTCCTGTAACGAGTCCTAACGGTGTTCTGTTTTGCAGCTAGCAGTTCGGATCGCCAAGAGTTGAAGTCCTAGTTGGATACTACCGTAAAGGACAGTGTTTCTTCAGATAGTAATGTTATGACCCCGAGATCTATGGACGTAGTTTTTAAAAGACTTAGTTTTGTTATTAAAAAAGGGGTAGCGGCGCAGCTTGTTGCCCGTTTACCATCTATCTTGATGTAAATTCATAACATGATAATTTACAAGGATTTTTTTCTATTTAAACAAATGTGTAGATAACACAACTTTCTACTACTTCGTGTTACCCTGAGAAAAAAAGATCCCTACCCACATATAACTTGGTTGGTTAATTGTGACAACCCATATTTGATCATTCTCACAACCATTATATAGCCATCCCATTATTTAAAAACATCTGGGATAATAAGTTTGACCTTCGAACAACCTAAAGGAATGAACCATCCATGACAAGTGTCAAGTTTGGGCACCATGCTTCATCCTCGGGAGTAGTTGCGGACCAACTATTCGCATTGCTTATGGTCATGGGTCAATAATTTTCTCTTTGCATTCACTCATAAAAATAGTGGCCCCAACTTCAGATGGGTGAGATCCTAGAAGTGCCAACACTTCTATTATACAATCTTAGTTAATAGGTGAGGCATTCCTTATAGATCGATATGTAGGAGTAGCTAGGAACCCACACGTTTAAACACAACTTTAAGTAGGTGCAATATTTAACATTTGGCCTATCATAGTAGAATGGTTTAAGGGATAGAATATGCCTTGTTTGAAGTAATACACAAATCTATTAAAATTATGAATAATAATATGAAGAAAAAGTTATGAAAACTTCTTTAGGTTTGTATGTACTTGCAGGTTTTGGTTTTAGTCTAAGTTTTCAAAAAACACGCTAATTATCCTTTGTTTTCATTTTATAATAGATTTCGTTGGTTAGTCTATACTCTCTTAGCTTTTAGAGTTAAATGAAACCATGTGCCTTCATGTAAGAGCATAACTATCCTTTAACCATTTAACAAAGGGTGTACATATGGACCCAAACTTATTGGTAAAGCTATAACTTAAAAGAACGACAAAGCGCAACCCCCGTCCTCTAATCACCCCGGAACGGGCGGCTGCGAGATCAGATTCAGTGGTATCGGTGTTTATCATTACTTGGCAGCGGAAATTACATCAGGACCGTAGTTAGGAAATATTTTATCAGAGTAAAATACCACATTTTTCATTAATAAATATATTGGGATAAACCTAAGTTTTCATTACAAACTGATTTATAGGGATAAACCTTATTTTATGGAAATAAAACTTCTTCTTTTTTAGGTAACTTTTATAGCCACTTTTCCAAGCCTTCAGTGCTGTCCAGCTGGCTTCTATTTGGCTTTCACATTATGTTACCTGAAACGAGGTTAAAAAACATTTTGTCAGTGTAGAATACTGGTGAGTGAATCCCAGTTTATCAGTTTTACAGTATTGAGGGCGATCTCGCAATTACATTTGTTTACTTTTCTACTTTAATTACCACACACGGTACTGTCAACCCGACTTGTGGTCATTTTACTACTCACAGTGTAGTAACAAATTTTGTATACAAAACCCCAACATACCGAGGATAATTGTAGAATACAAATACTCAATCACTACGAATTATAATTTAAAACAATTGAGGTTTTGTGAAAACAGTTTGCAAAAAGGGAGGATTACTCACATTGCTAATTTAGGTTTTCCTATGTGATTTCCTGGTGATTATCTATTAATTACACAATGCACACGCGTTAGTATTATAACCCAATATTTACATTAGTTATACCCTCCCCGAGACAGAACTCCAACGACTACGTCGGGCAGAACCTCGACAGCCGTTACGGAGCACTAGATCAAACGGGCAGCGTATCTAATACGTAACCGGGGGTTATGATACTTACAACGAGGCAGAACTTCGTTATTTAGGGGGTATAATGTCCGATATTATATTTGTTATGTAGAAATATTGAGAGAGAGATCGAAGAAATGAACGAATTGGACTGAAGGCCGATGGCCTTCATTTATAGGGCTGCTTCGGCAGTCCCTCACGCCCCGCGTGGAACTCAAAGGGGGCTTACGCGCCCCGCGAGCTAGGGTGGGTAGGCCCTAGCTTGGTCCGGTCACCCCACTACCCTTGACACGATTGTGCCACGTGGCGGCATAGGGTTTCGTCTCGTAGCCAAGCGCTCGCGGCCCGCGTAAGACCAAGGCTAGGTCTTCGCGGCCCGCCAGAGACTAAAAAATCTGATTTTTAATTAATTTTAATAAAAATAAAGGTATTTTGGGCCATTTCTCGTATACGGGGTTTATTTTAGGACGTATAGGGATATTCTAAATATATTAGGGGTGTCGGAAATATTTTTGGAGGGTTGTTATATCCTCCCCACCTTATTTTAGAACTCGTCCTCGAGGTCTACTGGAACAGGTGTGGATATTTCCTCTGCATTTCTGATTCAAGCTCCCAAATGTATTCTGGTCCTCTTTTGGAGTCCCATTTCACTTTGACTAGAACTAATCTCTTGTGTTTGAGGTTCTTGACTTTCTTGTCTTCGATTTGTAAAGGCCTTTCTACAAACTTAAGCTTTTCGTTTACCTCTATATCCTTAAGAGGCACTACTAGTTATTCATCGGCTAAGCACTTTTTGAGATTACATACATGAAATACATCATTTATTCCTGCCATTTCCTCTGGCAGTTGTAGCTGATAGGCTACAGGTCCTATTCTTCTAATAATCTCAAAATGTTCAACATACCTGGGGCTTAGCTTTCCCCTTTTGATGAATCTTACCACTCCTTTCCAAGGAGAGACTTTTAATAACACCTTATCGCCTACCTGGAATTCCAACGGCTTTCGCCTGTTGTCAGCATAACTCTTCTGTCGATCGTGTGCTGCTTTTAGTCGTTCTTTGACTTGAATAATCTTGTCCGTTGTTTCCTGTACTATTTCTGGTCCAGATAGTTGCTTTTCTCCAATCTTTGCCCACAGACTAGAGTTCAGCACTTTCGTCCATAAAGTGCTTCGAATGGTGCAACATTGATACTGGTATGATAGCTGTTATTGTAGGAAAATTCTATTAATGGTAAGTGATCGTCCCAATTTCCTCCGAAATCAATTACACAAGCTCTAAGCATATCTTCCATTGTCTGAATTGTCCTTTCGCTTTGTCCATCCGTTTGAGGATGATAAGCGGTGCTTAGATTTAGCTTGGTTCCCATTGCTTTTTGGAAACTTGTCAAAAAATGAGAGGTAAAACGGCCATCCCTATCAGAAACAATTGATAAAGGAATTCCATGTAATGAAACTATTTCATTTACATATAACTTAGCTAACTGTTCCATACTGAAGGTTTCCTTCATTGGTAAGAAATGAGCTGACTTAGTTAGTCTGTCTACAATCACCCAGATTGTATCATTACCTTTTCTTGTTTTGGGTAATTTGGTAACAAAATCCATTGTTATCAATTCCCATTTCCAAACCGGAATTTCTAACTGCTGCAACAAACCTGAGGGTTTCTGATGTTCAGCTTTAACCTGTGAACATGTTAGACACTTGGCAACATAAGCTGCTATATCCTTTTTCATTCCTATCCACCAGAAGTTCTTTCTTAAATCCTGATACATCTTGTCATTTCCAGGATGCATCGTATACTTAGACTTATGGGCTTCTTCTAATATACGGTGGTGTAGGTTTCCTAATTTGGGTATCCACATCCTTTTCTTATGGAATCTCCAAATTCCATCTGTTCCTTGTTCTAATTTCTTAATCATTCCTTTTAATTTCTCAGTATCATCCTTGATTACTGATTCTTGTGCTTTTCTAATCTGTTCATTTAAATCTACTTATAGATTTAATTTAAGAGAACATACTCATTTTGGCTTTTCGTGATACTTTCGGCTTAAAGCATCGGCTACTACGTTAGCTTTTCCTACATGATACTGGATATTACAATCATAATCACTAAGAATCTCCATCCAGCGTCTTTGTCTCATGTTTAACTCTTTTTGCCCGAAAACATACCTTAAACTCTTATGATCGGTGAAAATGGTAAACTTACTACCGTAAGGGTAATGTCTCCAAATTTTCAGGGAAAAAATTATAGCTCCTAATTCTAAATCATAGGTTGAATAAATTTCTTCATGATTCTTAAGTTGTCTAGAGACGTAAGCTATAACCTTTTGGCATTGCATCACAACACATCCATAACCTAACTTAGAAGCGTCACAATAGATTACAAAGTCTTCTGTTCCTTCTGGTAACGCTAGTATGGGTGCGTTGGTTAATTTTTGCTTAAGAATTTTAAAGGCTTCTTCTTGTTTTGGTCCCCATTCAAACTTAACAGACTTATAGGTTAACTTTGTTAAGGGAATGGCTATTTTAGAAAAATCTCGAATAAATCTTCTATAATAACCGACCAATCCTAGGAAACTTCTAACCTCGGTTGGTGACTCAAGGGTTTTCCATTTAGTAATTGCCTCAATCTTTGTGGGATCCACATGGATTCCTTCATGGTTGACTAAAGCTTTTCTTTAGTAAATTTAAGAATTGTGCATAAAGCTTTTCTTTTCTCAGCAAATTTAAGAGTGCATGCAGATGCGCTGCATGTTCCTCTTTACTCTTAGAATAAATGAGAATATCATCTATAAAAACAATTATGAATTTATCCAAATATGGCTTACAAATTCGGTTCATCATGTCCATAAATGCGGCTGGGGCATTGGTTAAATCAAATGGCATGACAGTAAATTCATAATGGCCATACCTTGTTCTAAATGCGGTCTTAGGAATGTCCTCTTCCTGTACCTTTAATTGATGAAACGCGGTCTTAGGAATGTCCCCTAATCACCCGGGAACGGGCGGCCGCGAGATCAGATTCAGTGGTATCGGTGTTTATCATTATTTGGCAACGGAAATTACATCAGGACCGTAGTTAGGAAATATTTTATCAGAGTAAAATACCACATTTTTCATTAATAAATATATTGGGATAAACCTAAGTTTTCATTACACACTTATTTATAGGGATAAACCCTATTTTATGGAAATAAAACAACTTCTTTATTTAGGTAACTTTTATAGCCACTTTTCCAAGCCTACAGTGCTGTCCAGCTGGCTTCTGTTTGGCTTTCACATTTTGTTACCTGAAACGCGTTTAAAAACATTTTGTCAGTGGAAAATACTGGTGAGTGAATCCAGTTTAATCAAGACAGGTTTTATCAGTTTTAGAGTATTGAGGGCGATCTCGCAATTACATTTGTTTACTTTTCTACTTTAATTACCACCAACGGTACTGTCAACCCGACTTGTGGTCATGTTACTACTCACAGTGTAGTAACAAATTTTGTATACAAAACCCCAACATACCGACGATAATTGTAGAATACAAATACTCAGTCACTACGAATTATAATTTAAAACAATTGAGGTTTTATGAAAACAGTTTGCAAAAAGGAAGATTACTCACATTGCTAATTTAGGGTTTTCCTTTGTGATTTCCTGGTTATTATCTATTAATTACACAATGCACATGCGTTAGTATATTATAACCCAATATTTACATAAGTTATACCCTCCCCGAGACAGAACTCCAACGACTACGTCAGGCAGAACCACGACAGCCGTTACGGAGCACTCGATCAATTGGGCAGCGTATCTAATACGTAACCGGAGGTTATGATACTTACAATGAGGCAGAACTTCGTTATTTAGGTGGGTATAATGCCCGATATTATATTTGCTATGTAGAAATATTGAGAGAGAGATCGAAGAAATGAACGAATTGGACTGAAGGCCGATGGCCTTCATTTATAGGGCTGCTTCGGCAGTCCCTCGCGCCCCGTGTAGAACTCAAAGGGGGCTTACGCGCCCCGCAAGCTAGGGTGGGTAGGCCCTAGCTTGGTCCGGTCACCCCACTAGCCTTGACACGATTGTGCCACGTGGCGGCACAGGGTTTTGCCTCGTAGCCAAGCGCTCGCGGCCCGCGTAAGACCAAGGCTAGGTCTTCGCGGCCCGCCAGAGACTAAAAAATCTGAATTTTAATTAATTTTAATAAAAATAAAGGTATTTTGGACCATTTCTTGTATACAGGGTGTATTTTAGGACGTATAGGGATATTATAAATATATTAGGGGTGTCGGAAATATTTTTGGAGGGTTGTTATAGACAAAAACAAGCACAATTCACTTTAAGCGCCAAAGTATATTTTTCTTAGTGAGCAAATTGCAAAGTTTATATTGAAACACATCACACACATATTAGAATGAGAGACTCTAACTATACTTATAAGACCTACCCAACACACACTTTTAAGTTATTTAATTCGTTTTCTATTGTGGAGTTCAATTATTTAAAAAAAGGGTAGTAAGGATGAAACCTGTAAGTTCATGTAAACAACGTTTTGCTATAATTTTCTCAATTATGAAAACAATAATAGCCACTTTTAGGATTGGTTCGTAATTTTAGAAAACTATAAAATTATTAAGTGTTAACTAATATAATCTCCAAATCATAGAATATGGGTTTGATCCGTAAATTATGTAGGCCTAAAAGCATTAAAATTAAATGATATTTAATTAAATATTCTATGGAGCTTTTTAGCCTTTTCCTTGTTCTAAATTGATTAATTAATATATTAAAGAATTCTATCTATTTGACTTACTTGAGAAAGAATCACTAGTGTGATTAAATTATTTTAGTCAACACTTACTTTCACCATTATTATATTAATGATTTGTCTGATAACATTGTTGATAAGCCCATCAAGAAATTTAGAATATGGGGTATGGTTTGGATAGTCCTCAAAGGGACCATCCGCTACGTAGGCGCCAACTCAGCAATGGTGAAGGACCATCCCCTTGGGGACTACCCAAGGGTGTGAAAGACTACCCACATAATATAATATATAATCTATATATATATATATAAATGAGATGGATTTGGGCCATGTGGCATGTGATTTTGGACATTTTTGCTGATGTGGCAACCTTTGGTGGAGGTGGATTTTGAGTTTAGGAGGGAATCATTCTAAATACACACAATGTGTTCTTGGACGCGGGATCCGTTTTTAAATGGGTTGGATTTTGTTGTTTTCGGGTAAATCACAATAGCCTAAACGGATCCGTTATATATCACATTCACGCTTTACTTTTTCTCCAAACCCTAAATGAGAGCGTGCATCCTGTTCTTCTGTCGGCGATTAAGATCTCCTCTCTTCGTTGTGACCTAAATTCATCTTCTTGATTATCTCAACAACATCTACTATTTCGAATGTTATTAACATCATTGTTCGATTCTTTTTTTCTTATTCTTCTTTCACACGCTTATTCTCCACAAACCCTAGAAACCAAAACCTATGAACAATCGAAGCTTTCTGAACCATTGTATTTCTTAGAGATTGAGGAGTATTTCAACAATCAAGTTTCCATTCTCTCTTAAAACTCTAATTGCTTACGTCGTTTTTCTCTCTGCAGGAAGAGAGATGTGATCTTCATCATTCTCATGGCTGGAGGACGGTTGCGACCACCGATGGGATCACCATCAATGATGTTACAGATTCGGCGATCTAAAATCGTTGTTTCCATGATTGCGATACATAATTGAAGAACAGATCAATCTTTATTTCTAATTGAAACCCTAACTTTCAAAAAACGATTCTGATTCCATCGATCTTGCCTAAATCCCATTCACGAATTCTGATTCAAGCTATCTTTTGTTTGTTTGTTTACAGTTCTAGGGTTTCGTGTTCAAGTTGCTATATCTGATACCTGTATGGTCTGAGTTAATAACGATGGTACAAGGAAGGATGAAGGTGTTAATGTTTTCAATTCTTCACTCCAATGTTAGTTTATCTTACAATATCTTGCTTTGTTTCAACTTCGTTTTACCGATTTTATATTAAGATTAAGGCTACATTGATTTGTTTATATTATTGTTTATTTTTGTTCAGATTACATCTATTGAGAATTTTTGTGTATGACCTTCAAGTAAGTTGTGAGCTTCGTTCTTGGTGCGGCGGGATGTTAAAGGCTTTTTGGTGCAATGATTTTGGCTCTTGATGTTAAGGTACGATTTTGATAATGTTTGTTGAGATTACACACTGGCTGTTAAAGACTTTTGGTGCAATAATTGTTATGCCATTATGTATGATTTGTTGAACATTTGTCTATGGTTTTAGATGCTAATTTGTAGACGTTTTTCTCTGGGTTTGCTAGACGTTCGTTATTGTATTTTAAGGAATATACCCAGTTGATAATATGAAGAACATGGAAAAAACTAATCGTTATTCTGTTGTGCAATTTTTAAGGGGTTGGTTTGTGCACGTAAGGTGTTTGATGAAAGTCTTGATTGAGGATTTTTAAAATGGACAAGTTGAAATCATGAAAAAAGTGGATTCTCTGTGTGTAATGATGTTATCCAGTTTGACGGTTTATTGTGTTTGTTGGGGATTTTGAGCTTAATTATGACAAGTTGAACTCATGAAAAAAGTTGATTCTCTGTGGCTAATCTTGCTTTTTTTTTCTTAAAAAATTAATATTGCTTATAATTTTTTATATGCAAGAAAATCCGGCATTAGAATGTTGTGCAGTTCATATGAGCATGTACCGAACCTTCAAACCTGTGCATTGTAACATGTAAATCTTGAATACACTTTGTGCTTGCACGAACTTATGATAAAGGTTCAATATTAACCCAGCTGCAATAAATAATTTGATTTAATTTCTTAAATTTTTAACCCAGCTGTCCCAATTTACTAAATACCACTAAATTTATTAAATACCATTACAAAAGATTCCAATTTACTAACTTTTTTTTTTTTGAAAGGTTAACTTCATTAAAAAAAAAAAGCTGCTGTCGTAGTCAAATTATCTCACTATTGTACAGGTACTCCATTGTCCCTTTCTTCTATCTTTTGGTTTGCTGTAGTTAAACTATTGTAGAGGCTAATTTTGTGTTTATATGCCATAATGATACTGGCGGTATGCGACTGCATGCATTTTTCCTTTTTTTTTTTTTTTAAGTTGCTAAAATTTATAGTGATTTGGGTTTGAAGTGCAGGAATGATTTTTTGAAGAGTGTGGTACTAGACTTTACAAGAAAAACATGATGAAATTGATAGCCTGGCCCACAAGCAGGTTTGATGGATCCTCTATAACACGGTAAGATCCTAAGTAGCTCAGCTTGGGTTTTTTTTGGGTTTAAAATTTGGGCCTTCTCTTGGATGTTATGGGTAAAATAGTCAAAAGTCTGACCCCGATTTATACAAAATTTATATATTCTGACCCGTTAACAGTTAGACATGTTTACTCTTGATTTTTTTCTTCTACATGAGTAAATTTTGAAGATACAATAGATGTTGTTATATACGTATTTGAAAAACTAAAATTTATGTTTTATCTTATGCATTTATGGTATTTCAATTTATCCTATGCATTTGTTGTGCCATTTCTTTTCTATTAAGCAACTACAGCAACTTTGGTAAAGAAAGTGAAACATGGTTGACCAAATTGTAATCAAACTAAATTAGAGTCAGAGTGTTTCGTGTCAGATTATGTCTGGTAAATAGTTACAATAGTTTTGGATTTTTGCTCAATTATAAGTAAAGTTTAGTTTGAAGTACAACTCAGTTACGGGTAAATTGACATATTTGAATTGGATATAACATTTTATATTTGATTATTTCCACTTTTTTTAGGCTATCAACAACTTATCAAAGACAAAGCACAAGGATCTGGTTAAAAAGGTGAAAGTCGATTACAAGTAGCCTCAAAAATTATATATACACATATAAAAGCGGGAAAAATATATTAATAGTCTTAAAAGATCAGTCAGGTTTCAGGTTTCTACGAAGGCCACCTGGCACTTGGGCAGGGACAATTTGAAAAAGCGAAGCCGACGTGGAAAGTTGTATACAAATCTTTGACCTAATAAGCAGTGTCATACTGTCATTAGCTCACTAATATGAGGGTTCCCAGTGGTCTAACCCACTCAATAAAAACCGGCATATAAAAATTGTAAACTGATGAAAGCTCAAATATACAGGCTTACACACTTTGTCTGGTACACAGGTTTAGTACTTTAATTATTGACATGTTCAGCTAATTTTCTTATATTCTAACAGCTTATATGAAATTTAGAATGTATCTTAATCAGGTTATGTATCTTTAACAAGTATGTGTAGCCTACCAAAGTACCAATAATGAACTATGCTACTTTCGTTGATCTTATTAAGCTTAATGACGGTGGTTCGTTGATTCAGTTGGCTGCAAATCTACCTAACCCAGTCAATTTTGGGTTGATGAACTATTCATGTTAGGGCTTCGGTGGTGCAAATATGCCTAACACAGGCCCTGATTCACCCTACACTAATGACCAAATGAGGGTACACCATAACAAAATGCACTGCACTTCATATAATTCTATACCATATGTATTCTAAGTTCTAAACCTCTTTGTTATGCATAGGCTGTCTTCAAGTTGATTGTATCTTCCTTTGAGGATTTATCTGACTGGTCTAGCCGATCTTAAAACAAGCGAGCCTCAATTCTTGAAACTGTTTCCAAAGTTAGATGATGTGTCATAATGCTCGATCTTGAATGTGACGAGCTTATCGTGAAAATGTTTGATCATTTTCTAAATGCAGTAAGGTGTGCTAATGTACTATAGTATAAAAAATTAACTAAATATACTATTTTTTTTTTACTTATATGTATTTTTAATTGTATATCTACTTTGTTATTAGAGTAAACTTACGTTTTGCTTCTTGTGGTTTGGTCGTTTTAATGGTTTTGCCACAATCATTTAAAAACGGTCATTTTCCTCCAATTGTTTAACTATGTTTTTTTCTCATTTCGTGGGTGGACTAACACACAAATATTAGAGATGAGGTGGTTATCGACAGTTATATCGCAAAGAGGAATCTACTTGATGTTGTTTTGGTTGTCTCCTGCGATTGTAGCGTGGGTGACATCTTATACATGTTATTACATTGGAATTCCGCTTGATGCCAGCAATGTATTCACGTTTCTGGCAACGATTCAGATCATTCAAGAGCCGCTGATACTGCAGCTGTATTTATAGAAGCAAGGGTGGCGCTAACACGTATTCTTAAGTTTTTGGAGGCACCCGAGTTGCAAAAAGAACGAAAGAAGCATGTAACCGTTGGACACCAATCGCTAATATCAATGCTGACGCTGGTCTCTTAGAACATTCGACGGATGCAAGTTAGTCTCTTACTGACTATGCATATTATTTTTTTCATTTCAAATATTTTTAAATGATTTTGGGTGATTTTATAGATATGCAAGGACAAAGAAGCGAAGCCTCAAGTGTGGGAATATGTCGAACCTTTAAAAGGGTATGGCGGTTGAATCTTTACACCATAGAAGATGAAGGCCCTGGTTTGGGTTATCATACTGAGATTGAAGGCCCTGGAGTTATATCACACAGATCAATTAATTACGTTTGAAAACATGTCTTTTAATTTATTAATGACATAATTAGATTATAAATTGATTTTTTCTGCCCGGGAAGTTCCCGGGTTATAAAGATTCACAACTACATGGTATATTTTTATTAATTAATATATATAGATGTATATTTATTTTTTAGATATAAAGATTCACAACCCGGGAGTATTCCCGGGTGATAACATTATTACAATATATCTAATACAAGTAGGGAGGATTTACCTTGGGGATCATATACATTATTACAATACTGAGCATCAACAACATTTTTTGTGGTATTTGGAAATAGATCATCGTATCAATTCAAAACATTGCATGGATGGATCATGTATTTGTAATAAACGATTTTCAGTTTTTAAATGGTTTTATATTTTTAAGTATTAATATAGCAAATAAGTCTCTATAATTGTTGCTGACTTTAATTTATGTAACAATAGATTTGTTGGCTTGCTGGTGGTCAATGATAAGGATTTAAGCTCAATGAAGAGTGTAACAACCCGCACATTCGTGCGTTGTTACTACTCGTTATACTCGTTACGCCTAGCACCAGAGATTCGGATCATAATGTAACTATATCGCATAAATCGCTAAATCGCAGTATTTTCGCATATTACACATACTTTATCGCTATCACATCACATCGCACTTGCTGGCAACCACGAAGACGTCAAGCGAGGACCAATTCTACCCTCCTTGATAACTGTGATGTGTCGCAGTGCAACTCATTACTCAAAACACACATTAACGTTCACGTTGACAGGGAGTGAGGACCTACTCTACCCTCCTCGATGACCGTGAAGCGTCGCAAGAAATCGCATATTCGAAACCCGGTTAAGTGTATCACAGCTATTGAAATATGGATACGTAAATACGGCCCCTTGTGATTAAATATATATATATAATAACAGTAATAATGACTAAATATAGGAAACGCGTACCCAAGACTATCGCAACGCTCGAAACGATGAAATTCTCCGCACCGAAGACCCAACCGGAATGGCCATCCGAACGGATAGGCCATCCGAACGGATTGCCATCCGAACGGATGGGCCATCCGAACGGATGAGCCATCCGACCCAACACACCAAACCTCCTCTACCCTTCTCTCATGCCTATAAATAGCCTGTCACTTCACTTGAACAGTGATGTGACAGCTCCCACTCGACCAGCACGCTCTTGGACCCTTTTTCTCTCGATTTCTCGCGATTCCGGTAAGATCTCAACCTAAATCTTGTACTTCTATGATCTACACACAAATCTACACCTTTCTATCTTTTAAAACTCAACTTTTAACCGTGAAATCTACTGATTTGAGGAGTTTAAAGATGATGTCATTGAGAGTTCATATGAACTTCAAAACGTGACCTCATTTCACCACAAACAACTCAGATCTGAGCGATTTCCACATGTTTTACAACAATCTCACCTAAAATCTATGCATCTAATCAAAGTATTGTGTGATTTCGGGTTAAACATGGAAAAACCGTCAAGAACGGCCAGATCTGATGGAACGGGGTGGTTCGCGGCCGTTAGAACGGGTCGGAACTGATGTAATTCCATTTGTTAAAAACAATGTCACAACGTTTCAGTAAAACCACCTGTGATCTTCCCAAAAACCATCATGAACGGTTGATCAGGACGTTGGAACGGACTATTGCCAACCAACCGGACAAGCCCATCCGACCGGACAAGCCCATCCGACCGGATATAGTCATCCGATCAGATAAGCCCATCCGACCGGATAGCTCATCCGACCGGATATAGTCATTCAACCAAATAAGCTCATCCGATCGGATATCTCATCCGACCGGATATAGTCATTCAACTAGATAAGGGTCATCCGACCAGGTTAGCTCATCTGACCGGAGATGGTCATTCGACCAGGTGTGGTCATCCGACTGGATAGGCACATCCGACCGGAATGACATCCGATCGGATTGGCTCTAGGCCGTTTACTCGACCCCTCGCGTTTAGCACACTTACGATACCCTTCGATGTTCAGGCTAACTCAGACGCGCTCTCAACCGATCCAATCAAGTTGTGTCCTCGCTAAATACGCACTGTGAGTATACTCGAACCCCCTTTTAATCGCATTTTGGGGTGTAACATACGTTCCTAATAAATCAAACTTATCAAACGAATTATTCAATCGATCTACTTATCACTTGCGAATAACTGTTATGCATATTTATACGTGATGCTGGTTACATATGCGTTAGGACTCATACTCGCGAGGTCCCACCTTAACTAGTATAGTACTATAGCACCCGACGGGGTCTAGTTAGGATGAATAGCAATCGCAATCGCAGCTCGAGTGACTTAGCTGGTAGTATTTGTCTTATGTGCATATATGTCGAGGTGTCTCGTTTATGTATTTGGTAATTAGCAACACTTTTAACTATTTTATCGCTACACTATTAAACTTGTATACTCACCAATACTTTTGTATTGACGTTGTTTTAACGTATGTTGCAGGTTAGATCGCTATCTACAACAAATCAAGCTAGGAAGTCTAGAAACTCGCCTAAAAATCTAGGTTGTCGGATTTGTATTGTTCGAGAGGACAAGAAATCTGTGATAACTTATGTGATTGTATTATTTGTTAGTATGGGATAACGAATGTAATAAATATTATTGCAAGATAATTGTTATGGATTCTCTTGAGCAATCTGATTTGCCTAGTGCCGTGCCCCGATGATTCCGCCATCGGTTGGGGTGTGACAAAGAGCAAGTTACTAACTTGCTAAGTGATGAGGAGACGTGGATAGTGGATAGAAGAAGTTGAAAAGCTTGAAAACACTTTGTATTTAACAACTGAATGGGATACGGTTGTGAGGCATATATCGTTTTATTTGTGATGCATTTAGTTTTATGTCTTTTCTTCATTTATAAATTATAATTGTATTTAACTTTGTAAGTAATTTCATTTATATTTTGTTAAGTGTCGGTAAGGGCTGACAAGTGACAATGTTAAGTGACAATTAAAATGTTGGGTCTTATGTAAGATGATAAGTATTGCAAGTATCTAAGTTAATTGATTTTCTTTTTACCATTTTTTATTGTTTTCATACTTCTTTAGTGGCATATTAATTCATTAATAATAATAATAATAATAATAATAATAATAATAATAATAATAATAATAATAATAATAAACTTTCAATAATTCATATTTTTTTAATAAATTAATATATTTATCTCGCTACACATCGTACATTTTAAATAAATCTTTACATTTATTGTTTACATAATTTAAGTGGTCTAAACCGAGAAGTTCTCAATAAGCTTTAATTCGTCCTCCAGAACGACATGTTGGGGTTCCAGTAATTTAAGATTATTTTTAATAATCATGTAAACCAATATGATCAAGTTTGTTTTTTTCTTATATTTGATAAGTATTTTTAATTTTGCAGACGTTAACGCTAAATTAATATACCTTATTCGTCATGCATTATTCATTTTAAAAAAATATATACCGTTTTATTTAATAAAATTTAAATATCCCAACCGCGAGTATTTGCGGGTGATAACCTAGTATATAATAAAGAGGAGAGAGAGAAGTCAGAGGGGAGAGAGGGAGGGGGCCCACCATTTTGCATCGTCGCCTCCGTCTTGCAGACGCCGAGAGTGACGCGACGCAGCCTAGGGGGCGGTGTGGGACGCCGAGGACGAGCCGTGACAGGGGGAGAAGACCCCCATACCGCACGGTCTTACTATCTAAACAACACTAGTATATAATTCTATATATTATATAAATTCATATTAGATAGTGCTTTATTTTGTTTTGTTTTGTTTTTTTGCTTTTATGCTTTTTGGATTAATTATATAGGGTACGGTTTATGCGAGAACCACCTTTATTGCGAGAACCGCAAGAATCAATATGAACACAACAAAATAAACTCACTACACCATCACCCAAAACCTAAAAAAAAAACCTAACCTCCACCCCACCCCCCAAAAACCTAAAAAAACCTAACCCCCAACCCCCAAAAACCTACCCCCCCCCCCACCCAAGTTAAATGCTAAAAACTAAACCATAAAGCTAAACCCCTCAAAAACATAAAAAAATCTAAAAAACACACAATTTTTTTAATATTTTTTATGAAGAAAAGTAGCGATTTTTTTAATAAAAAGTATTAAAAAATTGTATGTTTTTTTTGGATTTTCTATGTATTTTTGATTGTGTTCACATTGGTATAACGGATCTCTCCTATATATATATATATATATATCAGTAGGGTATAACCTATATGTGAAATTTATCATTTCTAACCATACTATGCACCGAAGGGGCATTTTGGTAATTTCACTTAAGGTTTAAAGGTCAAATCTGGAAATCTGAGCTTAAAACTTTGGCTTACTGCTAAAGTATAGAAATTCACTTAAAACATCAGTAGGTATCAAGTCTTATATATCTAAAATGGTTTTAACACATACTATGCGCTAAAAACGCGTAAAAAGGCGATTTTTGAGCTCTTTCTGGGTTTTATTAGAAAGGCTGATATTTTTATTATTCCAGAAGGCTTAAAATGTTCTATTTATCATATTAGATCAGTAGAAAAAGGTTTGGTATCAAAAGGTTTGGTAAAACTCATTTTATAGCCTAAAAGGGTAAAACCGACAACTACCGAATTAAGCTTAGAACTCTAGGTTATGTTCAGCCTAAAAATAAATAAAAATCTCCAAAAATCCCAAAATATTATTTTATATCAGTGGGTAAAAAGTTTGGTATAAAAAATCGGGTTTAGATAGGCTATATGTTAATTACGCCATTTAATTACTAAAAAGCTTTCTAATTACGCTATTGAGCGTAACTCTTAATCTAAACCTCAAACTAATATCAAATTTTAGGTACAAGTTTATAAACCAGTAACTAAGGTTTCTATTCTTTTACTTTTTCAAAAATCACGTTTTAAGATCATATGGGCATAATAGTCAACATTTAGGCATTTAACGGAAATATGCATATGAATCGGATAACTAATGAACCAAGTTGTATAATCACAGAGGGTTATACTTATATGAAACCTGGTCCAAATAAAGCTCTAAGGCATTTATAAACTATGCTCTAATGGGTCAGAACTGAAAGTCAAAGCAAAAGTCTACTTTTGCGACTTTTGGTTCCGAACCGAGCTTAAACTGAAAATTGTCGAGTTGAACATGTTTAGACATGTTCTTACATTAATTACCAAGTTATATTAATGACAAAACAGGTTGCATAGCTTCTACATTGCTAATTATTCATTAATTTGAAAATAAGTTTTCTGTTGACTTTTTAAGATTAACTTTGACTCGACAATTGACCTAGTTAGAGTGGGAATCAGAGGGTGCCCTTTTAAGGGTTTGTTGCCCATATAATTACCAACTCATAGGTACTTTCAATTTGAAATTTGACTGGACAAATTAAGATTAATGACGAAGTCAAATCTTAATTACGACGGTTTGACTTTACGCTAATTAACTAAGCAAAACTGAATTAAGGAAGCTTACAATAGTCCTAATCACGACTAGTGACTCCTAGGAAGGGTGCTTGAGCTCCAAAATTCTCCAGAAGTGAAGTTGTGAGAGTTTCAAGTGAGTGTGCTCAAAGTTGCAACATTGGAGCTCCTTATATACCCATTTTGATGCAACAAGATCATTCCAACAAAGTCTATGGATGTTCCCTGATCATCCCAAGTGTCCCTAGGCCCTTAAAAACCATCAAACAAGCCCATAGAATCGAAAAACAAGCTTCTAAGTCGGTGCAACTTGCTGGAACAGGCAGCTGCCAAGTTTTTCTGCATCTGGGCACCTTAGGCGCCCTGCGTAAGGACCCCTTGAGGGCTTACGCGCCCGGTATCGTTCCTCCATCTGGTTTCCAAGTTTGCCATAATTGCACTTTTGGCCCCTGGTCCTTCCAAACTTGATTTTAACATGGTTTCTTGCACTTTTAACCCCCAAACTTTACTTTTAAGGACCCCAAGTCATAAACCAACTTTGTTAAGTCCCCGGTTATTCATACAATCACCGAAAAGTCTTAAATTTCAACGTTGACGCTTTTAACCCCTCGCATACGAATATTGCCATAACTTTCTCATACTTTATCGAAACCTTGTGAAATTTTTATCACTTATTCTAGTGAGCATATTTAATCGTTACAAAGCTTCGGGTTTGCTAAAAGATCACTCAGAGGTATACTTTAAATATGTTGACACTTTTAACCCCTGTAGTTTGTAATTTCTCACTTTCTTTCACAATTAGCTTCGTATGATCCATGATTCATCCGTTTAAGGGTATAAACATCGTGTAGGGTTATTGAAAGATATATTTATCCATTGTTGACACTTTGAACCCTTTTATTCACATACTTTCCTTGTTTGTCAACTTTAGTCCTTCTAAAGTAATCTTTTACACGCTTAAAGCTCATGACACGTGTCGATACATTATTGGACATAAATTTTCGAGGTGTTACATCCTCACCCCCTTAAAAGAAATCTTGACCTCGAGATTTACTGGAACAAATGAGGGTATTTTTCTTTCATTGTGGACTCTACCTCCCACGTGTACTTGGGACATCTGCGGGCATCCCATTTGACCTTTACGATTGGCACATGCTTCCTTCGAAGCTTCTTAACCTGTCGATCCTCAATCGACAAAGGTTTTTCCACAAATTTCAAACTCTCATCTATATGCACATCCATATGTGGTATGACTAGCGATTCATCAGCTAGACATTTCTTTAGATTGCAGATGTGGAATACATTGTGAATACCACTGAGCTCTTCTGGTAAATTTAACTTATAAGCCACTGCTCCTACACATTCGATGATCTCGAATGGTCCTATATACCTTGGGCTTAACTTACCTTTCTTACCAAATCGCATCACTCCCTTCCAGGGTGATACTTTAAGTAGAACCTTATCACCAACCTCAAACTTTAGAGGTTTTCGCCTTTTATCAGCATAACTTTTCTGCCTATCTCTGGCAGCTTTCAGACGGTCACGAATTTGGATAATCTTGTCCATCGTTTCAAGGACTATATCGGGTCCTGATAACTGAGCTTCTCCTTCTTCTGCCCAACAAATAGGCGTTCTGCATTTTCTACCATATAATGCCTCAAAAGGCGCAGCCTTAATACTAGTATGGTAGCTATTGTTATAGGAGAACTCGATCAATGGCATGTGGTTATCCCAATTACCACCTAAGTCAATCACACATGCACGAAGCATGTCTTCCAAAGTTTGGATGGTACGCTCACTCTGCCCGTCCGTCTGAGGATGGTAAGCCGTACTAAAATTTAAGCGTGTGCCCAAAGATTGTTGGAGACTTTTCCAAAAATGTGATGTGTATCTGGTATCTCTATCAGAGATAATTGACACTGGTATGCCATGCAGAGATACAATCTTATCTACGTACAATTGGGCTAACATGTCGGAGCTATAAGTCTCCTTAATGGGTAGGAAATGTGCTGACTTAGTCAGTCTATCTACTATCACCCATATAGTATCATTTCCTTTCTTTGTCTTTGGAAACTTGGTGATAAAATCCATTGTCACCATTTCCCACTTCCATGTGGGAAGTTCAGGCTGTTGTAGTAAACCTGACGGCTTCTGATGTTCAGCTTTGACTTGCGCACACGTCAAACATTTAGCTACATAGGCAGCTATAGACTTCTTCAAGCCTATCCACCAATAGTTTGCTTTCAGATCCTGGTACATCTTGTCAGCTCCAGGATGAATGGAATATTTAGAACTGTGGGCTTCCTGGAGGATAACATCCTGAAGTCCTCCATAAATTGGAACCCATATTCGTCCATTTAACCTCAGGATTCCATCCTTGCCATAGGATAACTGTTCTTCAGTTACTCCTAGCCTTTCATCAGGATTGTTAGCTTCTAATACAGCTTCCTTCTGTGCAGCTAACAACCTTTCATTCAAACCATTCTTTATCTCAATGCTCTTGGCATTGATTCTTATAGGCTTCATTATTTCCTTTCGACTTAAGGCATCGGAGACTACATTCGCCTTGCCAGGATGGTATCTTATCTCACAATCATAATCATTCAAAGTTTCCATCCACCGTCGCTGCCTCATGTTCAAATCCTTCTGATTGAACAGATGTTGAAGGCTTTTGTGATCAGAATAGATCACACACTTGGTACCATACAAGTAATGCCTCCACAGTTTAAGTGCAAATACCACGGCACCCAACTCTAAGTCGTGGGTGGTGTAGTTCTTCTCGTGCACCTTTAACTGTCGAGAAGCATAGGCAATGACCTTGCCTTTCTGCATGAGCACACATCCCATACATGTGTGCGATGCATCACAATATACTACAAATTCATCAATTCCATCAGGCAATATCAACACAGGTGCATTGCTTAACTTTTGCTTAAGGATGTCAAAGGATTCCTGCTGCTTAGGGCCCCAGTCAAACTTAATATTCTAACGTGTCAACGGACTTAAAGGCGCAACAATCCTTGAGAAATTTTCAATAAATCGCCTATAATATCCTGCTAAACCTAGGAAGCTACGAATCTCTGTAGGCGTCTTTGGCTCTTGCCAATTCATGACAGCTTCAACCTTAGCGGGATCCACTTGGATACCACGCTCACTAACGACATGTCCAAGAAATTGGACTTCACAAAGCCAAAATTCACACTTTGAAAACTTGGCAAGAGCTTTTCCTGTTGAAGCAGTTTCAGAATGCAACGGAGATGCTTCTCATAGTCAGCTTGGCTCTTTGAGTAAATGAGAATGTCATCAATGAAGACGAAGACGAATTTATCTAGGTAAGGTTTACAGACGCGATTCATGAGATCCATGAATGCTGCAGGTGCATTAGTGAGCCCAAAAGGCATCAATAGGAACTCGTAATGACCATAACGAGTCCTAAATGCAGTCTTGTGTACATCTTCATCTTTAACCTTCAACTGATGATAGCCCGACCTCAAATCAATCTTAGAAAAGTAACTTGCCCCTTGTAGCTGATCGAACAGATCGTCGATCCTGGGCAAAGGATATCTATTCTTGATAGTAACTTTGTTAAGCTCGCGATAATCGATGCATAGACGCATCGATCCATCCTTCTTCTTTACGAACAGGATTGGCGCTCCCCAAGGAGACGAACTAGGTCTAATAAAACCTTTGGCCAGCAAATCATCTAGTTGTGTCCTTAACTCCTTCATTTCCATTGGTGCCAACCTATAAGGCGCTCTCGCAACAGGCGCTGCTCCAGGGATGATGTCAATTCTGAATTCTACTTGCCTATCTGGTGGCAAACTAGGTAGTTCTTCAGGGAAACTTCTGGGTATTCAGAAATGACAGGGATATCTTCAACCTTGGGCTTCTGCTCATCAATAGTTACTTGTGCCATATAGATGACACAACCCTTCTTCAGACATCTGGATGCCTTGAGCATAGACACTTGCTCAGACAGTCCATACTGGGTATCTCCCTGAATGGTAAGTGGCTCACCAGACGGAGTCTTGATCACCACTTGCTTCTTATTGCAGACGATCTGGGCTTGGTTATGGGATAACCAGTCCATGCCTATAACTATGTCAAACCCGGCTAACTTCAAAGGAAGTAGGGACAATGGAAAAGAGTGGTTCCTAATGGATATGAAACATCCATCTAACACGGTTGACGCAGTTTCTAAGGTACCATCAGCTAATTCCACCTCATATTTCACACTTAGGGTTTTAACAGGTAAATTCAGCAACTTACAAAACTTATTATCTACAAATGATTTATCAGCTCCTGAATCAAACAACACTCTTGCATAAACATCATTTATGAGGAAGGTACCTTTGATCACGTTATCGTCCTGAACAGCTTCTCGCGCATCCATACGGAAGACCCTTGCATTGGTCTTCTTGGCTTCCTCAGGCTTTTTAGCGTATTTAGGGCAGTTGGTCTTAATATGCCCTTTTTCATTGCAATTGTAGCACGTAGCATCCTTAATCTTCTGGCAGTCTATGGTCTTGTGCTCTTTAGACTTGCATAACCCACATGCAGGTCGTCTTGACTGAGACTTGGTCTCAAGCCTGCATTTTCCAAAGTGGCGTTTTTGGCAAGTCGTGCACTTTGGCTTCTCCTCTTTTCGTTGACTACTCTTTCCAGACCCAAACTTCTTGGAATCAGTGTTTCCCTTATGCTTCTTCTCCGAACCTCATGAGTTATCATCCTCACGCTTTCTCGTACTTTCTTCCGAATTCTTAAGCGATCTCAGCCTGACCGCGTCCAAAGTAAGAGACAGAGATAGATCAGCTGCTGACCTAAAGGTAGCAGGTCTGGATGCCTTAACACTGGCCTTTATCTCTGGGGCTAAACCCCCAATGAAGCGAGCTATTCGCTTGGGTTCCGGTGTTACCAGATACGGAACCAGCCTAGACAAGGTATTGAAACTGGTGAGGTAAGCTTGACAATCTAAATTCTTCATCACCAACGATAAGAAATCTGACTCAGTCCTTTCCACCTCATGCTGAGGGCAGTAATTCTCCTTAATGAGAGCAACAAACTGATCCCATGTCAGATTGTAGAGTGGGATCTTTCCAGCAACCTGAATGAGAGACTTCCACCATGCTAGTGGCTCTCCCTTGAAGGATTGGGATACATACTTCACTACATCCTTTTCAGCACAACCGCTGATGTCAACTACTGATCTAACCAGGTCATACAATCAATTGCCCCTTTCTCCCCAGTGAAATCCCGGGGTTTGCAGGAAATAAAGTACTTATAGGTGCAGGACTTGGCACGTGGTTCCCTGTCAAATACCATTCTCTTAGATGAAACACTGTGTTGATTTGAGGAGTGTTGAACATCCTCCTTCTTTGGTCCATATTTCTTAGAGGGTGGCTTGCTATGAGCCTCAGAATGAGTCTTAGGCTTGGAATGCGGTGCGGATAGGGTCCTACTTCGAGTCCTGCTAGATTCATTATACTGCCGCTTTATAGCTTTTGTAATAGCATTATCGATTAATGCTTGCAGCTCCGCACCGGTCACATGTATCTTAGCATTTTCACGGTTTTCCACCGGATGACTGTTTACCTCTTCTGACCTAGTCATGTAGCTTTAATTGCTACAGAAAAGAAAATAAGGACAAGGTTTATTTGGAAGTCTATACAGTACTATCGTTCTTGACGATTTATTAACCATGGTTTTAATAACTATTTTTGGTCAATTTGCTAAATATATTCATATTCAGGATCTTTATTACAATCCCTAATTATAATTTAATTAATAGCACAAAAAGGCCTAGTCACGTAGACAAGTTTAATTTATAAGCCCAGATTTTATGGAATCGAGGCATTAAGGTTTGAATCAAAGTTCGTTACCTTTTCTTGACAGGGAGTTGTAGGCTACCACTGTCTTTAGTCTCAGAGGACGTTAATTATAGCCCGTAGGCACTTCATCTTTAGAGGGATGATTATTTTAATAAGGAAAATTGGAGTAATCCGATTTAAGGATGACTTATTCGATTTTATCGAATCACATTTTTGCCACCGATGTTAACATATCTTCAGATGTTAACAAGGATTTGAATCTCTTGAATAGGTTTTACCATCTTGGCCATGTCTGCAATGACATTTAGGCTAGGTTTTACCTTTAAGATTCTTTTTAATATTTAACGCAGAACAATCCTAAAATGAGATGTTAATATGGATCTGAATCTAATTGAGGAACTACTGTTTTGGTCAAAAATTACCGAAGCAATTAAGTGATCAAATTAGTAAAGTGAGGTAGTGTGCTAGAAAGTGTGTTGAAAATATGCCGGTTAAGTTATTTAGAAAATCAGTATTCAGGATACGGCTCAGGATATTGAGCTGTATCTATGATCAAACTATGAGCAAAGAGTAAAGTAAACGACACGAGATGTACGAGGAAAGCCCTTGATCAATCTAGATCGTCGGCATAAAACCTCGGGAGCTGACAATCGCAGCTGCCTTGTTCTTCTTATTGCTTCAAATGTCAGGATACAGTGCAGGATATAGACCAGATCGCTAAGTGTTACAATGCTTTTGTATGAAAGTGAGAATTGCTTGAGAGCGAGTGTTAGAGTGTAGCGAGTGTGAATGTGATGTCCTATTCGATCTGGTATACCCACCTATTTATAGTTACAAAATAGAAACTAAAATTCCTATAAATATGGGATGCTCCCGAATATTCCATAACTAGCCGTTTAAAACCAAATAAAGCGGGCTTAACGTCTTTCCTCGAACAACTTGGACCGAGTCTTCCGCGGAATGAGTCCTTGTGAACGTTGCTAGCTTCTAACCCACGTACCTGCACATAATCCGTTAGTAATCCTGAGAATACCATTCAGGATGTTACCAATATCCTGAACCAGCATCCCGGATGTAAACAGATACTATATAACCAAGATATAAATCAAGATATTTTCCAGGATATGGGCTCATAATTTCACCCATAACAATTGTCCCCAAAAATGTTACCGTTTGTCATCCTGCACTAACGGTTACATTTTTACGAAGACCGAGGTAATTAATAGATAAGACCAATGATGTGACCGTTTTCAACTACCCAGCCTATATTTACTCATCATGCCCTATATCTTCTCATCCTCATCTCTTTTTTAATCATAATCGACAAGGAAAAGGTAACATTCTCTCTCTCATCTTCATATTCATCTTTATCCTCTTTCTCCGGCGAAAAATTCAGGTGACCAAATGCCAAGGCAAACAAGATCCAGTTCAGGTGACTCGGCTCCTACATTCATCCAACAGAACCTTCTCCAAGAACCGGAGAAGGAAGTATGTACCTTCGATAGTGCCCACCTGTCAGCCTTAAAATCCTCCGGCATCTTCCCGGAAGGAACCGTGTTTAGACCGTTTGACCGGGAAATCCGGTCGGATATGGTCTCCAGCGAGTGGATATGCTTCAGTGCTTTCCCTTTTACCCTAAGGCTACAATTCCCCTTTCCGGACTTCATCACCGAATTCTTTAATATCACCAAAATCTCTTTCAGCCAAACCATGCCAATGCTCTGGCGTGTTTTGTCTGTTCTTGACCAAATCAAGAGAAACCACATTCCTGATCTTTCCGTCCATGATTTGCCCCTAGCTTACAAGCTTAGATGCCATGGATCATGTAGATTTCTGTTTTATTCTACTTCCGGTGATCCATTGATACTTCGTGCCACCAGGAACCAGGATGGTTGGCAATCCAAGTTTTTCTTTGTAAAAAGGGATTTAATCCCTGGTGGAACGGATTATCCGATGAGATGGTTGAAGAAGGGTAGGATTTAGGGTTTAAAGATGATCCTGCCTCTTATCCTGCTTTATATCCTGAACTGACCAATTTCATTTTCTCTGTTGTGTATGCAGCTGATTTCAGGAAGATTGCACCTCCCCTTGCTGATTCTCAAAAAAAAATAGACGCCATCAGACTCCTTTCAGAGGCAGAGAGAAGCTTCAACCCATCTCCACCAACTCCAAGCCCTCTTTCAAGCGCAAACATATCTGGTAAGGATCCTGCAAGATATCCTGTACACACATGTTTTTATTTGATATTCTTAAGATAAATTTAGAATTTTACTCCCTGTGTACAGACTCCAGCAAAGTTCCAGTCTATCTAGACCTTGATGAACTCGACAGCTACCCAACTCCAGCCACAGTCAAGAAGGAGACTCCTGCTGCTACTAGCTCCAAGCCACTCCCGGCTCCCAAGGCCAATCCAAGAACTCGTGCTTCCACAGCAAAAAAAAGGAAAGGTCTTGAAGTCAGTGCTCCAGGTTCAGAAGGGTTCTCCTATGATGAACTCAGTTTCTCTGATTCTTTAGAACCAATGACATCCTTCCTTAACAAGGTAATATCCTGACGCATATCCTGCACATATATCCTGCACGTATATCCTAATAGGATATCCTGACAGGATATCCTGATCAATATATTCTAACTCATACCTGAAATTGATGCGCAGGGCCTCCAGCATTTGCTCCACTTGTATAATGATGCCTGTGGTACTGTTGCACTCCATGAAGCCAGGATCAAACAGCTCGAAAGCACCGTTGCTGACCAAGGTGCCATTGCCGAAGTGAAGACCCGGCACTACGAAAGCCTGCTGAAGAAGGTCACCCAAGACGCTGAGCTCAAACTTGCCACCGTTCAAATGGATCATGATCAATCCTTGGTCAATTTCCGGGAGGGAATCAAGGCTTCCGCTATCGTCTCCCTGTTACAAGCACGCATCAAGATGGCCTACGAGGCCAAGGAGACGGGCCTTGTTTGTCCATCCTGGCCAGTTGAATCCTGGGTGGCCAAGCTAAAGAAGCTCGGAGGCAAAGCTGGGCCACTTCCTGTTGAAGCTGGTGAGTCTTCTAAGTCAGCAGAGGTGGTGATCCAGGCTGGAGACAAGAAGGATGCTGGAGCAGATGCTGGGATGGATACTGGTGAGGATGCTGCTCAGGATGCTGGTGCCGAGAAGTCTGAGAAGGTTGGAGAAGATGCCGCTGTGTGAGGGCATTTAGGTGGGCGATGACGGATATACGTGCCAAGGCCAGAGCCCACCTTTTTAAATTTGAATGTTGGTCTGTAATCCCTTAAACAATTTACTTTTCTGCACTTTACTTTTCTGCACCTGAACAATTTACATTTCTTGCATGCTCTTTGAACAATACAACAGTTGGAGGTGGATGGGTCTCGGTTTGAGATGAAACCTTCAACTGTTGGGTAAGGAACTATTAGTGCTCTTAATGGATGGGCCTTGTTTTGAGGTGAAACTAAGAGCACATCTTTTGGTATGTTAATAATATAACTTCTCTTTTGACTTTATTATTGTTGTCATTGATATGAAAATTTTACTTGTGAAAACTGTTTGGTTTGTACATTTTTAGGAATACATATTATAAACGTATCCTGGAAGATATCCTGAAAGATATCTTGATCAGGATATTGAAATACAACCTATAAATTGTCTAAATAAAAAGGAGAAATCATACCAGAGATTCTTAGAGAATCAATTTCAATCCTCCATTATAAGTTTGTCCCCAGTGCATACTTATAAACTCGGATCCATCCTTTGAATAGTATAATGTATGTCCCCTGTGTTCGACACAGAAACGCAAATGTATTCATACTTTGACTTGAATAAATTCCGAATACCCCAGGGCAAAACCCCTGATATCCTGAAATGAATCCTTAGCATACTTGGGATAAACCCTTAATATCTTGGGGATAAACCCTGATATCTGGGGATAAACCCTAAATTTCATGCGTTACAGGCGAGAGTGTATAAACTCCAATTCTTAGAAAGGTGAAAACCTTTAAACCTTAGAGAGTATGAAAATACTCTTTCGTGAGAGAGGGTGATCAATCCTCATATACCTTCAGGATCCAGGATATAGCCAACAGTAACGAAATTGTCAGCCACTTTTACATGAACTGGTCCCGCTACCTTGAACTATACCTAGATAACTTGCGCTCCAGGCGAGGTGTTTAAACCCAATTCGAAAGAAAGGTGAATACCTTTAAACCTTTGAAGGGACCAGGATCCCTTAAACGTGAGAGAGGGGGCCAATCCTCTAATCTTTCGACTTATCCTGAGTACATATCCTGGAGCTATATCCTGAAACATATCCTGCAAAACAATTGTAAACTAAGGTGGGTGTTAGCTTGGCTAACACCCCTCCGATGCTTAAGTCAATATTGGGTTCAAGATAATAAACAAATATATTAAAATAGGATACATACCATTCCGAGATAGAAAATAAATTCTACTCTTACTTGAAATAGAGCTTTAAATGTATTGCATTCCAGGATCTTGGTAGCATATCCCCTTCCATATTCTTGAGTCGATATGCTCCTTTCCCTGCTTCTGAATCGACTTCATAAGGTCCTTCCCATTTCGGAGCTAACTTGCCATCGACAGGATTAGTGGTATTTTGAAAAGCCTTTCTTAGCACCCAATCACCAACTCGAAATCTTCTAGTCCTTATGTTCTTATTATATGCTCTGGATATTCTTTGTTGATATGATGCTACTCTTAGTCTTGCTGCGTCTCTTTTTTCATCTATAGTATCCAAATCTTGACATAAGACTTCAGGATTCTGTTCAGGATCCTGTAGGATAAATCTTGCAGTAGGTATCGTCATTTCCGTTGGAATCACTGCTTCTGCTCCAAATACCAAGGAAAACGGGGTTTGGCCAGTTGCATTCTTTACCGTTGTCCTATCAGCCCACAAAACAAAGGGCAACTCTTCCGCCCATCTTCCTTTTTTGGCTCCAAGCCTCTTCTTTAAGTTATTGACTATTATCTTGTTTGAGGATTCAGCTTGCCCATTCGATTGAGGATGTACCGGAGTAGACGTGATCATTTTGATTCCCCAACTCTTGCAAAAGTCACTAGTCCTTTTGCTTATAAACTGGGACCCATTATCACAAATGATCTCAGCTGGTACCCCAAACCTAGTCAGGATATTCCTCTTTATGAAGGATACTACTTCTTGGTCTCTAACTTGAACAAATGCTTCAGCCTCAACCCACTTGGAGAAATAATCCGTCATTGCTAACACAAAGACTTTTCCTCCCGGAGCTTTTGGTAACTTCCCTACTGTTAGGGGAGGATTTTCTAACAATTAGTGATCCTTATTCGTTATCCTAACTAGTGATCCTTACTTCTGTGACAGGTGGTGATCCTCAGAAGAGCTTCAGGATCAGGATCATGGATCACTTTAAGGATCCTCGTACTGACGATTGTTTACTTATGTTTTGTACTATCTCGCAGGTATAACCAGCTTGACCAAGTCTTGGCGACATTCCTGGAGAATATTCCCAAACTATTCTGCACGTGCTTAGCTAAAAATGGACGTTATGGAGAACGTGGGGGCTTGGCACAAAAGTCGGATAGTTAGTTTGGTAGTTTAATTTCTATTTTAAAGGGGTAACGAGCTAATGGAGAAACACTTAGTCATTTTTACAGCTACACACACTCATATACTCGCACACTTGAAGCTCTCAACGAACATTCATTCGTTTTCACTCATATTTACACATTTCACGATAGTGATCCTTGTACCTAGCTCGTTACTATCCGAAGTTGTAAACATTTATTCATTTATTTGAGCTTGGTGATCGGTAGTTTCCATCACCCGGGGTTTTTTGTGCCGGAGATCAACTCTTGATCAAGGGCTTTTTCCCCGTATAAACCCTTGTGTTGTTTGTGCAATTTTACATTAAAGTGATCCTCATCATTGTTCTACATTTCAAAGCATCATACCCCGTAACAAAGAGTTTGGTTGCAATATCCTCATCTGATTTTTTGACCAAAACAGTTTGGCGCCCACCGTGGGGCAATTGGTGCTTCGTCCTTAGAAAAATACGCATTTCTGTGCTCATTTCGGTTCACTACAACCAAGCAAATGGCTTCCTCAGCGAAGAATGCTTCAAACTTGATGCCCTCATTCACTTCTTCACAAGGCGTCCATCCTTTGCCTCCACCACCTTCTGGATCCCAGAAGAATACTGAGAATGCCGCGAAGAAACCAACTCCCATTTTCTCAAAACCACCTACTTCTTCTGTTTCAACTAATCCTACTACTAATGATCTCTATGCCTTGATTTTGCAGATGAGGAATCATGCACAAGAGCAGGATAAGACCAACGAAAGGATCCTCTGGGAGATTGACGAAATTAAGAAACAGAAGAAAACGGCAGAGGATCGTTCCCCACTGATGCCCAGATCTTTGAATTTTGATACTCCGGTGATTACTTCTCAGCCATCAGTGGTTCCAGACATTCAATATGTGGGTGGACCAAAAGGAGTGCACTACGGAACAACAACAATGACCCAGGCATCAGGTTCATATTTCCAGCCAGCGGGATCCTATCCTCAGCATATGGGATCCCTCACGAGTTCAGGAGGATGTTCAGGAATGCAGCAGGTCCAAGGATCCTCCTTCGTTCCAGGATCATCCCAGGTTCAAGGATCCTCCTTCGTTCCAGGATCATCCCAGGTCCAAGGATCCTCCTTCGTTCCAGGATCATCCCAGGTTCAAGGATCCTCCTTCGTTCCAGGATCATCCCAGGTTCAAGGATCCTCCTTCGTCCCAGGATCATCCCAGGTTCAAGGATCCTCCTTTGTTCCAGGATCGTCCCAGTTTCAGGGATCCTTCCAGATGCCAGGATCCTTGAGGAGTTTGCAAACAGGAAGTTCAGATGTCCATCAGGGAGATTTTATTCCAATGCAGACCAATGCCTCTACTGGTCCCTCGATCATTCCAGAGCCTCAACAATATGGATTAACATCCATTCTTCCTAACTTGAATCCAATGGGAGGTAACACTTTTAATAATTCTCATACTACTAACCATGGTCTTATGCAGGATCCAGGTATCAATCATGCCATGGCCAGAGAATTGCAAAAGCTAAAGGATATGATATCGAGTGTTCCGGGAGTGGTCAAACCTATCCCAGAGATTGCAGATGGGAGCCACAAGATATCTCGTTTTGCACCACCAATCTGTGATGCTGAGATACCCAAGAGGTTCCATGTGCCTGCAATGAAGCTGTATGATGGTTCGACAGATCCTGAAGAACATATAGCACAATACAGGGAGAGGATGGAAATCAATCCGATCCCAGAAAGATTAAAGGAAGCATGCCTGTGCAAGGGATTCGGGTCTACTCTTACTGGATCAGCTCTCAAATGGCTGCTAAGTCTTCCTCCCTATTCTATTACCTCATTTGCTAACCTAGTTAACTTGTTTAATAATCAGTTTTCTTGTAGTAGAAAATTTGAACGATTAACTAGTGATCTATATAGGATAACCCAGGGTCATAATGAATCATTAAGGGATTACATTACCAAATTCAGTAAAGAATCCTTAGACATTCCCAACTTAGATATAGCCACGGCTGTTGAGGCCTTCAAAATGGGATTGCTTAGGGATTCATTGTTCTATGATGATCTTGTTATGACACCATGCAGGAACTTAGATGAGGTAAGAACACGAGCACTTAGGTTCATCCGGCTAGAGGACGATAAGAGGATCCAGGAGAGGTTAGCAAGATCCTCAAAGCAGGATAAGCAAGGATCCTCATTCAGGAACAACAAGTTCAGATCCTATAATAAATCTGATAACCAGAATGTGCATGCTGTTGAACAAGAGGAGGATGATGAGGATTATCCTCCAATTTCTGAATATTGTTTTAGTGTTGATAACAATGAACTAATCCTTGCGATGCAGAGTCTAGGTGATAAAGCTAGATGGCCCAGAAAAAATGATAGGCCAGCTGCAACTAAGGATAAATCAAAGTGGTGTGCATACCATGAAGATTTTGGGCACCTCACAGAAGAATGCATTGCACTAAGAAAGGAAATTGGATACTTGTTGAGCAAGGGGCATCTAAAAGAATTGTTGGGAAGAAAAAAGTCAAGGACTCAGGATCCTGAAAGGATCCCTGAGAAGGCTCCAGCCCCTCCAGCGGATGCACAAGTGATAAACTTCATTTCTGGAGGATCAGACATTTGCGGCACATCCTTCTCAGCAGCTAAAAGGCATGCAAAGGAAACTAAAATGGATAACGGAGAGAGACCTGTTCGAACATCAAGTGTCTCGGAAGGGAAAGTCATAACCTTTGATGAAGAGGATCGTGTTGATATACAGGATCCTCATCACGATGGTTTAGTTATTACTCTTTTCATATCTAACCATTTTGTCCGCAGGATCCTTATAGACGGAGGAAGTTCAGTGAACATCATCCAGCTTGATGTCCTAAAGAAGATGGGTATTCCTGAATCAGAGATCATACCAAGATCCTCTGTACTTGTGGGATTTAGTGGTGAAACTAAGAATACCCTGGGGGACATTAAACTCCCAATATACATTGAAGGCCTACACTCTTATCAAAAATTTTGTGTTATTGAATGTTTATCTTGTTGTAATGTTATCCTTGGCAGGCCCTGGATACACGATATGAAAGTAGTCCCATCTACTTACCATCAATGTGTGAAGCTCCCTAGTCCTTGGGGAATAGTGAAGATTGATAGTGATCAGCAGGAGGCTAAGAATTGCTATACTTCATCGATGAAACTAGCTTCGAAATCCAGGGAGCAATAGCAATCAAAGTATCCTCCAAGGGATGTCTTGGAGGCGAGTTAACAGGATGTGGTAGAAATCCTTATGGATCCGGATGATCCTGAATCTATAGTTTATATCGGATCAGGGATCCTTGGCGAAATGAAAGAAGACCTCGTATCCTTCCTAAAAAGGAGAAAGACTACCTTTGCATGGAAACACGAAGACATGACTAGTATATCCAAAGATGTAATCACTCACAAACTCGGCATTGACAGATCCTTCAAACCAATCCATCAAAGGAGAAGAAAGTTTGCACCGGAAAGGAATGCCATTATCCAGGAAGAGGTAGAGAAATTGCTCCGGGCAGGTATGATTAGAGAGGTCAAGTATCCAAGATGGCTGGCCAATGTGGTTGTTGTTCAAAAGAAAAACGGAAAGTGGAGGGTATGTGTCGATTTTACCGATTTAAATAAGGCATGTCCCAAGGATCCTTTCCCTTTACCCCACATTGACTCCATGGTGGATGCAACCGCGGGTCATGAACTGTTAACTTTTATGGATGCTTCATCTGGATTTCAACAAATCCAAATGGAACCATCCGACCAAAAGGATACAGCCTTCATGACTCCAACTGGTATATACTGCTATATTGCTATGCCGTTCGGATTAAGAAATGCAGGTGCAACATATCAAAGGCTGGTGAATATGATGTTCAAGGATCAGATTGGACAAACTATGGAGGTTTATATAGATGATATGGTGGTAAAATCCTTAAAAGCTGAGGATCACCTAAGAGACTTGGAGGAAGCATTCGATATCCTTGATAAATATAACATGAAACTTAATCCTTCAAAATGTCACTTTGGTGTTAAAGCAGGTAAATTCTTAGGATATATGGTGACAAAGAGAGGCATTGAAGCTAGCCCGGAACAAATCAAAGCAATAGTGAACATCAAATCTCCGGCCAATGCTAAGGATGTTCAAAGGCTAACAGGCAGGATAGCAGCCTTGAACAGATTTATATCCAAATCCTCCGAGAAGTGTAAAGAATTCTATGATATCCTAAGGAAGAACAAGAAATTTGAATGGACGGAGAAGCATGAAAATGCTTTGAGAGCCCCGGCTTTGATGAAACCAGAAAAAGGCGATGTGCTATCCTTGTATCTTGCAGTATCCTCAAAAGCAGTAAGTGCGGTCCTTGTTAAGGATCATCAAGGTACACAACATCCTGTCTATTATGTAAGTAAAAGTTTACTTGATGTCGAATCCAGGTATTCACACCTTGAAAAGCTTATTCTTGCATTAATTATGGCATCCACTAAGTTAAGACATTATTTTGAGACTCATGTTATCATTGTTAAAACTAATTTTCCAATTAAGAATGTCCTCAGGAAACCAGAGATGTCAGGAAGGATGGCTAAGTGGGCAGTGAAGCTGAGTGCATATGATATAAGATATGAGCCTAGGACAGCCATCAAATCCCAAGCATTAGCTGACTTTGTGGCTGATTTCAGTAGTGATTTACAAGAAGAAGCTGAATTAGAAGTCCAGCAGCTAGAGGAGACCAAGGATCCTTGGATACTCTATACTGATGGATCCTCAAATGTCAAAGGCACAGGGCTTGGAATACTACTAAAATCGCCACAGGGGGACATAATACCCCACTCTATAGCTTGTGAGTTCCAAACCACTAACAATGAGGCTGAATATGAAGCCTTAATTGCTGGTTTGCAAATTGCTAAGCATATGGGGATCAGGTATCTTGAGGTACACGTAGATTCTTTGTTAATTACAAACCACTTTAATGGATCCTATGCTGTTAAAGGTGAAAAGTTAACCAAATATTTGGAGATATTCAAAAGTTTGGCACTCTCTTTTGTTTCCTTTAGTTTGTCACAGGTACCAAGGGAAGAAAATACAGAAGCTGATGCATTGGCTAATTTAGGATCATCCTTGAAGATCCCGGAGGATATCAAGATTCCTATTATCCATATCCTGACCCCGGCTATTGAGGATCATGTGGCTATGGAAATAGGGAATGATTCTGCAATAATCCCTAGTGAGGATACTCGATCCCACTCAGGATCAGGATCATGGATCTCACCAATTATGAGATACTTACAACATGGAGAGATTCCTACAGGAGAAAACCCTAGGGCTTTCAAATCTAAGGTATCTCAATTCTCAATTATAAATAATATGTTGTATAGACGATCTCTTGCAGGACCATACTTGAGATGCATTGAGGATCCTGAAGTCCAAGAAGTTTTAAAAGACTTCCATGAAGGAGATTGTAGAAACCACACTGGGGGCAGGGCATTATTCTCAAGGATCCTGAGAACAGGATACTACTGGCCAACCATGAAGAGAGACGCTGTGGAGTATGCTAAGAGATGTGATCCTTGTCAGAGGCACAACAATATCCTTCATCAACCAGCTGAATTATTGCATCCTATATCCTCCTCTTGGCCATTTATGAGATGGGGTATGGATATAGTTGGTAAGCTCCCTAAGGCACCTGGTGGAAAAGTATTCATGCTAGCTATGACTGACTACTTCTCCAAGTGGATAGAGGCTGAAGCTTTTGCCCAAGTCAGAGAAAAGGAAGTTATATCCTTCATTAAAAGAAATATTATAACTAGATTTGGAGTTCCTTCTGAGATTATATGTGATAATGGTTCCCAATTTATTGGGGGCAGAACCACTAACTTTTGTGACAGCTGGGGGATTAGGATGATAACATCAACACCAGTCCACCCACAAGCTAATGGTCAGGCAGAATCATCCAACAAGATCATCATCAACAATTTGAAGAAGAAGCTTGGATCCAAGAAAGGGAAATGGGCAGAAGAACTACCCTATGTGCTTTGGGCTGATAGGACAACCCCCAAGAATGCTACTGGTCAAACACCATTCTCTTTGGTGTTTGGGGCAGAATCAGTGATCCCAACAGAAATAGTGGTTCCAACTGCAAGAACAAGTACCCGTGATCCTAAGAAGAATGATGAGAACTTGGCTCAAGACCTGGATACTATCGAAGAAATCAGGGATATGGCCAGGATAAGGATGGCCAGTTATCAGCAAAGAATGGCTGGTGCTTACAACAAAAATGTCAGGATCAGGAGGTTTCAAGTTGGAGATATGGTATTAAGGAAAGCATTCCAAAATACTACCAATCCTGCTGATGGGAAGTTGGCTCCAAAATGGGAAGGCCCTTATTTGATTGAAGCTGAAGCAGGAAAGGGGGCATATAGATTGCTAACCATGGAAGGTGATTTGCTACCAAGAGCTTGGAATGCTGTCCACTTGAAGAAGTATTTCATGTGAGCATGATCCTAGTGGCACAGATGATCCTCACAATAGGGATATCCTTAAAGGATCCTCAAAGCATCGGTGATCCTTACTTAGGTAATATCCTAAACTTGAACTAATTCATTTCTTTATTTTCTCATATAAGGATAAGGATCATGTATCCTTTATCCATCTCTCACGTGAGTTTGAGTTTTGAAAGTTCAGGTATCCTTAGCATAACATTGGTTATCCACTGAAGCAATCTGTCCTTTGGGTTTAACCCCAGTTATTCGGGCTTGACCCCAGTTCCGCCTGTAGCGCACGATGATCCTGGTATAGTTCAAGGCACTGGGACCAGTACTCGTTTTAGGGGCTGATAATTCCATTGTACTGGCTATGCTTAGGATCCTACGTATAATGGTAGACGTACCATACATCCGTTCCTAAGGTTTCTAACGTTTTCACGTTAGCTAAGGTTTCTAACGTTTTCACGTTAGCTAAGGTTTTGGCATTTTCATGCCACTAAGTTTGGATAGTCGCCAGTTAGGGTCATACTCCAGTTTACATACGATCCTTGGGCTTGTCCCCAGTTATCCTTGGGCTTGTCCCCAGTTATCCTTGGGCTTGTCCCCAGTTATCCTTGGGCTTGTCCCTAGTTATCCTTGGGCTTGTCCCCAGTTATCCTTGGGCTTGTCCCCAGTTGCTAATTCTTATCTTATATTGGCTTAGTCCCAAGTGATGCTCTATTTCAGGTTCTTGAAGATAGGAAACTAGGGATCCTTGATCCTTACTTTATTCTAAGGTTTATCTTATAGTTATCCTTATTAAGGTTAGGATCCTAACTTGGATCCTCAGGTATGATCCTTAACTATTTTAATTCTATTCATTATTTATTTGAATAACCCTTATACTTGACAACTGGACTTATGATTCTGAAACCATATTACTTTTTAGAACTTATCGGTTATGGGATATGTGATCCTTGATCATATCTTAAACTTTTTGATATCTTTTTAAGGCTTGATAAGTATAAACGGAATAAACATTACAACAGTTGGAAAGTAAGATATTAAAAAGGATAACAACACAAGATAAGCGACAAAAGGTTAAGTTTTTATTTATAAACAAAAGACTAACCCTTAAAAGGTTGTCAAAATTACCTACCCGAGCATCTACCAGCAAAACGTGGCCCGTCCGCTGGGGTAGGTAAAGGGTGTCCATGATAATAAGTTCAAGAGTAGTGCAGGAATATAAAGGCGGCAGGATCACAATGGCTTCATCCCCCAAACAGAGGATCCCTCCACCATATGCAATCCTGCCTATTGTTCAAAGGATCATACATGATCCTTAATCCTAAAACCTATTGTTTGAGTACAAACCTTGAAATTGTTTTAAACATCACAACCACAAAAAACAAACTACCACCAGATTTAAAAATTGGGCTCCGGCTACTTCTAGAAATGTCCTTCATCGCCCAATCATGCAGCCTAAGCCTTCGCTGCATTGTCACCTCCAGCTCCACTTGTTTCACCGCCTTCACCTTTGCCTCCAGCCTCGATTGTCAGGATCTCTTCAACCTCCTCAGCCTCTTCATCGTCCAGTTCAGCAAGCCTTGCCCTCCAACCTTCAATATCCCAGGTGCTCTTGTCAAAAGCAGGATCCTGAGCTTCCAAGGCCATTTGAAGCTTGGTCTTGTACATTGTAATGGCGGCAGAGATTTTGGCATCTTCGGTGATCTCGCTCTTCTCATAGTCAACATTAACCAGCACCTTGGCCATCTGCTGTTTGGTATCCCGGACTTCCTTCTGAAGATCAGCAATTGTGAGATCCTTCAACACCGCAACCTGCTGGAGATCAGCAATCTTCCTATCTTGATCCTCAACGTGGCCCACATAGTCCTCAATCTCAGCGAATTTCTGTAAAAAGGATAAGGTCAGGATCAAGTAATAAGCAGGATATACCAGCAGGATATACCAGCAGGATATACCAGCAGGATATACCAGCAGGATATACCAGCAGGATATGTCAACAGGATATACGAGCAAAGACAGTGATCCTCACCTCGTTAAAGTACTCAAGGAATTGATGACGGATCAGAGGCAGACCCTGCAGATCCCCAGCTTCAGAGGCTTTTCTCTTCTTGATTGCCTTCCCTTTGAGGGGTGCCTTGGGGACCGAAGCTGTCGGACTAGTAGGAGCTTTCCTCTTGGAAGATCTGACAGTGGTGAGATCAGCAACGTTGAACTTGGAAGCAGACTTGGTGGATTTTCCAGCACCTACACAACCAAAACAAGATAAGTGTCTTTCCTTAATTCATATTTCACTATTTATTTAAATTTTAAACAAGGATACTTACTTGACATTGTGACAGAGCCTGAGGATACCTCCTGTGAATCTTGGGTTGTTGTCTTGAAAGTTCTTGTCTCAGGATCAAGTTTCTTGAAAGCAAGGAGCCTCTCCTTAGCAGCAGGGGACAGTTTGAGGTGTGAGACGGTGATAGCTGCATAAGAAGAAAGCAAAAATATAAGTTATCCTTACATCAAAAGAAAGTTCCTGGTGATCCTTCTCAGGATCCTCCATCCTACCATGGGTAGCCCATTTTTTAGGAAGATCCTTTCCATCCTGGATGGAATCTCTCTTGATAAAAAAGAAGCGCCGTTTCCAATTAGCATCATTCTTGGTGGCTTTGAAGATCGGGTGTTCCTCACCGGGTTTACGTTTGAACAAATAACGGTGAGAGCCAAAGGTGGTAAGATCATACAGTTCTCCCAGCTCTGCCATTCCTAGATCTATTCCCTCTTGATCGATGATCCTTTCAAGGGTGTACAAAACCCTCCAAATCATCGGCATGGCTTGGATATAAGAGATGCCGGTTAGGGAAAAGAAAGATTGGGTGAAGGCTGGAAAAGGATATGTATAGCCTATGGTGAAAGGAGTGACGGGGAAAGCAACCCACTTATCGGAGATATGATCGCTCAAGGCATTGGGGTCAAAAGGCCTAAATTCGGTGTTCGCCGGGAAGCAATGGCGGATCCTATCTATCTGAGCATCATTGAATAAACAGCGCTCTTTAATGGAGTCTTCAATAATCCCCTGGCTCTTCGGAGGACTGTTCTTTGGGTGATCCTTGGCTGGTGAACTTCGGAGCAACATTTTCGAAGTGACGGAGATAAAGGAAGAAAAACAGAGTAAGAGAGGAAGAAAGAGGAGAAAGAAATACCTGGTTGATCGTCGACTGAGAATTTAAAGGGAGTTTCTTTCGAATTTGAATGCATAATGATCCTATCTATATCTCTATTTATAATTATGATTCTGCAGGATTGTCACTTCCGTGACGTCATGATCGCAACGGCTAGTTCTATTTTAACGGCAATATATCCGTTAGTTTGTTGCGGATAAGATCAGTAAAATATAACTCACATATTTACAATTTAACTCCTTATATTTTGGGGGCAATTGTTAGGGGAGGATTTTCTAACAATTAGTGATCCTTATTCGTTATCCTAACTAGTGATCCTTACTTCTGTGACAGGTGGTGATCCTCAGAAGAGCTTCAGGATCAGGATCATGGATCACTTTAAGGATCCTCGTACTGACGATTGTTTACTTATGTTTTGTACTATCTCGCAGGTATAACCAGCTTGAACAAGTCTTGGCGACATTCCTGGAGAATATTCCCAAACTATTCTGCACGTGCTTAGCTAAAAATGGACGTTATGGAGAACGTGGGGGCTTGGCACAAAAGTCGGATAGTTAGTTTGGTAGTTTAATTTCTATTTTAAAGGGGTAACGAGCTAATGGAGAAACACTTAGTCATTTTTACAGCTACACACACTCATATACTCGCACACTTGAAGCTCTCAACGAACATTCATTCGTTTTCACTCATATTTACACATTTCACAATAGTGATCCTTGTACCTAGCTCGTTACTATCCGAAGTTGTAAACATTTATTCATTTATTTGAGCTTGGTGATCGGTAGTTTCCATCACCCGGGGTTTTTTGTGCCGGAGATCAACTCTTGATCAAGGGCTTTTTCCCCGTATAAACCCTTGTGTTGTTTGTGCAATTTTACATTAAAGTGATCCTCATCATTGTTCTACATTTCAAAGCATCATACCCCGTAACAAAGAGTTTGGTTGCAATATCCTCATCTGATTTTTTGACCAAAACACCTACTATATCCATCCCCCATTTCATGAATGGCCAAGGGGAAACTACAGGATATAGTGGTTCAGCTGGTTGATGTAGTATGTTACTATGCCTTTGGCATGCATCACATCTTCGAGCATATTCTGCAGCGTCTTTCCTCATCGTTGGCCAATAATATCCTGTCCTTAATACTTTCGAGAACAATGATTTGCCCCCAGTGTGATTACCACAATCCCCTTCATGTATATCCTGAAGTACTTCTTTGGCTTCAGGATCCTCCAAGCACCTCAAATACGGTCCTGCAAGAGATTTCTTGTATAAAACATTATTTATAATACTGAATCGTGATACCTTCATCCTAAATGCCTTAGGATTTTCATTTCCGGGGATGTGTCCTTCTTTAAGATATCTCACAATTGGAGCCGTCCAGGATTTAGGATCCTGTTCAGGATATTCCGCTCCAGGATCCCGAATACCCGCTACTACTTTATCCTGAGGATTCGTTGCAGGATATAAGACATGTAATATTGGTATTTGGGTCCCTTCAGGTATCCTGATCGATGATCCCAAATTTGCTAAGGCATCCGCTTCAGCATTATCCTCCCTTGGTACTTGTTCAAGTATAAAAACATCGAAATATCCTGCTAATTTTTTGAGAATATCGAGATATTCGATTAATTTCTCACCCTTAACTGCATAGGATCCATTAAAATGGTTAGTAATTAACAAAGAGTCAACATATACTTGCAAATTTTTGATACTCATGCTCTTAGCCAACTCTAATCCTGCAATTAAAGCCTCATACTCTGCTTCATTATTAGTAGCAGGAAATTCACACCTAATAGCCTGGGGTAATATGTCCCCCTGTGGCGATTTTAGTAGTATTCCTAATCCTACTCCTCTTATATTAGATGCACCATCAGTATATAATGTCCAGGATCCTGAGGATTCTCCTAACTGTTGAACTTCTAGGTCTACCTCATCCTGAATGTCACTACTAAAATCAGCCACAAAGTCAGCTAAAGCCTGAGACTTTATGGCATTTCTAGGTTCATATATTAAATCATAAGCACTTAACTTTACCGACCACTTAGCCATTCTGCCTGACATTTCTGGTTTCCTAAGCACACTTTTAACAGGATAATTTGTTTTAACATGAATCCTATGTGTCTCAAAGTAATGTCTAAGTTTCGTTGATGCCATAACTAATGCTAGTATCAATTTTTCTAAATGAGAATATCTAGTTTCAGCATTTAACAAGCTTTTACTAACATAATAAACAGGATATTGCTGACCTTCATGGTCCTTTACAAGGACGGCACTTACAGCATTCCCTGATACCGCGAGGTATAGGGATAATGGTTCACCATTCTCAGGCTTCATCAGTAGAGGTGCGGTTGAAAGATATTGCTTTAAATCCTGTAGGGCCGCTTCATGCTTCTCACCCCATTCGAATTTTTTGTTCTTCTTCAGGATATCATAAAACTCTTTGCATTTCTCTGAGGATCTTGAGATAAATCTGTTTAATGCTGCCACTCGCCCTGTTAATCGTTGAACATCCTTCATATTTGAGGGCGATTTGATATCCAAGATGGCTTTAATCTGCTCCGGGCTCGCCTCTATTCCTCTTTTGGTCACCATATATCCTAGAAATTTTCCTGCCCCCACTCCAAAATGGCACTTAGCAGGATTTAGCTTCATGTTATACTGATCCAGGATATCAAATGCTCCTTTAATATCCTGGAGGTGATCCTGAGCTTTCTTTGATTTTACCACCATATCGTCAATGTACACCTCCATGGTGTCCCCCAGTTTGTCTTTGAACATCATGTTTACCAATCTTTGGTACGTTGCACCTGCATTTTTTAAACCAAAAGGCATAGCTATATAACAATAAATACCTGTTGGTGTCATGAAGGCAGTATCCTCCTGGTCAGAAGGCTCCATTTGGATTTGTTGAAATCCTGAGGATGCGTCCATGAAGGTCAGCATTTCATGCCCGGCAATGGCATCTACCATTGCATCGATGTGGGGAAGAGGAAATGGGTCTTTAGGGCAAGCTTTGTTCAAGTCTGTGTAGTCTACACAAACTCTCCATTTCCCATTTTTCTTCTGTACCACAACCACGTTTGCTAGCCACCTTGGGAACTTAACCTCTCTGATCATCCTGGACTTCAATAATCTCTCTACTTCCTCTTGGATAATCGTATTCCGCTCAGGAGCAAACTTCCTTCTTTTTTGCTGAACAGGCTTGAATGATTTATCAATTCCAAGCTTGTGAGTGACAATGTCTTTGGATATGCCTGTCATATCCTCATGCTTCCATGCAAACGTTGACATCCTGCATTTCAAAAAGTTAATTAACCGTTCTTCAATATCCTGAGGGATATTGGTTCCTACGAGCACCGAAATATCGGGATTATCCTGGTCCAGGATAATTTTCTTCACATCCTGCTCCGGATGCTCCACGATATCCTGGGCCCGCGTCTTTAATTTCTATGCTGCACTAGGTTTGGTTGAGGATTTCATCGAGGATGAGTAGCATTCTTTCGCCTCCTGCTGATCACTATCAACTTTGACAACTCCCCAAGGGGTAGGGATCTTGATGCATTGGTGATACGTTGATGGCACAGCCTTCATATCGTGAATCCATGGTCTTCCCAATATTATGTTATAGCAGGATAGAGAATCCATTACACAGAAACGTTGTATCGAGTTGACTCCTTCAACGTATACTGGTAACTTTATCTCTCCCACTGTGTTTCTAGCCTCTCCACTGAACCCAACAAGCACGGTAGACTTTGAAGTGATATCCATTGGAGATACATTCATTCTCTTCAGAGTCTCTAGTTGGATTATGTTGACGGAGCTGCCATTATCAACCAATATCCTGCGTACAAAATGGTTAGCCACATATAATGTTATTACCAGAGCATCATGGTGAGGATCCTGGACAGTATCCCTGTCATCAGCATCAAATGTGATCACTTTGTCAGTTGTGAGGGTAGTCATCCTGACAGGTTTATCTCCCCTTTCGGCCTTAGCTTCTTTTGCATGTCTCTTTGCTGCCGAATACGAAGTCCCACAAATGTCGGATCCTCCCGAAATGAAGTTGATTATCTTGGCATCCGCGGGAGGTGATGCTGCTCGCTCAGGATCCTTCTCAGTATCCTGACCCTTATTCTTCTTTCTTCCTAAGAGATCTTTCAGATATCCCTTGCTTAGAAGATAGCTTATTTCTTTCCTTAGAGCGATGCAATCCTCAGTCACATGTCCGAAATCTTCGTGGAAAGCACACCATTTTGACTTATCTTTCCAGTCAGCTTTCTGTTGACTCTTTCAAGGCCACCTAGCCTTGTCTCCTAGACCCTGCATGGCATACATCAATTCAGGAATGTTAACAGAAAAGCAATATTCAGACAACTCAGGATACTCTTCAGGATCCTCATCTTCGACAACATTCACTCTCTTATTTTCATTTCTACCATATGGCTTAGGCCGATATGGCTTGAATGAGGATTCAGACTTCCTGTTGGTCGACTCATAGGTGTTGGATGAGTTCATTCTCTCTTGCATCTTCCTATCATCCTCCAATCGAATATATCTTAGGGCCCTGTTTCGAGCTTCATCCAAGTTCCTGCATGGGTTCATTACAAGATCTTGATAAAATTGAGAATCTTTTTGCAGCCCCATCTTGAAAGCTTGCACAGCTGTTGCAACATCAAGATGTGGAATGTCTAGGGATTCCCGGCTGAACTTGTTCACATAATCCCTAAGGGATTCCTGAGGCCCCTGTGTTATCCTGTAGAGGTCACTTGTTAGTTTCTCAAAGCTTCTACTACAAGAAAACTGACTATTAAATAAATTTACTAAGTGAGCAAAAGATGTAATCGAATGCGGAGGAACATTCAAGAGCCATTTCAAGGCTGATCCTGTTAAGGTAGAACCAAAACCCTTGCACAAGCATGCTTCCTTGAGATCCGGAGGGATAGGGTTGATCTCCATTCTTTCCCTATACTGAGCAATATGCTCCTCAGGATCCGTAGTTCCGTCGTAAAGCTTCATGTTGGGGGTTTGAAATCTCTTTGGGATCTCAGCATCACAGATAGGATATGCAAAACGAGATATCTTGTGGTTGTCTTGGGACACTTCCGGGATTGGCTGGACCACTCCAGGTACACTAGATATCATATCCTTCAACTTCTGAAGTTCCCTAGTAAGTGCTGATGTTACACCTGTATCCTGCAAAGATTCACAATTGTTAGTAGCATGGGTATTATTATTATTTGACACGTTACCCGTTGGAGGATTTTGCCCATATCCTGAAGCATATCCTGAGCTCCTCATGGTTTACATCCTGACCGAGGAGGGTATTTCAGGAGTATGATTTTGAGGAAGGCTGGGCACAATATTCCCCCTGTTATCCTCAGTATACACAGCTGAACTAAAGTTCAAAGTTCTGGGATGTAATCGAGTGACAATATCCTCAGCAGATCTGCTCGAGCCAGACTTCAGGAGTTGTATTTCCCTCAATAGCATTTGGTTTGTTTCCTGTTGCTGCCTCATTTGTTCCTGCACACTTCCAAATAAGGTTAGAATTTCATCATTAGAAGCTAAAACGGGAGCAGATTCCTGAACACTGCGAGTAGGGATAATATCCTGAGGTCGTGAAGAGGTTGGCATCCTTGGAGGAGGTGGTGGAAGCACCGAACCGGTAGTGGCAGAAGTCATAGCAGACACAGTGTAGGAACTCATGTTTGATCTTGAAGCCATTATGGACAATGTGGCAAAAAGTTTTGAAAATAGAAAACCGATTAGCGATTTCACAAAGATTTTTAGTAAAGAGAGCACCACTTGCCCCACGATGGGCGCCAAATTGTTTTGGTCAAAAATTACCGAAGCAATTAAGTGATCAAATTAGTAAAGTGAGGTAGTGTGCTAGAAAGTGTGTTGAAAATATGCCGGTTAAGTTATTTAGAAAATCAGTATTCAGGATACGGCTCAGGATATTGAGCTGTATCTATGATCAAACTATGAGCAAAGAGTAAAGTAAACGACACGAGATGAACGAGGAAAGCCCTTGATCAATCTAGATCGCCGGCATAAAACCTCGGGAGCTGACAATCGCAGCTGCCTTGTTCTTCTTATTGCTTCAAACGTCAGGATACAGTGCAGGATATAGACCAGATCGCTAAGTGTTACAATGCTTTTGTATGAAAGTGAGAATTGCTTGAGAGCGAGTGTTAGAGTGTAGCGAGTGTGAATGTGATGTCCTATTCGATCTGGTATACCCACCTATTTATAGTTACAAAATAGAAACTAAAATTCCTATAAATATGGGATGCTCCCGAATATTCCATAACTAGCCGTTTAGAACCAAATAAAGCGGGCTTAACGTCTTTCCTCGAACAACTTGGACCGAGTCTTCCGCGGAATGAGTCCTTGTGAACGTTGCTAGCTTCTAACCCACGTACCTGCACATAATCCGTTAGTAATCCTGAGAATACCATTCAGGATGTTACCAATATCCTGAACCAGCATCCCGGATGTAAACAGATACTATATAACCAAGATATAAATCAAGATATTTTCCAGGATATGGGCTCAGAATTTCACCCATAACAACTACCATCTTGGCCTTGTCTTAAGGTGACACATGGCTAGGTCTTGTCCTTTTTAGATTTTGCCATTTTATTATAATGGTAGATCTTAAATAGGAATGTTATTTTAAATCTAACTGTTCCATTAAAATTTAAACAAGTACATGGTTGCCCTAAACGGGACTTCTAACTGAAATGACTTGCCTATGCAGGGGCTAATCAGAAAATAACAAGGAAACAAATAAAAGGCAAAATAAAACAAATTACGATTAGTCCTATGTTTTTGTCTAGGCTCGAGAATGTGCAACTGTGTAACTGAGATTAAACACAAAAGGCTAGTGTTTAATTCACTCAGTGTTGGCTCTGATACCAACCTGTCACACCCCGATATTTCCACGTATTACCGGTGGGCCCGGTGGGGAGTATCGTGACGTAGTTGATATCATCATAGTTAAACAACACAAATTTAAATGCACAGCGGAAGCAAAAGATAGATTTATATTTCAACCGAATAAATTGTAATATTAAGTATCACAAAATAGTTGAAACAGATCCACAGGCGGATCGAAAGAAAAAGGAAATTGTTCAACAGACTTTAACATCTAGAGCTTGCGAGACTTGATTATTGATGCCTGGAGTAGCCAGCCTATTACGTATAGTACCTGCACTTAGCCTTTTTGGAAAATACGTCAGTTTACACTGGTAAATATAATTAACTGACTCATTTTGAAAAGGTTTAGAAAATTGATTTGAATGCACGTGGCATAAAATATTTTATAACTTGGGACAGTTATTAAAAATAATCTTGTATACAGTTTTACTTATTTGTCGTCCGTCAGGGCCGGTTGGTAGAGCCGGACAAGATTAACTGACACGCCACAGGTATAATGCCCACAAGGTTGATTCCTTTAAGTGGATTACCAGTTTTTACATAATGCAACTGTCAGGTGTACGCCTACACCCCGTGCTTAGGTCGTGGCCATTTCTTTGAATGATGCCAAGGATATCCGGGACATGGTCATTTAACCCCCAAAGGCCATACACCAAATAATACAGAATAAAACGAGTTATGTAAATACATTAATCACAATCTGATGGTAAATGACTACATACCCGACCAAGCGGTATTATTATAATACCGTATCCCAAGCCCGTATAGGGAAAATAAGTTCAGAGTATTTACCTGAGCTAAATATAAATTCAATCATAGCCGTATATCAATTCAGCAAGTACAGATAGCTTTTACTGGGCTCCTAATCTGGAACGAAGGTTTTTATTAACCTATTAGAATCCTAACGGGTCTTTAATTAAGCTTAGACTTAGACCAGTTAGTTTTCAAAAAGGAAGACACGTTCAAACGCATGATAACGCGAAGACCGGTTTAGAATGTGGTTTTGACCTGACAAGCTTGGACACTTGTTTGATATGGGTAAACTAAACACATTCTGTATTTTGAGATGAAAACGGTAAGGTTTGACCCGTTTCGGCTAATTTATGCAAACTTGTCACATAAGCCGATCCGAACGCGAAAATACGTAACGGGTAACCAAATGAGTCATATGCAGGTTTCCTAAGTTAATATGCCTTAAATATATTGTGACGTCAGTAAGATATCTTCTATTATGCCCCATATGAATTTAAACTCAAATTATGCCCCGAAAGGGCATTTTGGTCATTTAAAAGGTTATAAAAGAGTTTAAATATAATTCTGAGTTTCGGGTCTGATGTAATCAGTAAAAATACTTAATTTACTAAGTTATATCAGTAGGGTATAACCTATATGTGAAATTTATCATTTCTAACCATACTATGCACCGAAGGGGCATTTTGGTAATTTCACTTAAGGTTTAAAGGTCAAATCTGGAAATCTGAGCTTAAAACTTTGGCTTACTGCTAAAGTATAGAAATTCACTTAAAACATCAGTAGGTATAAAGTCTTATATATCTAAAATGGTTTTAACACATACTATGCGCTAAAAACGCGTAAAAAGGCGATTTTTGAGCTCTTTCAGGGTTTTATAAGAAAGGCTGATATTTTTATTATTCCAGAAGACTTAAAATGTTCTATTTATCATATTAGATCAGTAGAAAAAGGTTTGGTATCAATAGGTTTGGTAAAACCGACAACTACCAAATTAAGCTTAGAACTCTAGGTTATGTTCAGCCTAAAAATAAATAAAAATCTCCAAAAATCCCAAAATATTATTTTATATCTGTGGGTAAAAAGTTTGGTATCAAAAATCGGGTTTAGATAGGCTATATGCTAATTACGCCATTTAATTACTAAAAAGCTTTCTAATTACGCTATTGAGCGTAACTCTTAATCTAGACCTCAAACTAATATCAAATTTTAGGTACAAGTTTATAAACCAGTAACTAAGGTTTCTATTCTTTTACTTTTTCAAAAATCACGTTTTAAGATCATATGGGCATAATAGTCAACATTTAGGCATTTAACGGAAATATGCATATGAATCGGATAACTAATGAACCAAGTTGTATAATCACAGAGGGTTATACTTATATGAAACCTGGTCCAAATAAAGCTCTAAGGCATTTATAAACTATGCTCTAATGGGTCAGAACTGAAAGTCAAAGCAAAAGTCTACTTTTGCGACTTTCGGTTCCGAACCGAGCTTAAACTGAAAATTGTCGAGTTGAACATGTTTAGACATGTTCTTACATTAATTGACAAGTTATATTAATGACAAAACAGGTTGCATAGCTTCTACATTTCTAATTATTCATTAATTTGAAAATAAGCTTTCTGTTGACTTTTTAAGATTAACTTTGACTCGACAATTGACCTAGTTAGAGTGGGAATCAGAGGGTGCCCTTTTAAGGGTTTATTGCCCACATAATTACCAACTCATAGGTACTTTCAATTTGAAATTTGACTGGACAAATTAAGATTAATGACGAAGTCAAATCTTAATTACGACGGTTTGACTTTACGCTAATTAACTAAGCAAAACTGAATTAAGGAAGGTTAAGGAAGCTTACAATAGTCCTAATCACGACTAGTGACTCCTAGGAAGGGTGCTTGAGCTCCAAAATTCTCCAGAAGTGAAGTTGTGAGAGTTTCAAGTGAGTGTGCTCAAAGTTGCAACATTGGAGCTCCTTATATACCCATTTTGATGCAACAAGATCATTCCAACAAAGTCTATGGATGTTCCCTGATCATCCCAAGTGTCCCTAGGCCCTTAAAAACCATCAAACAAGCCCATACAATCGAAAAACAAGCTTCTAAGTCGGTGCAACTTGCTGGAACAGGCAGCTGCCAAGTTTTTCTGCATCTGGGCACCTTAGGTGCCCCGCGTAAGGACCCCTTGACGGCTTACGCGCCCGGTTTGGTTCCCCCATCCGGTTTCCAAGTTTGCCATAATTGCACTTTTGGCCCCTGGTCCTTCCAAACTTGATTTTAACATGGTTTCTTGCACTTTTAACCCCCAAACTTGACTTTTAAGGACCCCAAGTCATCAACCAACTTTGTTAAGTCCCCGGTTATTCATACGATCACCGAAAAGTCTTAAATTTCAACGTTGACGCTTTTAACCCCTCGCATACGAATATTGTCATAACTTTCTCATACTTTATCGAAACCTTGTGAAATTTTTATCACTTATTCTAGTGAGCATATTTAATCGTTACAAAGCTTCGGGTTTGCTAAAAGGTCACTCAGAGGTATACTTTAAACATGTTGACACTTTTAACCCCTGTAGTTTGTAATTTCTCACTTTCTTTCACAATTAGCTTCGTATGATCCATGATTCATCCGTTTAAGGGTATAAACATCGTGTAGGGTTATTGAAAGATATATTTATCCATTGTTGACACTTTGAACCCTTTTATTCACATACTTTCCTTGTTCGTCAACTTTAGTCCTTCTAAAGTAATCCTTTACACGTTTAAAGCTCATGACACGTGTCGATACATTATTGGACATAAATTTTCGAGGTGTTACAAAATCTCTATTTTATATATATAAAAAAAATTTCAAAAAAAAAAACTTGTACTGCACATGTGCATTATATGTGTACTACACATGTGCATTACATGCTTAAAATTAGCTTTTGAGTTTAGTTTAGCTTTTAATGTTAGGTTTTTTGGAGTTTTAGGATTTGGTTTTTGGGTGTGGGGGGGAGGGGGGTTTAGGTTTTTTTTCGGGTTTATGTTTAGGGTTTTTTTTTAGGTTTTCGGGATGGGGGAGGGGTGGGGGGTTTAGGTTTTTTTTTTGGGGGGGGGGGGTTAGGCTTTTGGTGGGAGGGTGAATTTAGGTTTTTGGGGGGTGGGGGTGAGGGGGTTTAGGTTTTTGGGGGATGTCGATGGGGGGTGGGTTAAGTGGTTTAGGCTTTCTTTATTATTGCACATGTGCAATACAATTTTTTTTTTGAATTTTTTTTATACATAAAATCCTGTGAAATTAAATAAAAAAATTGTAAAAAAATTGGTATGTTTTTTAGGATTTTTTAGTTAGTTTTTTGGTTTTCTCATTTAAACTAGTTTTCTCATGATTCATCCCCTATATATATAGGGTAGGGTTCCAAGAGTGAACTGCGTGAACAGATCTGGACCCTTGATTTCCTTTTTAGTTGTTAAGGGTAGGATTGTAATTATATAAAAAATTAGATTTAAATCATTATTTTAATAATTGAATTAAGTTACATCTTTCCTATTTTAAAATTCATTATCCACATTATGTTTTATTTATTAATAAGATAATTATCAAAACAAACAACAAATCACCAGATTTCAATTTTAATTTTTATTTCAGATTTCATCACCAGAATTCAAATTTTGATTTTTAAGATCCACGTAACCTTCATATTTCAACGGTATACACATGTGTACTTGGATATAAATAGAACAGTACACATGTGTACTCAGCATCGTACATATGTGTAATTAGCTACATAATACATACATAGAACCAATACCTGTAAAACTATTTTATATTTAACAAATTACAAGTTCCATAATGTTTTCCAAACCAAACAAAAAAAACATATAATTACAAGTTCCAGTTTCGTAAAAACAATAAACCCAACATAATCGAAAAAACAAAAAACATAATCTTTTACAACTATTCGCCACGTTGTATGCTGAATCATCCTTATCGACCAAGCAAACAAACATATCTGAATCATCCTTATCGACCTCATACGTGAATCATCCTTATCGACCTCATACGTGAATCATCCTTATGGACCTTCCATCTCCACTTTTCTCGTTAACGACATCTTCTATAATAGCACAAAAAAACTCAGCAACTAATACTTTGCATAATTCACAAGTGTACATCAACAACCTTACACATTCAATACACAAAAAATTCTGAGATATCACAAAAACATACGCAATACACATGTGTACATCGTGTTAAAATCATAATACACATGTGTACATCGCATTAAAAACAGAGCAAAATCAGAATACACATGTGTACATCGCATTAAAAACAGAGCAAAATCATAATACACATGTGTACATTGCATTAAACGTTGTACTCAACACTGAAAACAAACACAAAACAAAAATATATTATAAACAAAATGGGATTAATCAGCTACACAACTACATTGCATGTTTTATTCTTACGATAACGTAAATAAATGTAAGTTACAAACATAATATATCAATACTAAATTTGAGCCTATAAATACAAGTACTTTGTACAGCGAGAGGAAATAAACTAATTCCACATTTTCATTAGTATGTACATGAACACAGATGACAGGAAAAAGCAAGACAAATCATAGGCCTAAGATAACAATGTTCAAATCAGCTTAACAACAGTATCCACGTGTGTACATACTTATACCTTGTCATTCATAAATTTAACATTAAACAAATATACACATGTGTCCATTCTTATAGTTTCACCCAAATCAACAATAACAATCGTTCGAATACACATGTGTACACCCACCTAAGATAATAAGATAAACCAAAAAAAGGGTGCATATTCAAATCATCATACAAAGCACGTTTTTACAACAGTGTATTTTAAGAACATAATATAACATTGTTCATAGCAGGCTAAGAACCAACACACACACACACATGTATATTTCAACAGTTAGCCACACACTAGTCACTTTTAGCAAAGATTAATAACATTTTTCCCCAATTAAATATTAATCAGTATAATAGACAATTGTATACTAATTTGACGGCCATACACAAGTGTACATTAACGACTTTATATAACCAATGAATTCCAAACTCTTGTGCTCGTTGTACACATGTGTACTTCAAAGATTTTGCACCAAATCAACCAAACAGCATAACCTTACCGTGCTTATAATGCCTAAAAAACAGAGTACAATCAACTGTCTTCTTAAATTAACCATATCCTTTCAAATAATTTAATCATCTACTCGAACTATGACTGATCAAAACACACCATTGGACAAAAAAAATCATGATTAAACAACTATTACAAGAGATTAAAGAAACCCTACCTTTCGATTTGATGTTCTTCAAAGATGTATAAAACATACCCAACGTGAATCGATTTACTGAATCATATACACATTTACAGTTTATCATTGTGTACCTTTGATGTTGAAAATTGTTTGACTATTCAGGAATCTAGTTAACTTCGACGGACTTCCCCTGTTCTATATCGATCAGAACAGTAATGAAAGAGAGAGAGTATGATGGTTGTTGCATAAAAGATGATTTCCCCTGTTCTATATCCATCAGAACAATAATGAATGAAAGAGAGAGAGATTGACGGTTGTTGCATAAAAGATGAATATTAGGGCTTCTAAAACTGGATGTGCGATATTAAAGGGATTCTTGGTGAATCGGCATTAGGATTTTCCGGTCAGGTCAGCAGAAAGTGTGCAGTTCCAGCGACTTGCTGGCTTCGATGGTCTCCTCTGCTTTTCGTTGATGTCGGCGGCGATGATATTTGAGAGAGAAAGATTTGTGTGGGATTTTGAAACCTAAATGTGGAGATAAACGAGATTTATGCAATCAAGTTAAAATGTAAATTACACATATACCCTTATTCACTTAATTAAATAGTAACAAATAACCAAATAATTACCATCTTGCCATTCACTAAAAATCTCAAGATCATAAAAATCAAGGGCCCAGATCAGTTCACGCAGTTCACTCTTGAGATTTTGTTCACGTTTGAACCTAATCCTTTATATATATATATATATATATATATATATATATAGGGTTAGGTTCATTTGTGAACAACCTCCTGGTAGTGAACTGTGTGAACTAATCCTAGCTCTAGATTATCAATACACAAGTGTAAATCAATTGTCAGGATTTGTTCACTCAGTTCACAAATACACTAGTGTTCACTCTGGAACCCACCCTATATATGTGTGTGTGTATATATATATATATATATATATATATAGAGAGAGAGAGAGAGAGAAGACGGTTATTGTACAATACCCACTATCGTACATTACGTACACTATAACAACATCCATTGGATCTTCACTTCATCAAACTCGGTGGCAAGATGGAAATAATTTATTTTAAAAATATAATTCGTATGGTAAACGATAAAATTTTCAAGTACAATCCTCTCATTCCCGGTAACTTAATTGTGAGATTTCAAAATCAAAACTAATTTAAGCCCTAAATCTTACATTTAGTTTAACAATAACAAAAAAAACTTATACAACTTCACCTTCTTCTCCAACTACCGTCGTTTTGCTGTTGCTGACGAGATAGATCTTAACCTTCTTCTCCAATTAGAATTGGATAACCGAGGATAATGATGATTACAGATTTGGATGGTAAGCGATGGATTTACTGATACAATTGTTATCTATATCTTTCCCAAAATTGATTCGGTTGACTGATATCAGTTGTACAGGAGAAAAAGAGCAAAAGAAACAACGACAGACCACAATCGAAAAAGATGAATCCAGGTTCTTCCCCTAAAATTTCATAACTAGGGTTGTATTTTAACGCGCATTTGAACTTTTAGAACGTACGTCTGTTAATGCTTAGGGTTTTATAATGTGTGTTTGAACTTTTAGAACGTGCGGCTGGTAATGCTTAGGGTTTGATAATGTGCGTTTGAAGTTTTGAACTTGTGGTTTTCATAACATGCGTATCTGATTGTATAACGTGCGAATTTTTTATTTATGTTATTGTAATAACTGATTCTATAATATGCGGATATAGATCTTGTTGTATAAATGGGTATCTATTTTCTTAACATGCGTCTCTGAGCTTTATAACAAGGATCTATTTTTATGTAGAAATAATTGACGATGATGATGACTTTGAGCTGCCTATTAAAAGGCTGAAAATCCAAAAAAAGTGATAACAAAAGACAAAGGGCCAATATACGAAATGATGCAGATGATGATGACTTTGAAGAAGATGCTGTTGACTTTTTTGAGCCAATTAAACAAAAGAAGAATATGAAACCACAAAAAAGGATAAGATTAGTACATCAGTGATAAAAAAGAACATTAAAAAACCAAAGTCACTTAGGGCAGCACCTAGGGCTTTCTTTGAATATCACCATGAGACATTAATGCTTAGGTCGACTCCTTCAATTTTCATGGATACTTCTTCGGTGCTGCTCTGTGGATCCACTGAAATCAAAAATTGATTAAAACCCTAATTGCAATATTCAAATTCGAAATTTATAGTTTTAAAATTTCTGAATATTTGAAACCGATACGATTCATAATTACCAGGATAGTGTTGTAACGAACTCGCGATCTGCTGATTAAAGGAATTGTCTGCTTTGCCCTTATGGAGGAAAATTAAAAGAATGACACGTGTGTTCATCCTATGGTCGCGTACGCTTTGTATGATAAGAGCAATTTTATCCCACATTTCCTCTCCCTCTCTCTCTCTCTATATATATATATATACACACACACTATGATAACTAATATTATATATCTATTTAGATAAATAAACTAAAAATCTTAAGATTATGAATTAACAAAAAAAAATGAATTGAGATTGTGACTGATTCATAAGTATATAATCTTATTGAAATTGAAAGTTGCAGATAGATAAAAAGCTTTTGGTTACAGAATTCTAAATAAAAAAATTATGTTACATTTATCAATGAGATTATGTGAAGCTTATTTATAGAAATTGTTGCAAATATGTAAATAACAATATTTACGTAACTAAAATAACATCAATATTTTGAAATAAAAGTAACACATGAATTATCACAAAGAAATTGCAATAATATAATTTATATTAATTGTTTTTATCGCCAGAATATTTTGTTATTCATTAATTGCGAAAATCTAAAATATTTTGAGTATCCGAATAAGACAAATAAAAAGTATATATGTTTATAATATTATATATACTAGCGGTAAGACCCGTGTGCAAACGTGGGTCATTTATTAGAAAACCATGCATAACACATATTGATAGAATATATAGATATGTGTATAGATATTGTACCAAAATGTGTTATCTATTATAGCTAAAAGACAACTATAAGTAAATATAAAAGATATTTAACAAACTTAATAAAAGATGTCTAACAAACTTAATAAAATTCATCAGTTACATATGATTATTTCAATTCTCTTATTCAAAAAAGAGAGTATCCACCCATTGACAATGTAAATTGTTATAAACATAAGTACATATAAAAGATGTCTAGCAAAATTAATAAAATTCGAATACAACTTAACTTTAGCAAACATTAACTAAGAACATACGATCACCTGCCTAAACAACACACATCAAACCTCACTCAAGAATTTGTTACGCAGCAACATGTCCTTTGCTACATGTTGTGATCTGGTTAACTATGCTGCTGCAAACAATGTAACAGTTGCTGATCCAACAATCTCCCTATACAACAGATGATACGAAAACCCTTCTTTATTACTGATTTTTATTTCTCATCAACATCTCCCTGATTTGTCCTTTGAATTGTAGTTCAAAGTCCAGGGAGAACATGTCTTCTTCATCATCCCTCTCAAGTTGAAGGTCCAACAAATCTTAAAGATCATATGCATTCAGATTATATGCACTATCCATTTTAGTCTCTTCAACACTACCATCTGATCTGATCAAAGTCAATACTTGGGTTTTTGAGCATGACTTCCACTTTACTATTTTTGGATCAGTTGGTTTTCTTGGGCAAAGAATTATTGAAGATGAGTTTGGTGATTGTGGTATGCTAACTAAATTTGCAATTGATTCAGACAAATCAGATGATGAGAGAAGGTTTTTCGGAGTACTGATTTTTAGAGACAGAGCAGCAGTTGTAGGATAGACTGGGTTTTGAAGAACATTTGAATGTTCAGCTCTAACTTCTTCCAGCTTTTTGTAGGTCTCAACTATCTTCAGTTTAGACCATCTGGCAATGGATCTAACTGGACCATAACCAGCAGCCACAAGCTCTGCTCTCATTCTTTTAAACTTCAATACCTCATCTGAATCCACTATTTTGACTTTCTTCCAATTAGGTGGAGTTGGCTTTACCAGAGGATCATTGTTCATTTTTGTGATTATATCAATATGAGTTTTTCTTCTACGTGTGGAGATGATTTCTGGTGAAGGAGAATGTTTTGGTAGTGAAGATGAATGTATGGGAAATCTTTGTGACGTTGGAGTTGGTTAGATTGTGGTTGGTGTAGTGAAAATGATCATGGCAGATGTTTGACAAACTTCTGCTGAAACAACTGGTGTCTCAGTAGCTGTTTGGTAAACATCTGCTGATACTTTTGTGTTCCCAGCATCTATTGACAAAATGGGTGATGAAGGTGTGGAAGGTATTTTCTCCTTCTTTTGTGGTGGTTTTTTTGGAGAAGGTTGGGATTTAGGTTAAGCAGGGGATACAATTTCTATAGGATTAGCTTTTGAATCTGGTGGCAACTTTCTCAGTGAATCTTTCTCCCCCTTTTTGGCATCATTATCATCATCATCATCATCATCATCTTTCTCGAAGATTGATGTAGAGGTGGAGCCAGTAAGTTTCAACATATGTTCCTTAATGTTTATAATGTCTACTTGTTTGTCTTTATACCTGGCATCAACCAAATTTCTGATAAATTCCAAACTGAAATTGCGATTACTTTCAGCCAAATTCCTCTGAGCTTGAAGGATGGGTTGCATATAATTCCAAAGCTCATTGGCAATTTCCTGTCTGGTAGGTTGACTTTTAAAAAGCTCTATCATCTGCTTAATCAATTCTTTCATTTCAGCAACATCTGTTTCAATTGTAGACACTCTAACTGTCAAATCCTTATAAGTTAATTCATCAACTACTTTAATATGATCATCTGAATTCCCACATGTAGTGGTTGTATTTGTTTTTATAATAAGAGAAGTCTCCATATCATCAGAAACAGATGCCCATTTTTCTTCATTCTGGGGACTTCCCACTGAAGCAGAGATTACAGTTGTAACCTCATCGGTGGTTGCCTTCAAGGGAGTCTTAATGATGTAACCAATGTCCAACTGATCACCAATGGGTTCAACAGTTGTAGTGGTTGCTCCACTTGAACTACCACCAAGAGTTTCGTAATACTCAACGGGGATAACCTCCTCAACTGTTTGTAGGATAGGAGATTGAATTGGTTCAGACACAGTCATTTGTTGCGATCTACTCTCAGTAATGTGTGCATTAGAGGAACTGTTTTCTTTCTGAAATTCAATTGCTTCAAACAGAGTAATATTGTTGATGGAACTTGAGTCGAGGGTTGTGTGTAGAAAGCCTGATTTCCCTGGGAGAGGGACTTTTAAACATACTTTCATATGAAAGGTCTACTTCATGTTGTGGTGTCCCTGTGCTTACAATATGATCCTTTTGTGAGGATACATGAGGAGTTTGGATGGGTTGAGATCTTTCCAACAACTGTGAGAAAGTAGCAGCAGTGGTTTCAAGTGACATTTGTGTTGTCACTGCTTTAACCTCTGGGATCTCATCTTCCAGATGAACCTTTTTATTTTTTTTGGTTTTGGTGGCCTTTTTAGATGTGACAGCTTTCTTTTTGCGTTTTCCTGGTGTGTGTTTCACAACACCGGTTGTGGTGTCATGATCACTAGGAGCAGTTCGCTCAACAACAGAAGTTTGAGCAACTGATGCGGACGCATCTAAAACAGGCTCATCCCCCTTTGTTTCCGTTGTTGAAACTTTTGACTCTTTATCCATAAGTTTAGTAAAAGTTTTACTTGTAAGACTATTTATTTGAAAAGCTACACCTTGTTCAAAATCTGTTTGTGACACTTGTTTTCGTAGGTAGTAGCTTAGAAGTCTTGGATACAACAGAAAAGCATTACTACGAACACGTTTTTTTCAATTTTTTCACATTTTTCACATTATTCAACAAATCAGAAAACAGTGCTTATGATAAATTGTAATCAGATTTTGTTAAAATAGCATAACCCAAATACTGAATGTTCAAAGGTATCTCATTAAATGCGGTGGTCTTGGCTGAGAGACAATTTAAAAGAGTATGAAATAAAAATTTCATTGGCGGAGGGAAGTTTGGTTTGTAGATAGTAACTTCCTTTAATTGTGCATCATACCCTCTTTCAATGAACTCTGTATGAAGTTCAAGTTTTTCAAAGTTGGTCTTACCTCACAAGTCGTCCAATGCAAATGTAGTGGAAATTGTAAAGGGAGAAATTCGTACCACACTTTCCCCGACCTTAGATGTGATGGAAACTGGATTATTATCTTCAGACTCTATTTCAGCATTAAACCAAAATTGTCGGAGTGTTTTTGTATGAACCGGAGCATTAGCAGTAAGAATTGATTTGTATTTTGATGACGTTAAAAGGTCTATTATTGAGTGATAGCTGGTATTTTTGCTGGTTTTCTCGAAGATGCGGAGGTAGTTGTGAGGGTTTTTGATGTTCAGAGACATGATCGGAGAAGAAGGTGATTTGGGGATGAAATAGGGTTTAAGTTGGAGGGTTTTTAATATGTTGGAAACTGTTTTTGAGAATTTTGAATTCGAGACGGCAGTGGTAGAACCTCGATTTAGGGATGAAACAACTTTATATAGAGAGAAGAAGTGAATGCTGACGTGGCAATAGTTACAAATATTTGATGGCTAAGATCTGTCTATGTCAGAACCTCTATTGCGACAATCGATGATAGTTGTTTGGAAACCTCTGTTGGTCGTTAGGAACAGTGTGAGTCAAACAGTCGTTAGATAAACAGAAGTTATGAGAACAGATGATAACTTTCAGCAGTTGTTTTATTTTTAGCTAATATATGTCCACGTCAGAACCTCTGTTGTCATAATGGATGACAGTCAGCATTATAGTAAATCAACAGTCATTAGGATAAACAGAAATTATGACAACAGACAGTACCCTTTAGCAGTGGATGCATTTTTAGGCAAGCAGAAGTTTCAAAAACAGTTGTTTTCAATCGGTGTAACTGAACAGTCGTAAGTCTAGCATCTGCTATTAGCCCAACTACTGTTAGTATCAAATCCTCTATTAAACATTTTAAGATTAAATATCATCTGTTGTTCGTTAACATCTGTTGACCCATAACAGACCTTTGCATCTTCAGACATTTATTCATGAGCAGATGCTCTCTTTTGTCAAACTTTAGCTACAACACACCTTTTATAACAGCAAAATATACCGTAAATTCTTCCAAAAAACTGTTATTGATAAACAAAATTTTATAATAATACTTATAGCAGGCCTTATATAATAATACTTATTCATCATTAGCCCAACCACTGTTAGTATAAAATCCTCTGTTAAGCATACACAGTTGTTTCATCATCAGCAGATGTTTTCTTTTACCAAACTTTAACTACAACAGACCTTTTACAACTCCAAATATTGACTCTCTGTAATTTGCAGGAGCGAAGATTCTTCAATAAACTACTTTCAATGATCAAATTCTGAACATTTGTTTTATCTTTGCACTCATCTGTTCACCATCAAACCAACCCTTGATACTATTAAACCTCTGTTGACTTACCAAACAGATGTTCAGACACAATTCAACATCAACATAATCTATTCACCATCAAACCAACCCTTGATACTATTAAACCTCTGTTGACTTACCAAACAGATGTTCAGACACAATTCAACATCAACATTATATGTTCACCATCAAACCAACCCTTGATACTATTAAACTTCTGCAGACTTACCAAACAGATGTTCAGACACAATTCAACATCAACATAATCTAAATCTAAATCAAACTCAAACACTAAATAAGTAAAACTAAAACGCAACATAGATTCATAAGATTAAAATTTATTCATTTATTCATGACATTAAAAGTCCATTAATTACATAACATACTGAACAATATTAAAGTTCAAATCTAACAATAACAGCAAGAATTAAGAAACTTTAGCTTCAACTCCATCGATTGTTGAACCTCTCGATGTATGTCCTTCAGCATCGCCATGAACTCCATGTCTCAAGCACCGCACTAGAGTGATTACTGACAACACAAAGCTCACGAACGGAAGTTGAAGGCATCCGCATAAGATTTCTGGAAACCTGCTCTCTCGTGAACAGGCCAACTTGCAATCCATCAAAACATCTCTTCAGCTCTTGAAGAGTAGCCCTATCTTCATACACCTGTTCCTCGATTTGCCTGACAAAATGCTGCTTTAAATCATCTGATTTTACAGAATTGAATGACGCCATTTGAATAAACTATATTACTCAACTTTCCTGAAAGTATGATATCTTCGTAGGAAAACGTGATGAAAAACAGGTGAAGTGACTATGAGTTTATATGCTGAAATATCTAACAGTGAAAACGTGTAGATTTAATATAAATATATTAATGTATAAATCAAAACAGCAGTCTTTTAATGCAAAAACCTTTTCAAACCCCAACTTTTATGGGAAAACTGTAAAATTAAATACCAAGAAACCCAAGGGACAAAATTTCGAAGTTCAAAGAACAAAAGCAGATTATCACAATTACAATTAACCTCTTCATTTACCATGTAGACGCGTTTTTAAACTCTATAAAAGACCGATGATTACTTTTGATTCAAAACATCAACAAATTGTCCTACAAATCACTTTCTGTCAAAAATTGTTCCAAATCAGAAAAACCAACAAAAAATCTACATGGAAAACTTCAGCTTCTACCACTGGTCAGACACCAGCGATGTTAAAACACAATTCTCGATGTGGTCACTCAAAGAACAAAGAACAGACGAAGAACTAAACAGGAAAGTCGACAAAATCAATGACACTAATTACAAAAAAAAAAAACTGGAACAGCATAGCATTGCTCGATGAAGTCCTCCACTCTCCTCCATCAGAGTTCCAGAAGAATGCAGAAGAGTTTCTTACACAACTTCTAAAACAGGATCAGAAAATCTGCAACATGCTAACTGACCTGAAATTCAAAAGAGAGCATGAAATCACATGGAGAAAGGCCAGAGTCTACGAAATCCTAGCAAGTGTTAACTCTAGCGTGTAATACTTTATAAATATTTCATTAAATTTCTATTTTTCTATGTAGTAGTTCATTTTAATAATATCAACATGCATCTTAACATATTCTAAAATGTCAGTGTCAATAAAAACTCTCAACATCATCAACAGTTAATCAAAATAAGAAACAAACCTAAAATGCGAAGGCCTCCTCTCAACTGTTGTAGCACATCTGACTTTTCACGATATTGCACGAATCTATACTTTCTATAAAAAGAGAAAATCTTACTGACGCAAGAAAACCTGACTTTCGATTTAACGAAAATCGAACAATGCAACTCTCCCATCAAAGAAGGTAACACATGCAACTTTTCATGTAACACCCATCTTTTACTTTTCATTATTTAATCATAAGAAAAGCGGTATTTATAATAAGAAGATTTTTAACTAACAAAAACTTAGTTGGTAACTAAATCATACTTCATCATAGTATTTAACATAGTAAAATAACTGGTTTCAAACATAATTCATTCAGTAGTGTTTACAAAACTACATAATTTAACTAGATCAGATTAGTGCAGAAGCGTCCAAAAATTTCGTGTTCGGTTCCTGAAGCATCAACTTGATCGTCGTCCACAAACTTGCAATACCTACAAACTGAAGTTTTGACAAATATTAGTATTAGAGTTCTTAGAAAATTTGCATAATCGAAACTATGCTCAGAAACGGATTCGATTAACTAAATATGCAGAAGTTTAACAAAATTTTCTGATCTCTACCGTAACTTACGGTATCTACCGTAAGTTACGGTAGTCGCTAAGTGACACTAGTCCACCGTAACACAGTAGTGATCCACCGTAACAATTTGTTTTCTACCGTAAGTTACGGTGGAGACCGTAACTTACGGTGGACTCTGTAACTTTGTGTTTGTCCATTTATTCATTTCACCCAAACCCGAATCCTCAGATTTCTCATTCTAACAAACCAACACACTAAATTCTCGTATTCTAATACGTCTTTTATTAACAATAACAAAGACCGAGTAACCATACTACGATGCATTAACAACGCATTATTTGATTATTCGACCCGTTTGGCTCATCTAAGGAATCCTCCATTATGATGACTACCAACGAGATCTAACCAATTCTTGACCTATTATTCAATATAGCGAACATTATCGCTTTAATTCAACTCAACTTTTATTCTACAATTCAACTACAAATATGCTAATTATCAAAATTTACCAAATGTAACGAATCAAGTTACATATCTTTAGTGCACACCCTTCAAACGCAAGTCGCCACCGGCTTGTCCGCTTGGAGCTCTGGTATCCTTTCCTATAGAGTTCAACCATAGCATGTTTAGAACTCCTTTTTAATTATACATTACATAATCCGCCCAAACATCACAATACGCGTTTTTAACTTAATTTGCAGTTTCGAGCCTTCTTTGAGGCATTTCTACAAACACTTATAGGGCAGAATTTTATATCATTTATATTCTAGTTCATGGCTTGTCTCTTAGCCTAGATTAACATAAATTGAGCTATCACATATAGAATTAAACATTATATTTTTCAGAATTCAGTTTCTATGAATCAATTTACACTAGAATGGCCTTCTAAACCCTAGTGTTCATCATTTTCTCACAAAACCCATGAACCACCTTCAATGTGTTCATGAAATTTCCTGAATTTAGACATGATTTCACATGTTGTTGTCTAGGTTTTACTCCTAGATACTATATCATTCCTATTCTACCCAAATAACGAACATGCATTATCAAATTTCAGATTTCCCAAATTCATGAGAATTTCAAGTAGAGAATTCTCATCAAATTTTACATACCTTATAACCCTCTTGCGATGAGGATCACAAATCTCAGCTCGGATTTTGTTTTGGATCAGATTTGAACCTTCAATTTAGGTGTTTTGTGGAATTTAGGGTTTTGAAAAGCTTCGTCGCCCCCTTGCTTCTGGTCGATCCCCAGTGCACAAAATTTTGGGTTTGTGTTTTAATAAAAATGTTTTTATTAAAACTATTTTCAGGTTTAACACTTTTGGTCCCTCTAGTTTCTTTTTATTTTATTTCTATGTCTTTAACTACTCATAAGTAATAAACTAACTAGGTTAGTGTCATTACTAGTTTGTTTATTTTACTAATTTATTTGCAACTTAATTGCAAATTTAAGAATTTGTATTTTCAGGATGTTACATTTCACGATACTGCAACATCGATATTGAAAGGTTGATGTGTGATGGGAAGCTTCATTGAAACGACGATGTTGGAACAAAGATACTGCAACGATAACATGTAAACAGAATCAACAAACATTCGAACAAAGAAGTGTAATCGAAGATTAGCGGCTAAATCACGAGAAAGATGCATTTGAGAGAGAGATACGCTCGCAGATATGAGCGAGAGAGATTTTAATGTGGAGCCAGATAATTATATCTTATTTATAGGATTAGAATATATGGCTTGAATTTTGAATGTGGAGCCAGAATTTTGAATCTGGACATATGTTTATTGGGAACAGATGTTTGATTATAAAATGTTGAGGGCAGATGTTTTGAATCTGGAGCCATGTTTAATTTTAAATCTGGAGCCATGATTTTGAATTTGGGTAGACGTTTAAGGCAGATGTTTGAATTTTATATAGATTTTGAATTTAAGGTAGAAGTTTGCCCTTTTGTTTTGGGCAGAGCTTTGAAAAGCTGAATGTGGGCCAACTTTGAAATTTAAAGTCTTTTAATATTAAGGTTTATGATGTAAAAATGACATAAGAAAAGCCTTGTTGGACATGCTCTCTAGCTAACACATCAGCTTTTCTTATGTCATTGGGATTTCTCCTTTTTATAGAAAGTATAGATTATAGTGAAGATATTTATATATAATATTAATATTAGGAGAAGAGATTTGATGATATTTTTTAAAACATTTATTATAATATAATAAGAATTAAGATAAATTTAAGTGATAATCGTAAATGAAATTAAAAAATAGAAATAAAAATTGTGAGATTAAAGAAGTAAATGTCACGTGACATTAAAACCTATTATAAAGAAGCAACTTCTTGGTGCATATGTGAGTTGTAACCCTGGCTTAGGGTGTTTTCCAAAAAAAAAAAAAAAATCTTGTGGTTCAAATTCATCCATTTGTGACCGACTTTATCAATATCTAATATCTAGTTGCATCCCCCCTCTCTCTCCCCATTGTCTCTATCTCCATCTTCATATGAACATTGTCTCCGTCTGAAGGAATTTTACCAGGTACCCAACATCTCCTTAATTAGTGGTAATACACTTTTCACAACATATGCTCAAATATTAAAGTCTTCATCATACACATTCCTTATGCTTTCTTAAAATACATTCCATTTCATATCTTTACACTATCACTGTATCACAATTCATAGTTTGACCTAAATGATAATTTTATTTTAATATAAAAGGTGTACTAATCATCACAAGTGACGGCTTTATCTTCAAGATGATGACGATGTAGCTATCTTAGACCCCAAGCAGGAACAATGTGAGCCGGTATGTATCTCCCCACCTATCATTTATGTTACACATTTGTATGATTAATATTGAAAAAAACACTAAAATAACCAGTTTCACTAATATTGGAAAATGCAAAACAAGATACAATTTAGCCCCAAATGGACAAATACCGGTTGAAGTTTGCCTTTTTTTGCGGTCCCAGAAAAAAAGATCCCACCTTTTATTTTGAAATTTCAAGCCAATCGGAGGACAAAAACGAATAACGGTTGTACAACGATGTATTGCAAATTATACAAACATATATGCTTACATACGTTGGTAATAACGCAGTAGATAAGCCGCTCAGCTACAGATCCACCGTACGCCACCTAAGTTGGTGGCTGCCCATCATGCCATCGCTAAGGTAGCTCAGCTACAGATCCACCGTTTTGAAGGTTGCCGGCCGGTCTGCCGGCACACACGGCCGGAGACCAAACGACTCCGATATAAAATCAGTCGGAACACGCCCGTTTGAGAATCTTCTGGTAGCCTTTCCGCCAAAAAAGTCACCACCGTATGGCCGGAAATTGCTTTTTAGAACCGTTTGATGATTTGTATGACAAGAGTAAAAACTATGAAAAATACCATTTTCCGTAATTGGGGGAGAATGCCTAGAGAAGAGTGACTTGAGATGAGTATAAATAAGATTAATGAGGATTGGTGTTGCAGGGGAGTTTGTTGAAAGTAATAAATGGGATATGATATTGTTGTAGTTATCACATGGTAATTAATGGCCAACCAGGATTTATTGATAAGATAATATTTAGAGTAAATCTCAATTTCGTCTCACTGGTTTGCTGATTTTAACACTGTTAGTCCAATAGTTTACCGGGCTTCAACGGAATAGAAGATGTGGTCGGGCCGTTGTGACACTCGGGATTTTCCCGAACAACCTTCTTGTTTCAATGTTTCGTGTACATATTATTAAATGAAAGTTCGTGAATTTTTCTTAACGAGTTATGTGATCCTTGTATTAAGTATGTGTATTATATATATATATATATATATATATATATATATATACGTATGATAGTGAACCGAGACCATGAACCCGACTCGAGACCACTCGGTCTCGAGTGAGCAGTATAATAGTTGGGCCGGTTGGGCCATGCGCCTCCCTTAGCCCACTCGGAAACCCACTTAGGGTGCACCACCCTCTAAATATAAACCTAAAACCCTCACACACTCTCCTTTACACTCTCTCTCACTTCATCCTCACTCCCTCTCTCTCTCTCTCTAGAAAACCTTAAAACCTAACAATCAAGCATCACCCCTCCCCTTCTTCCTCTCGGATCAATCGGCAACAACAAGGAGACTCGGCCAAGCTCATCATCATCACTCGGACACTCCATTTACTTGTCTTCTTTCTTGTCTCGGTGCCTTATCACAATCGGTTAGTGTTTTAAGTGCTTTACTAAGTGTTTAGGTATAAAATGGTGTCATTAGAGTGAATTTATAGCATGATGGTAGCTTGTTATTTTGAATGTTCACATGAATGAATGTGGATGATAGGCAAGCATTGTACTATTCAGATGAGCTAGGATAGATTGTGTGAATATTTATGTTGGTGATTATGAGTATGTTATTCTTGTGTAAATAATATGCATGACTATAGGCTGATTAGGACATTGTTATGATTGTTGCACATAAATGTTCTTAAAGAAAAGAATGAAATACTATACCATTGTTGCTTATGGAATGCATGTTACATTGAATCATAGAGAATGTGTTGGTTTGATTAAATCTCGAGTGAATGATGTGTGTTATTTGAATAATCATGTGTGATGGTGAAAACCCTAAAGATGAACTATATGAACATGATATGAACTGTTTGAATATGCAATGAATATGTGGAAATTGGGTGTTTTGATCTGATTTGTATTAAGAATAGACAAGAAAACATGTTGGTGAAATTGTATTGGTTAGTACTAAGGATCATGAACATGAAATTCTATTGGATAGTACAATCGGACAGGTTCTAGAAGGTTCGGTCATCAGATGTGCAAGTCGAGACCTCCGATCTCGACTCGAGACCATCAAACTACCAAGTAACAGCTCGAAATCAGCAAGGTCTCGACTCGAGACCTCATGATCTCGACTCGAGACTGAACCCGAGACATCTGAGGTTGCGACTCGCACTTGCGTGACTCGAGACCACCCCGCTACAACCCGAGACCACTCGGTTGCGACTCGAGACCTCTCGATCTCGACTCGAGACCACCTTGTCTCGAGTGGGGATACTTGTTTTCGTTATTGGGCCGCATCTAATGTTTGGGCTGCATGAATTTCCTGTTACTGTTTATCTGGACTAAGTGTTACTAATTAACTGTTCGAGTATTAGGGCAAGCCCAATAACCTTGTATGTTTTGTATGCTATGTGTTAGATAAGTATACCATATACGTGATTACTTGTATCCGAGCCTGACCCATATTGGTAACCATATTAGGACGTGGTGACCAGCGTATTTAACCAAGTAAACTAAACTGCCGAGCAACCCATGGTGAGTTCACACACTAAAAGCATGCGTCCCAGGGAGGGACATGAACAAAATCAAGAATAACTTTTAAACTACTATTTCCGGGGGAAAATGCGTTTGGGTATTATTTATAAATCACAACTAGCAAAACTAAACGAATCTCTATCACATTAAGTCCCTGCTTACAGTACCGATTAATCGCCGGGGGTGAACGGGTTATTAGTTGATAGCGCTATTAGGTTTGACAACCTCACACCGTGACCGGGGGAGATCGGGCGTGAACTAGTAGACCTTGCAACTTGGTCAATGACGATAGACATTGACATGGGGCACACAAATCTTCTCGTCAATAGTTTCGGTAACTTCAGTTTAGTAGCTTTCATATGGGGTAGCTCCCCATGCCGTGATTATAAATACTTTATCTAAAAAACCTACGTTTTTTTTTTTGAAAAGTTAAAACTGGACATCTCGTGAACTCGCCAACATTCTTGTTGATACTCTACTGCATGCTTTGTAGGTAACCAGTGACTCAGGAGCTTGCAGCTTGGGGATGTGTAGTGGTCGTCTTAACCCGTGTGTTGGGTTTTAAATAATCTTGGACTATGAACCTTGTTTTGAAACTGTTTAGGTTGTGCTTCCGCTACTTACTTGAACTATTATTCGAACTTAAACTTTTAAAACTTTAAACTATGATGTTTACTAACTATTGTGGTTGGTGAATATTTTCACTATTAATCGATGCTCAATATAATTGGTGGCTGGATCCTGGTCAGTCACGCCTCCAAGCGGTGGTACTCCGCATGTGGATTTTGAGGGTGTGACAGATTGGTATCAGAGCCATTGGTTATAGTGAACTTGGTTTTAAAAAGAAAGTCTTTTTGAGAAAAACCAGACTATAACCCGTGACTCATGACGACACTACACTCCAAGGGCAAGACTCAGCATTATTAGACCTCATAGCTCGGACTTGTGTTTACTTGCTTGTTTACTTTATGTGTTGTTCTACTATACATACTAGTGTGCCTAATTAGATAGATACACATCCCTCTTCTATCTCATTCTCGCTACATTACGACATCACACTCACACTGTGTTTTCTGATTATGAAGACAATGAGTGGACGCAGAAGAGGAAACGTTAACATGACCCAGGCTCAGTTCACTAACTTGCTCAACACGGTGGCTGCAGCTTTCGCAGCTCACCCTGGAGGTAAACTCGTTACTTTAGGATGTTTAGATCCTACCCCCGCATCGTCTTTTCACCTCTAAGCCTATTCGCTTCGCTTCTCACAACAGGTCAGCAAGCGCCTGCGTAACCACGAGTTTGTACCTTCAAAACCTTTATGGATTGCAAGCCTCTCCCTTTCAACGGCACTGAGGGTGCCATAAGCCTTCTGCACTGGATTGAAAAGGCCGAAGCTGTTTTCGCTGTCTGTGAGTGTCCCCCTGCCAATTGGGTAAAGTTTGCGACTGGCACGCTTGAAGGAAACGCGCTTTCATGGTGGAAGGCACAGATTCAGATGCTTGGTTTGGAGACTGCAAATGCTACTGCATGGGAAGATTTCAAGGACATGATCAAGGAAGAGTACTGTCACAGGGATGACATCCACAAACTCGAAAACGAGTACTATGAGCTCAAGATGGTTGGATCAGAGATTGAGACCTACACCAAACAGTCCAATGACTATGCTGCACTATGCCCAAACATGTCTCGACCTATGTATCGAAGGATCGAATTGTACATCAAAGGTTTGGCCCCAGAAATCCGGAGCCATGTGACCTCAGCCAACCTCAATACCATTCAGCCAGTGGTCCGTCTGGCTCACAAACTCACCGATCAGGCAGTGGAGGAGGGCAAGCTGCCCAAAAGGATCAGCGCTACTGCCGGAGCTTCTAGTAACAACAAACGAAAGTGGGATGGAAATCAAGGCAAGGATGCTAACCCTACTCAGGCCCCAGCCCAGCAAAGGAAAACCGAAAACAACAAGGGCCCTCAGCAGCAGGGCGGCTATCAGGGCCATCTCCCCAAATGTAACAAGTGCAATCGACATCACAATGGGCCCTGTGCGAAGAACAAGTGTCAGCGATGCAACAAGATGGGACATGAGGCCAAGGATTGTAGGAGCCCTCATCCCGCAAGGCAGAACCAACCACAGCAGCAGCAGCATCATGGGAACATCAAGGGTTGTTTCCAGTGCGGAGCCGAGGGGCACATTAAGAAGAATTGTCCCCAGTTAAACCAGAACAACCACAACCAGGGTGCGGGAAATAACAACAACACCAACAATGCTGGGAATGGTGCAAGAGGAAGGGCTTTTGTGATTGGAGCTGGAGAAGTGAGGAATGACCCCAACGTTGTAGCGGGTAAGTTCCTACTTAATGATCGTTATGTTTCCATATTGTTTGATTCTGGAGCAGATGCTAGTTATGTATCCCTACGTATTAGTAAGAAGCTTAAGTCCACTCTTACGCCGTTAAGCTCTAAGCACATCGTTGAATTAGCTAATGGTAGAAACCTCGAGGCCTCACACGTTATTCGTAACTGCAAACTAGAATTGTCTGGTCAAATCTTCCGTATCGATCTCTTCCCTATCATTCTCGGAAGCTTCGACGTCGTCATTGGTATGGATTGGTTATCCAAGCATCGAGCTGAAATCCTCTGCCAAGAGAAAGCTGTCCGTATTCCCCGTCCTCCTGGCAAACCCCTTATCATCCAGGGAGACAAAAGCGGAGAAGTCATAGGCATCATTTCATTCTTAAAAGCCCAGAAGTGTCTACGAAAGGAGCACACCGCTATCTTAGCACTTGTTGCCGACACGCAGAAAAAGGAAAACAGGATTGAAGATTTTCCAGTTGTACGCGACTATCCTGAGGTATTTCCGGAAGAACTACCCGGACTCCCTCCTCACCGTCAGGTCGAATTTCAAATCGAACTAGCTCCCGGAGCAGCACCTATAGCTCGTGCACCTTATCGACTAGCTCCCGAAGAACTCAAGGAACTTTCCACTCAACTACAAGAACTACTGGACAAAGGTTTTATCCGTCCTAGCTCATCACCCTGGGGAGCCCCAGTGCTCTTTGTCAAAAAGAAGGATGGCACATTCCGAATGTGCATTGATTACCGCGAACTGAACAAGGTTACCATCAAGAATCGTTATCCACTTCCCCGTATCGACGACCTGTTCGACCAGCTGCAAGGGTCGAGCTATTATTCTAAGATCAATCTGCGATCGAGCTATCATCAGTTGAGAGTCCGCGATGAGGACATCTCTAAGACTGCCTTCAGAACCCGCTATGGTCACTACGAATTCCTTGTTATGCCTTTCGGAATGACCAACGCACCTGCGATCTTCATGGACCTCATGAACCGAGTGTGCAACCCTACCTCGACAAGTTCGTAATTGTGTTTATTGACGACATCCTAATCTACTCAAAAAGTCAAGAGGAGCATGAACAACACCTGCGCCTTGTTCTCGAACTCCTTCGCAATGAGCAACTGTACGCCAAATTCTCGAAATGTGATTTCTGGCTTAGAGAAGTCCATTTCCTTGGGCACATAGTCAATCAGGATGGGATTCACGTCGACCCCGCCAAGATCGAATCCATTAAGAACTGGCCTATACCTAAGACTCCGACCGAAGTTCGCCAATTCTTGGGATTGGCAGGATACTATCGAAGGTTTATCAAGGGATTCTCTAAGATCGCTCAACCACTTACGACCCTCACTCAGAAGGGTGTTGCTTATAAGTGGAATGAAGCTCAGGAATCTTCCTTTCAAGAGCTAAAGAAGAACCTCTGCAGTGCTCCTATTCTTTCCTTACCTGAAGGTACCGACGACTTTGTTGTTTACTGCGACGCTTCTATTCAAGGACTTGGTTGCGTGTTGATGCAACGCGAGAAGGTTATTGCTTACGCTTTGCGACAACTCAAGATCCACGAACGGAACTACACGACACACGACTTAGAATTCGGAGCTGTGGTTTTCGCGCTCAAGATTTGGAGACATTATTTATACGGTACCAAGTGCACGATTTACAATGATCACAAAAGTCTCCAACACCTAATGGAACAAAAGGAGTTGAATATGCGGCAACGCCGATGGGTCGAACTCCTAAATGACTATGAGTGTGCGATTAAATACCATCCAGGCAAGGCTAATGTGGTAGCCGATGCCCTCAGCAGAAAGGAGACCAAACCCAAGCGTGTTCGTGCCTTACAGCTCACCATCCACTCGAACCCCCCTAAGCAAATCCGAAATGCTCAGGCCGAAGCATTGAAAGCCGAGAACGTTAGGGCTGAGTCCCTGCGAGGATCAAGGAAACGGCTAGAACAAAAAGAAGATGGTGCTTACTACGTAAACGGGCGTATATGGGTCCCACTTTATGGGGATTTGCGCGAACTTGTAATGGATGAAGCCCATAAGTCCCGTTACTCAATACATCCAGGTTCAGATAAGATGTACCACGACTTAAAGACTACATATTGGTGGCCTAGCATGAAGGCCCACATAGCAACCTATGTCAGAAAATGTTTGACCTGTGCAAGAGTCAAGGCTGAGTATCAGAAACCATCGGGACTACTCCAACAACCAGAGATCCCACAGTGGAAATGGGAGCAAATTTCCATGGACTTTGTTACTGGCTTGCCTAGGTCTCAACGCGGAAATGACACCATTTGGGTGATAGTAGATCGATTAACTAAATCTGCCCACTTTTTGGCTATTAAAGAAACAGACAAGTTCTCTACCTTAGCTGAGGTATACTTAAAGGAAGTGGTTTCGAAGCACGGAGTGCCAACCTCTATTATTTCCGATCGAGACGCGCGTTTTACTTCTGAATTGTGGCAAGCTATGCACAAATCTTTTGGCTCACGATTAGACATGAGCACCGCTTATCATCCGCAAACGGATGGGCAATCTGAACGCACCATCCAAACCCTCGAAGACATGCTTAGGGCATGTGTGATCGATTTTGGCAAGAATTGGGAGAAGCACCTACCGTTAGTGGAATTCTCCTACAACAACAGCTACCACACCAGCATTCTGGCAGCACCCTTTGAGGCATTGTACGGTCGTAAATGCCGATCGCCTCTCTGCTGGGCGGAGGTTGGTGACAGCCAGATCACAGGCCCAGAACTTGTGGTAGACACTACAGAAAGGATTGCCCAGATTAGGCAATGCATAGCGGCAGCTCGTGACCGTCAGAAGAGCTACGCTGATAAGGATAGGAAACCGCTAGAGTTCCAGGTTGGCGACCGGGCTCTACTCAAAGTCTCACCCTGGAAGGGTGTGGTTCGCTTTGGAAAACGGGGCAAGCTTAATCCGCGATATGTCGGACCGTTCGAAATTACCGAAAAGATTGGTAAGGTCGCTTACAGGTTGAATTTGCCTGAAGAACTAAGCGCTGTGCACAACGTCTTTCACGTGTCTAATCTGAAGAAGTGTCTGTCAGATGAACACTCATCGTTCCTTTCAAGGAACTCACTATTTACGAACAGCTACACTTTACTGAGGAACCGATTGAGATCACGGATCGAGAGATCAAAACCCTCAAACGTAGCCAGATACCTCTAGTACGAGTTCGTTGGAACTCGCGCCATGGCCCAGAGTTCACCTGGGAGCGGGAAGACCAGATGAAGCGCAAGTATCCCCAGTTGTTCCCAAAGGAAACTCCCAGCACTGAAGCTACAACCGAATTTCGGGACGAAATTCCAAACTAACGGGGGGATGATGTGACACCCCGTTGAAACGTTCTCACTTATACTAGCTTGACAGTGACTGCCTTAACTTTCGGGACGAAAGTTCTTAAAACTTGGGGATAATGTGACACTCGGGATTTTCCCGAACAACCTTCTTGTTTCAATGTTTCGTGTACATATTATTAAATGAAAGTTCGTGAATTTTTCTTAACGAGTTATGTGATCCTTGTATTAAGTATGTGTATTATATATATATATATATATATATATATATATATATATATATATATACGTATGATAGTGAACCGAGACCATGAACCCGACTCGAGACCACTCGGTCTCGAGTGAGCAGTATAATAGTTGGGCCGGTTGGGCCATGCGCCTCCCTTAGCCCACTCGGAAACCCACTTAGGGTGCACCACCCTCTAAATATAAACCTAAAACCCTCACACACTCTCCTTTACACTCTCTCTCACTTCATCCTCACTCCCTCTCTCTCTCTCTAGAAAACCTTAAAACCTAACAATCAAGCATCACGCCTCCCCTTCTTCCTCTCGGATCAATCGGCAACAACAAGGAGACTCAGCCAAGCTCATCATCATCACTCGGACACTCCATTTGCTTGTCTTCTTTCTTGTCTCGGTGCCTTGTCACAACCGGTTAGTGTTTTAAGTGCTTTACTAAGTGTTTAGGTATAAAATGGTGTCATTAGAGTGAATTTATAGCATGATGGTAGCTTGTTATTTTGAATGTTCACATGAATGAATGTGGAGATAGGCAAGCATTGTACTATTCGGATGAGCTAGGATAGATTGTGTGAATATTTATGTTGGTGATTATGAGTATGTTATTCTTGTGTAAATAATATGCATGACTATAGGCTGATTAGGACATTGTTATGATTGTTGCACATAAATGTTCTTAAAGAAAAGAATGAAATACTATACCATTGTTGCTTATGGAATGCATGTTACATTGAATCATAGAGAATGTGTTGGTTTGATTAAATCTCGAGTGAATGATGTGTGTTATTTGAATAATCATGTGTGATGGTGAAAACCCTAAAGATGAACTATATGAACATGATATGAACTGTTTGAATATGCAATGAATATGTGGAAATTGAGTGTTTTGATCTGATTTGTATTAAGAATAGACAAGAAAACATGTTGGTGAAATTGTATTGGTTAGTACTAAGGATCATGAACATGAAATTCTATTGGATAGTACAATCGGACAGGTTCTAGAAGGTTCGGTCATCAGATGTGCGAGTCGAGACCTCCGATCTCGACTCGAGACCATCAAACTACCAAGTAATAGCTCGAAATCAGCAAGGTCTCGACTCGAGACTGAACCCGAGACACCTGAGGTTGCGACTCGCACTTGCGTGACTCGAGACCACCCCGCTACAACCCGAGACCACTCGGTTGCGACTCGAGACCTCTCGATCTCGACTCGAGACCACCTTGTCTCGAGTGGGGCTACTTGTTTTCGTTATTGGGCCGCATCTAATGTTTGGGCTGCATGAATTTCCTGTTACTGTTTATCTGGACTAAGTGTTACTAATTAACTGTTCGAGTATTAGGGCAGGCCCAATAACCTTGTATGTTTTGTATGCTATGTGTTAGATAAGTATACCATATACGTGATTACTTGTATCCGAGCCTGACCCATATTGGTAACCATATTAAGACGTGGTGACCAGCGTATTTAACCAAGTAAACTAAACTGCCGAGCAACCCAAGGTGAGTTCACACACAAAAAGCATGCGTCCCAGGGAGGGACATGAACAAAATCAAGAATAACTTTTAAACTACTATTTCCGGGGGGAAATGCGTTTGGGTATTATTTATAAATCACAACTAGCAAAACTAAAGGAATCTCTATCACATTAAGTCCCTGCTTACTGTATCGATTAATCACCGGGGGCGAACGGGTTATTAGTTGATAGCGCTATTAGGTTTGACAACCTCACACCGTGACCGGGGGAGATCGGGCGTGAACTAGTAGACCTTGCATCTTGGTCAATGACGATAGACATTGACCTGGGGCACAAAAATCGTCTCGTCAATAGTTTCGGTAACTTCAGTTTAGTAGCTTTCATATGGGGTAGCTCCCCATGCCGTGATTATAAATACTTTATCTAAACAACCTACGTTTTTTTTTTTTTTTGAAAAGTTAAAACTGGACATCTCATGAACTCGCCAACATTCTTGTTGATACTCTACTGCATGCTTTGCAGGTAACCAGTGACTCAGGAGCTTGCAGCTTGGGGATGTGTAGTGGTCGTCTTAACCCGTGTGTTGGGTTTTAAATAATCTTGGACTATGAACCTTGTTTTGAAACTGTTTAGGTTGTGCTTCCGCTGCTTACTTGAACTATTATTCGAACTTAAACTTTTAAAACTTTAAACTATGATGTTTACTAACTATTGTGGTTGGTGAATATTTTCACTATTAATCGATGCTCAATATAATTGGTGGCTGGATCCTGGTCAGTCACGCCTCCAAGCGGTGGTACTCCGCATGTGGATTTTGGGGGTGTGACAGCCGTGATGGGTTTTCACTTGGCTTGATTTCTTCCTAGGGACTTGGATTATGATGTCTTTAGTACGAGAAATATGCACAAGAAGAGGGGTTATAGGGTTTCCAAACTTTTATGTAGGCCAGAAGTAGGCCATTTAATATAATCGTGGGCCATTTAGTGTAATATTCATGTTGAAAGTTTGCTAATTAATTTTGACAGTAAATATAATTCATGTTTTTAGACTAAAATACATACACGATGTCACATATTCACATGCTATGTTTGAATTTTAACATTTTGTCATTTAATAGTATCTGATTGATTTGTAATATATGAAATACATATATATATATATATATATATATATATATAATATGGTTGTAATTTATATCGCCTTTCCTCATTTGCACTTTTTGCTTTGCCCTTCTGCATTTAGTGGCAGATTGACTTAAATTTCTTACATTCTGATTAGCGCTTTACAACTAAATTTGAAATATTTATGTTCTTTTCATCACACTGTTCTTCTATTTAGTGATGTCAGCTGCACTATTAATTGTTAACTTTATGGCAAATATCCGTGCATATAACTCTATGTTTTCCATGACATCTTTCGGTGCCAAAGTTGATGACACTGTTAATAGAGGTTTCTAACCATATGTCAACTTAGGTGTTAAGTTTGGTCGGCCATCAGTCTGAATAGTTGTGCTATTTGATGAAAAGAAATGAACATCAACCTTCAAGGTTCTACTACATTAAACTAACTTTTCCCCTTCTTTGTGTAACAGTTGTTTCTTATCTCATTACGTTCGTGGCTAACTGTTATAGAATACTATTTGCGTTTCAGGTATGTTTTACTTTCCTTCTCCTTGACTTTGTTGTTAACTTATACGTTTAGTCGGATATCTTTTTATTACGTACTGTATATTACAAGTTGTGTCTTTCTGTTTTTAGACTTGTAGTCTTTGCGGTAGATGTAGTTGTTTTTTTGGTGTTGCTTTTGTACAGTGCTTTTTAGATAGATGCCTAGCTACAAAAGGAAAAGGTTGTCATCAACCGTTTTGGCTGACGTACCCTCCACGTCTACTCAAGCAAGTACTTTACCATCATATGTAGACCATGGTGATTGTCAGAATGTGTGTGAGTTTTGTGGTGCTTTGTATTGGTCGGATGAACGTGTTGCGTCTGCGTTTTCTTCTGGTGAATTTGGTTATAACCAATGTTGTAGAAGTGGGGTTGTAGCGCTACCATTTCCTAGAAGATCTTATATGACACTTATGCATCTTTACGAACAGACAACTTTTATGGCAAATATCCGTACATATAGCTCTATGTTTTCAATGACATCTTTTGGTGCCAAAGTTGATGAGACTGTTAATAGAGGTTCTGGCCCATATGTGTTTAAGATTGGTGGCCAAGTCCATCATTGGATTGGTAGCCTATGCCCACCAGATGACGAGAGACCTCGATTCTTACAAATGTACGTCTATGATACGGAAAATGAAATCTCTAATAGGCTACATTCTTTTTGTAATGATGGTGAATCTTCTTTGTCTGCTGAGATAGTAGGTGTCATTCTAAATGTCTTAGAATCTTGCAATAAACTGGTCAAGCTTTTCCGTAATGCATGAGATCTTTGTTCTTCTCATCATACGCAGTCCTTTTGTGTTTCCCTTTTTGGTACTCAGTATGAACGTTCTTATGAAAAACCGTCTTCTGGTTATATTGGTGCGATCGTGACTGATGCGGATCATATGTCTGGAAAGTTTGACATCATCATTCGTGAAAGAGATGGTACACCAAAGCGCATAAGTAAACTGCACCCACTTTATATGGCTTTGCAGTATCCTCTGCTTATACCGTTTGGCGATGCGGGTTGGTCTCCTGACTTATTACTTCGCACCCGAGATGGTTCGTGCCGAAAGATGACTATTAATAAGTATTATAACTATATACTTCATGACCGTCATAATCTATACACATTGCTTCTACGAGGTAGCCGGTTGTTTCAACAATATATCGTCAACGCTTATGTGTGTATAGAAGAATGTCGGCTGGATTATGTAAGAAAAAATCAAAATGTCTTCTGCTCTGAGTTCTTACGAGGAATACACGATGCTATTGAACGTGGTGACACTGAAGGTCATGACGTTGGTAAACGGACATTCCTGCCATCGTCATTTGTTGGTGGGCCAAGGTACATGTACAAGCATTATCAAGACGCTTTGGATATTTGTAGAGTACACGGCAATCCACAATACTTCATCACCTTCACCTGTAATGTAAAGTGGCCAGAAATACAGAGATATCTTTCACGATATCCTATTTTGAAGGCTCAGGATCGCCCAGACATAATTGCTAGGGTTTTCCAGCTTAAAGTAAAGTCCTTGATTAAGTTTCTAAGAAGCTCACGTATGTTTGGGGATGTTGCTGCGGGTATGATATCTTCCTATGTACCTCAGTGTATTCTCATCTTCCAGAATATTAACTTTCCTTATTTTCTACAGATCTTTACAATATTGAGTTTTAGAAAAGAGGTTTACCACATTGTCATTTACTATTATGGGTGGCGGCGGCTGATAGGATTCGAGAAGCCTATCAGATTGACAACTTTATTTCTGCAGAGATTCCAAATCCGTTAACTCAGCCTCAGTTGTTTGCGGTCGTTACCGATCTTATGATACATGGACCATGTGGAATTATAAAGCCTAACTCGCCATGCATGGAATCCGGACCGTGCTCAAAGAAGTTCCCGAAAGATTATCATGAACATACGACGTTTGATGATAAGGGTAATGCACGTTATAGGAGACGTTCAGTTGGATTTAGTGTTAATAAGAGCGGTGTCGAATTGGACAATCGTTATGTTGTGCCTTACAATCCAGTTTTATGTACTCAATTTATGGCACACATTAATGTAGAGTATTGTGGTTGGAGTATGCTTATTAAGTACCTATTTAAGTATATATCCAAAGGTGCTGATCGTATACACTACAAGATAACACGTGCTCCTACAGAAACAAAATCAGCGCAACAATGCGACTCTAATCAGCAAAATGAAATACAAAACTTCTTAGATGGGAGGTTTATATGTCCACATGAGGCTGCTTGGAGGATTTTCAACTTTTACATACATGATAGAAATCCCCCAGTTCAGGTTCTTGCTGTACATCTAGAGAATATGAAAAACATTACTTTTCGCGACAAAGATGATCTTCACAATGTAGCTAATAATCAATTTAGCAAGCGTACGACACTTACAGAATGGTTATCCAACAACATGAATGACAGTACTGGAAGACATTTACGCTATGTCGATTACCTTAATGAATATAGATGGGACGTGGCGTCAAAGCACTGGATACGTAGAACAACAAACAAAGCGCCTGCGATTGGAAGGTTTATATATGTACATCCAGCGTGTGGTGAAGTGTTCTATTTGCGTTTACTTCTACGTCATCAAAAGGGTTGCCAATCTTACAGTGCTATCAGGACTATTAACGGGCATGTATGCTTGACGTACAGAAATGCTTGTGAAAGGTTAGGGTTAATTGGTGATGATAGGGAATGGCCATTCACCTTTGAGGAGGCATCGAATTGGGCGACCGCTAAAGAGCTACGATCTTTATTTATCCAAATCCTGCTATATTGTGACATTTCGGACCCGGTAGACCTTTGGAATCAAGATTGGCATAGCATGGCTGACGATGGACAAAAAGATTTTGGTTTGGTAAATGATGAGGACATGATGCAGTTTGTCCTTTATGAATTACAGTTATTACTTCAATCTGGGTCTTCAGATTTGTCTTTGGTAGATTTTGGTCTACCAATACCTAACTCAAGAATGCTAGAACGGTTAAGAAATCGATTGCTTATGGAGGAGAAAAACTATGACAGACATGTTTTGGCATCTGAACATCGATCCTATCATGGTAGACTAAATGCAGACCAAATGCAGATATATGATCATGTTATTTCAGGTTGTGAATCAAAGAAGCAAACCCTAACGTTCGTTTATGGTCATGGTGGTACTGGGAAGACATTTTTATGGGCCGCTATCCTGGCTGCTTTACGTTCTTCTGGTAAAGTGGTCTTGGCTGTTGCAGCTTCAGGGATTGCGTCTTTACTTCTGCCCTCAGGTAGAACTGCTCACTCAAGGTTCAAGATACCATTACATCTAACAGAACAGTCTATCTGTCATATTAAGAAAGGCACTCGTCTTGGTACACTACTTAAGGAGACAGTTCTTATCATTTGGGATGAGGCGCCAATGAGTGATCGTCGTTGTTATGAAGCGCTAGACAGAGCCCTAAAAGACTTAGAAGATAATACCTCACAACCTTTTGGTGGTAAGTCAGTGTTGTTGGGTGGAGACTTTAGGCAAACCTTACCTGTTGTTCCTAAATCGACAAAAGCCACCCTTTTTAGCTTTGACATTACCTAGGTCTTACCTATGGCCACACTTTAAGGTCTTCAGACTTACGGTAAACATGCGCCTCCAAAGACCAAATCTTACTGTTCAAAGGCAGCTTGAAATATCTTCTTTCTCCTCATGGTTAGTTGCTATTGGAGATGGTGAAATAGGTACGCCAGACATGAATGATCCAGTCAACATGAAGATGCTTGATATACCTTTGAGATACCTCATAGTACATTCGGAAAGCGCGTTGACAGACCTTATCTGCTTCATTTATGATGATACTACCCTTCAACAACCGACTACTGCCACATTGTCAACGAAAGCAATCGTTTGCCCAAAGAATGATACAGCAGATGAGATCAACATAAAAATAATTTCCATGACAGATGGCTCATCGACAACGTATCTAAGCATTGACTCACTTATACCAACTGCGATCAGTAACACAGACATAGAGTCTCTTTATCCGCCAGAGTACCTGAACCTTCTAAATTTTAGCGGCTTTCCACCTCATACTTTGGAGCTGAAGGTAAATTCACCCATAATTTTACTGAGGAATCTTAACCCACTTGAAGGGCTTTGCAATGGTACAAGAATAATAGTAACACAGTTGCTAGCAAGAGTAATTGAGGCACAAATAATGACGGGTAAATTTATAGGTAAACGTGTTTTCATACCCAAGATTTCTTTGATACACAAGGATGATGAACTGCCATTTCAATTTAAAAGAAAACAATTTCCTATAAGGCTATGCTATGCAATGACTATAAATAAAAGCCAAGGACAATCATTAGACAAAATAGGAGTATACTTGCCACAACCAGTATTTAGTCATGGACAACTATATGTTGCTTTGTCTAGAGCTACCGCGCCTGAATCTTTAAAAATACTTATAGTTCCAGAAGACAGTGGTAATAGCACCACAAGAAACATAGTTTACTTCTTAAATGAAATTAGACAGATGTGTTGATACTCTTTACACATATATACGTTACATGTACAAAATACATTATACGTTATCATAACTTCTTACATTCATACATTCATTGTGCTATAGATTTCGTGATTAACATGCATCTAGAATTAAAGTTACCCAAAATAAAAAGTTTTAAATTGCACTTTTAAACTTAGGTATGATTCTTTTATTACCTTTGGATTTCATGTTACGTATATTTGTATTAGATATCCTAATGTATGTTGTGTATAATATATACTATAATAATTACTTATTATCCACTCTGATTTCACTGCAACTACTTCAGTACTAATCTCTAACTATTATTGTACATACCTATATAGCAGCATCAGTATCAAGATGTCATTCAGACGTTTGAAGGATATCAGGCCAATGGAGAAACCACAACCTATTGAAATTAGGGTTGTGAAAAAATGGATGGCGCAAACCAAGACACAAGATGTCGTCAAAAGTGATATGTGCTATCAATTTGTGGACAAATACGTAAGGTACGATTAAATATTCGTTTATTAACATATCGAAAATTCTTTCATAACAATAATTAAACTGACTATAATTTTTTTTATGTAATGTAGGGGGATGGAATAGAGGCTATTGCTGACGCTGGCGAGGTGGAATACTATGAGTCCATAATACGTTTACAATCGTGCTACCGTGTTACTGGGTATGTGTGCACCAAAGCTAGGGACTTTATGGCTACTGTTAACCACACTGCATCACTCAAAATTGGCAAGAAAGCAAGGTTTGTTCCCACGGACAATCTGGAGATACCTACTATCTACTTTGGATTTGCCCATTACGGGTTGCTTAAAGGCAGGGTGAAGGATAACAGTCTCCTCACTGGTATGTTTATACATAAAGGATTAACCGAATAACAATATTAAATTATGTAACCATTTAATTAACAAGTAATTATGTGATTGCAGATTATATTGGTCGTGTTGACGACAACCACTTGCAACCAACATAAAAAACAAAGCCATTAAGGAAGGTTGCCATCAGAGATGAACAGTAAGTATTACTACACTATGTAAGTAGTCAAAAGTGTTGGATATTTTGTAATTAAATAACTTTCTTATCGCATAGGGGAAAACAAGTTGAAATAACAATATGGCCAAACATGATGCATCTCATTGGAGACAACGTAGTGCCCGGAGATATAGTGGCAATCACTAGCACACAAGTCTCAGATTACTACGGTATGTAAATATGGGTAAAAAGTATCATCAATACTAACATATACAAATAGCGTTTCTGATTAAGCAATTATATTTCTCTGACCAGATGCAGTTGGAGTCAACACATCTTACAACAGTTGTTGTTAACCCGGAATTCGCACACATTGCTGAAAGAGTAAACAGGTAAGTCTTGTATGTCGTTAATAATTCTATTCTGGGTAATCTTTATTTATATGTTTCAAAATATGTCAAGTAACCTTGCTCCTTAATTCCAAGTTATTATACTTTATAGAATTGGAATACATGCTAGGTACAGGTGTTTTACATTAAACCCTATACACTCTCTACATTCAATGGCAAATTAAAATTAATTCATTCTATGTGATTACTATTTTTCTTCTCATAAACAGGCTGAAACAACTCCCAAATAACCTGCTAGCAGACACTTCCAATCCTGTTGTGAAACTCCACCAGCTAGGCTCGGATCATCACCCAGAACTTAAGGTACGATTTACAAGAAAACGCAACTATTTCAGATAATCCATTTGAAAAAGACCTTTTACCATGTTGGGTCTATTTTCTTTCGGATCAAGTTAAGGCAAATAAAAATATTTTGGGGTTTTCTTAAATATATCATATCCGATTTGATTTCGTTCCTTTGGGTTTTTTAAGATTCTACTTGGCAGTACACTTTACATGTAAAACATCAGCTGAAAGTCATGTTATATTTCGCCAATATGAACTCATTTGCAATACTGTTCCTGTACACTAACACCTTTGGACACTCTATCAACAGGGAATTAAACGTTTCAGATGTGAAGCATGGGTGGAAAGGATTGAAACAAACAGAGGTTGGTATTATGTCAAATGTTCTAAATGTGGCAAAAAAAAACTCTACCCGGAGAAAGACGGGTCATTAAACTTTGTTTGCAAAGATGAAGATGATGTCGTCCCCATATTTGCGTGAGTCTCTATACTAGAAAAACAAGAAAGCTTATATTCTTTATTGTAATCTAAATCAAACCACTTTCCTAATACAGGTATGGTGTCAATGCTTTCATTAATGACTCAACAAAACCGACTGAGGTTACCTTCTTCAATGAAGGAATGATGGCTTTCCTTAACATTAGTTGTGAAGACCTAATTAGGAAGTATGATTGTACCGACCCAAAGATACTTCCACCTCAAATGGAATCAATCATTGGTGAAGCAAGGATGATGCACATCTCTCGCAGGAGTAAAAACCAGCTGGTTGTCACCAATGTCATAGACATCCCTAATGTACGTGAGGCACAATCTTCAAGTGCTCAGCACTGCATGTTGGCATTACCACCAACCACCCCTGGCCCAAAAATCAACCTAGCAAAAAGGACTCAGCCTGATTCGCCAGGTATATGACCGTACAAAATGTTCGCCAATTGTACATAGCTTAATACATCATCACCCTACAAAATGGTTAACTAAGTCACTGTATTAATATTTTCTTATTTACCTGCTCCAGACTCTAGCCAGCCTGCGAAGAGAGGGCGCGAGGCATAATACGATAGAACACCCCTTTTGGAAATGCCGAAGACTTAGAAGACATGGCAGCAACAACAAACCAGAATATAACTTTTGGGTAGAGTTATTTGACTAACAGCCTTACTGTTAGTAATATAACTCGCCAACATAACCACTTGACAAACTTTTGTATAACATAGCTACGTAGGTTGCATGATGTGGATGGTAGAAAAACCATATGTCTTCGGCTGCACATAATATATATAGATATATATTACATATATATACTGCCACCCGCCGCATTGCGGCGGGTACTATTCCTAGTTATTTATAATCTGTTATTAGTATTAGATGTTATGTGTTTACAATCATTTATTAGTATTAGATTTGCATTGAGAAATCCAGGATGCTACAAAATATCAAAGACGGATATTCATTTTAATTTACTTATGTTTGTTTAGGTAACATTTATTATAAAATAACATGTATAGTTTTTATCCTTAACAAAGGAACCTAAATATAAAAAAATGGTTCCTTTACCGTTTGTGTTATTGCATTTGTTTTATTAATGAGCAGAACTACATATCAATTTGCATCTCTAGTATTAGGTTCACCTAAAATAACTAAATTAGATAAAAAAGTTCTAGAGTTTATGACCAATGGGTATTATTATATTATAATATATATTAAATAATATAATGTTAGCTATATTGTAGTTTTATAATTTTTATTTTGACCACACTGTTTCGTTTTTTTCTCTTTGTTTTTATCAATTTTCATTTTAACACAATGTTTTCCCTTCTTCATTTTATTTTTATTTTCTTGGCTACATATTACACGTGGTGTTCTTATTATTATATTATAACTTTCATCAAATTACATCACAAAAAGTATTATAGCGACTACAGTGTTTGGTGTTATTTTTTTTTCAAACTATCCCCTATAAAATATAAATAATATACATTTATACCTTAATAGTTTAATTTTCCTTTTATAACTTTCGTTCGTTAGTTATGTTATTACAAAACCTAAATACGCGACATAATTTGATAATTGTTATATTTTGTTTCGATTTTGGTTTTTTACACATTTGTATTTTGCGTATATAAAATTACATAACAAAAGGTACTATAGCGGCTACAGTGTTGGGTTTTTTCCCTATGCACTATAGATAATATACATCTTTACCCAGTAGTTTTATTTTCCTTTTAAAACTTTCATTCGTTAGTTTTTTTAACAAAAATTAAATACGTGATATAATTTTTTACATTTGTTACATTTTATTTCGATTTTATTTTTCTTACACATTGATTGTCACACCCTGATTTCCCTGTGGACCCGGACTTAGGGTTTATGTGTGACGATAGATATAGATATTCACATTTAGCACAAGGAAAGTCTTGGGATTCTAAAATAATATTACAAAGTACAGGAGTTTGAAAAGTTCAAAATAATTATGCAGACGAAAAGTGTACTAAAGATCCACAAGCGGATCAAAAATATCAAGAATGAATATTAAGACTGCTAGGCTTTGCGTGGAGTCGCAAATTCCAATATGCATTTACCGAGCAGCTCCAGCCTATTCTGTATTTGCTAACCTATGCTTAGTATTTTGAAAATACATCAGTTTTAACTGGTAAATACAATTAATCGACACATTTTGAAATCTTTTCAAAATCATTTTAGACCATTTGGTATATAAATTTATAAATAACTTGGGACAAAGTGATATTTCTTGTTACCAGTATTACATGCTTGTCAATACATATGGGGCCCGGAACTAAACTTCGATACATGATTAACCGACACACCACTTTTTATAAAAAAAAATATGATATAGCATAATAGCGTCTGTTAGGTGTATGCCTACACCCCGCGCTTAAGTTGTGGCCACTTGCAATTAAGTGAGCCGTGGATATCCAGGACATGTCGCATTAACCCCCAATGTTTAAGTTATCAAGCATAACGGATTAAAACGGGTTATTTGGATTTTGGACATCATTCATCATTGATCTCATACCCGTCCAAGCGGCTAGTGTCGTATCCCAAGCTTGTATAGGGAAAATAGGTTAAGAATATTTACCTGAGCTTATCTTTACAAATCAAAGATATGTTAAGCACAACCGTTAATCAAAACAACTAATACATGCACAATTTACTGGAGGCTCCTAGTCTCGAATGGACAAAACTATGATTCATTAGAATGCTAACATGTCTTATTTAAGTCATACGACTTGGACCGGTTAGCTTATAATAAATAGGTACGGTTCGCTAGATTAAACGGAGACAGGATAGAATGTGGTTTGCACCCTCAAGAGAACTATGACTCGTATAATATAGGTAAAACAATCATACATTCTGATCATAACTGATTTGGAAAATTTTTGACCTGATTCGACTAACTTATATAAACTATGTTATATAAGTCAACCGTACGCGCATAGGCGGTATCGGGTGATCGGATGGGTCTATGGTAAGTCTAATATGCAAAAACATGTTTAATATAATGTTACATCAGTTTATATGTCGATTATCTTTCAAAATCAATTTATGTGCAAAAGGGGCATTTTGGGTATTATTTAAGCATAATATAAGGAGTTTGCATAAAACCCGACAAATGGTATGATTAGAAGGTATAACCCTTGGAGTTATTCCCTACAATATTACGATCATATTACAACTTCAAATCAGTATCTAAATTATATTAAACGGGCCAGAATCGAAAGTCAAAGCAGAAGTCAATGTGTTTGACTTTCGGTTGCGAACCGAGCTCTAAGCAGGAAATGACGGGTTGGACATGATCTAACATGTCCTAATATGTTACATAAACTGATATAATGTCAAAAATAAATGTTTCGATACTTAGAAGTTCATTTAATGTTAATTACAAAAATCTGTGTTTTTGACTTTTATTTAATAAAACTTTGACCCGTCATTTGACCAACTTAACGTGATCTTCAGAAGGTGCCCTCTTAGGGGATTAACACCTACATTATTATGATCATGTAGCCATGTTCGATTTGAACATTGGCTTGACCAAAATGGTCATAACCGAAAGTCAAAGCAAAAGTTAATTTGCATGACTTTCGGCTAAGAGCTAGCCTATAAATGAAACAAGATTGAGTTAGAACACTTACAAGTGTTCAAGGAAGATTGAACTTCAAGTAGGACGCTTCTTTAGATCAGAAACACTCCAGAAGATTGTGAGAAAGATTTTTTGAATGTGCAAGTTCAAGTGAACCAAGAATATGGCTATTTATACTTGAGCTCAAGTCCTCAAATATTGCCAAGTGTTCCCTGAAGTGTTTAGGGAAGGATTAGTGGCACCCCAGGTGTCTCATGGAGGAAGAAAGTGGCCAAAATCGCGACAGAAGTGGCAGGGAAGCAGGCTGCAGTTGCTAGCTAATTTTGGACTGCCAACGAACCTAATGCGGACCGTATGAGGTGATCCATACAGTCCGCATGAGCTTCTGGCGCCCACAGATTTTAAATGCATGTGGACCGTAAGAGACGAGCCATGCGGTCCGCATGAGGTGTCTAGAAATAAAAAAGAATGTCTTACAGACCGTAAGACATATGCCTTGAGGCCCTGTCACACCCCGATATTTCCACGTATTACCGGTGGGCCCGGTGGGGAGTATCGTGACGTAGTTGATATCATCATAGTCAATCAATCACAGTTTAATGCACAACGGAAGTCTAAAAGTAATTTATACAAACCGAGTTGAAAGTAACATAAAATATTACACAACGGATTGTAAGTGGATCCACAGGCGGATCTAAAATAAAAAGAAATATTGTTCAACAGATTTAAGCATCAAAAGCTTGCAAGACTCTTTATTTGATACTAGGAGTAGCCAGCCCATTACGAGTAGTACCTGCACTTCTTTTGAAAAATACGTCAGTTTACACTGGTAAATAGAATTAACTGACTCTTTTTGAAAAGCGTTTATAAAATTGATTTAAATGCACAAGGCACAAAAGTTCTTTTATAACTTGGGACAATTATTTAAATAATCTTGTATACAGTTTTACATGTTTGTCGTCCATTCGGGACCCGGTTAGAAGATCCGGATTAGATTAATAGACACACCACAAGTATAAGCCCACAAGAGAGTGAGATACCGTCTATACATACGCAACTGTCAGGTGTATGCTTACACCCCATGCTTAAGCCTTGACCATTTCTAATAAATGAGCCGAGGATATCCAGGACATGGTCATTAACCCCCCAAGGCATTGCATCAAACATTACAGATTAAAACGGGTTATTTCAATAGCTTAACCACTAATCGATTAAATATTCAATACCCGACCAAGCGGTATTATTATAATACCGTATCCCAAGCCCGTATAACGGAAAATAAGTTAAAAGTATTTACCTGAGCAAAAATATAATTTTTATCCTCAGCCGTATATCAATCAGCAAGTACAAGTATCCTTTACTGGGCTCCTAATCTGGAACGAAGGTTTTAATAACCTATTAGATTCCTAAAGGGTCTTATTTAAGTTATAACTTAGACCGGTTATTTTTAAAGAAAGGTATACGGTTCAAAAAGCAAGATTAAGCGAAGACCGGAATAGAATGTGATTTTAGACCCAACAAGTATGATTACTTGTATAAAATGGGTAAACTAAATACATTCTGGATTTTGAAGTAAAAATGATAAGGTTTGACCCGTTTCAGTTAATTTATGCAAACTAGTTACATAAACCGTACCGAACGCTAAAAATGCATAACGGGTAACCAAATGAGTCATGTACATGTTCCACAAGTTAACATGCTTTAAATATGTTATGATATCAGTAAGATACCTTCCATTATGCTCAAAACGAATTTAAAATCAATTTAAGCCCCGTAGGGGTATTTTGGTCATTTAAAGATTATAAAAGAGGTTAAATAGTAATCTGAGGTTCTGGTCTAAAATTTTTGGTAAAAATATTTATTTTTACAAGTTATATCAGTAAGATATTGTATATATGTGAAATTTATCATTTATAGCCAAACTATGCACCGTAGGGGCATTTTGGTCATTTCACATAAGCTTTAAAGGTCAAATTTGGAAATCTGAGTTTAAAACTTTTGCTTACTGTTAAAGTATAAAAATTTGTTTATAATATCAGTAGGTAATGAGTCTTAAGTGTCAAATATAGTTTTAACCCATACTATGCGTTTAAAAAGCGTAAAAGTCGGTATTTGACGATTTTCGGGTTATTTAAGGAAATCTGAGATTTTGATCAGTCTCTAATGCTTAAAATATTTTATTTAACATATGAAATCAGTAGGAAAATGTTTGATATCAAAAGGTTATGTAAAACTCATTTTATCCAAGAAAAGGGCAATTTCGTCAATACCGAATTCATACTAAAACTCTATAATATAATAAGTATAAAATTTGGAAAAAATTTCCAAAAATCCCTAAATATTATATTATATCAGTAGGTATAAAGTTTGGTGACAAAAATTGGGTTTGAATATGATTTATACTAAAAATGCCATTTAATTAATAAAAAGCTTTCAATTTACGATATCGAGCATAACTCCTATTTTAGAACATAAACTGATGTCAAATTTTTAGGACATGCTTATAAATCAGTAATAAAGGTTTTTGTCCTCTCACATTTTCAAAAATCTTGTTTTTATATCAAAAGGGCATAATGGTCAACAATTAAGCATTTAACGGAAACATGCAAATGATTCAGATTTAAAAGGAACCATATAGTATAATCTCAGAGGGTTATACTAACATGTAATATGGTCCTAAAGGAACCCTAAGGCATATCTAAACTAAGCTAAATCGGGTCAGAACTGAAAGTCAAAGCAAAAGTCTACTTTTGCGACTTTCGGTTGCAAACCGAGCCTAAACTCAGAATTGTCGGGTTGAACATGCCTAAACATGTTCTTATATTATTTACCAAGTTATTTTAGTGTTAAAACATGTTCCATAACCTCTACATTATCAGTTATGAATTAATATGTAAAACCTGATCCTGTTGACTTTTTATTAATAAGTTTGATCCGACATTAGACTGAGATAACATGATAATTAGGAGGTGCCCTTTTTAGGGTTTATTACCTACATAATTACCAACACATAGCCACTTTCAATTCGAATAATGGCTGGACCGTTTGTGATTAATCACAAAGTCAAAGCTTAATTACAATAACTTTGACTTTCGGTCATTAAGCTAATAAAACTTAAACTTAGGAAGCTAAGAACACTTACTATGGTCCTTAGCATGAATTTGAAACTTGAGAAAGCTTCCTTAAGCTCCAGGAGGCTTCAGATAGAGAGTTGTGAAGTAAAACTTCAAATGTGCAAATGAACAAGTGAAGAACAAGTGCCTTATATAGGAATTTTGAGTCTCCAAGATCAATCCATATGTCCCTATGTTGCTTTCAGATGTTCCCAGGTGTCCCTAGGCTGTTAAAACTAGTTGCAAAGTCCCTGGTATCGAAAAACTAGGTTGCAAAGGCGGTGGAATGGCTGTAACCTGCAGCTGTCCATTTTACTGCCCAGTTACAGGTCTTACGGACCGTAAGCTTAAGGCCTTATGGTCCGTATCCGCTTTTCAAATTTTATTCACTTAGATCAGCCACCTTACGGTCCGTAAGGTGGTCTCTTTGCGATCCGTAAGCCTTAGTCAGAAGACAAAAACTTTGAGAACTTTTAGATTTTGACCATGCAATCTTTATAACTCGAATCAAATGTCATTTTCAGCAGGAGGGTCCCTTTGTTCAGTTCTGAAAAGTACTTGGAAGTAATGCCATGCAAAATATAGTCTTGGAATCTTTGAAAGAGGCCATGGAATGAAAATTGTCGTGTATAGTCACATGGTCATTTTCTTGATAATTGAATTATTTCTTCAAAGGATTTAACCGGATGCCTTTAAAATCTTTATCAGATATTTATGAGAACCTATTAATGTTTTATCAAGAGTTGGAAACGTAAAAAGGTCACTCAGAGGTAATAATTAACATGTTGACACTTTTAATCCCTCCAGTTATCTTTTAACATGATCCGGGTTTATAACACATTTAAAGTTCATGACACGTGTCTTTATTATTTTGGGCATGATTTTTGCGAGGTGTTACAGGCCCGCATTGGACCATCAGAGACAAAAGTTTGGCATTGTGTCACATATGACCCCTCCACATCCAAACTTCCATATTTTTGCAAAATTAGTCCCTCTCGTACAACTAATTGGGAATATTTGAGAGTTGATTAGACACATGTTGCCATATTATTCTATATGAATTTCCAAGGTGTTACATTTATATTTTGCATCTTCATACTTGTCTTTGTCGTTTGGTCCGTACGCGTATTCCTCGCCGCAAATGCGCGATGAGGAAATCCTAGTTATATATTAGAGGTGTGCATGGATCGGTTTGGGTCGGTTTTGGCCTAAAACCATAACCATAACCGTGATGCCGGTTAATGGATAACCATAACCGATCGGTTATGGTGGTTATGGTTAATCGGTTTTGATGGTTATAACGGGTCGGTTATGGGTGGTTAACCTTGTATTTAACCTAGCTAAAAATAACTTAATTTTTTTAACATGGAATAAATTGTTATTGCATATTTGTATATATTAGTATATTACATAGTATTAAAAAATACATATAATCTATAATATTAATACCAATTATTATTGAATATTCAAATAAAGTGATATGATAGATTCTATAAATTCAAATAAACATTCAACCAAAACCACAAAACGATATGAAAACCCCATAAATATTAAAAAGAATAAAATGCACGGATAATCCATGTGGTTTGTCAAAGTAACAGGTTTGTCCCCAACTTTTTGAAATTATACCCTTGATCCCTGTGGTTTGACAAGTTGTTACTCGAATAGTCCCTAGAGTGGATGACCGTTAGTTTGTACCGTTAAGTTGGTGTTAAATGACATAAATACTTTTATTACTAAAAGAATAATAATTAAAACACTAAAAAAAACTGCCTTAATCCTTTAAAGTTAAGTGGGCCTTACTATTAACTAAACCCATCTCCCACCCCACCCAACCACATAGGTGTTTCTGACTTTCTTCATCCCTAAAAACTCATCCACCTTTTTTTTTTCATTCTAAGCAACAATAAAAAAACCCAACAAATCATGGCCTCCATCTCCATTCTTCTTTGTAAAAATATGGCACAAGCTAACGACCATCCACTCTAGGAACTATCCGAGTAACAACTTGTCAAACCACAGGGATCACGGGTGTAATTTCCAAAAGTTGGAGACTAAACCTGTTACTTTGACAAACCACAGGGATTATCCGTGCATTTTACTCTATTAAAAATCTTCAATCAAAAACATAAATATTAAAAATATGGTGAAAAGTCCTAACTCCTACAAAGATTTATTACATGTCGGTTCGTTTCGGTTATGGTGGGTATGGAAAAATTGATAACCATAACCGACCCACTACTTTCGGTTTTCAAAAAACCATTAACCGACCCACCGGTTTTTTATTTGGTTCATTTTTCGCTTCGGTTTTGTTGGTTAATTCGGTTATGGTTCGGTTAATTCGGTTTTTTGCACACCCCTACTATATATGATAGATGAACTTCTTAGCTACAGTATCTTTGCAATTTTATTTTTTAGATATTTTATTTCGAAGTCTGTTATTGATTTAGTAAAATATAGAAAATTTGAAGTAGTACCCTAACAACTTTCTGTTGTTTTTTTTTTATTTTGTAATTTTAGTTTTTGATATTTTGTTTTGGAGTCCTTTATTTGATTTAATAAAATATAGAAATTTTAGAAATATTACACTGGTAACTTGATAAACATGTATACTTTTTATTGTTATATTTATATATATATATATATAGTGTGAGATTCATTGAGGAACACTAAAAAAGTGGGGAACAGTGGGGAACCGACTCAAACGAACTCCGATTGGACTCATTCCAGCGGCGTTGGAACCGGTTCATCGAACCCTAACTAGGATCTCTTAACCCTAAACCCTAAATCATAACCCCTAAACCCAAAATATATTAGGGTTTAGTCTTTAGGGTTTAGCTTTAGGGTTTAGTGTTTAGCTTTAGGGTTTAGGGTTTAGCTTTAGGTTTAGCCTTTATGGTTTAGCTTTTAGGGTTTATTGTTTAGATTTTACGGTTTAGCTTAGGTTTTTGCCTTATTTTTTTAGCTTTAGGGTTTAGAGTTTAGGAGTTAGGAGTTAGGATTTAGGGTTTAGGGTACAGATCCTAGTTAGGGTTCGACGAGCCGGTTCCAACGCCGCTGGAATGAGTCCAATCGGAGTTCGTTTGAGTCGGTTCCCCGCTGTTCCCCACTTTTTTAGTGTTCCCCAATGAACATTCCCATATATATATATAGGGTAGGGTTCATGCGAGAACCACCTTTATTACGAGAACCGCGAGAAACAATGTGAACAGAGGGCAATTTTGTAAATACCAAACATATTTTAAAAACCCGCTTACCTGCGATTCCCTTTACCATCGGACTTCAACATAAATTAAATTACATTTAATCAAAACTTTCACGTCCACTATCATCTGAACTGTGATTCAATCCAAATATCTCAACATTTCTCAACCTGATTCTCTCAACAATCCATCGATTACAATCATTTACATCATCGTCTTGAATACATCATCACTTCACCATCATCAGTTCACCATATCGAAGCATCTTGATTGAGATTTTATCTCAGATTTGAGAATCTGAATTCCAACATTCCGTTCAGAATCCATTCCAACATTCCGTTTAGAATACAATCAATTGCGTGAGAACGAACACTACCTAAGTTGAAAGTTATGCATTTGTGGAAGTTAAGTTTAGGAGTTTTATTTGTGTTATTGTTACTAGGTATGAAGGTACAGATTGGGATGATTTGGCTCATAGGAAAGGTGTGTATGAAGCTGAGCAATGGCTGGTCAGGTTCGGTTACGTTGTGTGTTTTATTGTCTTATTGGAAGTTATGTTAATACAATGTGTTTTAGTGTTTGATTGACTGATCCTTGAGGTTGATGTGTATGTGCATGTTATGGGATGGTTGCAGATATGAAGGTGAATGGTTGCAGAACAATCCAGAGGGTCACGGGGTTCTTGAAGTTGACATACCAACTTATGAACATGTTCATGGTTCAGAGTATGTTTGTGATTCGAACTATGTAGTTATGTGTTTTTGGTGACAAAAGTGTAAACGATGAACATTGATTGTAATAATAAGTCAATATGCACATGTGCATAGTGTGCAATAACATGTGAATAAGGTAGTTAATGTTGATGCAGATAACATTGAATAAGGTATTTAGTTGTATTTTGGTGTGATGTATCGATTATGCACATGTGTATTTGATGCGATTGGGTAGAGATGCACATGTTCATTATTTTTTAGTTTTTATGTTAAATGATGTTGCCATTCATTTAAACACATATGTTATACCATATGCAGATGTAGATATAGGAAAAGACGCACAAGGAAGGCAAGTAAATATGCAGATGTAGATACAGGAAAATACATATAAAAGAGGACAAGTAAGCGGAAGAATAATGAAACATTGGGAAAAGATGATAGTGAAATGTGTGTGGTCAAGAAAAAGAAGGTTGAAAAATCAACATTAAAGATGAGGCATGAGAATAATGACGATATGGTGGACAGCAACGTTGACGGTATGTGTTGTAAAGTTGTGTTAATACAAAGTTGAATCTGCACATGTGCAAAATTATGTATGAAAATTATATAACGTGTGTTTCTGTTTTTTTTTTTTTTTTGTTAACACATGTGTTATAAATTTTGCAAAGGATACCATACACGGGCTGACGGATGAAGAATCGAGGAAAAGCTTAGAGGAAGAATCAACAAAGCAGGAGGAGTGTTGGAGGAGGTTGAACAAATGTGAAAAAGATAAAAAAAAAAAAAAAAAAAGAGTATTTGAGTAATCAGTAGGATTGTTGTAGGTAGGTGGTTGGTGGAAACAATATTTCTTGTTTTTTGTTTTGTTGGTATTGACGGTGATATTGAGTGGTATTGTGATACAAACAAGTTTGTGTTTTGAAAGAAGATGTATGCACATATGCATAGTTTTGGTTAATTTTAGATGGTGGTTGATGGTTTAGTTATATTGGTCAGTTGATGATGTACTATGTTGTTTGGTATCGTATGAGGGTTATTGAATGCACATGTGCATAATTTGAAAATGTATACATATTGGTAATTTATTTACATGTTTGGTATGGTATGAAGGTTTTTGGATGCACATGTGCATAATTTGAAATTGGTATACACGTTGGTAGTATATCCATGGATGGTAATGTAGATGGTGATGTAATAGGTTGTTTGGTATTGTATGAAGGTTATTGAATGCACGTGTGCATAATTTGAAAATGTATACATATGTGTAATATGTTTATACATTTGGTATGGTAGGGAGGTTATTGTATGCACATGTGCATAATTTGAAATTCGTATACATGTTAGTAATATATCCACAGATGGTAATGTATATGGAAATGAACTAGTATAGGTTATGTTAATGTGGTATGTCATATGCACATTTGCATTATTTAGAATAATAATACATGTTAGGTGTTCAGGAATTAAAGTACATATGATTTTGTTTAATAATTGAGTGATAAAAAAGTATCATCCATGCAATCATAAACATCGGAAATTTGTAATCATAATACCAGAATACATAGTTTAAATGATTTTTAATCGAGTAGTTCAACGTAAACATGTAGGTCAAATTGAATGTAAACATGTTAAATTAAATGTAAACAATAATTCAACATAATCAAATTGAACGCAGACGTTTCAAATTAAATGTAAACAAGTTCAACGTAGATGACTGTTTCAACTTGAATGTAAACAGTTCAGACTAAATGTAAAAAAAACAATAAAACAAAATGATCGATATTTGATGACGAACTTAATCAAATTTAGGATGGTTGGTTGCATTATGACGTCTGGATGAATGTATAAGGGGTTGTTCATGTACATTTATGTATATAGGGTCTTCATAGTCATCGTAAGTATCTTCATCAGTATCATTATCTGTCACAACTGGCACCAAACCGGTAATTTTCGTACAATTTAATTATTATTTAATAATTGCAATTATGTGCTTAAATGTCAACATTGACTGATTACATGCTATACATGTGAATTCATGCACGTTTTATACTACAAATATTGCTTTATGCATTAATGGTAGCGTTGCGTCAGAAATACTAGTAAACTCACCGGTAAGACACATTGTGTCAACAATTCTGCAGAAAGCAGTCAGACAATAGAATTGGGGCCTAGGAGTAGTTCCAAAGTCTAAAATATATTAAAACCTAAGAATGTATACAAGGGTTAACATATAGTTTATTTATTACTAGAAGCATTGTTTATTTATTTCTGAGCTAGTTATGATCACCGAACACCCTAACACCCACTAAAAATATCTAGTAACCAACACTTATAATTAATACTTGGATTGGAACTCTAAAATAACTACATGGTTTAAACTTACACTTTACCCCCCCCCCCCTTTAAAAGTGGACGGTCATGGGTGACCCCACCATAGATCTCCTTTGATCTTGTATGATCTTGCTTGGATTCATTTAGATTGCATAAGATCTTACCAAGATATCCTATGATCATATAAGATCTCAAAAGATATAGTGGAAGATCTTGAATGTACTATAAGATAGCATAAACTCTCATTCATTCATACACACCACACTTCTTCTTCCCCTTGCTCCCCACCTTCGGCCGAGACCCACCCACAACATCACCACCATCTTCCTCCATTGATCATCCATTCCAAGTTAGCCACAAGGTGCAAGAAGGTGTTTAAGGAGGTTTAGAGCCTGTGGATCTTGAAGGACCTTCTTCTTTTGCTATTAACCAACCCATTTATCATCTTCAACATCTTTTGTTCTTCCCTAGCCCTTGTGCTAGTTGTAAGCTTCTTATCACCTGTTGTTACTTCATATTTTGATGGTTAAAAGATGATGAATATTGTTAATCACAAGAACACAAAAGAACATGATCATGATACTTTAACATAAGCTTAAATACATAAGAATACATGTAAATGATGATGATTTGCTTCTTGATGAATGATGATTTGTGTTAGTGATGTTAGACATCATAAGAAACCTACTAGATTGTGATTAAACACATGATCTAGTAAGTTAAAGTGGTGATCTTGTGAAAGACCAAGATCATCATGCTTTATGTCTTCATGAACTTGAATGATAAAATTGGGTTTCATATGTAAAGGTGATTTAAACAAAATACAAATCTTGTAAATAGATGATTACAAAGATAATTTTTTCAAGAAACCAAGTTTATTTATGAGATTTACAAAGTCATGGTTTCTAAGTAAACTAATCATATTTTTAGTGTTTAAACAAGACTAGGAACAAGATTGTAACAAGAAAAATACAAAAGAAATATTTTAGAAAAATCATCTTACAAGTTGTAAATGACTAAATCTGTTAATAAAGTGATTTACAAACAAATAACCATGTTTTTAAGGGTAACTAAACCTACTAAACAACATGGTAAGTTACTACAAGTTTTTACAAAAACTTCAAGTTCATGATTTACTTGATTGTGTTGATGATTGTTTGTGATGATTTTAAAAGAAAATAAACACATGTTTTGAAAACATGGGAAACCTCCATTTTTAGGGGAAACCATGTCAAAATTTCTATAAAATTTTGACACTTAGAAAATATAAGTTTTGGTGAAACTTATTCCCTAAAAATTCACCTAAAAATATTTACCAAGGTTTCCCTAATTTTTATGTAAATTTCAAGATTAAGAAATGATGATTTCTTCAAGATAAAATTGATATTAAGTATGTATATTTTTGAGGAAAATATATATATTTATTGATCACCAAATTTTGTGCTAAGTGTATGTAGTATGTATTATATGTGAATAGTGTATTAGGACTTGAAAATACACTAAATACTCCTAAAGAGTAAAAATACAAAAATACACATACAACATGCTTAGACAAATACAAGAAAATATATTTATGAAAATATATTTATGAAAATATATTTTTCAACACATTATTTAAGTTGGATAAGTTATGAACTTAAAAAGTTTTGGACAAAAATACATAACACGGGTGAAAAATACAAGATACTTATATTTATTTTTGAGAAAATAATATAAGTAAGATACATAGTTAAAAATATAAATTATTTTTAACAACAAAGAACAAATACACGAAAGATGGTGACTTGTACTTGTGCGATACAAGTCTAGTGACTAACGTTAATAAAACACGTATAGGTCACGACGCTATATAAGCAAACCCGGTGAAGTTTACGGCGCAAGAAACGCAAAGTTGTGAGTTCATGCTCCCCCTTTTCTTTTAACTGTTTTCAGTTATATAACTTCGGGGGTGAAGTACATGTTACTAAATGTTTACAGAAAAGTGAGTTCATGTCCCCACTTTTAATCTTTTACATGCTTTTTAAACTTGGGGAAAATACATGTGTTATGGTATGATGGATACAAAAACAAGGAATGATACTTTAAATCGTGTCACGAATAGGGTACAAGAAGCACCATTAATCGTGTACATACTAAGACCGCAGAACAAAAGGTTAGATCTAATGGGTTTTCGGGCAGCCACACTCTTGGTGATAACTAGTACCAAGTAGTGCTTTTGTGTCTCAGTCGTGAATCGACAACTAGAAAAATGCCTATGGTTTGGATGCTTTCTATGTCGTGTCACATGTTAATGGCCTTGCAACCCATTAACAATCTCGATACTTACAGAAATACTTGATTTATACAAATTACATACCATGTTTTATACAAAGTGTACAAACGTTCAATACAAAAACTGCATGAATTCACACCAACAATATGTTGACGATTTTTCAAAAAAACTCACATGTATTTCAGGTAATTAAAGTGGGTGTGCGCGCGGTCTTACTCTTGCTCTTGGATGTTGTTTATGTTCATCTTTTAAATAATGTTGTAAACTTTTCAGACAACGTTTTATGCTGTGATGTAAACTCCAAACTTAACCTATGTTTTCGGTTACGTAATGTTATTGGCATTTGAAGTTATTTTTACGAGCATGTAGTATGTTTACCATTCGTATGCAATGAGAACCTTTCATGATCACACCTCGTGCTTCCGCCTTAGAAAGGGGTGTGACAGATTGGTATCAGCATTGCGATTGTAGTGAACCAGGATTCCTTCTCAAGTCTAGACTACATCTCTAGGATCCTTTCACGAAAACAATTTTTCAAAGAGTTTTCATTGCATAAAACCTTCTGCGACATCCACTACCTGAAACTGTTTTCAAAGAGTCAAGTAAGGACACTACGGGACTTAGGGTGCACTGGAGTAGCACTTGTATTTGACTGGAAATTACTTGCAACTATGTGTGATAATTGATATATACATATACTAGAAATAGAATATCTCAGGTACTCGTGACTTTACCTGAAAGCAATGGCCTATCTGAAGGAAGTGATACGAGGATGAAACGAATTGTGTGGACTATGCAAGGACATACGTAATTATGGATATATACATAATTATGGAATTCAGTGCACAGAAACTACAGCAAGTCTTGTCACGTATCATAAGAGATTCCTTCAAATACAAGAGAAGGTCAAACGTGAATACCCTCACCCCTCCCCCAACCTATTAAATACTCTGTTGGAGTATTTATCTATTTATGCATGCTTTTTGTTGTATGAATCGATTTATACGTTTGGCGGATTGTTTGATGCCACTTATGTGGTATATGCCTGTGTATATATATACTACTACTGACTCGTATGACGATATCAAACAAATGTCTAACCCTGTTGTGTTATGTTCCGGCAGAACATGGCACCTAGAAGAGCTGTGAACAATCAAGATTCTGGTCAACCCCCTCCTCCTCTTCTGCCAAGGACCGCTGAAGAACTGAATGCCCTACTGGAAGAAAGGATCTTCGCAGCTATCACCCAATACGAGGCGAACCGCACCGAACAAAGTGAAGGACCAAGCAATGCTAGACGTAATGGGCAGGGAGACACATCTGGAGGAAGCACAGCTCGAGGCTGCACTTTCAAGCAGTTTCTCGACTGCAAGCCGCTGAATTACGACGGCACGGGAGGTGCAGTGGCTTTTGTACATTGGACGGAGAAGACTGATGCCACTATCCGTATGAGCAAGTGTTCCATGGATCAGCAAGTCACTTTTGCTACAGGGTTGTTTGTTGATGAAGCTTTGACTTGGTAGAATTTGCAAGTCCAGACTCTGGGTGATGATGCTGCGTACGGCATGACGTGGGATGAGCTAAAGGAACGCATGAGAGAAAAGTATTGCTCACGTGTTGAACTCCAAAGGTTGGAGACTGAGTTCTGGCACTTGACCATGGAAGGTGCTGACATTACTGGTTATACCCGAAGGTTCCACGATTTGTCTAGAGTGATCCCCTACATGGTGACTCCCAAATTTAAGCGCATTGAACGCTACATTTGGGGATTGGCCTCAGAATTTTGCAGCATGGTAACTTTGGCCAAACCTGCAACAATCACTGAGGCTGTAACTCTGGCTGTCAGCCTTACTGAAGATGCTGTTCGTATGAAGAAGTTATCACTGAACCCAACTGAAAAGACCGAGACGCATGCTGAGTCGTCTGGTGACAAGAAAAGGAAGCATGCGAACCTGAATCAAGCGACACGTAACAACAAGGGTTCCAACAACAAGAAGCGTGACCCCAACCCGCCTCAGGAGGCGAAAACTCTTGCAACCATGAGTGACGCTCCTGCCGAAAGATACCTGGGCACTCTGCCCATTTGCAACCAGTGCAAGCGTCATCACGAAGGAGTTTGTCGCATTCCAAAATGCGACAAGTGTGGAAAACTGGGTCACCATACTGAGGACTATTGGGGAAAAGGAAATAGGAACGGGAACCGCAACGGGGCTGGTAATAGAAACGGTGGTGGAAATGGCAATGTAACCGGAATGGTAATGGAGGTGGGCAGAACCAAGGATGCTTTGGTTGTGGAAGCAAGGATCATTTCATAAAACATTGCCCAAGGGGGAACAATGCTCAGGCTCGGGCATTTGTGATTGGAGCAAAGAACGCACGCGAGGACCCTAATGTGGTCACCGGTACGTTTCTCGTTAACAATCACTTTGCATCCATACTATTTGACACTGGTGCCGATTATAGCTTCATGTCTGTGGAATTTAAACATATGCTTGAAATAGAATCTAGTAAATTAGATATTCCTTATTCCATAGAACTAGCCAATGGTAAACTCGTTGAATCGAGCAAAGTTGTTAGAGGTTGCACATTAGAACTTGGTGAGCGAAGATTTAGTATCGACCTCTTACCTATTCAATTGGGTAGCTTCGATGTAGTGGTCAGAATGGACTGGCTGTCCAAGAACAAAGCTGAAGTTATCTGCCACGAGAAAATCATTCGCGTCCCTCTGGCGAATGATGAAACTCTCATCGTACATGGAGAAAAACGAGACGCACCTCTACGAATCATCAGTTGTATGAAGGCACAGAAGTGCTTAAGGAAAGGATGTGTTGCTTTCCTGGCGCACGTTGTAGATAAGAAGGCTGAGGAGCCGAGACTCGAAGACATTCCTGTGGTGAAGGAATTCCCTGATGTTTTTCCCAAAGATCTGCCAGGACTACCTCCTCAACGACAAGTCAAATTCCATATAGACTTGGTTCCAGGAGCCGCTCCTGTAGCCAAGGCACCCTAGCGGCTTGCACCATCCGAGATGCAAGAATTATCTACACAACTCCAGGAGTTGTTGGATAAAGGATTCATAAGGCCAAGCTTCTCGCCTTGGGGAGCTCCAGTATTGTTCGTGAAGAAGAAGGATGGAACACTGCGGATGTGTATCGATTACAGAGAACTGAATAAGCTCACTATCAAGAATCGGTACCCACTACCGAGGATTGATGACTTATTCGATCAGTTGCAAGGATCGAGCTACTATTCCAAGATCGACCTTCGATCTGGATACCATCAGTTAAGGATTCAAGAGGAAAGTGTACCAAAGACTGCATTCCGAACGCGTTATGGGCATTACGAATTCCTTGTGATGCCATTTGGACTGACGAACGCGCCAGCGGTATTTATGGATCTGATGAACCGCGTATGCAAACCATATCTCGATAAATTCGTGATTGTATTTATCGATGATATCCTGATTTACTCGCAAACGAGAGAAGAGCACGAGCAACACCTCAGAACCATTCTGGAACTACTGAAGAAAGAGAAACTTTATGCGAAATTCTCCAAGTGTGAATTTTGGATTCGCGAAGTACAGTTCCTTGGACACGTTGTGAATGAGAAGGGCATTCATGTAGACCCATCCAAGATTGAAGCAATAAAGAATTGGGAAGCCCCCAAAACCCTGACTGAAGTTCGACAATTTTTGGGATTAGCGGGCTATTACCGACGGTTTATCGAGAATTTCTCCAAGATAGCTCAACCGCTGACGACCCTTACGCAGAAAGACAAGAAGTACGACTGGGGTGATAAGCAGGAAGAAGCCTTTCAACTGCTCAAAAATAAGCTATGCGATGCACCGATACTATCCTTACCCGAAGGCACTGAAGACTTCGTGGTATATTGCGACGCTTTGCGTCAAGGTTTGGGCTGTGTGCTCATGCAACGCCAAAAATTCATCGCTTACGCTTCAAGACAGTTGAAGGTACATGAAAGGAATTATACCACGCACGACTTGGAGCTAGGCGTGGTGGTATTCGCCTTGAAGATCTGGCGACACTATTTATATGGTACTCGATGTACAATCTTCACATATCACAAAAGCCTACAACACATATTTGATCAGAAAGAATTAAACATGCGTCAGCGACGATGGGTTGAGTTACTGAACTATTATGACTGTGAGATTAAGTACCATCCTGGAAAGGAAAACGTTGTAGCAGACGCGTTAAGCCGAAAAGAAAGGGGTAAGACCCTATGGGTTCGAGCAATGGAAATGACTATTCAAACGAACCTCACTGCACGCATTCGTGACGCACAACAAGAAGCCCTTAAGATGGAGAATCGTAGAGCTGAATACCTCCGGGGTATGCTGAAGAACTTAGTGCCAAACAAAGAGGGAACCTTATACTTTAAAGGGCGTATCCGGGTTCCGCTCTATGGCGGTAATCGAGAAGTCATCCTTAATGAAGCTCACAAGTCGAGATACTCGATCCATCCAGGATCGGACAAAATGTATCAAGATTTGAAGGATTACTACTGGTGGCCGAGGCTTAAAAGCGATGTTGCTATCTATGTTGGAAAGTGCCTAACATGTGCTAAGGTTAAGGCTGAATATCAAAAACCGTCCGGTCTACTGCAACAACCTGAGATACCCATCTGGAAGTGGGAGCAAATCTCGATGGACTTCATAACGAAATTACCCAGGACCCCTAGGGGGCACGATATGATATGGGTTATAGTTGATCGATTGACGAAATTTGCGCATTTCCTACCGATTCGAGAGAAGGATAGCACTGGAAAGCTTGCTAAGTTGTACTTGAAAGAAATCGTGGCACGTCATGGAGTGCCTATCTCAATTATTTCAGACAGAGATGGACATTTTGTCTCGAGGATCTGGCAATCCTTTCAGGAAGCCTTTGGATCTCAACTAGATCTAAGCACGGCCTTCCATCCGCAAACAGACGGCCAGAGCGAACGAACCATACAAACGCTGGAAGATATGCTTCGCGCATGTGTTATGGACCTAGGCGACAGCTGGGATACTCATCTACCCTTAGTTGAGTTTTCCTACAATAACAGTTATCATACGAGCATAAAGCCGCACCGTTCGAAGCCCTATATGGCCACAAGTGCCGCTCGCCATTGTGTTGGGCAGACGCTGGAGACAAACATATGGTTGGTCCTGAACTTGTTCAAGAGACAACCGACAAAATCGTGCAGATCTGAGAGCCCATTAAGGCAACTCGAGATCGACAAAAGAGCTACGCTGATCGAAGACGAAAACCATTAGAGTTCGAGGTGGGAGACAAAGTGTTGTTGAAGGTCTCACCTTGGAAGGGCGTAGTAAGATTCGGAAAACGTGGAAAGCTGTATCCACGATACATCGAACCATTCAAGATTTTGGAAAGAATTGGTACCGTGGCTTACAAGTTGGAATTACCGGCAGAACTTAACGGAGTACATGATATGTTTCATGAATCCAACCTCAAGAAGAGTCCAACCCAAGAAACAGTGATCATCCCTGCGGATGAAGTTCATATTGACGACACCCTCCGATTTACAGAACAACCCGTTGAGGTTACAGACTGGAAAGTCAACAAGACCCGAAGGAGCAGTGTCAAACTTGTCAAAGTACGTTGGAACTCTAAACACAGACCCGAGTACACGTGGGAACGTGAAGACCAGTTTAAAGAAAAGTACCCCCACCTGTTCAAGAAAACTCCTGCGAAAGTTAGCTCAGCCTGAACTTCGGGACGAAATTCTTTTAACGGGGGGAGACTGTGACAACTGGCACCAAACCGATAATTTCCGTATAATTTAATTATTATTTAATAACTTCAATTATGTGCTTAAATGTCAACATTGTCTGATTACATGCTATACATGTGAATTCATGCACGTTTTATACTACAAATATTGCTTTATGCATTAATGATAGCGTTGCGTCAGAAATACTAGTAAACTCATCGGTAAGACACATTGTGTCAACAATTCTGCAGAAAGCAGTCAGATAATAGAATTGGGGCCTAGGAGTAGGTCCAAAGTCTAAAACACATTAAAACCCAAGAATGTATACAAGGGTTAACATATAGACTTTCCGGAAGCTAGAATACGCACTGAAATGCTGAATTTCATACATTTCAGCAAAATTCAGCATTGTAACGAGTTAGTGACATGTAAAAATATGACTAATTGGTCCTGAATGCTTTCCTAAGTGTCGGGAATTAAAAGTGTCACAAAAGAGTACTTAAAGGACACTAGACGGTGCAATTTAGCACTTTAACGAACCGGTATCTAACCGAACAACCGGACATTATCCAAAACATCAAAAATTTTACTAGAAGCATTGTTTATTTATTTCTGAGCTAGTTATGATCACCGAACACCATAACACCCACTAAAAATATCTAGTAACCAACACTTATAATTAATACTTGGATTGGAACTCTAAAATAACTACATGGTTTAAACTTACACTTTACCCCCCCCCCCCTTTAAAAGTGGATGGTCGTGGGTGACCCCACCATAGATCTCCTTTGATCTTGTATGATCTTGCTTAGATTCATTTAGATTTCATATGATCTTACCAAGATATCCTATGATCTTATAAGATCTCAAAAGATATAGTGGAAGATCTTGAATGTACTATAAGATAGCATAAACTCTCATTCATTCACACACACCACACTTCTTCTTCCCCTTGCTCCCCACCTTCGGCCGAGACCCACCCAAAACATCACCACTATCTTCACCCATTGATCATCCATTCCAAGTTAGTCACAAGGTGTAAGAAGGTGTTTAATGAGGTTTAGAGCTTGTGGATCTTGAAGGACCTTCTTCTTTTGCTATTAACCAACCCATTTATCATCTCCAACATCTTGTGTTCTTCCCTAGCCCTTGTGCTAGTTGTAAGCTTCTTATCACTTGTTGTTACTTCATATTTTGATGGTTAAAAGATGATGAATATTGTTAATCACAAGAACACAAAAGAACATGATCATGATACTTTAATAAAAGCTTAAATACATAAGAATACATGTAAATGATGATGATTTGCTTCTTGATGAATGATGATTTGTGTTAGTGATGTTAGACATCATAAGAAACCTACTAGATTGTGATTAAACACATGATCTAGTAAGTTAAAGTGCTGATCTTGTGAAAGACCAAGATCATCATGCTTTATGTCTTCATGAACTTGAATGATAAAATTGGGTTTCATATGTAAAGGTGATTTAAACAAAATACAAATCTTGTAAATAGATGATTACAAAGATAATTTTTTCAAGAAACCAAGTTTATTTATGAGATTTACAAAGTCATGGTTTCTAAGTAAACTAATCATATTTTTAGTGTTTAAACAAGACTAGGAAAAAGATTGTAACAAGAAAAATACAAAAGAAATATTTTAGAAAAATCATCTTACAAGTTGTAAATGACTAAATCTGTTAATAAAGTGATTTACAAAAAAAATAACCATGTTTTTAAGGGTAACTAAACCTACTAAACAACATGGTAAGTTACTACAAGTTTTTACAAAAACTTCAAGTTCATGATTTACTTGATAGTGTTGATGATTGTTTGTGATGATTTTAAAAGAAAATAAATACATGTTTTGAAAACATGGGAAACCTCCATTTTTAGGGGAAACCATGTCAAAATTTCTATAAAATTTTGACACTTAGAAAATTTAAGTTTTGGTGAAACTTATTCCCTAAAAATTCACCTAAAAATATTTACCAATGTTTCCCTAATTTTTATGTAAATTTCAAGATTAAGAAATGATGATTTCTTCAAGATAAAATTGATATTAAGTATGTATATTTTTGAAGAAAATATATATATTTATTGATCACCAAATTTTGTGCTAAGTGTATGTAGTATGTATTATATGTGAATAGTGTATTAGGACTTGTAAATACACTAAATACTCCTAAAGAGTAAAAATACAAAAATACACATACAACATGCTTAGACAAATACAAGAAAATATATTTATGAAAATATATTTCTTAACACATTATTTAACTTGGATAAGTTATGAACTTAAAAAGTTTTGGACAAAAATACATAACTCGGGTGAAAAATACAAGATACTTATATTTATTTTTGAGAAAATAATATAAGTAAGATACATAGTTAAAAATATAAATTATGTTTAACAACAAAGAACAAATACATGAAAGATGGTGACTTGTACTTGTGCGATACAAGTCGAGTGACTAACGTTAATAAAACACGTATAGGTCACGACGCTATATAAGCAAACCCGTTGAAGTTTACGGCCCAAGAAACGCAAAGTTGTAAGTTCATGCTCCCCCTTTTCTTTTAACTGTTTTCAGTTTTATAACTTCGGGGGTGAAGTACATGTTACTAAATGTTTACAGAAAAGTGAGTTCATGTCCCCACTTTTCATCTTTTACATGCTTTTTAAACTTGGGGAAAATACATGTGTTATGGTATGATGGATACAAAAACAAGGAATGATACTTTAAATCGTGTCACGAATAGGGTACCAGAAGCACCATTAATCGTGTACATACTAACACCGCAGAACAAAAGGTTAGATCTAATGGGTTTTCGGGCAGCCACACTCTTGGTGATAACTAGTACCAAGTAGTGCTTTTGTGTCTCAGTCGTGAATCGACAACTAGAAAAATGCTTATGGTTTGGATGCTTCCTATGTCGTGTCACATGTTAATGGCCTTGCAATCCATTAACAATCTCGATACTTACAGAAATACTTGATTTATACAAATTACATACCATGTTTTATACAAAGTGTACAAACGTTCAATACAAAAAACTGCATGAATTCACACCAACATTATGTTGACGATTTTTCCAAAAACTCACATGTATTTCAGGTAACTAAAATGGGTGTGCACGCGGTCTTACTCTTGCTCTTGGATGTTGTTGATGTTCATCTTTTAAATAATGTTGTAAAATTTTCAGACAACGTTTTATGCTGTGATGTAAACTCCAAACTTAACCTATGTTTTCGGTTACGTAGTGTTATTGGCATTTGAAGTTATTTTTACGAGCATGTAGTATGTTTACCATTCGTATGCAATGAGAACCTTTCATGATCACACCTCGTGCTTCCGCCTTAGAAAGGGGTGTGAAATTATCATCATCAGAACAAGAATCTGTTTCATCGCTGGGGGGGATCCGGAATTCTAGTAGCAATGGTAGCAGCTTCGTTATGTATGAATGTTCCTGAATATAAAAAGAATGTTAAAAAGTGAATAATGAAATGGTAAAAAAGTGATATTTAATAAGGTAAATGTTATGTGTAAGAATGTAGTATAAATGATAAACATATTATTGGTTATGATTATAGGTTAATGGTAACGTGATGCACATGTGCATGATTATGTACTGATATTGTAAACAAATTATTGTTGATGATTATAGGGTAATGGTAACGTGCTGACATGTGCAGGATGTAGATTATTGGTGATGGCTATATGGTAATGGTAAAGTGTTGCACATGTGTAGGGTGGTGTATTTATAGGGTAATGGTAAAGTGATGCACATGTGCAATATGGTGTAGTTATAGGGTAATGGTAAAGTGCTGCACATGTGTATGAGCAAATTTTCAGCGGATGCATAATATTTCAGCGGATGGACATCAGGTTTGAGTGAATGGACAGTTTTGTGAATAGACAGATTTCAGTGAATGAATCAGCAGTGAATATACTTGTTTTTCAGTAAATGAATCAGCTTAAACAAAATCCTAACTTCGAGCGAATGAACTTAAATCTGAGCTGATGAAGTCTAATCTGCGGATGTACTTATTCCTAATCAGCAGACGAACAATACTGCGAATGAACGTTAATGCAGTGGATAAACAATTTAATCCAGACCCATTAAATTTGATCCGTTAATTCTGCAGATGTAGTTAAAATCTGCAGATTAATTTAACTTCTGCAGATGGAAGGTTCAACGACTGGACAGATATACTGCGGATGGTGTAATTTATGCGGCGGATGTACTTGATCAGCGAATAAACCAGTTTCTGCGAATAAACTGAATTGATTCTAGCAGATGAAAGCTTTGTTTCTGCGAATGAACTAAAATGTAAATGAACTGATTCTAACAGATTTGGGTTCGTGCTTATGTAACAATGTACTTGATCTTGGTTAGTGATTGTGCAAACAGACAGCACAGTAGCACAATCACTTGCGAACCGATGTAGATCTGTCACAAACTGATTCGATGCAACAAACAAAATGTAGATCTGTGAATGAAAACCTGGATTCGTGTGAATATGTAACTTGCAGATTCGTATATAACCAATCAGATTGTAAATACGAATGAACCTGAATAGATCCGTATGAATATTCAATACACAACACTTCGTGTAAGTATATGGTAATGGTAAAGTGTTGCACATGTGCAGGATGGTGTATTTATAGGGTAATGGTAAAGTGCTGCATATGTGCAAGATGGTGTATTTATACAAAAAAATCACGTCTGACACTCGAATTGAATCAACAATTCTCAATTCTCAGGCATCACCAGTTCTCAGTAGTTCGTCTTCATCCCAATTACATTATTAACAAAAAAATTAATACAATGATTCACTTGTGTATAAACTCAGATTTAATTACTAAAAAGTAATAAAAATAATACTAAATAATCAATAGCTTCTAACCTTTTTGTTTAACATTCACATATTCGTCTTCCGTTGCACATGTGCAGGATGGTGTATTTATACACAAATCATGTCTGACACTCGAATTGCATCAACAATTCTAAGTTCACAAGCATCAACAGTTCTCAGTAGTTCGTCTCCGTCCCGTATTCGTCCCGATTACATCTATAGTTCGTCTTCGTCATATCGATAGCAACACACTATAAACCGTTCGTCATATCGATTTCACCATCTGATACTCCAAAATTCATCGTATAATTGAAATTATTGCTCCAAAATTCGTATTGTAATCGATATTATTGCAGTAAGAACGTAATCATAGATCATATATTCTTCATCCATTCGTAATCGAGTATTCCATTTGTAATTAGGGCAACCCGATTAGAATCATCAGAATCATTGAGGAGTGTGGTGCGATTAGGGTTACAGGAGGAACAATGATAGGAGGAACAGTGGTGAGGAAGCACGACGGTGATTCTAGTCGTCGTGACCATCGTAGACGGTGGCGATTCTGGTCGCTGATATTAACTTAGGGTTACAGTGTTACACGAGGGGTTACATGACGGTGAGGAGTACGCGTGTTATTGGAAAAGTTTAATATAATTACAAAATTGCCATGTGTTCACACTGGTTCTCGCAATAAAGGGTGGTTCCTAACGGATCCTTCTCCTATATATATATATGGTAGGGTTCTAGAGTGAACAACCTCCCAAGAGTGAACCGTGTGAACTGATCATAGCCCTTGATTATCTTTTTTGTTGAAAATGATAAGATGGTAATTATACATTAAGTTGTTATTAATTATTTATTTTAATTAATTAATGGAAGTTACACTTTCCTATTTTTTTGTGATTACTCAAAATATCTTTTAAATCTAAACAAGATGTATATCATAATCACTATTCAATAAAAGCCAGATTTTTTTTTGAATCCAGCAGTTCTTGATTGATAAAAAACCCAGATTTCGATTACGTACACACATTCATGAATCCCGAAGTACACATGTGTATTTAAATTTAATACACCTATGTACATACATATATACATTTGTGTAAAATCCCTTTTTTAGATTAGTAAACACATACTACTTCACCGTAAACCATAACATGTCCCAAAAACAAATCAAAAAACATATTATAAGGTATACCAACCAACTAAACATCCAGTTTACATAAAAAATAACCCAACGAAACAAACAAATAACCACATATCGGAAAAACAAAAACATAGTCTTTACTACTATTGTTTGCATGGAACGTTTTAAACACTAAGCCTACTCGCCACGTTGTATGCTACCGATTCAACCATTACTTCCATCGCGGAGCGTGTTAGCATGGGAGCACAAAATCTTCACAGCATACTTCTTCACAACAATCTTCACATCATACTTTTTTCACAGCAAATTATCCGGTATTATTCCTTCAAATTGACCACATTTCGGATGATTCACTGATTCCTTCAAATTACCAACTGTAAAACACAAATACGTTTACACAGGTCAATGAATTTCTTAGATAAATAAAAAGAACAACACTATATGCACAGGTGTACACCCAATTTTCATAAACAACAGACATAAGTTTTTGAAATATCACCTAACTACTATAATACACGGGTGTATACCCAATTTACATAAATAGAGTACACATGTCAATCGGAAAAATACCTAGCAAATCTCCGACAATAAAGCGACGACTGTGAACCCGAGGGCCTAACGACAACAACACCTTCCACCCGACCGGCAACGCTTTCACAAACCGGACCCGCCGTGCCTCTAATATCGTACGACGGAGCCGCTGATGCTCTGCTATCGTACCCCGGAAACCGCAGATCTGTTCAGCGTCGCCGCCGCTGACGTCACCGGAAACGCGACGACGATATCCACGGTGGTAGGAGACGACGTAAATTACCTCGGAGTGGTATTAACGGCGGTGATTGAGCCGGTATACCAGTAATCGACGTCGTTTTCTTCGTCAGGACAGTAGGATGAAGATCGAGAATGAGTGGTTTCCTGTTTGTATCGTCGGCGGCAGATCTGTTCAGTGTCGCCGCCGCTGACGTCACCGGAAACGTGACGACGATATCCACGATGGTAGGAGACGGCGTAAATTACCTCGGAGTGGTGTTAACAACGGCGATTGAGCCGATATACCGGTAATCGACGTCGTTTTCTTCGTCAGGACAGTATGATGAAGAACGAGAATGGTGTGTTTCCTGTTTGTATCGTCGGCGGAAGATCTGTTATTATTGAGAAGGATAGAAACACAATAATGCATTTGATATGATTGGATTTTAAATAATGAAAACAATTTAGGTTTCCATTTTTCTTTTGATTGTGTAATTACACATATACCCTTATGTATTTAATTAAATAGAAAAAATTAACCAAATAATTACCATCATGCCACTCATCTAAATCTCAAGATCATAAAAATCAAGGGCTAGATCAGTTCACACAGTTCACAAACAAGGATGTTGTTCACTCATGAACCTAACCCTATATATATATATATATATATATATATATATATATATATATATATATATATATATATATAGGATAAAGATCCGTTAGGAACCACCCCTTATTGCGAGAACCGCGAGAACCAATGTGAACACGTGGCAAATTTGTAATTAATGATATTTTATAAAAAAAACACGCGCTCCATTCCTTATGTTCACTGCCATCTTATTCAAACAATCGCTGTTGTCTTTTCAACCTAGGGTTTCGTTGGAGATTTGGCTTAATCGACGACTCGATCAACGGCGGCGACTGGTTTCTACAGTTTCACGGCGGCGTGCTCCTCTCCTCTTGTTCACTTCCGTATTTTTTCAAACATAAGGTATATCTTCATTGTTGTCTTTATTAAACTATGGTTTCGTTGGATATTCTGCTTAATCGACTACACGGTCTACGGCGACGACGGATTTCTGCGGTTTCCCGGCGGCGTGGACATTCACATTTTACGGGGGGGTTCAATTTTACTTAAAACTCTAGAAAACCTAGGAAGCATTTAGGCCACAAGATCATCGTGCATTGTATGAACAGAGATGGGAGTGTGCCACGCCTTAATAGGGGCGGATTTAAAGTTAGTGGGCGTATAAGAGGAACTACTAACTAATTTTGTGTGCGTATATGGTCATTCAAATTAACAAATCATAAGATTAAAAATTGTTATCCGAATATCTTAATCCAACATAAACACAAGTTGTATAACTCGGAATTTTTTCAGGTTCCCGGCGGCGTGTACATTCACATTTTACGGGGGGGTTCAATTTTGATACTGATTTCGTCGTTGGTGTACTGATTTCGGACACTCATGGCTTCGTCTGACTCATCTCGTGTTGTAGTTGAACCTACGACATCTGATGATCATCATACAACATCTTCTTCATATCATCCACATCACGAACATCACGATGCTGGTTTTTGCGGCCCATCTGATATCAATGTAAATCCTATTTCTGCTGTGGGTCCGTCTGATGTTGATGTTGATGTCAATACCTTACCTGCTGTTAATCCAAATGAAAGTTGCAATCCTGTGTTTACAACAATTACAAAACCAGCTGCATCTCGACACACCCTTCATGGGTTTGAAATACAAACGCTTGATTCAATGTTTACATCAGGCAATGTAGGTTCTGAGACTGCTAATTTACCTGATCAATCGTTATCAGTTGACACCACATCTATTAGTAACACCACATCTACTGGTACAGCACCTACAAGCACAGAACATCAACACTTACAATTCATTCGGTTTGAAACTAAAGGTATTTTATGTCCATTTTATGTAAAACGTGACTTATTCAATTATATACTCCTTTGTATCATGTTCACAACTGTTTTATGTTGTACATTATGATTACTCAATATTATATGCACATGTGCATTTTGTTAACTGCATGTTTACAATTGTTTTATGTTGTACATTATGATTACTCAATGTTATATGCACGCGTGCATTGTGTTAAGTGCCTCGTATTACAAATTATGCATCGTATCAAATTATGTTACAATGCATCTCAAATTATGTTACAATGCAAATTTATGCACATGTGCATTATGATTAAATAAAACAACATAACTTTCTCGTCCATTAACTGCCAATGCACATGTGCATATTAATTATAATTATACTATTCGTCCCTATATCATGTTGACAAGTTTTTTTTTTTAATTTATTAATTATTTATCACTATCATTTAATTTATTAATTATCTCTTACAGGAACGATTACGGCTGCCATACATGCTACACCTAATGGCACCCCGTATTGGATACCCCAAGTTGATGTTAGATACCTTCCTGTGGTAAATAGTACATTTACGCATTGGGAAGATGTTGTCATGATGTACAATACGTATGCTACACAATCTGGGTTTTCTACTCGTATCGGTACATCGAAAAACAAAAAGTATCATGACAATCCTAATATGAAAATCTCCACTCATAGGTATATATTATGTTCAAGAGAAGGACAACCACGGGTCACAGAATCTGACCCCAATGCTCCATCAAAAAATGCTCCAACCATATATGATAAATCCAAGAAACAACACAGACGAAGCCGATTCACAGTTTCCGGATGTCGTGCGCGTATCAAAGTGAGTTTTGATCGTGTTACCGAACAATATAAAATATATGATTTCATCGCCGCGCACAACCATTGCATGATTGGTAGCGATCACGCCAACATGTTAAAACAAAGCAGGAAACTTGGATTTGAGGAGCAACAATTCATCCACAAAGCTAGTCTTAACAAAATCGGCCCAACTGTTGCACATAACATTCAAGCATCACTTAAAGGCGGACCTCAAAATGTTCGTGGCACAACAGTAGATTTCAAAAATTGCTCTAGAGACATACGTGCATTCATCGGTGAACGTGATGCAGACATCCTCTTACATACCATGAGATCTCGAGTTACCAATCTTAATGATTTCTATTTTGATTGTGTCATAGTTGACAATGAGTTGCGATCTTTCTTTTGGGCTGATTTCGTATCATTGCGAAATTACGAGGCTTTTGGTGATGTGTGTGCATTCGACGCTACATATGACACCAACAAGTAAGATACTGTACTTTTTTCACCATGTGGACTTATTAATATTTTTTAATATCATATGTTTTATTTACAGATACAAGATGATTTTTGTGCCATTCACCGGAGTTGATCACCATAAAAAATGTGTTATCTTTGGCGCTGGCATGTTATACGACGAGACTATAGAGTCGTATACATGGTTACTAAATACCTTTCTGGCTGCACATAAGAAACAACCAATCTTTGTTCTCACTGACCAAGACGCATCAATGAAACAAGCTGTGTCAACCGTTTTCACAAACTCTATCCATCGTTTGTGCATGTGGCACATAATGAGAAAACTTCCATCCAAGGTAAACACTCTATTTTTAATATTAACACGTTCCAGTTACATCATATATTATGATTAAATAACTCCTTTTTATTATCCACATTTTTTAATTTGTAGATTTCAAATGATATCCTTGATAATACCACTCTTCGTTCGTCAATACATAAGCTGGTGTGGAATTTATTCATCACACCACAAACATTTGAAGAAAGATGGCATTTGTTAATGGATGAATATCACCTAGACAATCATCCGTGGCTTTGTGATATGTTTGCTATACGTCATGAATGGGTCCCGTGTTATTTTAGAGATATACCCATGTGTTGGTTGATGAAGACTACGTCCAGATGTGAGAGCTCAAACGCGCGTTTTAAAGTCAACTCGTCAGAAACTAACACATTAGTTCAATTTTTAATGTGTTTTGAAACCAGTATTGATGCTCAACGGCATACACAACGAGATCTCGAGTTTAAAAGCGATATGTCGACCCCTCGTTTATCTACCGGTCTTCGCATAGAGGCACACGCGTCTCAAACATACACGTGGTCCATGTTTCTTGAAGTTCGAAAAGAAATATACATGGGCATGTTCCATTGCATGCCAATTGAACGTCCCGGAACGACTGACATAAAAAACTACACTGTTCGTCACTGCAAATCAAACATGTCTTATGTCAATGAATTAGAGGTATGTCCTTACTATCCAATATGTTTTAATGTTCAATATGCACATGTGCATATATCACAATTTTGTCTTCTGTATATATTTATTTTAACCTTCTGTTTGATTAATTTTTTGTTATGCACATGTGCATATATCACAATTTTGCCATATGTGTATATCTATTATAACCTTCTGTTTGATTAATTTTTTTTATTATGCACATGTGCATGTATCAAAATTTGTCTTATGCTATTCACTTGTTCATATATCAAACAGTGTAATTATTTTATTAACTTATTCACTTGTTCATATTACCTTTCATGTTTTCATTTTATTTATAATATATGTTATGCACGTGTGCAGGTGTCGCTCAATGTACCTGCACAAAAAGCAAGCTGTACATGTCTTGGATTCACTCGTGTTGGATATCTATGCCGACATATATTTTGTATATTCCGTTACAACGAAATTGAACGGATACCGTCCCATTACATCACTCCACGATGGAAAAGAGATGCGCTCCCGTCAGCTGTTCATAGCATATCTAACATATACTCATCTAACAACAGCGAATTTGCTATCATCCACAATGAAATAATGGATTTAGTCAGTCAATGCACAAACCGACTGAGACGCAATCGTGAACAACTACGTTCCTTATCTTCTGAGATCAAACAAATCAGAAACCGCGTATTCGAATCGTTTCCGTGTGAGCCTCAGCCTCGTTCCGTTCAAAAAACTGCAAACATCAGTGACATCTTAAACATACCTTCAAATCTAAGCAAAAGTGTCCATCCTCCGCAAGGTATTAGAAACAAAGGTTGTGGGACCAAAAAACAACGGATCGGCCCCGGTGGTCAAAACATTAAAGATAAACGAAAGAAAGCCGGTAAACGACAAAAAGCCGCCCGCTTATGCAACAAATGCAACAAGTATGTATTTGACCATGATTCTCGCAATTGTGAAAAAATCAAAGCTGCCAAACTTGCTGCACGAGCAGAAAAACGTGCTGCTGCTATAGCCGCTGGACTACCCGACCCGTCTGATTCCGATTCTGATGATACTGATGTTGATCTCGATGACACCGATGATGATACCAATGATGAAATCGATGAGTATAATTCTTCTGATTACGATGCATCTGAACTCCCTGCCTCCATGCAAAAACATCCCGTACCTGAACGAACAAATGTTAGGCGTGAACCTGAACAGTCTTTTGATCCTGATCAAAGCCTTAGGCGTTCAACCAGACGTCGCAAACCATCCAAGATAGCTCGTGATTCTTGATTGATTTATTATGTATTACAACTTATGACTACCGAACTTATCTAATTATGAACTTGTCTATTTATGAATACTAATGTTTTTTTTTTTTATTAACCATTTAACTTACAGTGTTGATATTGATGCTTGACTTGTCATATACACATGTGCATATGTATTTACAAGTTGTATATACCCTTTTTTAAACCACCTGTTTAACATTATGCATTTTAATAATATGAAGTTAAAACAATTTTGTTAACTATACACAATTGTAATAAATTATACAAACCTAACATTTAATCTGTGTGTTTTATCACTTCATACACATACTGTATGCACGTGTGCATACGAGTCATTTAATTTACTAACCAACTGTGTGTTTTATCACTTCATGCACATACTGTATGCACATGTGCATACGGGTCATTTAACTTACTAATCAACGTAACATTCTATATTTTAACAAACATATACATTTATAATTAATAACACTGTATGTACATGTGCATACGAATCATTAAACTTATTAATCAACGTAAAATACCATACTTTAACAAACATGTAAATTTTGTAACTAATAACATACATTTCTATCACTTTATGCACATGTGCATACGGTCATTTAACCATATTAAATTCACGTGCATAAACAACAAACAACACTAACATGTTACTGTAACCATGATAATTCACCATATTAGTTCACCTGTGCATAAACAACAAACCATATGAATCCAAACATTTATCACCATATCACCTATCCAACATAACCATTTCTACAATACACATTACCAATTTGCTAAAATTCCAATTTCTCAATATATCAACCAACAAATATTAGTAACATGATTATCTAGTTCCAACCACATCTAACCAAAATTATAACATTCATCATAACTGTACCAACTTGTTACCTTCCTAACACAACCATCTAACATGTCTTACCAAATAAAACAATCCAACATACCAGTTTAATGTTCAAATATAACTAATTAACTAGACATGCTACCTACGTGTCATGAACTGCTACCCTCAAACTTTATCCCCATTCTTCCATTTGCTAAGAGTGTTCCAGATTTTTTCTTGTTTTGCTCCCTCTTTTTCCAACAACGTCCGCATTCTTTCATCTTCCAAATTTTGTGTTGCTTTTCTTGCGAGGTACATAACCGTTGCCTTGTACACGTTCGCCTCTGATAGTAACAGTTTTGTTGCTATCTTCATCCTCGTGTTTTGCAATTGCAGTTCTTGAATATTTTTTTGCGTACTAAAACCGCATTCAAACTCGACATCACTCCCTTTATACATCTCCATGTGCCTCATAGCAAACACGCCACAATCGTTGAAATTATCGCTCGTCGCCCATTCCAGTTTTTTCTTCGTCAACTGTGCGGCTGCCATGCGTGCCGCGCTTGGATGTTTAACATTCTTCAAATAGCCAACAATGTAATTTTTCTACAAAAAAATAATAATATTTAGTGTTAATACATGTCATATTCATATAACCTTATTTTCAAATATAACATTTAATATAAAAAAATCTATACTTACCACTTTAGATGGCGTTCCATTTTCTTTAAAACTTCTTCCTGCTGACAGTCTATAAAACCCGCGACTACTCACCATATTATCAATTACTTCCACCTTTGCGTTCTCTAAATCAAAGCATATTATATAGAAATGCTTTCTTTATATCATTGGTATTATTATGATGTTAAATTCCTTTAACTCCAACATTTTATTGTTACACTCAACAACCTCCTTCAAGTGTGAATTTAATATTTTAAACGCCTGTTGTTCTGTCTGTTTCGTTTTCAACACATATTCCGGCTGCACATTACATAAATACATGTAACACACAAGTATAAATATCCTAAATATGATTGTTAAACATGAATTATAACACACTTACGATAGTTGTCGTATAACACCATAATCTCCTTTTCCCTGATGTTTTGTTTTTTTTCTCTTCGTAATTCAAAATAGCCGCCCAACAATCTATCACGTTTTGTGAGATCCATTGTCCAACCTCCAATGTGTTTATCAAAAATGCGCGTGTTGTCATTCCATGTGATGTTTCAAAAATAGTTGAGCTGTAATCGTCACAATAAATTACATCAGTTATGTTCCGTATGCACATGTGCATAGATTACATTACATATACTATACACCATATTTTTTATGCCAAGATTCATCAGCCCATATACATACACTACATTTTTTTAACTACCATCCAACTCACATTCAGTTATGTTCTGTATGCACATGTGCATAAAATACATTACATATACTATACACCATATTTTTATGCCAACATTCATCAGCCCATATACCTACACTATACTTTTAACTACCCTTCAAATCACAACAGCCGCTAACCTAATCAATCGCAACCAACCAGAACCTTATAACATGCGAACAATATAAACAACCCACCTAATTATTCTGAATTTATTGATTAAATGCTTTATATGTCAAAAGTTTATGTCATTACTAAACAAATTACTTCCTATAATACAATATGTAACATATTTTTTAAATAAAAATTAATGCGTATTTAATCTTACTTGAATGTCATACTGATCTCTTTCTTCTCTTTTTCAACATCTATTTCTTTATCGTCCACATTACATTTTTTGCTCTCCGCCCTACAATATTAATTTGTACATCAGATTGAAATTCTAAATTATTATGTCACAACAAATAATAACATAACATTATAATACACATCCATACCTTCGTTTGTTGTCGATTGTTGTCAACAAATATTGCCATAACGTTTTTTCATCATCATTTAATGGCTCATTCATGTCAACCACATTTGTATCTCTACCACTCACATGTACGTTTACCTTTGTATCTTTAACACTCGCATGCACTTTTGTTACAATGTCTGCTTCTGGTGAACTTTGTGAGCTTTGCGAGCTTTGTGACAACAACTCAAAACTCGGTACGGTGTTATCTACTTCTTTCCTCCTACGTGTTTGCCTCTTCATAACACTCTTTTCCGTTTCAGCCCACTTGATAGTCTCACCGACAACTTTGTCTAACTTTATATCCCCATCGTTTTGTGTCACTCCATCCACCTTCGTTGCACCACATTCGTCATTTTTTGATACACCGTCCAACACATCACCTTCATCTTTTAAACTTCTTTTTCTTGACCTTGTAAACACCTTCATTCCACCCTTAATTTTAACATTAATCTTTTTGTCTTTTTCACGCTCCATCACTTTGTTTTCTTTGCTGTCAACCATCTCCTTTGTGCTTATCAAAACCGACATTTTGTTTTCACCTCTAAACGTTCTATCATACTCCCTCACTAACTCTTCAACCTTCTCATTCTTTGGATATTTATAGCAAATATCATCCAACTCTTTATTTAACAAATCTTTTTTGCTTAATATCTCAGCCATTAAACTTTCAACCATATGAACATGCTCCTAATTAATAACACATCAATAAAACAAAGTTAGTAATATCAACCCAACATTATGCATATTCAGCAGATTTATCACATTATAAAACACGGTTATGCACATGTGCATGGGTTATATGTTCATATCATCCTAACATTATGCACATGTGCATCAGCTTGTATAACATGAATTATATGTTCATATAAACATAACATTATACACATGTGCATCAGTTTGTACAAATCATCTTAAAATTCTTATTATGCACATGTGCATAAATTATATGTTCATATCGACACAACATTATGCACATGTGCATTTCCCAACAAATTAACATTATTGTACACATTTAGTATACTAATTAACAAATAATACATACCTCAAATGAAACGGACTGATTTTCGCCATCACATGTATCATCATTTTCAGCCATCTTCTTGTATACCTTCCCGCCAGTATCTTCTTGTATCATCATTTCGTTTGCAACTTTATCCTCAACATACCCTTCCCGTAACACGCCTTTTCCAAACCCGCCGTTTTTTATCTCATAACTTTGCCTTCTGCTCAACATATCTTTTGTCCAGAATGACAATGGACTCATTGTGCGGATCGAATTGATACCTCCACATACGGTTCGGTCCGCATAAATCATCTGCACACGTGCATTGTAACATACGTGACAAACTTTCCTTTAAAAAATGATAATAATACAAGAAAAAAGAAAAATAAATAAATAAAAAGGTACTATGTTTTATAATAAACCAAATAATTTATGTAATTTACAAACCTAACAATTAACTTACCACCAGAATTGTGAGCGCCCCATTAAAATATATTGATATATTATCCCGTTGCCACCCATCCTTGCTAATTTTGATCATGTCGCAGATATATTTGCACCAATTCACGTCTTCCACAGCGATATCTTCACCCAAACATTTGAGAAACTCGGTTTCGCATGTCCCGTCCTTCTTTATCTCCACCATCGTGTTCATGAATAACGCCAAGAAGTCGTACTTGAATAATATTCCGTCTTCATCTTGATTATCTATTATTCTTTCCACTATCCTGCTTGGTGTAAATGCACGCCCTTCATACAACTTGGTCCACTTATCGTATGTCCCACGTTTTTTGTCCTCCTCTTGTTCTTCTTCTTCGTCTTGATCTTCTTCTTCGTCTTGTTCTTCGTTATGTTCATTTGTTTCTTCCTTCTTTTTGTCTTTCTTCATTTTGTCCTTCTTTTTCCCTTTCTTTTTCTCTTTCCGTTTATAGTTCAAAACAACTCAGCTGTTCTTTAACCCCAACAACCCACTGATTACGTCTTCGTCCACCTTTATGTTACCGGCATCCAATTTAATGATCATATCTTTCCCTCTAAAATTATCCACCACAAAATGCGACAATTTTGATGGCAAGCTGTCCGTTTTAAGATTCAAAATACTACCAAACCCAATTTTTTTAACTACATCCTTTTGTTTTTTAGACATTGCGTCCAACCCCATCAACATTTGATGTGGTGACAAGCGTGTCCGTATAGATCTCCAGTTGACACTTCTACCAATTTTTTTGCATTCTGACCCTTTAACAACTTTTTTACTCTTTGTCTGCCTTGCGATTGTATTAACTACTGGTGATGTTGATTTTCTTGCTAGTTTCTTAAATCTTTTTGACGATATCCCTCCTTTCATTGAATCTGTTAGTGTAAACACTGTCACGCTACCAGAAAACAATCAATAACAAAAACTAACAGTCAATCACATCTCATAAACAACTAATTCAACTACTAACGCAACACATATCCTAATCAAATTATATGCACATGTGCAAACACAATAACACAATCAATTACATTTCATAAACAAACACGAATCCAGTAGATTTCATTAACGTTCTTCATTAACGTTCGTAACCTAACCCTAACTAATAAACACAAGTTCAATAACATACCGAGATCATAACGTTTATATGCACATGTGCAAACACAATAACACATGTTATGATACGTTCTTACATGCTAATGCACATGTGCATCTTAAAATTTAATTAAAAAACAAAATTAAATAACACATACCATCAACAGTGTTGTCTGCCTTATTGACATCATTGTCAATATTGTCTTTTAATAACCTTCTATTCTTTGTCATGCGAACTTCAACAACACCTTCATTTGTTGTTTCCCCTTGTTTCCGCTTGTTAATCATCCTATTAGTGCCCTTGTGCAAGTCATTCGTAATTTTTTGCACGCCTGCATTTGTAAATTTAACATGTTTATACAAATTATGATATCAACCAAAAAAACATTAATACAATGGATCGCATGTGCATTAAAACATATCCGGTTATTGATCAGTCAAAATAATCATTATAAATAATCAACATGTTATAACCTTTTTGTTTATTATTCATATTACCTTTCGTTGTGACTGTTGCGTATGTGTCCGCATCCGCGTCTGGCAAATTTGACGTTCCTTCATCTCTTGGTTCTAATACAAATGTGACCTTCTTCAATTTTTTTTCCGATTTTTTTCCATTGCTGATATACAATTGACACGTTTAAAAAAATGTGAAAAATGTTAAATGTTTCAACAGTATGCAAACAAAACAACAATATGCAAACAAAACAACAATATGTAAACGACATGATATATATCTATGTTACAATGCATATCATGCACAAGTGCATACGTATAAATTAATCAGAACTATATTTATGCTACAAAATACAAACACGTTTTATTACACTATGCACACGTGCATAAATATATCTATGCAAATATGCACATGTGCATACATATAACTATTACATAACACACACCAAATCAAATATGAATCCACCAAACATTGCCTTAATAACATATTATGATAAACTTAGTACGTCAACCTATGCACATGTGCATACCACTGTATCACACAATAAAACACGAATTCCTTCCGAATCAACAATATAACCAACAATATGCAAACAAAACAACAATATGCAGACGACGTAATATATTTCTATGTTAATATATTTCTATGTTACAGTGCATATATTTCTATGTTACAGTGCATATTATGCACAAGTGCATACATGTAAATGAATCAAAACTATATTTATGCTACAAAATATAAACATTTTTTATTACATTATGCACATGTGCATACATATAAATGTTACATTACCAAATCAAATATTAATCTACCAAAACTACAGTCTGCGACAACAATATACTTGAACAATCGCACGAATAACACACTATCATGTATTTATGAATCGACTATTCTCATATACGGATTCAAAATTTTGTATGAACTTGCAAATTTTCAAATCGATGCAAATGAGAATCGGTATTAACTTACAATTTTATACGACCTGTGTTCTTCGGCTAAATCCTCTTCGTGTAAAAACCTCACTGATTATGATCGATTTTCCCTAATTTCGATTCGAATATGGTCGTTTTGCCCTAATTCCGAGTAGACGAGAGTATACGATTGACGTGCTGCCGACGATTTCACTATCGTCGATGATCGTAGGTCGAATGTTGATGATGAACGGTTGAAGTTGCGATCGTCGGTAAGAATCGGACTTGATTTTGTGAGGTTTTTTGGGATAATTAACCGATTGGGGAAATTTTGTGTTTGGATATGACAGTTATCGGACACGAGGTTGTATTATGGAACGTAATTAATTTCAATTTTTAAGTCCGTGTCGTATAAGCGGGAATTTTATAATCTTTTTGGTTATTTACAAATTTGCCACTTGTTCACATTGGTTCTCGCGGTTCTCGCGATAAGGGTGGTTCTCGCATGAACCTTACCCTATATATATATATATATAAACTTTGGAATATTAGTTGGAGTTATAATATTAACCTTTTTAAAGTTACGATTTTAAGCCTTATGAAAAAAAAATACATGCTTTGAACCCATGTAATTATATTTAACATGATTTTTCCTCCGATAAATTGCGTTCCTTATCTTAAAACAAGATGAATACGCGGATGTGTTTAATTATATTTACTCGACGCCCCGGTATAAATTTTTGTTGAAAGCAATTCACTTCTCTAAAAATGGCACCGTGAACAATGAAATCAAAGTGATACCGATGTTGTTACCGGCGTCAGTATTTGTTTTTATGGTTTCCAATGTAAAACACATGTTCATATCTTTTTTGTTATATCACGACTTTTAACCGAGTACAAGTATCGTACCGATACAGTAATTAACCGAACCGAATTCTAGCATCAATACCTAATAAATTCCTGCCGCGAAGCGCGAGAAGAATTCACCATGACTTTATAGTCTAGTGGCATCTTAGGAGTGGGATAAAGCTTTGGGACCAATAGGCCTTGGGTTCTATTCCCACAAGGGGGTTTTCCCATATTTATTGGGTTTCCTCCTGAATTGGTGTATAGGCATTATGACTAGTGGAGATGGATATGAACGGGTGGTTCTGTTGGTGGCACAATAATACTCCAATGGTCCGTCAGTGATCCAAATTTGCCGTTAAAAAATCTGAATTCGATTCATAATCAGATCCAATGGCACAAAATCTTAAAAACGATCTGTTAATTCAACTTATTAATAAGTTTGACCCAACACTTCCAATCGTGAATGCAAGAACATTTATAAAGCCCAATAAAGTAAAATAAAATAAAATAACTACTTAATTTCCTGTTTTTATTTGATATTGGTTCAAATTTTGTTCTATAGAATGTCATCATCCCAATTTATTAGGATATAGTGGTTACGTTATGAAAACGATAATGTGTATTTTATTTGTAACCACTTTTAACATCGTGTTCCTGTCTTTCCTCTTTTCCTACGAATACAACAAATTTTGTACTTTATTACAAATTATGTTTTTGTTGTTGGGTACAAACATACAAGGTTTTTGGTCTTTTGTTGATAAGTACAAAATCCATGTAACATATCATAAAGTACAACTTTAGTAAAAAACTAAAAAATTATACATTGACAATTCGTTGTATATATCTGTCTAGCTGATTCAGTCACGCTTTTCTTTTTGCACTCCAAATTTGTATACTTTCATTCAGTTTGTTCCACTCTTTTAATTTAAGAGGGCTCGTTAATTTAACCTCGAGATCAAAATTAGATTTAACGTATGAAGCTTTGGCGTAAGCTCATCATTAAATGGACTTCAATTTTGGCTTGCATTGTTTATAACTTTTAACTAAGCTAAATATACTTTTCAACGAGCCAATCTCTAGTAAATCTATTATAGTTCACTGTTTACTCATATTGTGTTAACACGTAGTTATGTGATTTTTAGATTTTTTTAGTTATTAATGAAGTCTTTTTATTGGTTATATGAATATAGAATTGGTAGGTGGAGAGAATAATACTTGTGATAAAATAAAAGTATGGTGAAGGTAGAGAATGAAGAGTGGGTGGCGACTAAGGAGCAAGAGGTAGAAGTGGGATGTTTTGGTGAGAGAAGTTGAACCACCAAAAGACCAACAGGTTCTCTGTCTTTCTAACAATATTTTGGAGATGAGGCAATTATAAAAAAATAAATAAAGAATTTGAGTCAATTAAGCATCAAATATCACCTTCATAAATGCTTGAATAAAGAAATATGATACGCCAATAGCAACCGGTTTACATGAGTGTCTTAATTTTATTTGATATATAATTAGTATATAAGGTGATATATCAACAAAGGCACGTCGATACCCTGTCTTAAGATAGAAAGTGGAAGCATAATCAAGGTCACCGATCCCTATGAACATGAATAAAAAAAATTAACAAACTAGAGGGGTTTTGGGTTGTCGACCCGATATATTTTTTTGTCAATAAGAATATATGATTTTGTTACTTTTTATTGTTTGTATTTAGATTTTCATTTGTGTAGTAATTGAATCGAATGTAAGTTTAATTAAATGAATTTATTATTTAACTAGGAAAAAAAATGAGTAAATTACTTTTGAGTTAGGGTTGTTCACGAGCTGATTCGAACCGAGCGGACCTTTGCTCGTGCTTGGCTCGTTTACAACCGAGATAAATCCGAACGAGCATATTCGAGCGTGTAATTTTCCGAGTGAGCGGCGAACGAGCGGTAAGCGAGAAGCGAGCACCGAGTAATTTGGACAACTACAGGTTTAGTATGTTTCCTTCGATGTCTCCGCTATCGGGTCACGAATAAGGTCCAACTGTCCGAGGATGATGCTAAGATAGAGATCGGATCGTCCGAGGATGAGTCTCTGGTTGAGGCAGGTGAGGCGATGAATATACAACAAAGAACAATTGTCGCATTGTGCCGTATGGTGAGAGCGATAGACGATTGACGACTGACGATTGATGAGAGAAAGATATCAATTTTTTTATTGGTTTGATTAGACTAGCATGAAAAAATATAATTGTATATTTGAGTATAGTGGTCCAAGTCGTATGTATAAAATATGAATATACATGTAATTTGTGTGTGCATATATAATTATATACGTAATAAATTAATAAAAATTAATTCGAACCGAACCGAGTGGACCTTTGCTCATGCTTGGCTCGTTTGCAAACCGAACCAAACCGAGCGAGCATATTCCGAGCGTTTTCCGAGCGATCAGCGAGCGAGCGATCAGCGACAAACGATTTGAAGACCCTATTTTGAGTTAATGTGTTTTAGTGGTTTTAACCACTTAAGTTCAAAATCAAAAAGTTTAACATTTTGAGTCCATAACCACTCATTATATAACATTTTGAGTCCAACCTTTTAACACTTGTACTTTCGATTTTTGATTCAAGTGGTTAAAACCACTAAAACACAGAGACTCAAAACGTTATAAAATGAACTGTTATGACCTTAGGGCGTTAAACTTTTTAATTTTGAACTTAAGTGGTTATAACCGCCGCTAAAACACAAGGACTCAAAAAATGATTTACTTAAAAAAATTTCATTTTTCTTATCGTGTAAAACATTTGTCATAAAATTATTATTATTATTATCCTATTAAATTGTAACAAAGTATAAATTGGAAATTTATATTGTGAAAGTGAAACAACCCAACCCAACCCAACTAACACATCAACAAACCCAAAAACAAGACCGACCAACTCATGATCTAGGGAAACGAGGATGTATTCTATTAGTGAAATTTTTATATCTAAAAGCTAGTGTTCTTGGTCCCGTGTTTGGATGTACAGTACTATCTTCTTCAAATATCTAAAATTTCCTTTTTATGAGTATTATTTATGAATAGGACTTTACATAATCACATCTTATTTTTTGAACGGCCAACTAAATCACTGGATAAATATCATGGGAGGCCCTCAATCGAGTAAATGCATCCCCTCCTTCATAATGGTCAGAGTTGGATGCATACCCGAGCCACCAAGCCACCAATTCCGGAGAAAACCCGTCTGCCCGAAGACCCATTGCAGTAAAACCAGTGACACGTAAAATACCTCGTACTCTCTCACACACACATAAACTAGTGTGACACTTAAAAAACGTGACTATATTTTCGATATAGTTGATGAAGGTATGTGACAGAGTTGAAGAGTTTCAAAATGGAACGAGATTGAATATCTGAGGGCTAAACCTCCGACCTATGTTTGAGATTGAACAAAGGATGATTAAGAAAAAAAAAAACCCTTTGCTGGTTTTCTAACAAATTTGGTTCAAAGCATATTGGAGAATCTAAATTGTCTCGACTATCTTACAATTTTGTAGGATGCTACTGTTTTGTATGCAGGTCCAGGGCCGGCTCTTAGCCTGGCTAATCCATGTCTTTGCTCGAGGCCCAAATTTTCAAAGGGCCCGAAAGATTTCTGCAAGCTTTTATATATATATATATATATATATATAAACGGGATCAGGAGAAAACGCTCAAAAGTGTGAGAACGGTGAGAAAGCTTCCTGGCCTAACATGTGTCATGATGTTCGTGAGTGTTATTAGTTTTTAATGTATATATTAAGCCTTTTTTAACACTTTTTAGCCAAGTTTTAAATTTATAAAACACGATATTTACTAACACTAAACACACATATGGGCAAGTGCACCCATCGTGAGCGTAGTATAGTGTTGGCAAGATACCGAGGTCGTCCAAGGACACAAGAGCTTTTAGTACCGGTTTATCATCAATGTCTAATCAAATCAAAAGTTTAGAAAAAGGTTTTAAACTAGAAAAAATAAAAATTAATTAAAATGCTGAAAAATAAAAATAAAAATAAAAACAAATAGGCAAGATGAATCACTTGGCTCCGACTCGTGTTTAGTGTAACCTTTGATTATTTCCGCACTTTTGCACTATTTAAGAGATTATCTTAGTTATTGTAGTAGGCCCCTCTTTTGAAGGTGACGTTACCCTCAACTCAGTAGTTTGAGTCAGCAATGATACAATCCTAAAGGGTTTGATTATTGAAAGATAATTAATTAAGTTATTAATGCATATTATGGTAGGCCCCTCTTTTGAAGGTGACGTTACCCTCGGCTAAGTAGTCTGAGTCAGCAGGGATACAGTCCTAAGTAGCCGGGTTAAAGTATTAATAGTAGCTTACATATGAGGGGATCAAAGAGTTTGGACCCCCGCCATCCAATACCGGTGGGTATTGAAGGAGGTCCTACTAAATTTGACCCAGGTCCTTGCAGGATCTATACACTGAACAAGGCAAGACTCTTACCAAACCGTTCCCTTAACCCCCGACCAGGTAGCCAACATACCTCCATATAGACCGTGGAGATATGAATGTTGAAAATCTTTTATTTTATATAGACAGTAAAATAATGCCAAGACACCACGGACAAACGATAAGGAAGAATCACCTTCAACATAAGAAACTAGTTATTAAAGTCATTAATACATAACCAAGTAAAAAGTGCGAAAAGATTAAAAATAAAAAGTATTACACTAGACACTTGTCTTCACCAAGTGAAGTAAGAGACTTAGGCAAACATGGCCTTTGATTGTCAAGAACTCTTACGATCAATCTTGGATCCCGAGACGACTCACACACTCTATGATGGACAATGGATGATGGTGGTGGATGATGGTGTTGTGATGGTGGCAGGTGGTGGGTGAAGTGTGAGAGAGGTGGTGTGCCAAGGAATGGTTTGCAAATGAGCCAAGCACCCATATTTATAGCCTGAACAGTAGCTCGGGCACGACCCCGTGTCCAGTGGGCACGGCCCCGTGTCCATCCTCCTTCTCTGTCTTCATTAATTGCTCTTGTCTGTATTAGTTGACCACGGCCCCGTGTCCGCTTGGCACGACCCCGTGTGCAGAAGCATATTTGTACTATCAAGATTTGCCTGGATTCTGCGAATCTTATAGTTGACCACGGCCCCGTGGTGGGCGATGGAAGCTTCTACAGCTTTGTCTTTTATGCTGACACTTGGGCACGCCCCCGTGTTCACTGAGCACGGGGCGTGTTCAGCCTTCTGTTCTCTTGTTTTGCTTGGGAAGATGCTTTCGGGGAGGTCAGGCATGCCACGTTTGTTCATTTTCTTGTATTTATGTTAGATTTAGCTGCCTTTTTGCTTTTTTTGTTAATTTGAGCTCATTTAATCCTGAAAATACAAAAGGAAGACAAAAGCACACTTTTTCAACATTAGTACTAAAAAAGGGTTAGTTTTATGCCACAATTGATGTAATTTATATGTTGCATTTTGCACACATCAAATACCCCCACACTTGAATCTTTGTTTGTCCTCAAGCAAAACTCTTTATAATGTGGCTTTACACTCCCAAATGGAATGGGTAGAAGAGAAGGTTTTTGGGCTTCTCATAGAGTGTCGGGATTTCCAAGATTCTTTATTAAGTTTTATTTTTATTTATTTACAATCTTATTCGTCATGATTTATTTAAAACTTTTCATAAGATAAATTACTTATTAGGGCATAACATGCCTTTTTAAAATTCTATTTATATACAAGTTCACATACCTCACGGGGGATCACTCAACACTCGGCCGAAGATGTATTTTAGTGAATCACTCGAGAGCGGCATGGAACTTACTCCTACCATAGGCTTGCCAAGCAATCAATGCTCCTCCTTTTTAACTTTATACCTTTGTAAACATCAAGATGACTTTTGGGTGAAGGGTTAGGCTTAGGTTAAAGGTAGGTGGTTGGGTTAGTGGTTAGTAGAAAAGGGCGAAAAAGCGTAAAAAGCGTCGGTTTTCGTAAAACTTTTTATTTTTGCAAATTTTTTTTTTTGATGAAGCTATTATTCAAACAGAGTTATTTTTTATGAACTTGTTTGTTTATTTCTTTTGCTTCATCATCAACATTTTTTTTTTTGAAAGTTATACGAAAAACCGAGCTTGTTACTAAAACAAAGGGTTAAAAATAAAAAATGTTTTGGTGGGTGAAAGGGTGTTTGGTTTGAGTTAAGAAATGAAAAGGTTTAGGCTCAAAGGGGTTAACTAGGGGGATTTTGGGTAGGTGGTAAAAAAAATGGTGTAGAAATAAAAATGGTTAGTCCTAATGCCTCCATCATTTACTTACTCGGGTTTAAGTTGGTAAGGACCGGGAATGTATCGTTGTGGCAAGTTCTAGAGTTGTAAGAACCAAGCGGCTATTCACACAAGAAACGAAAAATGAGCATTTAGTTTAAAGATATGTATTTGTATGCTCAATAAAGGCTCAAAACTCACTTTTGTGGGAATGGGTTTTTATGTGATCAAGTATATATAATTAGATTTTAACTAAGCTAGTCATGCATTTTCATAATTTTCTTATGTTGGTTCTTTTTATCACGACGCTATCGGTTGTAAATTTTTAAAAATATAACCTTTTTAGAATTTTGAAATTCCCAAATTAAACCTAGATAAGTAAAAAAATGAATTTTTTTTTTAAAATTTGGGGTGATTAGCGGTTCCAATAGAGTTTTGTGTAAGGCTTGCAATTAGGACTTGCAAGATTCAAAGTTTTAGCATCCCCCCCACACTTAAATTACACATTGTCCTCAATGTGTCCAAAAAATAAGTTTTTAGGTTGATTGAATGTGTAAAAAGGTGTGAAAAAGCAAAATTTTATGTTACTGGGCGTCTGGACACGGCCCCGTGGTGTCCGGGCACGGCCCCGTGTTCAGGTGCCAGTAACAAAAAGTTGAACAAAAGAAACAGAAGCCTGGACACGGGGGCGTGTTGGGTGAACACGGCCCGTGTCCAGTTTACCTGAACTGGGTATTTTCTGCAGACTATGAAGCACGGGGCCGTGTTGGGCGGGCACGGCCCGTGCTGAACCTGCTGTAATGAGGAAATTTTGTCGGATGGCTCTGTTTTCGTGCATGGGGTGCTGGTCCAAGTTTCCCTTGTTATCCTTCACCATCCCGAGTGTGTTTTATTCATTACAACATCATCCAAACACCAAATTAACTAAAACCATCATTCATTAAGTCATAGAGAGAATTACAAAATAATCCTAAAAGTTAAAATACTAGATAGTTAGGTCAAAGAAACACAAGAAATCTAAACCAAGAAGTTCTAGCCTACTACTTATTCTATTAGCAAAATTTCCGAAAAGATAACTCTCTCGGTTAGATGTGGCTTGAAAAAATTCTTTTTCCGGGCATGGGTTCCTCACACGTCGGCGAGCCATTCTTCGATCTCCCTAGGGAGAAGAAAAGCGGGCTCATTGGCATTGGTTTGAGGAGGTGCAACCTCCACTGGGACTTCTTGTAGATCTTCAAGAGAAGGTTCCGCTGGAATGTCGTCCCAACCGGTAGGATTGTTGATTCCAAGTGCTAGGTTCCAATCCTCTTGAGGGAGGATTGGTTCCATGGGAGGTGTTACAAGAATGTTTAACCTCTGGTGCAAGAGGTTTATTTCTTGAAAACTGTTTTCCAACCCCACCGTAAGATAATTTATACGATCTATTAGGACCTCCTCTACCGAAGTCATCTCGTCAAGAGCTTCACGTAATGCCATCACGTATCGTACGAGAGTCGCTTCGATTGATGACCTTCTCTCCCTTCGACTGTTTCTGGAGTGCGCAGAAGAAGTTCCACTGTTTTGACTAGACATTCTACGAAAACAAACCAGAAATATTTCATTTTAAATGAAACAGTACATCGGACACGGCCCCATGCTCAATGAGCACGGCCCCGTGTTCAACTTTCTGCAGATTTCCGGAACAAGGAATCTTGGAGTTTTAAATTATTTTTCCAACTTATGAAGCATTTTTGAACAGAAATAACTTAAAACAATGTTGCACAACTTATTTTTAGCAAGATTCCTTGGACAAAAATCTAATAATCAACACAATAAAGCTTGAGAGCAAGCTTCAATGGAGGTGTTGAAACAAGAAAGATGAAGAAGAAGGCAATGGATAAAAGAGGAAATGACAAGATGTTTGTTAGAATCTTCTTTTAGAAAATACCTAGGATGGTAGGTGAGAAGATCCTCTCAAATCTCTGTCCCTGGATGGTCCAAATGTGCAGGATTCTTGGCTGCATTTATAGAAAACGACAGCATGCTGAACACGACCCCGTGTCGGCTGGACATGGCCCCGTGTGCAGGCAAGATTCTGACACATTTTGTCCGTATTCTGACTAAAAGTCAAAAAGGAATCTTTTGGTGGACACGGGGGCGTGTTGACCTGGGCACGGCCCCGTGTCGAAAGGCTGTTTATGAAGTTTGTCTATTTTTAAGTAACTTTTCCGGATCGGGCGGTTCCTTACTGGATGGAACAACCCCAAAGTGCCTAAGATACCTTAATTGTCCTAGATTAAGACGAGAACGCAAGAGGTTGTCGGTGAGGGTGATTCCTATGCTATATGTAGGTGGACAAGTCCAACCCTTTCCCGGGCTCTTGTTAAAGAAGGTGTATGCCGAATCGCTCAGGTCTATGTATGCATCGAACGAAGTCGATGGGGAGTCCTTCACGGCACAATCGACACAGGGACGACTATCGCTCAAGTCCTCACTAGAGTTAGAGGTAACGTTGGTAACAACGAAGTTGTTTTTATGCGATCCCAACAATTCTTCTTGGTTATCGTCTTGAGATAAATTATTGAAATCTATTCTAAGTTCTTCTAACCAATTAAGAATTAGATCTTCCATTTGAAATAGTTCATCAAGAAGCATTTCTCCTAAAAGATCCGGTTGAGAGCATTCGAGGGAGAGATAAGGATTATTTTTACTTTCGCCCCTCTTAAGGCTACATGAAAACAATGAGTCTATATAGTGGGGCTTATAATTTAGAAAATAACATTCTAATTCTTTATGAGAGCCACCACATATTTGACACCATGTACCACAAGAGTGCTGAAAGTAAAAAATATCATTATCACTCATGTTTGTGTCAGAAATTACCAACCGTCGGGATCTTACGGTTCTGTTTTCAGTAACTGAATCTTGGGCACGGGGCGTGTTGGGTGGGCACGGCCCCGTGTTCAGCTTACTGTCTGACTTAAAACAGGATTGCCAGTTCCAATAATTGGGCACGGGGCGTGTTCAGCGGGCACGACCCGTGCTGAGTTCTGCAGAAGCTGAAAAAACTAAGAAAAATCCTTAAAAAATGGAAAAATAAGAAAAAAGATTAGGCCGTTGATTCCTAACTTTCTTAAAATCCTTGTGTCCCCGGCAACGGCGCCAAAAACTTGATGTGCGTGAGTGTTATTAGTTTTTAATGTATATGTTAAGCCCTTTTTTAACACTTTTTAGCCAAGTTTTAAATTTATAAAACACGATATTTACTAACACTAAACACACATATGGGCAAGTGCACCCATCATGAGCGTAGTATAGTGTTGGCAAGATACCGAGGTCGTCCAAGGACACAAGAGCTTTTAGTACCGGTTTATCCTCAACGTCTAATCAAATCAAAAGTTTAGAAAAAAGGTTTTAAACTAGAAAAAATAAAAACTAATTAAAATGCTGAAAAATAAAAATAAAAATAAAAACAGATAGACAAGATGAATCACTTGGCTCAGACTCGTGTATAGTGTAACCTTTGATTATTTCCGCACTTTTGCACTATTTAAGAGATTATCTTAGTTATTATAGTAGGCCCCTCTTTTGAAGGTGACGTTACCCTCAACTCAGTAGTTTGAGTCAGCAAGGATACAATCCTAAAGGGTTGGATTATTGAAAGATAATTAATTAAGTTATTAATGCATATTATGGTAGGCCCCTCTTTTGAAGGTGACGTTACCCTCGGCTAAGTAGTCTGAGTCAGCAGGGATACAGTCCTAAGTAGCCGGGTTAAAGTATTAATAGTAGCTTACATATGAGGGGATCAAAGAGTTTGGACCCCCGCCATCCAATACCGGTGGGTATTGAAGGAGGTCCTACTAAATTTGACCCAGGTCCTTGCAGGATCTATACACTGAACAAGGCAAGACTCTTACCAAATCGTTCCCTTAACCCCCGACCAGGTAGCCAACATACCTCCATATAGACCGTGGAGATATGAATAGTGAAAATCTTTTATTTTATATAGACAGTAAAATAATGCCAAGACACCACGGACAAACGATAAGGAAGAATCACCTTCAACATAAGAAACTAGTTATTAAAGTCATTAATACATAACCAAGTAAAAAGTGCGAAAAGATTAAAAATAAAAAGTATTACACTAGACACTTGTCTTCACCAAGTGATGTAAGAGACTTAGGCAAACATGGCGTTTGATTGTCAAGAACTCTTACGATCAATCTTGGATCCCGAGACGACTCACACACTCTATGATGGACAATGGATGATGGTGGTGGATGATGGTGTTGTGATGGTGGTGGGTGGTGGGTGAAGTGTGAGAGAGGTGGTGTGCCAAGGGATGGTTTGCAAATGAGCCAAGCACCCCTATTTATAGCCTGAACAGTAGCTCGGGCACGGCCCCGTGTCCATCCTCCTTCTCTGTCTTCATTAATTGCTATTGTCTGTATTAGTTGACCACGGCCCCTTGTCCGCTGGGCACGACCCCGTGTGCAGAAGCATATCTGTACTATCAAGATTTGCCTGGATTCTGCGAATCTTATAGTTGACCACGGCCCCGTGTCCGCTGAGAACGGCCCCGTGGTGGGCGATAGAAGCTTCTACAGCTTTGTCTTTTATGCTGACACTTGGGCACGCCCCCGTGTTCACTGAGCACGGGGCGTGTTCAGCCTTCTGTTCTGTTGTTTTGCTTGGGAAGATGCTTTCGGGGAGGTCGGGCATGCTACGTTTGTTCCTTTTCTTGTATTTATGTTAGATTTAGCTGCCTTTTTGCTTCTTTTGTTAATTTGAGCTCATTTAATCCTGAAAATACAAAAGGAAGACAAAAGCACACTTTTTTCCAACATTAGTACTAAAAAAGGGTTAGTTTTATGCCACAATTGATGTAATTTATATGTTGCATTTTGCACACTGTGTCACGCGGCATATAGAAGGGCGGAGGGGCTTTTTTTGTCCTTTCATATTTTCTTTTTTTAAACTCGTGTCACATCCCGTTTCCATTTTTTGGCGTTTAATAAATTCGCCGCGTTTTATTGTTTGTGGATCAGGATCATAGTTAATATTTTTGGCGTTTTAATTATGTTTTGGCGTTTTTATTGTTTTTTTTAAAATCAGGATTCATGTCTATGATGTAAAAAACATCAGTAATTTTCTTGATGTTTATTATATCAAGTAGAATAAAGGTCTATAATTTGACAGACAATTATGGCGTTTTGAAAAGATAAATAAATTCAGTTTCCCATGTAGTGGCTTTTAATATAATAAATGTTTGGCAATAATGTTACCGTCTCTTCATTTTACTGTTTAGCAATTTCTGTTTCGTTCAATTTTCATCGGTGAATTAGTGTTGATTTTTCAGTAATACTTTGTTTGGCGTTTTATAGCAACATCGTGCTTTGCTAGCTTTCGTTCTCTCAGTTTTCACACTATCGGTCGTTTTGGTGTTTTTGGCGTTTTATATTAATTTTTTTTAGTAAAAAATTAGATGATAAAATCAGATAATTAGATAACAAACAATAGAAACTGAAAAATAAAATAAAAATTATAATCTAATTTCTCTTCCAAATCTTCTACTTTAACCTGTTTCGTACATAACGCCCGTCTTCATTAAGGGGTAAAAGTCTTTTTTTCTTCGTTTTTTCATGATAATTTGTCCATCTCATTCAGCAAAAGCTTATAGATATACCCACCACAAAGTAGAATCCATTCAGTGAAACTTCATTCTGAACAATACTCAATAAAGAAGAAATGACGTTCCGCATCTGTGGCTTTTTAAGTATCTTTTTTGGCGTTTTAAAGTGAATGGTTTGTTGGAAAGATGGCGTTTATTTTTTTGGTGGTGTGATCAGTTGATTGTGCAGAGTCGTCTCTCTTATAGGATGTTTTTGGCGCGTAGTTTAGGTGGGATTTTTTTATTTATAATAAATGATATTAATAAAGTAGCCGTCTTTACAGTTACTCTGTGTATTTTTTACTGATTTTTTGTTCAGATTTTTTATGAGTTTTTATGGTCTTAGACATTCCATCTTCCAAGTTTTGGCGTTTTTAATGGCTTTAAGTAGTTTTTGGCGTTTTATTTCATTATGACGTTTCACAATAATTATGACTTTTGCCGTTTTATTAATATAATGTTTTTTTATTATAAGTTGAAAAATACATAACAAACAACAGAAAAAGAAAATTAAAAAAATAAAAATAGAAACAACTCATCTTTCAAATCTTCACTGTCGTCAGTCTCTTTCTTCTTTGAAACATGTTCACTGGCGGTTTGGCTTTGTCATTCTTATGTTTTTTTGGCAGTTTGGAAAGACAATATGACATGAGTTTTTTGTTTGAATATGTATCTTCAAACCACTCATCAGTATCATTCGTCTAATTCATGCCATTATAATATTCATCAATAACAAAACACAAAAACTGACATAAGTCTGAACCCAGTATTTTTTTCTTGAAGTTTTGTCCATCTCATTCAGAAAATGTTATTTGAGTCGCAGCACCTCATGAAAGAACGCATTTTCCGAAAATTCGCGTAGAACAATATTTAATATACAAGAAACGATTTTTGGCATTTTTTGCGTTTTCTGAGGAAAAAGTGTATCTGAAAGAAAAGTCCATTTTTTTGGAAATTTTTGATATTTGAGAGATTTGGCGTTTTCTAAGATGATTGGTATATAGTAAAATATGACGTTTTTTGAGTAGGTGTGTTTGATGTTTTGCATTTTTTGGCGTTGTAAGATGAATGTTATATAGTAGAAATATGGCGTTTTCAGGTTGGGGGGAGGTGTGTTCTTGTGTATGAGAATGTTTTGTTTATATAGGGATGCGTTTTGGCCAGTAATGGCGTTTTATTCATTAGTTGCCGTTTTGGTATAGAAGTCTAAAGATCTTTTTACCCTTAATGAAGCGCGTCGACTCAATAGAATTCGAGTTATTTACGAAAACGCCACCGCGCCAATCTAGTCCATAGATTGTTTTGATCGGACGATCGATAAGCGTTCTCACCGTTCTCACATTTTTCATCGTTTTCTCTAAATCCTGACCCTATATATATAGGGTAAGGTTCATTTGAGAACTACCCTTATTGTGAGAACCGCGAGAACCAACGTGAACACCAAATAAAATCTAAAAAAGAATAAAAAAACACTCAATTTTTTTTAATATTTAAAAAAAAATCGCTATATTTAGTTACCAAAAAAAAAACTTTTTTTTTTTTCAAGTAACAGTTATCCATGCGCATGTGCATATGTATCATTACTTCGACAAATTCCGTAATACGTTATCAGAAATAGACAATTGCACTTTAATTTACAATACCATCCGTAATACACTACTTTTTACATTACCAATATTCAAAATGCACATGTGCATCATTAGGTATAACCATGATATAACATGTTTTGGTACAAAAAGTTTGTGATTTTGAATGGAGAAGTAGGCCTATATACATGTTTTTTGGTTAGTTATATCTAGTGGTTGATGGTTTGGCTATAGTTGTTACTTTATGATGTAACATGATGATTGGATGGTATAAATGGTGTTGATATACATGTAATAAAGTGAAAATATTGGTAATGGTATTGTATTATGGATGGTAGGAGGTAATGATATTGTATTATGGATGGTAGTAGGTAGTGGTAGTGTATTATGGATGGTATGATAGATGAAAATGAAAGTGTATTCAAAGTAGTGTACCAAAAACCTTATTTCATGTTGATACATATAGTTGCACATGTGCATTTCTAATATTGGTAATGTAAAAAAGTAGTATTTTACTATTACATATGGTAGTGTAAATGAAAGTGCAATTGTCTAATATTTGTAATGAGTTACGGAATTTGTCAAAGAAATGATACATATGCGCATGTGCATGTTTGTGTATTATGGATGAAATGATAGATGAAACAGAAAGTGTATTCAAAGTAGTGTACCAAAACACCTTATTTCATGTTGATACATATAGATGCACATGTGCATATCTAATATTGTTAACGTAAAAAATAGTGTATTACGCGTGGTAGTGTAAATAAAAGTGCAATTGACTAATATTTGCAATGAGTTACGGAATTTGTCAAAGAAATGATACATATGCACATGTGCATGGATAACTGTTACCCGATTTATTTTTATTTTTTTATTAACGAAATATAGCGATTTTTACACAAAAAAAATAGTAAAAAAAAATAATTTTTTTGAGTGTTTTTTAGATTTTTAGATATTACTGTTTGTGTTTACACTGGTTTCTCGCAGTTCTCGCAATAAAGGGTGGTTCCTAACGGATCCTTATCCTATATATATATATATAGGGTAGGGATCCTAAGAGAAGTCCACCCTATTTGAGAAACTTGAGAAGCAACCTGGACCACACATTTTCCCCTAATTGAAAAAATCGAAGCTTTTTCTTTAAGGTTTTAATTTTTTTTTAGAAATTTTTTTTTTGGGATTTATACATATGTGTATATTGTTAATCTTTTAACTATACATATATGTATATTGTCAATTATACATATATGTATATACATGTTTAAAATTGAAAAATAAGTGTTATAAACCCTAAACCTTAAACCATAAATCCTAAACCTAACATAAACCCTAAAGCTAAACCCTCATGCTAAACCCTAAAGATAAACCCTAATTCTAAACCCTAATGCTAAACCCTAAAGCCAAAGCTAAACCCTAATGCAAACCCTAAAGCTAAAGCTAAAGCCAAAAGCTAAAGCTAAACCCTAAATCCTAATGCTAAACCCTAAACCCTAATGCTAAACCCTAAATAACACTTACCTTTTAATTTTAAACATGTATATACATATATGTATATTTGACAATATACACATATGTATAGTTAAAAGATTAACAATATACACATATGTATAAATCTCAAATAAAAAAAACAAAACCTTAAAGAAAAAACTCCGATTTTTTTCAAAAAAAATTGCATTTTTTTACATTTTTTTTGCTTAGAGAAAATATGTGGTCCAGAATGCTTCTCAAGTTTCTCAATTAGCCTACTACTTCTTACATGATCTTTATCCTATATATATATATATATATACATAGGGAGGGGCTCATGCGAGAACCACCCTTATTGTGAGAACCTTGAGAACCAATGTGAACACAACCTAAAATAGCTAAAAAAACCTAACCCCCATCCCCCAAAATCCTAAACCCCCCCACCCCCCCCCCCCCCCAAAAAAAAAAAAAAACCTAAACCCCCCCTCCCCCACCCCCCAAAAACCTAAGCCCCCCAAGCTAAAATGCTAAAAACTAGACCCTCAAAAAACCTAAAAAAAAAAATCTAAAAAAATCAAAAAAAATCTAAAATTTTT